>OY970784.1:621475-1242951 GCA_963853795.1 Xestia rhomboidea
TAGCTGGGGTGCAATGCTTTTTCGATGACATAATTATTCAAGGACATTCAGAAGAACAACTTCTTTCAAGACTACGCTTGGTATTACAAAAAATACATGAAAAAAAAATTGAAACTCAATAAGGATATGAGTCATTTTTTTCAAGACAGAATCGAATACTTGGGTCATACTATTGATAAAAATGGACAACACATAAATAGAAATAAGGTGAACGCTATTCTGGATACAAAACGTCCGCAACATCAACGAACTGCGGACATTTCTAGGAATGGCTAATTATTACAATAAGTTCATACCGAATTTAGCTTCAATATCCAGCCCTCTTAATAACTTACTCAAGAAGGACATTCAATACGAATGGACGCACAAATGTAATGAGAGTTTCAAGAAAATTAAACAGGAAATCATCAGTGACAGAGTTTTAATGCATTTTGACCCAGAGGAACCCTTGGTTCTCGCTACAGATGCTTTACCTTTTGGACTTGGAGCAGTTCTATCGCATCGATTATCGGACGAATCGGATGGGCCTATTGCTTTTGCGTCACGTTCATTGACTAGTAGTGAAAAAAAATACAGTCAAAGAGACAACGAAGCGACTTCCTTATTCTGGGGATTAAAAAAAATTTTTCACTACTGCTACGGAAGAAAATTCATACTTATGACAGACCATAAACCATTAAGTTTTCAGCTCAGTAAGTTTTCATATGCTCTGAATATGCTAGGCAAAATTACGAATAACACAGCGCTCCTAGCAGCCTATCATGGTTATGTCGCCTCTGCTGTGCGATATAGCCTTATTTTTTGGGGCAATGCTACAAAGGTAGAGGAGGTTTTGATAGCACAGAAAAAGTGCATTCGAGCGATATGTAAAATAAAACGAACAGATTCATGCAAGCCACATTTCCGAAACTTGAAAATATTGACTGTACCATCTCTCTATATCTATGAAGCATGTATCTTTGCAAAAAACAACATTTCTTTATATAAATCTGTCGAAAGTCAACGGCGCTCAAAAAAGCTGCACCCGTTATTCACTAAAACTAAATTCCTCTACAATAGTATATATGCAATGGCTCCAAAACTTTATAACAAATTACCTGATCAAATTGTATCGAGCAACACCATGACGTAGTTTAAACGTAGGCTTTTTTAAATTTTTGAGTGACAGGGCGTATTATTCTGTTAATGAATATCTTGATGACAAACTAAAATAATACACTCGAGAGCAATGAATCCGGGTCACTTGAAGAATCCTAAAAATCTCGGAAACTAAAAATGCTAGTTAATGCAATAAATTATATTTAATAGACAATGTAATACTCCTTAAATGAAGGTATTAAAACTTCTTAGTTATTGTATAGTTATATCATAAAAAAATCAAATTTGAAAAAGGGCCACTTTGGAAGATTGAGCTACGAAATTACAGCATTTGGTTTTGCTTTTGTTTGTAATCTGTCATTTATGTGGGTACATAAACCATGTTGATAGTGCTCTATATTCATTATTCAAGCTGAAATTATGTCGCTTACGCCTGAAGAATGCACCAGAATACTTACAATGCTGGAAACCGGCCGGAGTCAGCGCGATACAGCCAGGACTGTCGGTGTGTCGCTGTCAACAGTACAAAGAGTTCTCCGACGTTACGAAGAAACTGGTTCTAACCTACGCAGACCAGGAACGGGCAGAACCAGGTGTACCACAGCACGAGAAGACCGATACTTGGTGAACACCATGCTTCGAAATCGCTTTCTCACAGGAACTGAACTCACAAATCAGTTTCGACGCCTCGGAGGAAGTAACCCAAGTGCATGGACAGTAAGACGTCGGCTTGCTGAATCTAACTTAAAACCCCTTAGACCTGCAAACGGCCCTAAACTGGAGCGTGGGCATCGTATTTCAAGACTAAGATATGCCCAGAGCCACGTAAATTGGAGTATTGAAGATTGGTCAAAAGTTATGTTCTCCGACGAATCAAAATTTATGCTCTACAAGCACGATGGAAGACACAGAGTGTATCGAAGACCAGGGGAAAGATTCAAGCAAGCATGCATCGAAGAAAAAGTAGCCTACGGTGGTGGGTCTGTACTTGTGTGGGCCGGAATTTCTTCTGAAAGTCGCACAGAGCTGGTGATCATAGAAAACGGCTCTTTAACTAGCGTAAGATATGTGGAAGAAATCCTCAATGATCACGTTGGTCCATTTATGGTCAATTTAGGTGAGGATGCTATATTTATGCATGACAATGCCCGACCTCATACAGGTAGGATTGTAAATGACTACCTTCAAGAGATGAACATTACTCGTATGGAGTGGCCAGCGCGCAGCCCGGATATCAACCCGATCGAGCATGCTTGGGACGAGCTAGGCAGATGCGTAAAACAACGAAACCCTCCCCCAATCACGCTTCGTGAGCTCAAAATTGCTCTCACAGAGGAATGGGAGAATATTCCCCAAAATCGTATAAGGAACTTGGTGTACAGCATGCCAAACCGCGTAAACGCAGTAATGGAAGCACGAGGAGGCAATACGAAGTATTAAAATTCAAGAAAATCGTAATAATGTTCAAAAATTTCATGTTTCCTATTTTTGTTTTAAGGAGAGATCAGCAGTTTTTTTCTTTATGTAATTTTGTGTTAATAAAATGTATGGTGACTCATATTTTTTTTACTTTCATTTAAGGAGAATTACATTGTCTATTAAATACAATTTATTGCATTAACCTATCATTTTTAGTTTCCGAGATTTTTAACATTCTTTAAGTGACCCGGATTCATTGCTCTCGAGTGTATTATAAATTTAAATCTGTCTGTAAAATGTTGTTCCCTGATCTTTATGGTTTTTTTTTAAATTTTATATTGACATTGTATTGTATCTTACATCTATTACTATATTTGATTGATTGTGACGAAATGATGAATACTTATTTATGTGCCGTCTTAATTTTTGACTTTGACTTTGACATATTTTGATAATTGACATTTGATTAACTGCACTATTTTGTATGCCTTCTGGCGGGACATAGTATGGACCAACATTTATCTATGTAACATCTGTATTTTTTACCCTATGTTCACAAAATGAATAAATGAATTTGAATTTAACTACGATTTTCAATCCACACAAAACTTTACCGGCGATGAGCACCATGAGGTTCTTTCACTATGCACATTTTCTATCTGGTTTTGACTACACTATTGAATACAAAACATCGGATAATCATAGCAATGCAGCTTATCTATCAAGATTTCCGGTAGATGCAGTAGCAAATAACAATCTAACTAATGGACGTACATTACGCATTTCAATTAAATCAAATGAACACAATTGCCGTCGACCGTATAAAAATTGCCGAAAATACCCAACGCGATGAGGAATACAACCATTTATTGGAAGCTTAAAAAAATGGTACCTCAGTGAGAAGATACGGCTACAATGACAAAGAATTAACCTTACAAGACGGTTGCATTATAAAAGGAACACGAGTAATAATTCCGGCAACCTTGAGACAGCAGGTTTTAGAAGAACTACACACAGGACATAGGAATAGTAAAAATGAAATTACTGGCTCGTGGATACGTATTCTGGAGAAATTTGGATCAAGACATAGAAGAGATAGTTAAAAATTGTCGAGAATGTCGGTTAAAGTAAAATCAACCTGCATGCGCAGTACTACATCATTGGGACTCACCTTCAGGGCCATGGCAAAGGATCCATATCGATTTTGCTGGGCCTATTAAGGGTTATTCCTTATTTATAATAGTGGATGCTTTTACAAAATGGGTGGAAATTGTAGAAACGAAAACAACCACAAGCTTATGGTGTATCCGCCAACTTGAAGAACTTTTCGTGACATTTGGATTTCCGCTTACGTTAGTTTCAGACAACGGTCGACAATTTGTTTCAAATGAATTTGAATCATTCCTCAAAGGAAGCGGGGTTGTTCACAAAACCACAGCCCATACCATCCGGCCACGAACGGACAGGCAGAGCGATATGTACAAACAATTAAAAAGGCAATACATAGCATCAGGGCAGAGCCAGGCTCTCTACAAGACAAACTGCTGGGTATTAAAGAACGCCTACGGAGGACGCCGAGCAGCAATACAAATAAAAGCCCATATGAGCTCATGTTTGGCAGGGAGATAAGAAACACCCTAAGTGTTCATTTCAAGGCGAGGACGAGTGAGAAACATGTCCGCCGACTGATGAGACAAGGGGTCGCTCATTTACTGTTGGGCAGAGAGTGCAAATACGCAGTTACACAGACTGCCAAATTAAATGGGAATTCGGAACCGTTTTAAGGATATTAGGGATAGATATATACAGATGCTGGGTACATTAATACCAAGAGAGGAACAGTAACACCGAACACCCTTCGGAACTTAACGACTAGACTATTTGGGACGGAGGTGTTATATATGTGGCCTCTTTGCTTCAACTTCATTTATTCTATCATATATTTCTTTTTTACATTGTCACGTCCGGGTTGTCACTGTGACTTACATTGAATAAAATATTGAGTCTACTATGAATATAATTTCTTAATTTGAAAATACATAATAGTAGCCATTACCCTCTCGCTGATCTTGTGCCCCTACGCTACCGCAAGCAGTGACAACTAGGGAGTATGACGAACTAGCTGCTCGGTGCTCAAACAAAAATAATAAAGAATATCCATCGCTCTCGCGGGTCGCGGAACAATACCGCATGTGAGGTGGACAGTTTGAACGGCTACATTTCATCATTTCATTACAACTAAATGACCTCTCGACAGTGCGCTCCATGATGCTCTAGAAAGTATGTTAGGTGTGTGTGTCATGTCAGCGTCGATGTTTGCACAGTTTTGTACTTAATGTGGCTTGTTATAAATACTATTAGGTATTTAACGTTAACTGCAATTCTTCTGCTCTGCGCTCCTTTTCTTTCTGGAGTGAATAATTTGAAACTGCTTTTATTTCCATTCGTGTATGATATCTTAAACTTAAAAGATTTATAATCACAGGTGCGAGCGTCACAAGAAGAACAAAACTAGAAGATACAATTACCGCGAAGCTAAAGAAAAATGAACCATCAAACTTGAAAGTTTTCCGGACAACTCGAAATCGTACGTCGAAACCTGGCACTTGTTACAAAGAGTCTGACGAATGTGATCAGCGTAATATAACTGAAGTAAAGAAACGGAAACAGCATACTCAAACACGAATTAGTAAAAAACGTTATGAATGTGATGTGTGTCAGCAGAGTTTTAGTCGGATAGATAGTTTAACCAGGCATAATCGAATACACACTGGTGGAAAACCATACAAGTGTGATGTATGTCAGCGTAGTTTTAGGGAAAAGCGTTTTTTAACAGATCATACTCGAATACACACTGGTGTAAAACCTTTCAAGTGTGATTTATGTCAGCGTAGTTTTAGTAAAAAGGATCATTAAAACCAATCATATTCGAATACACACTTGTGTGAAACCTTACAAGTGTCATGTATGTCAGCATAGTTTTCGTGAAAAGAGTCAATTAACAAGACACATTCGAATACACACTGGTGAAAAACCATACAAGTGTGATTTATGTCAGCGTAGTTTTCGTCTGATAGGTCATTTAAACAAACATATTCATTCACACGCTGGTGTAAAACCTTAGTATGTCGGCGTAGTTTTAGTGTAAAGCGTCATACGAATCATGTCAACCAATATTTAAAGAGCGTGGTTTGCTACCGTTACCTTCATTATATGTATATGAAGCATGCATGTTCGTTCAAAAACACAAAGAACTATTTAAAACAGCAGAGGAAGTAAGCGCTCGAAGTCGGCGTGACCAATACAGACTTGTACTAGATGTGCTGCATCGATTAGCGAAATATAATAAAAACTCTCTGGCTGTGTGTGTACGTCTCTATAATAAATTACCAAAAATATTAAAAACACTAAGTTGTAAATTATTTAAAATCCAATTATATAAATGGCTCAATAATAATAATTTCTATAGCATTAATGATTTTTTTATTATGAATTCATATTCATAATGTATCTTTAGTAAGTAAGTTTGCATGCTTTAGTATTAAGCAAAACATGTCCGATCTAATGGTTTTTTAATAACACCTTGTATACCATGTTTTATGCAAAAAAAAAAACAAACTAAACTCGAAAACAGACGAATGTATATAGAAATTAAAATATCGACGAGAACAATCACGAAGTGATAAACAAGTCAAAAATGACATATGTGAAACGTGGTGTACCTCAAGGCTCAATTTGAGGACCTGTACTATAAAGGGTGTAAAACACGATTAAGATTTTTACTTTAAACACCTACACGACCCCCGTACATCCATCCATCAGCACATGTTTTGAGTGCGTTACATTGAGTTCTACCACAAAACATGATTTTTCACGCCAAAAAAAAAAGTCGTTTCCCCGCAATAATTTTTGCGTAAAGTTACTTGTGATGTAGATAATGCTTGGTTGACGGCTTCGTGATGTGGTGGTTTATACCCTGTATATTATTTTTACTAATGACTTACACAACTTCATAAATAAAACTCATCCCAACGAGAAACTTGTTGTTTTCGCTGATGACACAAACATAGTAACTGGGGCAAAAGACATGGAAAAATTGACATTAAATACTGATGTAATATAGGAAAAAATTGTGAATGGTTTACAGCTAATAATTTAATACTAAATATAAGCAAAACTAACCTCATATTATTTAAGACATTACTTGTAGCGGTACTACAAAAAGAACTACAGCTACATTGGACCTAAAGTACTACAACGCCATCTATGACATGAATGATGAACTAACAGCGAAACACGTCAGTATTCCTACATCGCGCAAGCAACATTATCCGCGACTTAAGAGTGTATACAAGTACCCGAAAACAACTGTCGGGCAGTGGCCCACCAGACACAACACCCGTCTGGTCGGAGGATCCTCCCTTTTCTATGGAGGATGAAGAGCTTTACACCCTGTTCTTCATACCCCCAAATTGGTGACCCCGACGTAATTTGAACACGCAACGTTCTGATACAAGTCATGAATACGGTGGATGGGGCACTAAACTCGAGGACAGTACCCGACAGGTACCCCATCCGCCATATTCATGAATTTTCTCACCAACTGTCAGGTTGCACTGTTTTCTCAACAATTGACCTCGTAAAGGCCTACAACCAGCTCGGCGTCAACGCCGATCACGACATCTTTCGACCTTTACGAGTTTCCTTTCATGACCTTTGGTTTGAGGAACGCTCCCAAACTTTCCAAAGGTTAAACGAAGTTCTGCTTGATATCGACGACATCCTGGTAATTTTACAAACACCAAACCAGCATAAAC
Organism: Xestia rhomboidea; assembly: GCA_963853795.1. Lineage (NCBI taxonomy): Eukaryota > Metazoa > Arthropoda > Insecta > Lepidoptera > Noctuidae > Xestia > Xestia rhomboidea. The sequence continues at coordinate 628,810 of OY970784.1, forward strand.
AGCATTGAAAAGCTATGGTATAGTAGTAAACACGTCAAAGTGAAATATAGGACACTCAGAGGTAACTTTTCTGGGATACAGTGTGTCAGCCGCAGGGACGAAACCTCTCGGGACCAAGATACAGGCTATCCAGGAATATCCAGTCCCTAAGACAGTCAAGGCACTGCGACGATTCTTGGGCATAATAAATTTATATCGCCGTTTGTTCCAAACGCAGCTCAACTACAAGCACCTTTGAACACTATCATTACTGGGCCCAAGGTAAAAGGTACGCAACCGGTACACATGACTCCAGAACTGCTGAAGACTTTTGAAGATTGTAAATCCTCGCTGTCTATGGCAACACTTCTGGCTCATCCGGATGCATCAGCAGAGTTGGCGATTGTGTTCTACAGCAGCAAAGAGGTGACAGCTGGCAACCACTAGCCTTTTTCTCACACAAATAAAGCGCTTCTCAAAAGAAGTAAAGCCCATACGACCGTGAGTTACTTGCTATCTACGAAGCCATTAAATACTTCCGGCACATGGTCGAGGCTAGAAACTTCTCCATCTTCACGGACCGCTGGTGCTACTTGGCATGCGTAACTCTTGGAAAGAAGACATCCAAGCCACGCCCGCCGAGCTTGTGTATGGTGAAGCCCTCCATTTGCCAAGCCAGTTTCTGTCTGCTTCAGATTACACTGCAGCCGATGTCACACAGTACGCAACACGTCTTCGTGCACACATGGCCCAACTTACTCCCAGGCCGACCTCCTGGCATACAACTTCTCCATTCTACATACCTCGAGATCTGCATTCCTGTACACACGTCTTGACAATTGTCAATATTTCAGATGCCTTTTTTATTGCTGTAAAAATATAAATAGGGTTGTCAAAAAAATTTCATTAAATAAATCTTTTATATTCTGATCAAAATCAACTAAACAACATATTATGTACTTATATGTGGAATAGGTGAAAAGCTTATCACCACAGACTCGTAATAAAGAGAACTTAGATATACAAATAAATGGAAACAAGATTGAATTAGTGGATAAGGTTAAATTATTAGGTATTAACATAGATTTTTCATAAATCTTCAAACTCTACTATATTACATTTAGGTGCTATTTGTTAATAGCACCTAAATGTAATATAGTAGAGCATTGCCCGAAGTACCAAGCTGTAGAGATATTCAACAAGTTGCCTTCTGAGCTAAAGACCCTGATTTATAACACCCACTTGTTTAAAGCAAAGTTAGAGGCCTTTTTAATAGAAAAATGTAAATATAACATATCGGAACTAATGCCACACAATAATAAATGAAAACTTTTGACATTACTCATAATCTAAAATCTCTTGACACCATATTTAAAACTGTTTGACATTATAATTTAAAACTGTTCTGATATTATATTTAAAACTGTTTTGATATTGCATTTTAGAACTGTTTGGCACTCTATTTTTAAACTATTTGACATTTTAATTATATTGTTTTAATACTGTTTTGACATTGTATTTTAAAATTGTTTGACATTAAAATTGTATTATTTTAGAACTGTTCAGTAGTATTTTAATAGTACATTGTTACCCTAGGGGTGAAAGTAAGTTATTTAGTCCCGAGACGGGGTTTGGTGCCCGAGCGCAGCGAGGGCGCTAACAGTTCGAGGGACTAAATAAGTCTTTAACCCGAGGTAAACACTGTGCTTTTCATAACGAATGCAAGGAAAGTAAAAATAAAAACATGATTCAACTCGAAAAAACAAATGAAGATCGGATTGCCGCTTTCCCGCCCATTTTGTTTTTTTTTTCTGTGGCCGGCCAGCTATTCAGCCATTATCTATTTTTCATTTTCATCATCGAAAAATGGTAACAATTTTTCCCAAATCTATGTTATTTAAAAGAAATAGTTGAAACTTAATTAAAATAAAGTTATTTGAAAATATAAATTCTTAACTTTATGTTATTTCAATTTTACATCGTGGCTGTATAGAAAGTTGGAACATGGTTCAATAGAAAGTGAACTAATTTTTTTTTATAATTTGGCAGCTGTCAGTTGAATAAACGATTCTCTATAGGGCTGAAAAGCATTACTTTCAACCCGCTCCTCAGGCAACTTCAGACCTACTTTCAGAGCATGAGTTATGAAAAAACCATTTTGACATTATATTTGACACTGTTAGGCACTACTTATTTTTGAATTTCTTGGATGTTAATTAATAATTCATAGTTCTTATAATTTTATGTAAATCGTGTGTATTTTCAACACAATGTAAATTGTTCACGAAAATCACGAATAAATTAAATGAAATAAGGTTCACTTTCATTTGCGGCAATGGAACGGTGTTTTAGAAAAAATAACAAACGTTTTTACTATATTATTTATTTATTTTATTGTGACTGTTTCTAGATCTCACTGCATGCATATATGAATTGGACATACCGCCCACCAAAACATTAGTTTTTAATAATAATAAAATTAATAATTATTTGTATAGAAAATTCAAGTGCCAATCCAGAGGCAGAAAAAGGACCTTTGTATTAAAAGCTTTTTCGAGGGTTCAAAGTACGAACCGCGCGCGTTGGTTTAAAGAAAATGTGTAACAGCCTTATTCATAACAAAATCCTTAATTGAGGTTTGATCGGCCAGGGCACGCCACAATAGTGGCGATAAGTCCCCTCTTTGAGGAGTGGCTGGAGAGACGCCACGGCGTCCTCACCTTCCGCCTGACGCAGGTTCTTACCGGACACGGATGTTTCGGTAAGTTCCTGCACCGAATCGGGCGGGAGGAAACGCCCGGGTGCTATCATTGTGAGGATAGGCCGGAGGACACGGTGGAGCACACTGTGGAGGTGTGCCCCGCTTGGGTGGAGCACCGCCGTGTCCTCGAGGTGGCGATCGGCGGCGGCGACCTCTCGCTCCCGGCCCTGGTTCGTGCCATGGTCCGGAGCGAGACGGAATGGGACGCCGTCACCTCCTTCTGCGAAGCAGTCATGCTAGCGAAGGAGGTGGCGGAACAGGACAGGGAGAGATCCTCACGTCCCGGCCGCCGCGGGAGACGCCCCGGGCGTCGGGGGCCACGTGGTGGCTTCCGGCCACCGTAGGCGCGGGCCTGTGGACGGGGAGCTATGGGCTAGCTCGCCGTCCGTACGTCTCATGACGACAGGCCGTGTCGACGGCGCAGGAGTGTTCCACGCGCGCCTCAAAGAGAGTCAGCAATAAGGAAGGGGTCCGCAAGGACCGAAGCCTGCCGGGGCTGCGGGACTATTCGAAAGAGATACCGTGGCCCCGGAACACAAAGGGCGATGAAGGAACATGGATGGGTTTTAGTCAGTAAAAGTCTGACACTCCCTCCTGCTCAGCCCAGAGCGGGAGAAGTCATTTGATGATTTCCCATCCGAAAAAAAAAAAAAAAAAAGGTTTGATCGGCCTGTTAGTTAGCAGACTCAATAGACGGTTGTCAAGAAGTATGATTCATAAACGCTTGCTAGCAGTCTGCTAGTTAATGTGCTGCTGATAGACGGATTAGACGCGTTATGTTGGCCATCTTGACAAATCAAAGACAAAAAATGGGCTCATCGAGAATTAAAAAAAAAAATTACAGCAGTGACAAACAACAGACGACAAGCGACAGACGACAACGACAGACGACCAACGACAGGCGACAACGACAGACGACAGGCGACAGACGACCAACGACAACGACAGACGACATACGACAGACGACAACGACAACGACAGACGACAGATGACCAACGACCGACGACAGACGACCAACGACAGACGACAACGACAACGACAGACAACAGACGACCAACGACAGACGACAACGACAGACGATAACGACAGACGACCAACGACAGATGACAAAGTAAGCTGTTCGAATTTGTGGCAGTCATTTTGTGACTTAGCAGGGAGATAAAGGAGGGTCAACAGTCTTAACTTTAGCAGAACCTTGATGTACTGATTAGCGTTAACAGACGTTTATGAATCATGTTTTTTAGCATCGGGCCTTCAAGGAGACTCAGAGAGAGACAAGAGGCTCTAACTTTTTATGAATAAGGCTGTAAGATTGTAGCGGTAGAACGAAGTTGCTTCATTATAGCCGTTGGACGATTCTCTAAGAATATTTCGTGTGTGAATAGGTAGACCTTATATTATACAGGGTGTAAACAACCTTATCACGAAGCTGTCAACCAAGCATTCTGTACATCAAACTAAGTTTAACTTTAAGCAAAATTGTTGCTGGGAAACGACTTTTTTTTTTGGGGTAAAAAACCATGTTTTGTGGTAGAACTCAATGTAACGCACTCAAAACGTTGTGTTGATGGATGGATTGAATAGCACGGGCGTCTTGTTTAAAGTAAAAATCTTACCATAAAAACTTGTGTTTAAAAAAAAAATTGTCAAAAAGTTGGAACTTTGACCCCAAATATCTCCGTAACTAGAAGGTTCCCAGGTATAGTGTAGAACGAAAAAATTATCGCAATGACGGGGAGAGCAAGTGCCTTTCGGCTTCGTTAAGAGGTGTTTAGGGCCCAGATGGGCACTTATAAAACGTCGAAAAAGGTGCACGGTTCGGGTTGGTCGTTTCCATAGAGAAGAACCGGCAATGAACTCCATGGTTACTCTTTTCAATTTAAAAAAAACGGGCAAATGAGAGTCGAACTCGCGCATGTAGGGTTCCGTTCTATCGTATATTTTTTACTATTTCTTGTTATAGCGGCAACCGAAATACACATTCTGTGAAAATTTCAACTGTCTAGCTATCAAGGGTTCATGAGATACAGCCTGGTGACATACTGACAGTGGAGTCTTAGTAATAGGGTCCCGTTTTTACACTTTGGGTACGGAACCCTAAAAACAGCAGCTGTTCCATACAGGTTCTCAATTTCGCCACGTTAATGACCCCCGTTAAATAATCTAGACTAAATTTAATCCAATATGGGTCCCGACTGTTGCAGTCAATATATGCTCCGTCATTAGAATGTATTATTTGTTCTTGTTTTTTTCTTTTCAGTTTTTATTTAAATTTACTAGTTATTTTTTGCGTAGTCAGGTTTTTTTTTTTGTTTTTTATTTTATTTTACCCTTTTTAGTTTAAAATAGAAAAAAAGTTTTATCTTTTTCTATTTTACCCGGGGTAACACAAGGATTCTAACGATACCACGTACATCGAAATAAGTTTCGGCGTTTAGAAGTTATGGTGGAATAAAGAAACTCACATATATGAACCCTGAAAACATAACACTCCTTTTTTTGGGCAGTCGTGTAAAAAAGACACAAGTTGGAGACCAGCGACATTAAGGACACAGTAACAGATCAAGCTTATAACTTTGTAATTTAATAATTTTGTAATTTTTCATGATACAGTTTTGAAATTTTGTAAGTACATACTATAGATTCTTTACATAATAATACTAGACACGTGTTTCGGGTTCCGCATATACTAAAACTGATGTTGTATTTGAAGGTCGATTACAAATTGCGTTGAATCCAGCTAAGGTAGGCGGTGACACGCATGTAGCCGGTTGCGAAACCGGTCTGGCAGCCGAATGGAGACTGGATCGAAGTCACTCCGATCTAAAACAGGAGAAGTAAGAAAAATTTATAAACTTTATTTAAATAGGGTGGATGACAAAACAAATCTAATTAGTCCGACAGATAGATTTCCAAAAAAATTGGACACGTATTTTTTCTTTTTTCACGTACACAACAAATGAAGACGATACAGTGCGTCGAAAACTCGTGTGACGTCACAACAAGTACATTTTTTACTCAAATGTGACGTCACAAGCGTTTTATCTTCGTCAATTTTTATTAATTTGATAAAACAAAAAACACGTATCCAATATTTTTCGGTAATCTAACTGACGGACTAAACAGGATAATAGTTTTTTAGTCAGTCATCATACCTATTCTACGTCGTTCATCACGTTTGGTCACAAGCCCGACTGCTGAGCATGACATGCTGGCTTCGATTCCTGTGTTTGCAGAAGTTAACCCCAACAATACACCCACATTTCGCCAGTTATGTTTTTAAGTCCCATGTAATAGGGAGCGCGCCTATTGCCATCAACCGTGCACAAATCTACGTGGTTGCTACTAAGAAATTCCTGAATGAATGATACATTTATTTGCAAGAATATAGGTTGTTAACATAAGTTCTTAATATCTATTGGTTTCACTATATTCGGCATTTCGGCCGTACAAATATTGAGATTTTACATCTTGGTATACTTACTAATAGCATGCACTAAACACATTTAGTAATTAGCAATTACATATAAATACTTTTCATAATTAAAATTAAAATTACAAACCAATTAATATAATTAAATATAATTAGATTCATTTAAAATAATAATTTATGCATATTAAAATAGTGATCAATAATAACTATGTCATGTCAATAAAAATAGTATTTGACGAATCCAAAAAATAATAATAATCAATATTAAAATAGCGTTGTCGAATTATGTCGTTTCAATAAAAATAGAAAGAATAATAAAACATATTTCAATATTATTTAAATAATGGCAATAATTAAAGATGGAGATGGATAAGAAAATAGCACTGCCCGACCTGGGAAATCTAACCCAGGACCTCAAGCTTTCATGCTACTTGACCATCGAAGCAATTCCCTGTCTACTATTTTATAGGAATCTTCTTTTCACACATTGTCTTTTTCAGTTTTAATTTGACTCATTTTAGTTACACTTGGTGTGTATTTTAGCATAGAAATGTGATTCTAAGAGTATTTCGTGATTTTTATGTGTTCAATAATATTTAAAATTTGTACACTTAGAAGATAAATAATTTTAGTGAATCTTCGCGTAGAAAATAACTAAGATATTGTTAATTTTATTTTTTAAGTCGTAAGTTAATTGTAAGTATGTCACAGATGATATTTATACTTTTTTTATTTTTATTTATTTAAACTTCATGTACACGAGTGGTACATAGGCGGACTTAATGCCACGAGGCATTCTCTACCAGTCAACCGTTGGGTTAAATAGGACAGCATTGTGATAGAGTACAAAAAAATAAATAAGAAAAATAAAATTTTGTTAAATTAAATTGATATAAGATACATAAATAGTACATACTAATACACACATACATATACAGATAAAATTAAATAAACTAATATACCTATATTATAATACATACAAATAGTCCAAAATACGAGAAACAACATAATAATTAACTAACACTACTTTAACTTTTGCATCACTTTACCAATTTTGACTGATTTATTAACTTATCAGATTATTATTTAAGTACCTACGTAAAACTTTGTAATTAAAAAAAACGAATCCTATGCGTAGTTTCATTTCTATTACTATACAAAGAAATGGTAAATTCCTGTAAGTTTGTTAAATATTTGGTAATGATAAACGACTTCATCGTCACGTCTTCCACCACTGGTGGAGTATGCTACGAATTTAGGTTGCATCTACAGTGATGACAAAGATAGGGGCATATGCAACACTAGTTGGGGCCGATGGGAAAAGTAGTTTCTTCTCTGGGGAGAGACTTGTGGGGGCAGGTGGGAATTAATGAGTTACACTGACCAGTAACGCCGAGCCGTTGTAGTAGCTAGTATTGTTGTAGTAGTCCTCCACGACGAGGGGCCCACCGAGGTCCCCGCCGCACGTGCCCCAGCCGTTGTCCCCGCTCGTGCAGATGAGGTTGTCGTAGTTGTCGGGACGCTGCGGCATGCGGTAGTAGCACTCGTACCAGACGTCACTGCTCACCGGCACGCTGACGGCGTGTTGTACCGTGTTAGGGCCTACCGTGGAGACTGGAAGCAGGAAATACACATATGTCTTATTATCTATCGAATGGGTGTACAATGGACCCTTAACGAAGTCGAAAGGGGTTTGTTCTCCCCGTCATTGCAGTCATTTTTTTGTTCTGGACTTTACCTTCTTACGTAACCTTCTAGTTACGGACATATTGCTAGTCAAATTTCTAACGTTTTCACAAGTTTTTTTTTAAATATAAGTTTACACAAGTTTTGTTATACGATGAAAATTAAAGTGCGTTTCAGTTTCGTTACACCCATTATAATCAAGTAGAAGTTTGTTTGTTTGAACGCGCTCATCTCTGGAGCTACCAGTCGGATTTATATGGAAAATTATTTTTGTATTTGATGGCCCGATTTTCGGGGGAAATTTTAGGCAAGCGGTGGGTGAAGTCAGCAGTGCTATAAGAGGTGGTGGTGGCCAAGAACTTACAGTCGCTGGTCTTGCCGAATCCGGACACTCTCGCCGAGATTTCCGCAAACGTATTGTTTTCTTCATCAAATGATGGCAGGATCGCTGGCTTCTGGTATTCTGAAAAGAAAAGGATACAGGCTTAATTATCCTATTTCCATACATAAAGTTGCAATAGATTGGAGTTTAAGGGGGCGAAAATACTTGCGGCGACATCTCGCGCCCGGCCATGGTCCAGAGCGAGACGGAATGGGACGCCGTCACCTCCTTCTACGAAGCAGTCATGCTAGCGAAGGAGGTGGCGGAACGTGAGAGGGAGAGATCCTCACGTCCCGGCCGCCGCCGCCGCGGGAGACGCACCGGCCACCGTAGGCGCGGGCCTGTGGACGGAGAGCTATGGGCTAGCTCGCCGTCCGTCCGTCTTACGACAAAAAAGAAAGAGGGCGAAAATACGATTAGCTAAGTCTTATATCTGGGATTAATGTTTTTACTTATTTTCACCCGAGCAGAGCTCCGTCGCCGAGGTACTAAAGCAATAAACAAGATAGTCAATGAAATAAACAAGATAGTATACATGAAATAACGTAACGTAACATCACGCCTAAGGAACTGTGCTGGTCACAGTAGCTGTGGGCTAAAGTAACTACACAGTTGCCCTGCTGTGGGACACGAATTATTTATTTATTAATATAGGTTCACTAACAGCTTTTGTGTACAACATATAAGAATACATAAGTTTTACAGGATAATATTATTATAATATTTAAAGGAACTCACGGTTAAAGCTAACCGCCCATTGCAAAGTCAGCATGGCCAGGTCGTTGATCAGTCTCCTGGGATTGAACCCTGGGTGTACAGACACCGCGCTGACGTCATAGCGCGTTCCGTAAAACAGCTGAGTGCTACCCAACACCACCTATAACAAAAAACAGTCAATAAAGAAAGATCAGTAATACATTTTTTGTGCAAAAAACGATGCACAAAAAAAAAGAATTAGTAGTAAAAAATCCATGTAACAATAATAATGCGAAATAAAAATGTAATTGAGTTTTTATTTCGCATTATTATTGTTACATGGATTTTTCGGAAGTCATGTCTGTAACTTTATTAATTTATTAAAACTTTATGCACATAATGTACAAAGGCGGACTTAATGCCTTGGGCATTTTCTACCAGTCTACCTTATGGTGATGCAGAGACAAAACAGTAGGTGCAATAGTACAGACAATTTTAAAGAATAAAATATAATAATAAATACATACATACAACAATTTATACAAAGTGAGGAGAGATAAAAAAAAACAACATAGATGAAGAGAACCAACAACTTAATTGTGGGACAAGTCTGCCAATTTCTAATGGAAGTGTTCGCCAGCTTAAATGTGAGCCGACATTGTTTGTTTCATTGACTTTTTTGCCACTGACTTCCGAAAGTAAAGCTATTTTAGACTCTTTTTTAGTGTTTTTTGGAAGTCGTTTTTTTTTTGCAAATGGTTTTTTATTTTACCCAAACCCAACTTTAATAACTCATATCTCGGAAACGTGACACTTTAAAATATTTTGTTTATGAATGTTTTATGCGGGGCCGCAACTTTAAAAAATAATTTCAAAGTTCTAGGTCAACGGAAAGTACCCTATTAATTTTGATTCCCTTGAGAGGGTCGAAATATTCGCTTTTTGCGGCATAAACGGCCGTATCTTTTTTTTTTTACGTACTTGTTTGATTTTTTCACTGGTTCAAGGGACTGTAAACTTAACTTTATGGTTTTAATTTCAACTCGATACCTCTACGTGTTCCCGAGATAAAGGGTCTTGACACACAGACGGACAACAAAGTGATCCTATAAGGGTTCCGTTTTTTCCTTTTGAGGTACGGAACCCTAAAAGAACAAAGTACTAAACCGATTTTGCTGAAATTTCTATGCGACCAATCGAAAAAGTATATTCTATCCTTGAAAGAATAAAAAAAAAATATGTGAAAATATATTTTTTTTTATTTCTTTTCATAAATAACGGAGTAATGAGTTACCTCATTACTCCGTTATTTATCAAACAAAAAATAATTACAACCTAATTAAGAACCTCCTCCTTTTGTTTGAAGTCGGTTAAAAATACTAAAAGAATAGTAGGGGGAAAATCTGCGTCACATCCACGCAAAACGTCTGTCGCTCAGTATAATTATCTGACACCATTCTAGACTGTGACACAACACTGTCGTTGACGTGATGAAATCAACTGGCGCAGCATGGAAAGAGCTAAGGACTAACTGGATGGCCATCAGTAGTACTGCTACGTCAAATTAACACATTTTCAAGAAACATTAGAGTTTCTGGTACGCGCTGCGTCACCCTGTGCCTCCTGTACTGACCTGGACCCTGTTGCCCTGGCTGTAGCCGTCGTACCAGCACTGAGCCGCCGTCAGCACCTTCTTGGAGCTCAACAACGTACCACTGCACACAGACATCTGGCCGGTAGTTAGCCAAATGATCAGCCCAGCCTGGAATCATCGCAAAAATATAATTATAGAATTTGCAATATAGTCTCCGAAGGAGTGGTGAAACAGAACTCGTATTTGCTTTGGGCACGAGAGACTTTTTTCAATGCCTGATTAAGAGCGAGTTTTATGAACTTTAATAAAAATATGTCGTTATTAAGCATTATATCTAAAACCAATAGTATTTTCCACCAAAAATAACTGCAATTAATTAATAACTTTACATAGGTATTTCGACGGGCTGTCAAGTCTCGTAGACTGGGCTCGCCCATATGAAACAAAAAACTACTCACCAAATGAGGATTATCCCCGTACTGAGACGGCATGCCCCCAATGATTCTCGCAGTCATCTGCCTTGCTTCCTTTTGCCTGATCCTAGCTGCTTCTGGGATGCCCACATCTTCATGGTAGCCCAGACTTAGTCCTTCAGAGACGAGCAAAGCGAAAAGACAAGAGAAGACCAACAACTTCATCTTGCAGAATATATTATTATAGTCTTTAGAAAGGAACTACGAATACTTGTGTTAAGATTCAGAATTCAAGTGTAAGGAGAATGATTTATACTTGTTTATATAGGGTAATGATTATTATTTTAAGTGGATAATACTTCAGGGTATCAATAGGTAGGTAAAAAAGTTGTTGTAGGTATGTGATTTTGCTTGGATTCGATTTAAATTCGCACTTGATAAAGTCTTTCTTTGGAGTTTGTTCCGCAACTTTCTGTATACATCTAAAACACTAAGAAGTCCTGAAGGGCAGGCGTCTTGGAAAAACATCATGTAATCTTGGTGTATTCCCGTTTGCCCCACCGCCCGTCCCCACAGGTGAGGCTAGTGGGAATTTGACTAAAATAATTAAATTGTTCCTTTTAGCCCCACTACGCCATTCCTGCGGGGCCAGTGGGAAAAGATAAAACAAATAAAAATTATTTCCGTTGGCCCCACCGTATTTTTGAGTAATAAAATATTACTCAAAAACATTGTATGGGATCGAGTAGTGTTAGTACAGTTGTGCTAATTACGGGCAGTAGGTAACCTTACGAGCAGTACTAGGCTGACATAAATCCAAGATGATATTTATTACTAGAACACCGTACCTACCTATCCAGAATTATTAAAATGCATACAACCTTGAGCTCATGCCAGCCTGTTTCTTTTTGGAGAACATATATTGTGTCTATATACCTATGCTTCACCGGCAACAAACAGGAACTTCTGCCCGCTTGTCGCCAGGGAAAATATACAAGACCGTGATCCTGTCGTACTGTATGGATCGGAATGTCTATTAATTCGTAAAGCGCAGATCTCTATTCTCAATGGAGAACAATGGGCAAGAAACTCCATCAATTTTTAAAACCAGGATTAACACATAGAATACTTTATATCCCGTCGTAAATAAATAAATAATAATAAGAGAAAGAGAGTGATGTGTCCCTGTGAGACAATCACCGAACTCTATAAGCGGGCGAAGCTGCGGGCATAAGCTGGTATTTTAAACACGGCTTGGTACTTACGTTACCAAGTTCTTGCCATGTAATGTAGGTACTCCAGATGATAATTATATTGTTCCAATGAATACTTGAGTCAATTTCGAGTTTCTCCGAACTCTCAGAACTTGATTAGTCATAGAATGTAGGGACTTTATATGTTCATAACCTGATTTGCGTAATACACTCAAGCCTTTTCCCATGGGGCTTGGCAGAAGCTACAGATCGCGAACCTGCTACGATCCTTAGGTATCCTCTTCTTTCAGATTTTTCCTACTGACTGACATCATCATTCTCCAGCCCTTCCATTTATTTGACTTCCTCTTATGTACTCATTTCTTATTTTATCCATTCACGTGACACCACACTCTCCCTTACCATTCTCATCTGAGCATTATGTAAATGCCTTTCATTCGTCCCTTTTGTGGCATCCTACCGACAGCCAAAATAAATTATTAACAATTATGTCAAAATAGTGCTAGTTATTTTGAGGTAAATAATTTGACGACCCGAATGGCGCAGCGGTAGTGAGGCTGCTTTACGTTCTTAGGGTCCCGGTATCGAATCCCGGTAGGTGCAAATGTTTGTGTGATAAGCATGGACATTTGTTTGCGAGTCATGGATGTTTATATCTATAATAAGTATGTATGTATCTATGTAGTATATCAACTATCTGGTGTCCAGGACACAAGTGTAGCACTAGATGGCGCGGTGTGTAATGTCCAGCGATATTTATTTATTGAACTGATCAGTATTCCTCAAACGTTATCTCGTACCTACGCCTACGCACTGTAATACTTAAGTGTTTTGTTGTTGCATCAAAATGACGCGAGGAAAGTTTAGTAATTAGATAACTTACAGCTAAGTACTTCATCTCGTTGTTCAAGAGTAGAAGATGCCTATTCAGACAGAAGAGTTTTTTTTTCTTAACGTGGAAGGTGGAAGCGCCAGATAGCCCGCGATTTTTTTTTGCAATTAACAGGTCATTGTCAGGCTGTATGTGGATTAAAATATGTGACAAATATGGCTTTAAAGAGTTAGGATCATTAAAATCATCAAACACAATCATCCGGTGTATTCCCGTTGACCCCACTAACCGTGGCCCCACTGGGGGGGCCAGCGGGAATGGATTAAAGCGCCTCTAGCGAGTAAGGTACTATCATTAATTATATTTTATACTTTAAAGTACCAATAACTTCATAAAACGTTCATTTTATTACGTGTACATCCATAGTATTAACTTCAGATACGTTAACATTAACACAACGGGATATTTACAATGTTTGTTGTGAGTTCCCGATATTTCGGCGCTGTTGCATGCACCATGATCACGAATAAACTTAAGTTATTGCGGTTGGGTGTTCAGAACTTCAGAATCATATTTACAATATTTTCCCTTAACGTATGTTATATAAAATGTGACTATGGCGTTCAAAAGGTTAAGCCAAATAAAACAACTTATCATTTTGACAGTATTATATTCACAAAAACATTTTCAACTAAATTTGTGTAATTAATCTTTATCAAGCAAAACTCAAACTCTGATACCGCGAATACCGCGCGGGGAGCGGGACGCGACTATAAGCACGATTTCATTAGGCAAGTTACTAGTATGCATGTTGCAAATTGCATACAACTTGAACAACCATGCAGACAAGCTACAACTTGTATGACGTAGTTTAAACTTGTACATTTTTTTGAGCTCGTGGCTAAATAATAACAGCCGCATAGATCAAATCTTCAAGGATAAGCAGCGCTAGTCAAAATCGGTCTGTCCATCCACAGACCCACTTTGACTTGCGTTGCTTAGCCTAGAGCCTAGCCTTAGATCTTTGACAGTGGTGACAGGTAGTCAGTGTCCCGAAAGTCTGACAACCAGTATTTCTAAGGGACATCGTATTACGCAGTACTAACCGGGTTGTGGAGGTCAGATAGGCAGTCGCTTCATGTAAAATACTGGTATTTCTTTGCATCCGGTTAGACTGGAAGCCGACCCCAACATAGTTGGGACAAGGCTAGGCAGATGATGATACCTCTTTACTAACTAATTCTTCTTGTATATTCAATTCGTTTTCTTTATTTCGTTTCTCTTCTCCAATTTCTACCCTTACTTCTTTATTCTCCGTATTAACTACATTTTCTCCCTTACTGCTATGTTTTCTATCTTTCAATGTATCTTTCTTGGTCTTTTTTACTTTTTTCTTTTTCTTATGCTTTTTACCGGGATCCACAAGTATTCTCATATCGTTGTGTTTCAACAACTTTTTATACATTTTCAAAAGTAATTTCGCATCTTTCTTTAAGTCTTTTGTTACTTCTTTGACGGGGTCAACGTAAGTCGTCAAAGGTTCTAGTGTATTGTAAAGCTCTATGGAGCCTTCTTCTAGAATATTCTGTGATTCTTTTTCTTTCTCTTTCAATTCTGAGACAGCCTCTTCTGTTTCCAACTTAGATTCAGCAAGCTTCTTTTTCAATTCTATATTTTTCTTTCTTAAAGCGTTGAATATATTCGCTGTGGTTAAAACCTTTTTGACTTTTTTGCTATCCAAGTACCGATCTTTCCAAGAAATGTTTTCTAAATTTTCCAAGTCTCTTTCTTTCTCTTGTGTTCTCTCATAATCTCTTATCTCCTTATCAGTGATGATGTCTTCTCTCTCTATTTCGTCTATTTTCGCTGATAATGCTTCTATTTCTAAAGCTGTTGGTTCTTTGGATAGAATTGTGGTACATTCTACTTCACAACAAGATGAATCGTCTGATAGTTCCATTATTTCAATAACCGCGTCTATGTCACTGTCCGAAAGGGCAGCAGAGCTTACGGCACAACTTTTGTCTATTAATGGTTCTTCTTTTACAGGTTTTATGTCTTCGTCTATGGTTCTTTCTGCGGTTAAGTCTACTTCGTCTATTGCATCAGTTAGAACTTTGGTTATAGTTTTGTCAGCGGTAGTAGCGTCTATTTTATCTCTGGATTCAGTTGTAGCTCTGTCTGTCGTTTTAGTTATTGAAGAGTTTTCTGAAACAGTATCATACTGAGAAGAATTGTCTATGGCTTGCAAGGAATCTAGCGTTTCTATTGCATCTTGAGAAGAATTTCCTTTTTCATAAAAGTTTTGATCGCCGCTTTCACGAAAATCCGACTTCTTTTTTGATTTCTTTTCTTTTTTCGCTTTCTTATCCTTCTTCTTCTTCTTCTTTTTAGCGTTCTTACTTCCTTCTTCGTCTGAAATGCAGACTACTTCCAGTTTCAAGTCCATTGCTTCTACTTCTGAACTCTCTCGGTCTGATAGCTCTCCTTCTGATAAATTCTTATCATCTTCTCTTATTTCTTCACTATCTTTGTCTTTTGTAGGTCCAGTTTGTGTATCTTTTATAGTAACATCAGTATTCTCTGCTACATCTTTTAAAGTAGTATTAGAATTTGTTTTATCAATAATTTCAGATTCAGTTTCAATCATATCATAATTTGTCTTATTTGGAACGGCTTTGTCAGCCTCCGTTATTACTTCTTGACTCTCTTCTGTAACATCGACCTCAGAAGACTTTGAATCAGTAGTTTTCATACTATATTCTGTTACTAATTCAGAAGTAACTTTAGCATCTTCTTTCTGATTATTAATATCAGCGTCAGATTCTTTTTCAGCTTCTAAAATTACTTTTTCAGCTTCTAAAGTTACTTTTACAGCATTACCTTTCAAATCTTTATCTTTTTCAGGCATTACTTCCTGTTCTTTATGAACATTATCCTTTGCCTTTTCAGACGCATCAGAATCGCTGCTAGATTCAGAACTAGATTCTGAACTGACACTATCATAATTTTTTCTGTCCAGGTCTTCTAACAGATCCATTTTCTCTGAGTCAGACAGTTGTAGAGTTATCTCATCATTGTCAATGTCATCTTTACTGACATTCTTTCTATCTTTTTTCTTTCTTTTAGTTTTATCTTTTTTTGTGGTCTTGTCATCGGTAATGGTTTCAGTACTGGTAACACTGGGTGTGTCTTTAGTATTTTGCGATGTGGTAATACTGGTTGTAGGTTTAGTTTTTTCAGCGGTGGTAACACTAGTAGTTTTGTCGGTGGTAGTTATGGATTTAGTTCTTTTAAGTTTAATTTTTTGTTTAGTTTTTTGTGGGAATGTTATGACTAAGTCGTTTACTCTTTTAGTTACTGTAGTTTGAGGTGGGGACGACTGAGTCGAGGCTGCCTCTGGGACTGCAGTTATTTCTGGAACATTAATAATGTGTTTAAAAAAAAAATCGAATGCGGGTGTGGTATCTTAGGATTTAATAATGGAAAAGTGTACTGTTTACAGGGAGATTGGTAATTGGGTGCATACCATGAAATGGGTGATACTGGAATTAATTTACAGCAATTTTGACCCCGACAAATTGGGGTACAAACTGGACCCCAAGTTAATTGGACCCTTTATAAGTGGTTTTTTGTTACACAGCATGTATCAGAAAGTTGTAGCTACATATAGAACTACAACTTTTACTATGGGACCAAACCCTGAATCGCGAAAAAAAAATCCTCTGTTCCCTACAATTATGTTCGCATAACTCGTCAAAGTCGTTCAGCGTTTGGTCCCATAGTAAAAGTTGTTCATAATGATGAGTACAATGACCGGTCGAAGTTTATCGATATCGTCCGAAAACACGGTGTATAGAATGTGGTAGACTTTCAAACTGAATTCTATGTTCCATGGCACTGACATTTTGCATTTTGCTTAACATAGAAATGCTCTCTAGCTCCGCCCCGTTGACTTTGTGTAGAAATAATGAATGAAAGACAATACCGATCGGCCGAGCGCACTGACGACGCACGCCAAACGGAGTTTTTGTTATTTTACGCGCCAAATTGACGCTTTCCTAATAGGCCTAAACTTTAAGGGGGCGTGGCTCGGCGCCTCCGCATGATTTAAGCGCAAAAAAAAGTTAACTGATCAGGCGGAAAAGACCAGGACTGTACGTGGTAAACGTTTTCGCGACGGTGTCCTCCACTCTATATGAGTTCCATAGTAAGAGGTGTTTTAAATTACGGGTAGGCTCTCCGTGTTAAGGTGACTTAATCGCCACCTTGTATTTGGCCATAACGTCACTTTGAAGTTAGGAATAAATGTTAAAATGAGCAGTGGTAGTCTAACGGCGTGATCGTCGGACTGCCAAGTCTCAAGTTCGAACCCAAGACACGCACCTCTGATTTTTCGGATTCATGTGCGTATTGTATAATTATTACTTGCTTCGGTGAAGGAAAACATCGCGAGGAAACCAGCATGCCTGAGAGATATTTCTCGACGGCATGTAAAGCCAAGTCAGAGGCCCATGGGCGGCATAACAACTGTGACACCAGGTTAGGCACTGTAGCGGCACTATAAAAAGTACTACAGCAACAAGGAACAAAAAGTACTACAGAGCCACCTATAACACAGACGATGAACTAAACAGCGAAACACGTCAGAATTTAATCCTACATCGCACAAGCATTATTATCCGCGACTTAAGACGGTATACAAGAACCCGACAACAACTGTCGGGCAGTGGCCCACCAGACACAACACCCGTCTGGTCGGAGGATCCTCCCTTTTCTATGGAGGATGAAGAGCTGTACACCCTGGTCTTCATACCCCCAAAGAAAGAAGTTAGTAATGATGTAGAAGCACTTACTCTCCTGCAGCTGCTCGAGCTTGGGCTTCTCGTCGTCAGAGCTGATCTCCACGACCTCGGCGGGTTCCTCCTTGATCTCCACCTCGTTGTCCGAGGAGTGCGGGGGTTCCTTCGTTGCAGTCTCACTTACTGGCTCTGTAGGGAAACGAACTGCTTTTACTGTAAGAACATAATGGAGGGGCTCGTGGCTAACTTATGCCCGCAGCTTCGCCCGCGTGGTTGTACGGTACTGTCCCACTGGATCGTAGTACCGGGATAAAAAGTATACTATTAGTTGTGTGTAACTATATAACCAGTAACATCGCTTCTTTTTCACAGCTTGAGGTATTCTAGCTCTGTGATTGGTAAGTTCCACACACATCGCTCGCTACGCATCCTCGTTCATCTCTGCTAGAAATGCAGCTTAGGGTCACTGTACTGCAAATTAAGGCCTGATTTCTATAACTTACTTACGTATAGCTGTCAGTTAATATGCCACGTCTCGCAGCTATCGGTGTTTCTATAAACAAAGTTACCTTGAAATATCCTATCCACGTCGCCTACCTGTCACTTGATTTATAGAGAAATCAAAGAAAGATTTTCTGTGACGTTTTGTTTCTAACTGTCGGTAAGCTAAATGTCAAACAGACAGAGATAGCAACCTACCGAAACCGATCAGTAAGTTATTGAAAATGGCCGTAAATGAAAGAACTACACTTACTCTTCTGCTGCTCCTGTTGCAGCTGCGCCCTGATGGCTCGGGCGCGAGCCTGCAACTCCAACAACTCCAGAACAGTCAGGCCGGCTCGAGACGCTTTGTTCAAGTCAGCCTCGCCATCGTCGCCGTCCTTGGACTTCTTGCGTTTGGCTTTCGATTTAGAGTGGCGTCGATGTTTGTGCTGAAAGAGAAATCTATCTATACTAATTTACAAAAAAAAAGTAAAGTTTTTTAAGTAGTACATCAACTATCTGGTGTCCACGACATAAGCCTCGTTGCTTAGTGTGGCACTAGATGGCGGTGTGTGTAATGCATAGCGATATTTGACGACCCGAATGCACAGTGTGTTATGGGAGCCGAGTTGCGGTCATCACCATTTTCAATGCTTATTAGAAAGACATTCCTATGAAATAACGTTTAAAAAATCCCGGTGACTTTACCTATAGTAGTTTTTGAGAATTTAAAAAAATCGAAAAAGTCCATAGAAACCAAAAAAAGTGATTACTTCCATTCTATCTATTATTTTACTAAAAACTGATAAGCAGTATAATAGAAAAAGGAACAAATTAACGTATAAATAACTGGTTAATCAAACTCGTGTAAGCAGTTTTTTTATTTTTTATATCATTTCATAATCTTTTTTTTTCTGGCGAAACTTTGCATGGTCGTATTTTCTTTTAGTGTATTTATATTGTATACATGTTTATGTATATTCAAAAAAAAACAGAGGCTACAAAGGCTGGGCACCAGAGATATCGATTTTCAAAGATTTTCTTAGGGTTGTCAACAAAGTAAGTGATTGTAACATTTTGTTTTTTTTTTTTTTTTTCTTTTATAAAAAATAAAATAAAATAAAATAAATAGTGTTTTATTGCAGGCAAAAATACCCATATACAAGAAAAATACAATTGCAACAGATAAAGTAGTAAAGAAATCATTAATACCTACTCATAAAAATATCATTCAATTCATTAAAAATCATAAAATATCATTCAATTCAATAAACATCATAAAATATCATTCAATTCATTACTTAATATCAATAAAAACATTCAAAAACAATTTAAACATGGAGGTATGTATAGGTACCCATAGTCTTCAAAAATACCATTAATTTTATCGTCATTTTTTGTTCCCGCTTAGGTGAACAGAAATCCAGTGCACAAATATAGGGCTTGCAAGGTTGCACGAGACAACCCTTAAAATGCTATTACTGGAGCGTCTCAAACTTTGCCAATAGGACGCGACCCTCGACCTCATAATGGCGTAAAAATCAGGAACCCTCGCTTCAGCAAACATGCTCGAAGCACTACAGTACCTTGGCAGTTTCATAAGGGTTCGGTAAGCGTCATTGTACTGAACCCTTAATGAGTTGTACATCTTTTTTGTGAAGTTGCACCATAGTTGGCAGGTGTACATTGAGAGACAATAAGCTTTGAATAGAGTGATCTTGACGTCTTTGGTGCACTTCACAAATTTGCGTGCGAGCATGTTACTCCTCACTGAGAGGGCCCTACGCTCTCTTTCTATATCGCAGTCGTCCTGGAGTCTGTCCGTCAAAACGTGCCCCAAGTATTTAAACTGTTTTACGATTTTTACGGTCACACCATTCAAAAACAAACTGGGTATGTTCCCCGGACCTTTCCCAGACCTGAATACCATGGATTCGGACTTAAGGACGTTGTATTTTAGTCCATGAGCATCAGCATACTGCTCACAGACAGACAACAATTTCCTCAAACCTTTGATCGAGGGACTCAAAAGAACCATGTCATCAGCATAGCTCAAACTATTTACACAGACATTACCCAGGTGACAGCCGACTCCGGTTCTCCTGAGTTCCTCGATCAGACCATTGATATACAGATTAAAAAGGTCCGGAGAAGTCAACCCACCCTGGCGCACACCGCAGTCTAACATATAACTGCTGGATAGAGTGTCACCCCATTTGACTTGATTAGTTTGACCCCCGTACCAGAATCTCAACAGATCTACGATTTGGTGAGGGACTTGTGACTTTTTTAGTTTGTCCCAAAGGATTTCATAATTCACCAGGTCAAAGGCCTTGCTCAGGTCTAAGAAGCAAGCATACACTGAAGTTTTCTGGTGAGTGTAGTAGGCTATCGTACTCTTAAGACTAATAATCGCAGAGTCCGTTGAGAGTCCGGGTCGGAAACCAAACTGCGCATCGTCAATTTTTATATTATTTAGCAGTACAGGTTGTATGAGACGCTCCAGCACCTTGCCAATAACCGTCCCAAGTGAGATAGGTCGGTAGTTACCAGATGCACTCAAATCACCCGTTCTATTTTTAACAAACGGAACCACCACAGTTCTCATTAAAAGTTCCGGCAAGTAGGCGTGTTTTATACATAAGTTAAATAGCGCGCTTAGATGTGGAAACAAGTCTGCGCTTCCCCAGACAAGGTGCTCCACACTGAGACCATCGTGCCCAGGTGACTTACCACGCTTCATATTCCTCACTGCAGAGATCACGTCATCTAGCGTAAATGGTGGCAGTGGTTCAGTCACGATGGTTTCATTGCTGAGCTTACAATCGACTTGCACGGGGTCAACTTTAAATTTACTGGCAAACAAATCAGCTATTTTACTTGTTTCCTGCAATACATCGACAGAGACGGGAAGGCTCTGTTTAAAATTAAACTTTTTAGTCGCATTCCAAAACTTAACAAAATTCTTTTCTTTTCTATGCAAGGCCAAAATATTCATTTTTATAGACTCCTCATTTTTCTGACACCACTTGATTTTATTTTTAAACATGGAACGACTACTACGCATGTTTTCAAAAATCAAACCTTGTAACGGTCTACCTGCCTCCACCCAAACCTTGAAATGGAACCTAGCAGTTTGATGATAGTCCTGCACATGGTAGTTCCATCCAGTCACTTTTTTGCATCGCTTCTGTTCACCTAAACGAGAACTTAGTACAGCAGCAGTCTGCAATGTATCAACGATATATGAATAATACAAGTCAATCGATTTACAATATTTGTCATAATGTTCGCAATTAATATTGTTTTCACAGTCACACTTAAAAATATTAAAATCATCACATAATTTATTAGAACAATGTTTTTGGTATAATTTAATTTGTTCTTTGGTACGCTTGCCCCATTTGATTCCCTTTTGGTGGTTACTAGAATCGGCGACAGCTGTCTCAACAGTCATACAGGATATATCGCAAACAATTCGCAAGGGGTAGTGATCAGACCACATGACGTCATGTATGACGTCAGCAGCTATCACAGTATCCCAAGCAGCCTTCGTTGCGATGCAGTGATCCAGCCACCGCCGACTCCCATGTGACTCACTCATAAACGTAAAAGTTTCGGAATCTAATCCAAGTAAATTAAAATCGACACATTCCCACTCCATATCTGTACAAAACTTTATCAACTCAAGGCCAAACTTAGCCGTAGGATGTGCATTAAAATCACCCATCACATAAACACATTGCGCATCACCCTCTTCTATAATTGCGTTTATTGCACCCAAACAATCAATAAACTCAGTCAGATTATCGACGTTATCAACAGGCATATACACATTTATAATAATAACACATCCCGTACCAGTCGCTATTCTCACAGGCGCTAGGCGGTCACTACTACAACTAATAGGTGAAACATATGGAAACTTAGTTTTGTTCCACATAATGGCTAAGCCCCCATACGGCCTACCCCTTAAAATACCTGCCGAAGTATCGACAGAAGACTTGGCAACACACCCAAAATCTGCATTAATTTCATTTACAAAATCTAAGTCGTGAGATAGCAACCAAGTCTCCTGCAATAAAACAATGTCACTAGTTTTAGTGAGTTCACGCACACATTGCTTTGAGCGCTTAATCGATTTACAATTATAGGACAGTATTGATAAAGTGGATAACTTACAATCCATAATTAATTAATTAGGTTATTAATTCCTCTCGCCGTATACTCACGGAATCGCCTAAATCTGACGCCAACAGGCCAAAAATCAACACTTAAGAATCTTTCCAGCCTACTTCTATCTATTGTCACTTTAAAAGAAACAAAGTCAGTCTCGTGTTTCTGAGTTAACAGTTCCACTTTAACACACTTCTCACCCATTTCACTAATATATGTTTGGATATCATCCGTGGTAGTTGCCTTGTTCAATCGAGACACATACACAGCCGTTGACAATTGAGCAACCTGTAGTTTAGACGAGCCTTGACCGGTGCCACTCATATTGGCAAACTTCTTCCGCTTTCTTTTCTCCACCAATATAAATTGATCATCATCCTCAGTCTTAGATTTATGGGCAGTCTTCGTTTGCGCTGTGTCAATTAATATGTCTCTGTATAGCAAGGTATGCGATAAGTCAGCTGTTGTGTGACGATCGGGTGACCTTGAAATCGGGCTCATTACCGGTACTGTCGTTTTAGGTGTGAGCGAGCACGATGTTGCGCCAGTAGGTGCGAGCGAGCGCGATGATGTGCCCTTCACTTGACCGCTTCCTTTCTCCGTAACACAGCCAGCCGCGTCTACCTGCACTTGTTTACATTTATGTTCTTTAAGTTCGCTAACCATACGTTTTAAATGATCTATTTCCAATTTTAGGATCTCCATGTCCGAGGATGAGGTTGCCCCATTAGCCATTACATCCCTTTGAGCTTTAATAGAAGCGACATCCGTTTTCAATATAGCCATTTCTTTTAAAAACGCAGTCACATCCACGTAGTCAAATGTCACTGGAGGCAACTTATTTAGATTTTTCGCTACGAATACTGGAAGGCTGTCAGGTTCAAATTCTTTAATGATCTTAATAATGTCTTGCAAGCTTCTTTGTTCAGATCCATCTTTGCGTCGCATAAGCTTTTTTGTTGGCGCTAACAGCTTATACACGATAGATCTGGCCGTTTCCACTTCCTCACTTGAATAAGTACTGAGGCAAATCTGCAGTATCCCAGTCTCAGGTAAAGTGTCAATCTTATGGGTCACAAATGCCAAGAGTTCGTTAACCACCACTTTACACTCCTTACAACGATGACCGCACTCATTTGACTTGTCAACACTACAACCGCCCGGTAAATCACTATTTGGCGAAAGTATCGGCATTGTGCGAGCGTGTTACCGACGCCGCGGCTAACATGGGACTGATGACTTATGATGGGCATCGTGTGGTATTGGGAAGGGGTCCGCCCTCGTTAAGCTATGCTAAAACCCAATACTCATACACGATGTCCGGAGAAGCGGGGGTGAGGCGTCATGGAGCCGACAACGACCCATGGCGCTGCTTCGCCTCAACAGAAGCTGACCCATCCTGTTGGAGGATGTCATCTCGGGCCTCGACCGAGTGACTTAGTGCAAGAGGGACATGAGGGCGCCAACCCTCATGTTGGTCAGCGAGTGGCAGATATAGGTACTCTTCACTCTCCGGGTGTACCTGTTAACATGCTAGGAGACCAATTATGCAAAGATGATCGACCCGTAGCATTGACTCGGCTAGATTTATTTAATTTGTTTGAAACAGAAGTATATAAGGAGGATAAAATGGACCTTTCTCCAGCTGAGAGGACAGCCATCATTTTAAACGCCCTGTAAAGGCACACCTGATTCCATAAATAGAGACTTGGATTCCTTGGGGAAAACTACTACAAGATTTTTGTGTAGATGTGAAGAACTATATAAAGCAAGTTCTCGAAATCGTGTAAGGTTTCTGAAGAAAAACAAAAACTGGCTTTCAACCATTTTCTTTTTTTTTTCATTTAATTTCAGCAAAGAGGCGTTAATGTTTTCTGAATATGTATTTAAATTGTGTTATTAAATTTGTTAAGAAATACTTTTATGAACAATTATTATTTGTGTTCTAAATACAAAATTATTAAAATTTTATATTTTTTATATTAGACTATTAGTGGCCTTTACGAAAGCAAAGCGCGAATAAAAAGAAAATTTATGTCATATTTTGCTAATAATTATGGCAAGACTATTTTTCGTTCTATTATTTATAATTTTTGTTTTAAGTGTTCTCGGCTCCTTATCACTCTCGTCGCTGTACGACTCGGCGAGAATCTCGTCTCAAATGCAACGAACAAACGATACGATAAATGTACTAGGTATTTAATATAATGTCACAATTATTATTACGTACAACCCTATTTCCATAAAAAATCCTAAAATACATAGAAACGATTTATCTCCTTTGCCCCATGAGTTTAGTTTGTGAAATTTTGGAATATGATTACTAACAGTGGTGAGTATATTATGTGAAAAAATAAAATACTACATCGCCATAGTTTTATAAAAAAAAAAAAAAATGTGAAATTCTGAAAAAAAATCCTTATTCATCAATAATTTAAGCTACAACCCTCTAATTTAACATGTAGTTCTATAAAATCCTACAACATCATTATCAATTAAAAAGAAAACTAAAAATTTTATATTTTTTGAGTAATCTTGAAATTAAGATTTTCTTAAGGTCATTGCCCTTTCACTAAAAAAAATCATATCTGAATAACTAAGCAAAAAAATACTGTAGGTATTTTTAGCAAGGTTGTATAATGGCTAGATCTATCGAATGGACCCATAAAAGAGACATGACCGCAACTCAGGTCCTATAACACACTGTGGAATGGCGCAGCGGTAGTGAGGCTGCCTTACGTTCTTAGGGTCCCGGGTTCGAATCCC
This sequence comes from Xestia rhomboidea, assembly GCA_963853795.1. Lineage (NCBI taxonomy): Eukaryota > Metazoa > Arthropoda > Insecta > Lepidoptera > Noctuidae > Xestia > Xestia rhomboidea. Next base: position 654,027 of record OY970784.1, read on the forward strand.
GGTTGGAGGAAATGTTTGTGTGATGAGCATGGACATTTGTTTCCGAGTCATGGATGTTTAAATGTATAATAAGTATGTATTTACAAACAAAAAGTATCTATGTAGTATATCAACTATCTGGTGTCCACGACACAAGCCTTGTTGCTTAGTGTGGCATCAGATGGCGCTGTGTGTTAATGTCCAGCGATATTTATTTATTTACTAATACTAATATTTTTCTCTCTCTTTTTTATCGAAGGTGTTTTTATAAACACGGTATTAATCCTTATCCAAATAAATACGTTATTCATCACACGCTTTTAATTTTGTACTTAATTGCCCTCACATCATTTGATTTCAATGAATATCTTTGCTTAGGAAACATCACAGTTTTAAAATACTTAATTCCGCAGCAAAATAATGATCAAGTACCGCGCGCACATTATTATTAATATACTGGCCTGCAAAAATAAGTATCACACTTTTAAAATTGCAATAACTTTTTAAGTACACAAGATATACTTTCGAAACAAAAAGGACTCGAAAAATAGTTTAATTTTGTCTATAGTTTCAAAGAAAGCTGATAAAAATTGCTTTATAGCGTTTATTCATTTTAAATCTCGAACTTCTATAGTTTAGGAAAAATTTAAATTTTAAAAGTGTAGTACTAATTTTTGCAGGTCAGAGTATGTTCTCTTATATGTGGCGCAGACGAAGTAGCGCGGGTCAGCTAGTATAACTTAACAAATACTAACATAACATCACGCCTGTATTCTCCGAGGGGTTAGGCAGAGTTTGTACCTAATAGTATATAAATATAATAATATAAATATCGCTGGACATTACACAGCGCCATCTAGTGCCACATTAAGCAACGAGGCTTGTGCCGTGGACACCAGATAGTTGATACACTACATAGATACTTTTTGTTTGTAAATACATACTTATTATACATATAAACATGCATGACTCGGAAACAAATGTCCATGTTCATCACACAAACATTTGCTCCTACCGGGATTCGAACCCGGGACCCTAAGAACGTAAGGCAGCCTCACTACCGCTGCGCCATTCGGGTCGTCAAATAGTACAAATAATACACTCACATTTCGCACGTTATGTTTAAGTCCCATGTAAGAGGTACGAGCGTATTTCCATCAACTGGGCATAATTCCAGACTCCGCGAATCATCGTCAACATGTCAGCTGAAAGACGCCCACTGCTGGACAATACTGGACATAGGCATCCCCAAGTGTCGCCACATTGGTTCCGTGAATGCTACTGAGAAATTCCTGATGAATACCCAATAACACTTTGTCCGATCTGGGTATCGAACCCAGAACTTCATGCTTAGTATTCGTGCTTGCGACCAACGAGGCAAAAAAAACCTAGTAGGTAAAAAGAAATAAAAACGTTGATATTCAAGGTGCGGGACAACTGGATCAATGAAATAATAGTACATTATGATATAAGTGCGGTAAGTTGAAAATTACAGCCGAGGCGATATTCCTAGCCCGAGCCGCAGGCGAGGGCGATAAAAAAGCTGAGGCTGTAATTATCAAAGCGCACGTATGTCATACGACGTTTTATAACATATTTGCGAGGAAATAAATAAAACAAATAAAAACAATATAGCGAAAAAAAAAAAGCGCGCGGAATATTTTTACTTGTTCACAAATTAGCGAGGCGCGCGCATCAGCGCTTTTTTTTAAGGCAAAGACACAAAAAACAGCCAGTATTACTAATAAAGTAAATTAATATTTTCGTGTTTTTGTTATAGATAAATGGTTGTAATTTATTGTCAAAATTAATTAAATTAAAGAATTAAATGTTTATTTATTATATTTCATCTCCCAAAGTTAATTTTATTCATAAAATACTGACCACTTTTCTGACATAAAAACTCTTTGCTTAGATTTAAAAAAGTATGAACCGTGCATTTTACTTTACAGCACAAGTACGTATTGAGATACATTACGATATTGAAATTGGTGAAATAAGAGACCCTTTACGAGCAAATGTGTTATAAAATAAAAAAAAACCGGCCAAGTGCGACTCGGACTCGCGCATGAAGGGCTCCGTACCATTGTTAGTAGGGGAGACCCCTTTAATTTTTAACTTGTCTTTATTATTTCTTTGTAGAACAAAGCGGCAACAGAAATACATCATCTGTGAACATTTCACTTGTCTAGCTATCACGGTTCATGAGATACAGCCTGGTGACAGACAGACGGACGGACAGTGGAGTCTTAGTAATAGGGTCCCGTTTTTACCCTTTAGGTACAGAAGAAAATAATGAATAAATATTGAAATAAAAAAAAGTGTGGATAATTTGTGAAATATGACTCGTTAGCGGTTTAGGTATGAATATGTTGACTTCATGTTTTTAATTGCAGACCCTTTTTTTTTTTTTTTTTAGGATGGAAAATCATCAAATGACTTCTCCCGCTCTGGGCGGAGCAGGACGGAGTGTCAGACTTTTACTGACTAAAACCCATCCATGTTCCTTCCTCGCCTTTGTGTTCCGGGGCCACGGTATCTCTTTCGAATAGTCCCGCAGCCCCGGCAGGCTTCGGTCCTTGGGACCCCTTCCCTATTGCTGACTCTCTTTGAGGCGCGCGTGGAACACGAACGCGCCGTCGACACGGCCTGTCGTCATGAGACGTACGGACGGCGAGCTAGCCCATAGCTCCCCGTCCACACGGCCGGGACTTGAGGATCTCTCCCTGTCCTGTTCCGCCACCTCCTTCGCTTTTTTTTTTTTTTTAAATTGCAGACCCTTAAACATCAAAAATATAAAAGACAGAACCGTTTCATGATGATTTTAAGACCACTCTTTGCAATTATTTTCTAGCGAGCCGATTTTGTCGAATTATGTATAAGTCCGTCCACGGTCTTTCAAATATGATGAATACCTATTAACATTTATATTTTTTTGATGTGCTAGAACAAATAGTTTTTCTTAAAAAACCGTTTAAATAACATCAATTAGGTGTTGTCAGCCGGTCGCGCACGTTCGACCGCGAGAAAAACAGTAGCAAATACACGCCGCTGACGTCAGCGTCGCAGTATGGTGCTATATATTGTAACGCCAGATGACGCTAGCCAGCCGTTAAGCCGGCTGTCAAGCCCGCCACGCCTAGCCGCTACGTCACTTCCCCACCACGGGAGCCTAGCCCTGCCAAATTGCGAGCCGGGGGAGGTGAAGTAGCCGCCAGCCAGCCAGTCTTATAAAAGCCCGGAGCAATGATTTTGTAGGATTACTTAATAATAATAATTGGAAAACTCTGCAGTTTAATGCAGTTTATTTCTTTCCACTATCGTATAATATACAATGTATACTCGTACGCGCGACCGACGCACGCGACCGACGTCAGCGCGACAGCCTAAGAATTTTGTAAACTTTGTTTTAATAAACTAAAATAAATAAATGACCATACCTTTTTCTTCTTCCCACTGGCCTGGCTCAAGATCTCGTCATCTGAAGATATGCTGTCCAGAGATATAGTCTCCATCTGCTCCGGAGAGGGGGACGGGCTGGACGACTCTGTGTCAGATGGGGGATCAGCACCGTCCAGGATCGCACAGAGGCGCTTCGAACTTATGCCTAGCAGCTGGAAATGCAATCATATTTCATTATTGACTACGTTGTTCGTCAGCTCGTCGTGAGGAGCTCGTGGCTAAATAACAACAGCCGCTCGGAGTCGATCTTTAGGTTAAGCCGTGCTCGCATAGGTTGGTCTGTGGGATGGGTGACCACCCTTACATACCGAGTAGAAAGCACGTTAAGCAATTGGTCCCGGCTGTCATTTGTAGCTCTTTGACAGTCGTTACAGGTAGTCAGTGGCACGAAAAGTCTGACAACCAGTCTTACCAAGGGGTATCGTATTGCCCAGTACTAACTGGGTTGTGGAGGTCAGATAGACAGTCGCTCCATGTAAAATACTGGTATTCAGCTGCATCCGGGTAGACTGGAAGCCGACCACAACATAGTTGGGAAAAGGCTAGGCAGAGGATGACTAGGTAGTCATCAGTTGTTCGTCAACTCGTTGGCTCCGTGCCTCGGAAAGCACGTTTAGTCATTGGCGGTTGGCTGTTATTTGTAAGTCGGGAACTCTCTATCTGTGTTCCCTCCCACATTTAACCCGTCTGCCTTTGTAAGATCCCGTAGTAGTGGGCACCTTACACTTGCAGTTTAAGTAACAAGTGGCAAGTAAGTACTTGGAGTTAGGTGAGTTGACGTAAACACACACAGATTTGGTAACACTAAAAGTTAATTAGAGTATACAGGGTGTTAAAGAAGTCGCGTGCCATAGCTTACGGGTGAGTTCCGTATAGATAAAGGAACCCAAAAAAAAAATGAAAAAAAAAAAAAAAAAAAAAAAAAAAAATTGAAAGATCAAGCTAACTTCCAATAGCAATATAAAATAATTTTAATTCTAAACGATTGCTATTTTAAGTTAGTAGGTACTAAATTAGGTTGATCTTTGAATATTTAGTTTGTTTTTATTTTTTTAAATCCTTTTTTTGGTTTTTATTTTTATTTATTTCTGGTTCCTTTATCGATACTGAACTCACCCCTAAGCTATGGCACGCGACTACTTTAACACCCTGTATACTGATCACAACAAAGTAAGAGCAGGTTGGATGCTAAACCGCGGTGTTCGCGTAAAGATGTAATTTGTCAACTAACTTAAAATTATATTAAACATGGTTTTAAATACGAAAGAGAAAAGTAGGTTGCTGCGTTTGCAGCCTGACGGTATGTACGTAAACCGTACAGCCTTAAAAGCAAGATTGAACAGGCATCTTCTGGACACACTCGTTCCATCATAGACCTTATCCATCCCTTTCCATCAGGTGTGATTAAGGTTAAGAGCAGGCCCATTTTTCAACAAAAAGAAGTCTTTGACAACACTTAAAGTAATTATGGGATAATATCCGCAAGAGCTCATAGAAACAAAAGGAAATCACGGATATTATCCCGTAAGTACTTTAAGTGTAGTAAAAATGGGACAACACGGGAAGCACCAGCTTTCAAATAAAAAAAGAATCATCAAAATCGGTTCACCCAGCCGGAAGTTGTGAGACAACAAACACAAAAAAAATACAGTCAAATTGAGAACCTCCTCTTTTTGGAAGTTGGTTGAAAACCGTGAAAGTCTAAAACAAGTCTTCGACAGTTCGCTAGAGGTAGTCAGTATACCCGAAAGTCTCTATTCTTGTCTCACTGTGGCCAAGACACCTTTATCCATCTCTGATCAGTCTCGTGAGTCTGCGGGTCTGCCAGTGAGTGTACCCTTCCGGCACCTGGAATTCTACTGCCCACTATAAGTCTGTTACCCTGAATCCAATCCTGAACTTATCTATATATTTATTTATCACATACTAGGTATATGATAGGTTACAGCTTATAGGCTTAGAGGTCTTAGAGTCATAGGGACTGTTAGGCTGATAGGTCTGAGTAGGTCCTGAAATTTATCATATATTCAGTTGCACTGTGTATGTACGGCCGTACGTGACGTTTGTTAGGATGGGCGTACAGTCCGTGCCACGAAAGATGAGACCTGTCACATCACTTGAAACGAGTGAAACTTTGTGAAATCTTGATTATGCCTCGAGGTAAAACATTAAGAACACAAAGTAGGGAGATGGTTTACGACGTGTACACCTATATGTCAAAAGAAGTATTTTGTTACACAGTTATCTCGTAAACAAGTGGTGTGACAGGTCTCATCTTTTGTGGCACGAGTTGTACATATAGTTATTCCGTACATTCAAGTGGATGCTCCAGGGTAGCCCGCAAAATTCAAATTTTCTTACATTTTTTTGCAATTTGCCGGTCAGTGTCAGGTTGTATGTTGATTTAAATATGATTCGCGGCTGTAACACGTATGTAGTTATAGAATTACAATCATCAAAATCATCAACACAACCCTCCAAGCTCATAAAGGTGCAGGAAATACTCAAGTCATTTGGTGACGGTGACTGTGACTGGCATGCAGAGCGGTGTTACACTTTTTTGTGGGTGTAGCCGGTGTTCATCGATTTATAAGACGTTATCCCGTCAAAAAGTATCCTATGTGTGTTAATCCAGCTTTTAATTATGTATGAGCCAAATTTCATCCAAAACTGTTCAGTAGTTTTTGCACTAAAAAGTAACAAACATCCATCCATCCTCACAAACTTTCGCATTTATAATATTAGTAGGATAATAGGAGTAATATTTACACACAAGAATATATTTTGAAAACCCAGCTTCAAATCCATAACATGTTGCAAAGGGAATAAGAATTAAGGAAGGTTTTTAATTTAAAGCTTGATAATATTAATTAAGAACCAATTTCCAAAATTCCAAATTGGAACATGTGAATCTTGTTTTAAGGCTGCTGTCGCAAGAGCTCAATGAATTTTTTTTTTTGCGAATTGAATTCTGGTGGATCTTATGCATGGAAAGGATCTTGGATTCACACAATTTTTTCATCATCTTTGGCAAAGTATTTAAAAAACCATTAAGTGATCTTTGAAAGGTGTAGTATCGTGAGATAGGCAGTCGCTTCATGTAAAATACTGATATTCAGCTGCATCCGGTTAGACTGGAAGAACCCCAACAAAAGGCTAGGCAGATGATGATGATGATGATGACCTAAGTATAGTTTCCAGAAAATAGTGAACAGGAGCGCCCCAGGGCGCCACGGCGCACTGTTTGGGAAGCATAGTAGGGAGTACACTTAGCAACCCACCGATTTTGTACAGTAAATATATGAAATATCAAACCTCTTCAGTACATAGCTCCTGCAGATCATTTAGAGATATATTCCTGATGCATCCGGGGACCATTGCTTTCAATTCCTTGTATTTAATCACTGAGAACACTTGATGCATCAGTTCGACTCGATCGTGGATATAATACGCCAAATCGTGTTCCTGCTCTCTATTATAGGATGTGGAGGCTTCTGGCGGCTCAGTCTTCACTTTATGCCTTTTAATTCGCTTCATTTTTACTTATTTCTCTAAACACTTCGCAGTACACAAACAAATTGCTTATAATGTTGTTAGCTATACTATTTGAAAAGGTTAGACTGGATTAGGCAACCGTAAGCTTTTCCAGTACTCCGTAATTTTGCCGAACAGTAATCAAGTAGTGTTTCTCTCATGTCAATTTTGACATTCGATACGTTCAAAAACAGACCAATTTCACAGATTAAAAATAAGAAATTAACGATAAAAGTTTCCTAACTTTTATCGTTAATTTCTTATTTCTCCATCAGGCTAAGCGATGGTGTACGCATATCTCACTCAGACTAGCTCTATGGTTGAGAGTGCGGTATTTACTGCGCTCTGTGCTGTAATCTGTGGCTGTACCTGAACCTTGTACTGTACCTAAGAAGGTATTTTTATCTATACCTTTATGCTTGTACCCTACCTATCTTCTACAGTCTACTCTATAATTTTTCATCTTTGCTTCCAACTTTTGTTTTGCCAAACTTGCTGTCAAGAAAAATTGTGTGTGAGCCTGAAGTCTCTGATTTAATTATTATGAAATGTAACAAAATTGAATTGAACGCATTTTAAAAAATAATTTGGGCTTGTTTTCGGTAAAGATGGCGGTCGAGAGGCTCTATGAAAGCGAAAATTTTCTGGTCGTGAACAAGCCTTTCGATATGTATATTAATTCGGAAGACAAAAAAGAAAAGGTAAGCCTTTTTAGATGTATTTGCTTAAAACCGCCTAGATTAGAGGTTATGTTTACAAAGTGTAAGCTTGTAAGGTACCGTTGGTTGCCGTCGCGCATGCGCCCCCGCGCCGATGTAACTTAGCGCTGTAGTTGTATCGACCATCGATATCGATAAAACCTTTTGCCCATTTATTTATTTATTTATTCAAGAGGAAGGTAAATGCTACATTGCTATTATATTTTTAATATAAAACCATAGTATCATCATAATCTGTCAAATGACCAAATTGGTCGAGACGCCATTGTTTAACTATTGTGTCTACTTCGTGGACAGATCTTGTGCTATTAAGAGAAAATAATAATAAGTAAACCAGTTTATTGTTCGGGAACTAAATTCCAGTGTCTGCCACGTTAACTGCCAACACAGTTATATATCTCAGTCTTGCGTTCGCGAATTGCCATATCTTTCTGCTTCGTTTCCAGAACACAGTAACGTACCACGTAGCGTCGCCGGACTCGCATCTCTCCTCGTCGATGTTCCCCCTCCACTTTGTGCAGCGACTCGATTACGCGACGAGCGGCGTGCTGTGTATAGCTAAGAACAAGCTGTTTGCTGCACGGGCTGGCAAGCTGTTCGAGAAGAGGGATACGATGAAGTTTTATTTAGCTATTGTTAGAGGCCATGTTGCTTTTGAAGTCGCTGATATTGAGTTTAATGTTGGTGAGTTATGTTTACCTTGTAATACTTCTACTGCTAAGACACAGGCTTCCTCTCTGCCAACCTTAGCTTCGTATATCGTTAGGAGAAAGCGTGAAGTTGTATTTGAAACACATTACATATTTCAATTTACAGGCATGGATACAACTACACTTGACTCTAGCCATCAAATGACCGCGCTAACATCGAGTGAATCGTTAGCGAAATGTGTTCAGTCGCGACACGCTCACACACGCGCTCTGAGGCTCGAGACAGGCTATTACGAGAATAGTCCCGCCACTGTACTGCTGCTGAAGCCCATTACAGGTATTAAGATTTACGATTAGTGTTAACGCACCACTGTGCGTTGCAATACGAAAACCCTCTGTGCCACAGAACACTATTACTCCTAGATCGCGCCGCCACATCGCGTCGCCGCCCGCGCCGCCATTCTGCTCGGGTCACTTGAAGCGCGTCACAATTACCTATAATTTCTATTCTAATTGTTAATTTACATGTGAGCATAATAGTAATTCATTAAGAGCAGACTCGCCTATTCATTTATTAAGTGACCCTTAACTATATTCTCATAACAATTGGTATATTTCTTAGGGTTCCGTAATCCTGACATGACAAGAACCCTTATTGTTTCGTCATGTCCGTCTGTTCGGTTTAACGAAGAGGCCGTTAGTAGGTACTAGAAAGCTGTAATTTTGTAGGGGTGTGTATATCAATTAGGTACGCCGACTTAGTGGTAAAATACAGTTTTGGAAAATATTTTTTTTTAGTGTAGCTCCCCTACATGTAAAGTGGGGACGATTTTTTTTTTTCGTCGTCTTCTCTATCGTGTATCGTTGAGTAGGTCTTTTAAAATGACTCAGCGGCTGCTAATACTATTTTTCGATTTAATGCTCCATTTACGAAAAAAACAATGATGATTATTTATTTATTTATTGGTTTACCAACAATTGTTAACACTGGTTATGGGCATAAAAAACAAGCAAAAACAGATAAACAATCAATCAAAAGTGTACAATCACTTAAAGGTAAACTCAGCATGCAAAATGAAAGTTGTACTTACAATAGAGAAAAAGAAGAAGAAAACTACCTATCAACTACTCGTAGCTAAATTGTTACATGTTATTTAGATCCTTACACAGAGAACAAAGAAAAAAAAGAAAATTAAATTAATCCTAATCTAGGTTTTTCAAAGACTTCGCTTTTAGACTGTATAGTGAGTCAAAGTGCAAGTCGATTAGATCGCTACATTCATTAATTATCTTGCTTAACCTCGCGACAGGGGAACTAGCGCCTAAGACCGTTCGTCGGAGCGGTGGACAGAGTGGCGTTATTGGCTTACGAGGAATCCTTGAAGGCACACGACATTTAAAAGAATTTAGTATCTGTGAGCAGTCAATTTTATTGGCTATTCCTTTACCCACAAACATTACGTCAATAAGGCGACGGCGCTTTTCCAGCGAAATCATTTTAAAGTATTTCAGCCGCTTGGTATTTGAACGCATTTTTTTGCTATTCCGCTGGTAAACGCCAGGTGCAACAGAAAGCGTTTTTGGATTCTCTCCAGACGCAACTGAATGTGCGACCGCACTACGATAAGTGCGGTCGCCAGATCACACTACAATATTCCAACAGGCTTCGAATTAGACTATTGTAAAGCATAATTTTAGTTTTAGGACACCTAAACAGTCTGCAATGTCATAAAACGAAACCAAGCATTCTAGAAGACTTTTTTATTTTGCAATCTACGCGTGGGATAAAAGTTAATTTTGTATCATAAGTAACACCGAGGTCTTTTGTTGCGTTTAATTCTGCTATTTTGGTTTCATTTATGTGATAATCTTCTCTCACTAAATTATGCTTTCTTGTAAATTTGACAGCGGTTAAGATAACCTTATTAGTTTAGCAGTAATAGTCGTGAGCTTTTCTTTATCTATTGATAAAATTCCCGTTGTCACGAACAGGTCGCCGTCACCAGCTGCGTGTACACTGCAACGCGGTCGGACACACGATCCTCGGTGACTACACGTACAGCGGCACAAGGGACAGCACACCGCACAGAATGTTCCTTCACGCTACCAGGTGCTTTCAGCGTCTTTCAAACGCACATCATTACCACTGCTGTACACATACCACACGTGGCTTTATTGAAAATAGGACCGTATTACCATTAGTTAAAGTAGAAAATTGTATGAATATTGACACGGACATAAAGCTTCGCCTTGGGTCGCGCATCTCCTTGCAAATACTCGGGAGTCCTCGAAGACCATGCAAGCAAATTACCAATTCCCAGTTTTTCATGTAAGCTTGCGTTGAAGCGCCCGTTCTCGCGCGGTCTTGAGTCTTGTCTCACTGTCTCGATACGCGTTTCTGCTCTTGGTGTGAATTACCTACTACCAAACCAGAGGAAGGTCGAACCTGCGCGACGATTTTTCTGTTCTGTCTGAACTTACTCTAAGAATTTGGTGTGCACTAAATAAAATAAAATAATAATAATTTCTACATACATACAAAAATTCACGCCTTTTTACCATGGGATAGGCATAAACCACACAACGCCACCTGCTACGATCCTTGCATACTCCTTTTGCTTCTTCCACGGTCATACTTCTAGTCATACACGCCTTTCTGAAGAACCGTATTGCATATACATCACTTGCATTCCGCTACATTTGGCCTGAGATGTATAGCGAGGTATTTTTGTGAAACTAACCAATAATATCTTTTTTTTTTTACAGCTTGCGCTTTGCGATTTGATTGGTCAGTTTTTCTCACATGCCTGTGATTTCTCAGTTGGGTTTGGTGTTTCTTTTTAACACAGTCGGATGTGAAACACCGATCTCATTTAGATATTTCTTTCTTGGCGTTTAAAGTGTTTGTAAATACGAATTTACAGAATAAACATCGTTTATTTTTTTTCCAGGCTTGTGCTACCAGTTACAGAAGAGCCCTTGGACATTCAGACGAACGAACCATTCTTCTCAGACTCAAGATTCAGCTCAAAGTGGAAATCTAAGCAGGTTTATTACAAATTCCAAAGTAAAAAAGAATTCCAATCGGTGTGCGAAATTTTAAATAAATCTTATGTTATCGGCGTACAGTACAAAATGTTTAAAATGTAATCGGTGTCTTTATTTTGTAAAATAAAATATTTATGTGTTTCAGGCTTAGTCCAAACTCACTTCTATGCATTAAATTAAAAGTAGATAAAATTGTAATAATTGCATTTTATTTTTGCCTTTGTATAAACATTTGAAATCACTCATGAAATCATTTTCATACGTAAGCAGAAACTAAAACAATTATACTACGCAGTCTCAACTGTGCTTCGAAATGTGTGTGGTCGCTAGCACGACAAGTTACAACAAACTCTCAAACTCCAATTAATTTTAAACGATAAGATGTTGAAGGTTAAGTTCAATATCGAATCAGAAAACTTTGACAGTTTGTGGTGACTTGACGGCGTAGTTTGCGCAGTGGCGAAGCGCTTAAAAATTAAAAAATATTTGTATGGCGTGCAGGTAGATGTTCCGGGTCAGGTTGTTTGAGTATGTGAGTTTAAATGTCTAAACGCATCCACGACACAGGAGAAATTCTCCTAGTGTGGGGAACGTATTCTAAACACATCAAGCAGTCATCACATCAAGCTACTCGAAACTGTCAAATTTTCTCAATCAACCTTGAACCTAATGCTTTAGCGATAAAGTTGAAAATGTATTATAGAAGAGAGATTGCAGGAGCTTGATGGGCCAGTGGCGTTTGTACATGTTATTCGCATGTCACATGACTGCCTTAACCTTCGGGGTTTTAACTGGCGTGCTGTTATTTTGAAATGAGTATCAGAGATCATGAAAGCCCCTCTCAAGCTCAAGTGGAAGTGAGATGTCATGTTTTTGTCCAGCCAACAGACTATCGATACCATCATCACTGTTCATTCTCAGTAGCACTCTTGTTGGTTGTTCTATTGACGGACTGTGTGTCAATAGTATTAGTTACGCGGACGACATGGTGCTGCTAAGTCCGTCAATTAGCGCACTCAGAAAGTTGTTGGCGGTCTGTGAAGCCTATGCAGAAGCGCACGGACTTGTTTACAACGAGTAAAAAAGCAAACTGCTTGTGTTTAGGGCGAAGCACAAAAAACCAGCACATAATATGCACTGGTTATGTTAAGGGGTGTGTCCCTTGAAAGAGTGCTAGATTTTAAGTACTTGGGGCGCATAATTACGGAGGACTTAAAGGACGATGCTGATATGGAAAGAGAACGGAGGGCGTTGGCTGTCCGATGCAATATGTTGGCCCGCAGGTTCGCACGTTGTACACCAGAAGTAAAATTGACTCTTTTCAAGGCTTTCTGTCAATCATTGTACACGTGCACTCTGTGGGTTCAATATACACAGAGGGCATACAACGCTCTCAGAGTTCAGTACAATAATACTTTCAGGATGTTGTTTGGGCTCCCACGTTACTGTAGCGCGTCAGGAATGTTTGCGGAAGCTCGTACGGACGGTTACAGTACCATTTTACGTAAGAAGACTGCTTCTATGATGCGCCGAGTGCGTGGGAGCGGCAATGACATTCTGAAGGTCATTAGTGATCCGTGCTGCACCATTATGGCGCATTGGGTGCGTGTACATGTACATATACCCGGTGCGTCAGGTGAGTGCAGCAGATATATGAATTAAATCTTTGTTTTTCGTTTGTTACTAACATCATATGGATCAAGGTCTGAATTATTAAAGTATTTTTATTTTATTTATTACGTACCAACCGACACATCACTATCCGTCAAAATATTTTTATTGACGTTTTGATTTGACAGAACAGAAACCGAGAAATGAGAATTTAAAATTGAATTCGGCCATAGAGCATCAACATTACTGGGTTCGGCACTGTATTTTGGAAAAAAGGAAAGAGTTTTTAGCGTATAAATCGTTAAATACTGACCAAAATAAACATGGAAATGGAGACCGACCCTCTGGAAGGCAGCAGCTACGATCTGGGAGTGACTGTGAAGGCTGAAATAAAGGAAGAGGACGACGATGATAATTACAATACTATGTAAGTTATAGAACCTTTTTTGTTATTAAAAACTTTTTAGGACGTTTTTTTCGTTGTATTGAGGGGTACTAGCGGGGTAGAACATTGTTAAACGTTGCTCTGTGTACTACATATTCTACCTTCTACAAATTAACTGAGGCTAGAGCGCCCAGACGACCCACTTAACGTTGGCAAACTATTCATTTATTTTAGCGTTTTTGTTTGGATTTTCTTCATTGACTACTGAGATTGACTATTGTTCATTCACACCAGGACAGTTTCTGACCTGTCAAAAGGCGACATTCTTTTTATGCTATATAATTGTAGACTTAAATGAAAACTTTTGCTCAGCCACCAAACACTGTTCCTGATCATCAAGGCATGTTAGTATACTTTTATGCTTTAATTTATTTTATCTCAATAGTATTCTTTTTGTTATAAATACGCCGCAAGTAGTTGTTGCCTGCAACCTTCGTTTGTATGAAATTTATTTTTACAAAAATATTTACTTCAATAATTGAATCGGATCTCGATAACTTATTAAATTACAAGTGTTTTAATTTATTTGCACAGAATCCTAATCTTTTTTTTTCTAAGAGCCAAACTGATTTCTGAAGACTGAAGTGTCCGAGAGGAAAGGATATTGCTTGTTTCGTTACGCGGATAAGTACTTAGCGTGTCGATGGCAAATTTTTATTAAATATGTTTGGCCCAAAATTCAGCTACGCAAACACCGCTCGAATGTTATGTAATAATTAGTATCCAACAGAAACAGAACTTACCATAATATTAGTATCCAGAAAATGCATTGAAGCGAGTTTGCTTCAACGCATTTTCTATCCTTTTCACTGATAAATAATACGTATTTTTGCCGCAGGCAGCATTAGTTTTCAAGGAGTTTGCTTTCAAAGTTCAGTGCCCTCATGTTGTCTTCCTTTTTTGTGACAAAATACTGTTAGAAGAAGAACCTACAACAGTAAACTTCGTTTACTAACACGTTGAGAAACATTGTGTGGTGTTTGTTTGTTCTACGGTAAGTGTTATTCATAATTTTTTTATTACACACTTATTTTTTTTATTGCTTTTAGCAATTGTGTGACGAACAAGCCTCATTGTGGTGAGCTGGTATTTGCAATCCCTGCGGGTTCGTCTAGGAACTTTTTTAGGGTTCCATACCCAAAGGGTAAATACGGGACCCTATTATTAAGACTCTACTGTCTGTCTGTCACCAGGCTGTATCTCATGAACTGTGATAGCTAGACAAGTGAAATGTTCACAGATGATGTATTTTTGTTGGGTATGTATTTAAAGCGGCAACAAACTAATCTGAATTAGGTTAATAAAAATAGTAATATGTTTTAAAATTAATTAAAATGGGTAGCAAAAATAATAGGTTGGCAGCTACAGTGAAGTAGCATTTTAAGTTAAGTAGCAGCTTTATTTTGAGTAGAAAATAGGCAAAAAAATTATGTAATTATAAATTATATGATGAGGTTGTTTATAAAATTAACTGAGAATTAAAACCTGCTACTACTCCATGACTCGCGCTCGCTTTGCTCGCATATTACCTAAATAACACTCTTTGACTTCTGTCCCCGAAGGTACGGCCCGGTACCCATGCCGCCCTTAAATGATTCTTAAATGAACATTTGAAATAAATATTAGCTGCCAGTCATTATTTTGAAGACCTATTATTTCATTGGCCCTGTTTAATATATTTGCTATCTTGTAATAGCACCCATTATTTAGTTTTTTATAGATCTTTGCCTTTTGTAGCTCATATAATATAATTGTGCTAAAATATTTAATCGCTACCAAGTTATTTTCTTTGTAACCAAGTAGTTAGTCGTCTAATAAGTTGTTATTCGCCTTAAAAATAATTAGCCCTTCTGGTTGCCACTATAACAACAAATACTAAAAACAGAATAAAATAAATATTTTTTGATAATGGTGCGGTACCCTTCGTGCGCGAGTCCGACACGCGCTTGCCCGGTTTTATTGATTTTTCCATTATTTATTTCAACTCAAATTACCTAGTTATATTTCATATGTTAATTTTTAAAAGCCCACCGGTATCGGGAACAGGGTCCAAGCTACGCCGCGGCGGTCAGGGCTTCAGAGAGAGGAAGCTCCTAACAATACGAGCCGTGTCCAAGAGTACCGCGCACTGAATCAAGCCCTTGATCCATCTCCCTAACGAGAGCCTCCTCAGGTCGAGGCTCTTGGCAATTAAGCTATCCAAGTATATATCAGTTCGGCCAAGTATTTTAAACTCAAATTGTTATAGCTGATTTTGTGCACTAATCTAATTTTAAGCACCTACTTTCCTCCGTGCCTCGAAAAGCACGTTAAGCCGTTAGTCCCGGCTGTCGTTTGTAGATCTTTTACAGTCGTTAGGCAGTCAGTGACCCAAAAAAGCCTGACAACCAGTCTTACCAAGGGGTATTGTAGTACCCGGTACTAACTGGGTTGTGGAGGTCAGACAGGCAGTCGCTCCATGTAAAATACTGGTGTTCAGCTGCATCCGGTTAGACTGGAAGCCGACCCCAACATGTTAAGAAAAGGCTAGGCAGAGGATGATCTAATTTTAAGCACATTTGTACTGATGTCTCATAATAAAAGATACAAATTATTTTTATTTTTCATTTTGTATGTATGTTTTTTTAATATTTTTTAATATTTCAGTGTAAGTTTAGCTGATAAGCCAGTGAAACGTCGCTCTCAGCGAAACGTCTCGAGGAAACGAATAAAATCATTGGACTAGGAGTAGCAAAACCCGCTCATCCAAATGAAGGCTCAAAAGGAGAATGCAGACGCGCCAGAGCGCAAACGTAATAGAAGGTAATCGTTATCCTTACTTCCTTACAATAACTAATATTATAAAGCTGAAGAGTATGTTTGTTTGGTTGAACGCGCTAATATCAGGAACTACTGTTTGGAATTGAAAAATTACTCTTTCATGAAAAGGTTGTTACACACACAGCACAACATACACGCACTTGGTCGGTTTTTATAAGTGAGTAACCAACATATTTATTTTTACAGAAAAGTGTCTCCTTCAACAGCTCCGTGCTCTTTAACACCGGATACTCCAGCAGTTCCTCGACTGAGAGTGCTACAGAGTTGGGAGCTAAATGCTATGGCACTTCAAACACCGTAAGCCTTAGATAAATCAAACTGAAACATTTAATGAGTCACACCAATTTTTTAATGTTAACAGCATGTCTTAAAAATAGGTATCTCTAGAAAAAAGAATATGTTTCTTGTTCGTGTCTTCAAAAATGACTGAGATATTAAATGTTAAAGTACGGCCTCCGCGGCAAAATCCGACTAACGTGTGACGTCACGATGCGAGCTACGAGTCGAAATAATAAGTTCAAACCACTTTAAAAATCAAATTTTATGAACGTAAGCATCCTAAGGCATCACCCGCAATCAGATATGACACTCGCAGCGTGTCATCATCGATAGACGCGCGCGAAGGAACGCAAATTAAAAAAAGCGTTGAAACTTTAGAACGCTGTAAATCCTTTGGAAATCCTGGCCCGATTTCAGTGAAACAAAAACTCATTATTTGCACGAGTAGGTACACACATTTGATGTGTTGGTGTGACTCATTAGACGCGTACGAAACGTTTAAAATACTTATCAAAGGAGGTCACCCAGCCTCCATACATTTTTGGGATATTTTCAAAAGTGCCGTGCTTTTATATTATAGTAATCATTATTGTTTATTTAAAAGTTGGGTATAGAAGTTGAGTGGCATAATAAAAAATGTTTATATCCTTAAGCTCTATTTAATTATTGCGTTTATTTTAGTCGGCCGGCTAAAAAAAATACCCCAATCTGGGTGATCTCGATATTTTGTGGTTGAATAACTTCTCGGTGAATTGACTTACGACTTTGGTGTAATAATAAAAAAAGGTTTATTATGTTATGCTCTATCCAAATAATAAGTTTATTTTTGTTGGCTTTTACTTTTGAAAATAGCCCAATGTGGGTGATCTCCTTTGTTATTTACAGGATTCATCGACCATTACCGCCGCACACCGCTCAATTGCCGCCCAAGGAGGCAGTGAATATTGCCAAAAATGTCGTAATCGAGAAACCAGTCGTAATCGACAAACCAGTCGTAATCGACAAACCAGATCAATCAGGTAAGCGCATATTATCACTAATTAAGAAGAAACAACGGCCGTTTTCCCACACAAACGTAATCCCCTGTTTCCTCCCTGGATAATGCCGGTAGAGCAATATTTTTTTTTCCAAAAAAAATCTATGACCTCTATTGGCATGTTTATTTATTAAAAGGGATATGAACCTTCAAAAACCTAAAAAAAAATACAGATTTTCCGCTGCGTTCAAACATCCAGAAAACAAATTTGACTAGATTATATAAAAAAAGAAAATATAGGAACACGGCTTTCGGCTGTCACGGGTTTCTTTATTTTCAATGAAAAAAAGTAGTTAAATCGGTCAAGTTTTGGAGAAGTACCTAAACAGTGGACTACGAAACGATGTTTTGTGTACTTTTAATTGGTATTTTTGCTGTTGTCTCTTTTGCGCTCTGCGCGCGGTCGTTTGGGCACTGCGAGACAGCAATACATTTTACAAATACCTATTTTTCAATTCTCTCACCCTCAGTGTTTCCTCTTAAGTTTGCTCGTCTTCTGCAATTTAATAATATCGTATTTTTTTGTTTTAAAAAGATCATCATCTGGCAGCGTCAATGATGAAGAGGATCCGGTGGTCGCAGAGAGCATGCAGCTGACGGATGATCACAAATCAGACGACGAGAGTGATGTCGAGAATCTGATGGAGCAAATTGTTTTTGAGAATCTGGGTGTCGACGTTGTTGAACAGATGAGCATTCAGGATACTGCGAACGATCGTGCTATGCAAAGACTCATCACAGATGAAGATCTTGACTTCGATTGGTATGCTGATCCATCTGTGTTTAAAGGCAAACGGGAGACTTTCATGGGGGTGCCAGCCCGACATGTTCGGTGTTGGACGTGAGGACCCCATTGGAGGCCTTCCGTTTATTTTTACAGAAGAGCTCATCACATTAATCGTTGATGAGACAAACAAATACGCACAATCGTGCATATCCAGACTAGTCTCTCCACATGCACGGATTAAGAAATGGGAGCCGGTGACTAAAGAAGAGTTGTGGACTTTCCTGGGTGTTCTAATGTGGCAGGGCCTCTGCCAACTATCTGAAGAGAAGGAGTACTGGTATCCACGTCTCTCTTACTTAGTGCCATCAAATTTAACGACTGTAATGCCCTACAGCAGGTTGCTCTTAATAAAACGACGTTTTAATTTCGTCAGCAAAGAAGTAGATCCAAGAGCCACTCGAGAACAGCAAAGATTGTTTAAAATACAGCCGGTAGTAGACCATTTAAATAAAAAGTTCAGTGAGCTCTACTACCCGGCTCAGGAAGTAGTGCTGGACAAGTCCCTTTTGTTCTGGAAAGATAGACTAGACTGAGTTTTGCCCAAAAAATTTCAAAGAAAGCTACGGAGGTCGGGCTGAAGACTTTTGAGTTGTGGGAGTCCAAAACGGGGTACCTGTACACATTTATCGTATATGCGGGCAAAAGCAATCATAGTGATGCAGATGCATCGCATGCTAAAGAGCATCCAGAGGAATCCACAGCAAAAATAGTGTTTGATCTGACTCGGCCTCTGTTTCACAAGGGGCACACGCTAGTAATGGACGATTTTTATAACTCCCCATTGCTATCGCGTGCCCTGAAGAGACAGGGGACCGATACCATTGGCACATTTCGGCTCAACAGCAAATTTGTTCCCGAAACTTTAAAAGAGTTGAACAGAAATGAGATGAGCGTTGGGCGAGTGACTTTCAGCCAAACCGAAGACCCGGTTATGTTAGTATGGAATGACCAAAATCTGAACTAACTAATTTCCACCTACCAGAAATGTGCAGTCGGGGGAAGAGTAGAGAAGTATGGACAGTATAAGTACTGGCCAGTGGTAGCACTTGATTACAATCGTGTAATGGAAGAGGTTGGCCAAAAAAACCAGCTTCTGTCAGCGTTTCCCATTGAAAGAGTGCGCAACCTCGTATGGTCTCAGAAATTCTTTCGCCGACTTCTGAATATCTCTATTCTCAACGCTCATATCATATACAACCACCATGGCGTCAAGAAGACAGCGGCGCGTGACTTTAGGCTTGCATTACTGGACTCCATATTTCAAACGTTTTCAGCTCGATCTCGTCCCCAACCTGTCCAATCTGGCCCCCAGCTCAGAGTTCAGCATTTTGTTGAAAGGGGTGAGTATCATTCACAATGATACTGTTCGAAACAATGTTTAATAACTCTGTCAGGTGATTTTTTTTTCCGCTTGAGGCTATATTTAAATACAGGGTGGAATCACCGACGCGAAAACGGTTACCACGTGTTCAGACATCATTCTAAGCCTAACATAGTAATTTTTCGTCGCAACGAGCCGGCCCTGTTTTTGCTGCTCTTGAATGGCTATTGGCGCTAATAGACTTTGTTTTATTCATGTAGATTTTTTGTTTACACTATAGATACTTGTTTTATACCTCGTTTAAAAGGGCTTGGGACATTTTTGTATAAAGACTGGCCGGCTTAAATTCCGCCATTTTTTTATCCAAGTTGCTACGCATAACTACTAGGTATATTAATCAAATTAATACAAACAAGTTTTGATGAGGCCAAATATTCTAAATTGTCACGTTCCCGAGATATGAATTATCAAAGTTGTGACTTAAATAGCTTATAATCTCTGAAACGTGGCTCTTTACAACATTTTGTCTCATACAAAACTAGTTTGTATTGATACCAGTTATCGATTAATATAAGTTTTTTGAGTGGCCTAAACTTCTAAAAAAAAATGGCGGATGTAAGGCCGGTGATTACATTCAAACCCCTTTGACAACAAGTAATGCAATCTGCATTACCTTTTTTTAACCGAAAGTTTTTTTTGTAACATGATCTACTTTTTAGCGAGCAAAGCTGTTTGTCGGTATTTGTGTTGTGTAGATATAAACTTATACTATCACTTACGGGATATTTTCCGTGATTGTTCATTGTTTTTGTTAATCGTTATTGTAGTTGTCGTGTTTGTTGTACCATATATGACAGTAGGTAAAAGTTTAGTTTTGTTTACATGGTCTATGGAAATTATGTTTAATTACAATATGTTTTACGTAAGTTAATACGTATAATAATATTTTTGTAGTAGCTATCATTAGTATTCAGTCAAATTTTATGCTTTATAACATCTATGAAAAATTTTCGCGGCCGTTAATTTCTGTCGAACTTCAACGGTCTGTATAACTTAAGTTTTAATTGGTATTATTGTACTATGTTTGTTTTATTCGGTAGGAAACATATGCCTGAACACCAGGCTACAATCTTAAAACCCAATTCATTATTGCTTTTTATTTTTTAGTTTATTAATTTATTATGCTACTTCTTTTTTTTTTTTTTATAGTTATGATCTCAGTGAAGACCACGGTTTTGATCTCATGTGTTTATCTGTTTTAGCACTAATAATTTTAATATCTTCGTTTTTTTAATTTTAGTCGAAATTAGTTAGTTAAAATTATAACGATACTGCTTTTCTTAATATCATGTTTCGTAAGCTAAGTAAACGTATTGTATTTCATATCTAGATTCTAGAGCCACTTGTTTTAATTTTTGTTCATAAAAGCTTTTTTCTCTTATGTTAACACTTATTTTTGTGAATGCTGGTTAACCTGTAATTGGAGACTGTGTAAGTCCAAGACTGTAAAGCCTATGTATACCTAAATGCTGTACACAGAAGCTGTTGGTGAACCTATATAAATAAATAAATAAATCTGTCAACTTTGATAGATTTTCCACTTTATTACTAAATCATTAGGTTCAAGGTTGACAGTTTTGGGTAGGTTGATGTGCGTCTGTAGATCACTAACATTAGATCAATTAATTAAAATGTATAGGTAATCTCTCTATATTTTAAAATAAACACACTTTTGTGCACATATACCAACTAAAAAGTTGAGTAAATTATGTATGTGTGTATGAGAAATAAAAACTGTTGCAATTAATAACTTATATTTTTATTTTATTGTAATTATCTTAAACAAGTAACATTTAATTAAAACTATCAAAAAACCCGAGTACAAATTGTATTATGTACCTATAAATATATATACATACATAATTACATATATGTATATTATGTATTTGTAATCTCCTTTTAATTTCCTTCATTTTGATACCCTACTCGATAAGTTTGGTTGAAAAAAATAAATTGACGACTTACAATTTAGCGCCAAATATCAGCCATTTTGTTTTTTTGAAACTATCTTTTTTCACTTGGGTTTTGAGACAAATCTGATAAAATGATACCTTAATCACAATCACATGCATTCAGTTAAAAGACGTTATTTTGAAATTACAAACGGACAATTCAATTTTATTTATTTGTATAGAAACAAATTCCAAGTCAAACCGTTTATTTAAATTAGGCTATTGAACAGCAAACTTAAAAACAAAGAGAATAGAGTTAATTCTACAGCAACGGAGTGCCACTAACCAGAAGTGTTTTATCTGCCATGCAATTTTAAACCCCGTTGCTAAAAGATAGCGCTTATTTTGTGACATTAGCTTAGTCCTTAATCACTTTGAATTCATTCACAATTTTAAAATCTTGGTCAAAGAAGCTTTTTTTTTTTTAAAGAATTTCTTTATCGTGTGCTTAGTACCTAACCTGATATCTAGAGTTTCTATGCCGCCCATGGGCCTCTGACTTGGCTTTACATGCCGTCAAGAATGATCTCTCATGCATGCATGTTTCCTCACTTCACCGAAGCAAGTGATAATTATATAATACGCACATGTATCCGGAAAATCAGAGTTGTGTGTCTTGGGTTCGAAGTTCGAACTCGAGACCTATGTCTTGGCAGTCCAACGGCCACACCACTAGGCTATAGCCTAATGATTCATTTGTGGTCGGCGCAGCATGTCTTCTTCTTCCATACTTCTTTATTACTCGTCATCTCATCAGACACCTCCTTTCCTGCCATATCATCCTTCACACAGTCCATCCATCGTTTCTTTGGTCTTCCTCTAGTCTTATACCCATCCACATTCATACTCAGAACTTTAGTCACGATATTTTCCTCATTCCTCCGCATCACACGCCCGTACCATGACAACCGATTACCACACAACTTTTCAGTCACCGGCGCCACTTTCAGACTTATTAAAACCATTAATAGATAGATAGATTTAAAGAAAAGGCTTTTGACTTCCAGGGCACTGCTGGAGCTTGCGCAATGCGTCCAAACGAACCAGGAACCGATAGAATTCAACTCCACCGACGCCATGATGGATCCCAAAACTGGCCTCATGATCTGTCTCCACTGTCTCGAGGACTTCGACTCCAACTTGCTATCAGACCACATGATAAACGCACATAACTACCGCAGGGTGCTGTTGAAGTGCCACGTCTGTCAGAACACGTTTCAAGAACGTAAGCTGCTAATGGTCCACCGTCAGGAGTGTCAGCCGGAGCAGAAAGTACGGAAACGGAAGACGTTCCAGCAGATCATGAGGGAGGTGGAAGCGAAGTACTTTATGGAGGAGCAGGATCTGTTGGAAACTGTGTCGTGTCCGATCTGTTTGTTGGAGCTGCCCAAGTTCGGCTTGAAAGAGCATCTGTTGAACGAGCACCGAAAGCCGGATGTTATTATGACTTGCGCCAGGTAATAATTTAATTATTTTACTTTTTAGGGTTCCGTACAAAAAATGAAAAAAACGAAACCCTTATAGGATCACTCGTACGTCTGTCTGTCTGTCTGTCTGAACGTCTGTCTGTCACAGCCAATTTGCTCCGAATCTACTGGACCAAATCAGGTGAAATGTGGTAGGATGGTGTAATCCTATGACCGAAACACAGATGTGCAAAGTAAATAAAAATGTGTCGCGTCCTGGGTGGCCGAGATGCGAAGCATCGGGTCTTTTTCACGATCCGACATAGTTTTACGTAAATGTGGGCACTGTCGCGGGCACTCGAACGAAAGATAATTTAAATTAAAATAACTTTATTCAAACTAATCGGTTTTACATTACAAGAAACAAACACGTGCGTTGGTACTGAGCGTCTGCCAAGGCTGTCGGAGCTCGACTGTCGCAACACTCCGTCCCTTCTCCAGCCCTCTCTGCATCCCCTCTACCGACGATCGTGTCCAAGCGGTAGGGCGCGCTTGCGTTTCCGGTAACGATATTATTAGTTCACAAAACTAATTGTTAGATGGCGCTGCTTGTTGCACTATGGCGCCATCAATCCACGACATATGTATATTTTTAAATAAGGGTCATTTTCGGGGGACTGTAAGGACATGCCTTTGCTGATCCCCATTAAGACAGTCGTCGGTCCAGTAACATGTCACGTTTTGCAAGCAAAGCAATAATATTCTAGTAACTAAGTCATTTAAGTTAGCAATAAGAATGGTATGTTATAGTTGGGATTAATAAAAGGAACTTTGGAATGAACAGTCGTTTCCATCTGCCACGTATCCTTATGGATACACTTCAGGACAAATTAGGAAATAAACCTTACTGGGTCATGTATCAAATGAAATACTCGTTACGAAGATCTCAAATATATTTTTGTTATGATTGTAAATATTTTTGATTTTATTCATGAAAGAAGACGAAAATTAACCATTCCCCCCCCCCCTGATCTCCGAAACTACTGTGCCTAAAATTTTGAAAAAAAATCAAAATATAGTTAATTGCTTGTAGATTACAGGAAAACATATAAGAATTCTATCAATTGAAAATAAAGTGGTAAACTCAAAATAAGACTGGCATTGTACGGAACCCTCTCCAAGCGAGTTCAACTCGCACTTGGCCGATTTTTTATCACTTTTAGGGCCACTTCAGACGGGCTGTTTAATTTCGTTGGACGCACCCTCATGATCCAAGATATCAGGGCCGCCAGACGATACTTATTTTCTCATTAACAAAATGTGTGGCATCCTCAGAACATTTTGGCCGAAGTTATGGGGGAAGGTAGTTTTAGTGGCCGAAACCGTAGCTTCGGTCGTATACTACTGGCAAGCAAGAAAGTCCCTAAGCAAACGGCACGGCATTGTATCTTCACCCAACGTAAATTCACACGTAACTAGTGGTAGGACGATACAAATTCCAAAGTTCAATGCCGGGAAAATGTAAAATACTCTACTGTCCCGTCACGGTCTTTTTATTTATTTATTTTTTTCCGGATGGGAAATCATCAAATGACTCCTCCCGCTCTG
This sequence comes from Xestia rhomboidea, assembly GCA_963853795.1. Classification (NCBI taxonomy): domain Eukaryota; kingdom Metazoa; phylum Arthropoda; class Insecta; order Lepidoptera; family Noctuidae; genus Xestia; species Xestia rhomboidea. The sequence continues at coordinate 678,744 of OY970784.1, forward strand.
GGCGGAGCAGGAGGGAGTGTCAGACTTTTACTGACTAAAACCCATCCATGTTCCTTCATCGCCCTTTGTGTTCCGGGGCCACGGTATCTCTTTCGAATAGTCCCGCAGCCCCGGCAGGCTTCGGCCCTTGCGCGCCTCAAAGAGAGTCCGATAAGGAAGGGGTCCCTTCCTTATCGCTGACTCTCTTTGAGGCGCGCGTGGAACACGAACGCGCCGTCGACACGGCCTGTCGTCATGAGATGGACGGACGGCGAGCTAGCCCATAGCTCCCGTCCACAGGCCCGCGCCTACGGTGGCCGGAAGCCACCACGTGGCCCCCGACGCCCGGGGCGTCTCCCGCGGCGGCCGGGACGTGTGGATCTCTCCCTGTCCCGTTCCGCCACCTCCTTCGCTAGCATGACTGCTTCGCAGAAGGAGGTGACGGCGTCCCATTCCGTCTCGCCCCGGACCATGGATTGAACCAGTCCCGTCACGGTCTGCGCTGGTCTTTACCAGTATTAATTAAGGCCCTCTCATCGGTAGGCCGGATCCCAGCAGTGGGAACATCACAGGCTGATTCATCATCTGCCAAGCCTTGTCCCAACTATGTTGGGGTCGGCTTCCAGTCTAACCGGATGCAAAGAAATACCAGTATTTTACATGGAGCGACTGCCTATCAGACCTCCACAACCCAGTTAGTACCGGGTAATACGATACCACTTGGTAAGACTGGTTGTCAGACTTTCGGGCCACTGACTACCTGTAACGACAAATGATAGCCGGGACCAACGGCTTGACGTGCTTTCCGAGGCACGGAGGAAACTCTGTATTTAATGGATGGTCACCCATCTATACACCAATCTAGGTAAGCGCGACTTACCTGAAGATTGAACCGAGCGACTGTGTTATTGAGACACGAGCTCCTCCGTCATAGGGTGATTATCCTATCCTATTAATATTATAAATGCGAAAGTTTGTGAGGATGTATAGATGGATGCTAGTTACTCTTTCACGCAAAAACTACTGAACGAATTTAGATTAAAATTAACACACAGATAGTTATAACCTGGATTAATACCTTTTTATCCCGGTATTATGATTCTGTGGACAATAGGCTAGTTTCCACCATCAATAAATTGCAAATCTATTTAGTCCGTCAGTTACAGTATTGGAAAATAATGGACACATATTTTTTGTTTTTGTAAATCAATGAATATTGACAAAGATAAAACGCATCATAACTCAGGAGTGGGGGCTCGTGACGTCACAACGCACTAAAAATTATAGCAGGGCGTGACGTATTGAGAATTTTAAAAGCGTCGTATCTTCGTCAATTTTGGTCTATGTAACAAAAGAAAAAATACGTGTCAAATATTTTTTGAAAATCTAACTGACGGACTAATTAGATTTTTTCAGGACACAAGCCTATTATAGAACACCACGCAGGTAAAGCCGCGGGCTCGAGCTAGTATTAGCGCATTGTAAATGCTGACGCTTCCTCTTACAGCAACCTCACATGGCAAAAAACAGCACAGAGCATAGCCGAGAGAAACATTCAAAATACGACCGAGCAACTGAAGACTTAAGAGCCTCATTCACCCCGTTAATCATTTCATGCGATGGAGCCATAGGAACTGAATACAACAGCTTAAAAAAAACCGCATCAAAGCTTAATGAGGAATAGGGAAACGCATATTCTCAAATAGTGTACTGGTTGAAAGTGAAAATACAAATCTGTTATAAGAGCAGTTTCAATGCGAGTAAGAGGCACGCGAAAACATGTCAGGGCCTTTCAATGTGAAGATGGAGCAGGAATACTTTAGTTACAGCTTGATCTCGTGAATCAGAATTATTTCTATATTTATGTGTGCAATGTTACATACATTGCACAAATAAGCTCTTATCTATTAAATAACCGTTGTTCACAATCAAACGTATTGTCTTTCCTTCCCCAGATGTAACAGGAACTTCAAGTCCCAGCTGACCCTGCGAGAACACGTGAAGTTGGTGCACGAGGCTGTGGAGGACTCTGAGGAATGCGAGCTCTGCGGACAGAAGTTCCGCTCGCTCAAGTACCTCGCCAACCACAAGAGGAATGTGCATCCTTCAGGTTCGGCTGCAGCTTTTTCTTTCAAAATCTGCCTGCCTTTTCCGAAGTATGTCGGGGTCGGCTTCCAGTCTAACCGGATGCAGCTGAACACCAGTATGTTACATGGAGCGACTGCCTATCTGACCTACACAACCCAGTTAGTACTGGGTAATACGATACCCCTTGGTAAGACTGGTTGTCGGACTTAATTAATATTTTTGTGTTTTTGTTACAGATAAAATAGTTGTAATGTATTGTCAAAATTAAATAAATAAATAAATTAAATGTTTGTTTATTATATTTCATCTCTCAAAGTTAATTTTATTCATAAAATGTTGACCACTTTTCTGACATAAAAACTCTTTGCTAAGATTTAAAAAAGTACCGTTCAGTTTACACGGAGCATCTTGATAATCCGTGCATTTTACTTTACAATAACGCACAAGTACGTAATGAGATACATTACGATATTGAAATTGGTGAAATAGAGACCCTTTACGAGCAAATGTGTTATAATTAAATTTATAAAATATTTTTTTAATTAATTTTGACCATAAATTTGTGAACAAGTAAAAATTATTCCGCGCGCTTTTTCTTTTCGGTGTATTGTTTTTATTTGTTTTATTTATTTCCTCACAAATATGTTATAAAACGTCGTATGACATACGTGCGCTTTGATAATTACAGCCTCTGCTTTCTTATAGCTCTCTCCTACGGCTCGGGCTAGCAATATCGCCTCGGCTGTAATTTTCAACTTACCGCATGTATATCATAATGTACTATTATAACACATTTGCTCGTAAAGGGTCTCTTATTTCACCAATTTCAATATCGTATTGTATCTCATTACGTACTTGTGCGTTATTGTAATGTAAAACGCACGGTTTATCAAGATGCTCTGTCTCAAACGAACGGTACTTTTTTAAATCTTAGCAAAGAGTTTTTATGACAGAAAAGTAGTCAAAATTTTAGGAATAAAATTAACTTCGGGAGATGAAATATAATAAATAGACATTTAATTCTTTAATTTAATTAATTTTGACAATAAATTACAACCATTTATCTGTAACAAAAACACAAAAATATTAATTTACTTTATTAGTAATACTGGCGGATTTTTGTGTCTTTGCCTTAAAAAAAAGCACTGATGCGCGCACATCGCTAATTTGTGAACAAGTAAAAATTATTCCGCGCACTTTTTCTTTTCGCTGTATTGTTTTTATTTGTTTTATTTATTTCCTAGCAAATATGTTATAAACCGTCGTATGACTTACGTGCGTTTTGATAATTACAGCCTCTGCTTTCTTGTAGCCCTCGCCTACGGCTCGGGCTAACAATATCTCCTCGGCTGTAATTTTCAACTTACCGCACTTATATCATAATGTACTATTATGTACACACAAAATACTTATCAGGACATTACATTAACATAAAAGAGCAAAAGGTACTGCTTATGCTAAAATTGTTTTGTAAAGATAAAAATAAAAAACCAAAAACTTGGTTATTTGAATTTTTCACATGAATTTTGAAGTTATGTGAAAAAATTGTATTACAAAAGTTGTAGATCTTTTTATTACCTACAACTTTGCTATCAAACTTTTTTCCATAGGACTTGTAGTTTTGCCGGAAATCGAGGTAAATCGTTTTTTACCCTCTTCCCGACCTCAGTTCGCCCGTAAATTATTTTTCCTTTCATTTTTATTATATTCTCTTTCTTTTCCAATGGGATTCCACCTACTATGATTGTTTTCGATTTCAAAAATTATCTACACTGGTCGAATATAGGTACATACAGAATACACGACACACAAAAATCTTTTTTTTTTCAATTGAATAATGTTTTTTCCCGCAGGCAACAAGATACACAAATGCCTGGTCTGCGGCAAAGAGTTCAAGTCTCGTCTATGCCTTCACCAGCACAGCAAGTACGTGCATCCTCCGGAATCCGCCAGCGTAGAGTGTCCGCACTGCCCGGGCAAGCGGTTCAAGAGCCGGATCAACCTGACGCAGCATCTGAAGGTGTCGCACGGGTGGAAGAGGAAGTGAAGAATTGTGCTAGATCATTTTGATTTGAAGAAGTTTCGCTAGCTACTTTAATTTGACCCCACATTCCAACCCTTTTTTTCCAATTATGTATTTATTTGGAATGATAATAGAGATATAGATGAAGGATGTGGTACAGATGCACAAACATAATTAAATGTAAACAGATAATAAAACTTATTTAACGAAAAAAGGTTTTTTTTTAAGTTTTATTTTATTGTTTTTTGTTTCTCGATTAAAATAAGTTCGACCGTCAAACCGTTAAAGGAAGCAATTATTAATCAGCAACGTTTGGTTGATTTGTACTACAAGTACCAGTTTGAATTGGTGCAAACAGTAACGTCACGAAAAAGAAAGAAGGATTTTCTTTTGTGAATCGAGTCATTTCGTGTCGTTTTTATTTTATTTCATGTGTTTGTTTTTTATATTGACTATTTTTTTATTTCAGGGAAAAATTAGTACTTAATATTTTATTTTTACATTAAGGCTTAGTTAGTTCTTGTCGTAATCTGTTTTAATTACTATAATTTTGATGTTTCACATCTGGCAGGCGTCCCGTGACGGCTCACAATTTTTTTCACCTACTGTTCTGATTTAAAATATAATGTTGTTACGAACATAGTATTTTGGAAGCCTAATTTCATGAGAAATAACGATTAATTGTAACTTTGAGATAAGTTACAATCGTTATTTTTCGCTAAAAATGTTTTTTTAGGAAAGTGTAACACATACTAGTGCTCGTGACTGTACCTTTGTCTCCTGTCGCTAGTACTATTATCTATTCTGTGCTGTCTAAAGTGCAGGCCACACGGGCTAGCGAGCCTCTTTTCATACTTTGTTTCGGCTTTTTCCGTAGTTCGCCGTGTGAACCAAAGTATGAAACTATGCCTCGCCCGGCTCTAGCCGGCTCAGCTCAGAACGAACTAATTGAGAATTTTAAAAGCGTCATATCTTCGTCAATTTTGGTTTACGAAACAAAAGAAAAAACACGGGTCAAATATTTTTTGATAATCTAACTGACGGACTAATTAGATTTTTTTGTCGTCTCGCCTTTTCGTTGTTTTTATTGTAAACTAGCTGTTGCCCGCGACTACGTTCTAGTGGTGGGTCGTTGTCGAATTTATGACGGACAGAACGCAATCGTTTACCCGATGACGAAAACGATCGTCGTTGTAACTAGTTTGAAGACAGCCTATAGGAAGAAACTTATCCAACATGGAACAGAATTGCGTTTTCGTCGAGTGAAATAGTTGCAGTTTATTTAAAGACTGTTTTCTAGGAACCGTTTTGTAAACGAACGCGGAACCAAAGACTACGAAACGCGGAATGGTGAGAAAGATAGTTGAATCATTGCGTTCTCGACTGTGTTTTCATAGGCGTAAAATACAAAATCGCATTAAGTAATTCGAAGACTGGTTTGTGCAACGAAGACTGTTTGAACCCAGGACGTAAAACGGTTTCATCGTCGCAACGCCCACCACTATTCGCGTGATTTTCATGAGTATGTGTGAGAAAAAGAAATGATATATAATTTTGTCCTTCCCTATAATGTAGGTAATCGCCACTCAACCGCCCCTGGCTGCATGTGCAGCCAGTAGCTGTTTTGCTAAATGTCCCTGGCTGCATGTGCAGCCAGTAGCGCATTCGTCCAACAAATGCAATAAAAAATCTACTAAACTGCTATTTCTAGAGCTTATTCCTCTTGTAGCAATCTCTATACTATATTCCTCAACGTTCGGACCAACAATAGCAACACTATTCCATCGACAAATTTCAAAATAAAAGTAAAAACTTTAGTGTAAACAAACTCCGCCATTTCTGACGTGTGGCGTCGTATTTCAATTGTTCCGTTATGTATATTGGAATTTTCGGATAGTGTTATATATCAAATTAATCGTGAAAATCTGTGCTACTATATTATCATAAAGGAAATCTAGTTTTCGAATCTCAAAGTTGAGTATTTCGCCTCCGAAAAAGTGGTAGGTTTAAATACCTATAGTGATTGTGTTTATACAAGAAATAAGTGTTTTAGTGATTAAAACGTGTGTGTTAACGGAAAAACAGTGCATAATTAGTATTGTGAGCATATTATTAAATTGTATATACAAAAACAAGTGGCTTCGTAAAGTTATAGGTACGTAAATAACCGTGTTCAAAAACAGTCGTTGGCGCAGGCCGCGTCAAAATAAACAGTGAGTATCCAAATTCTAATTTAATTCTAATTAGACTATCGTAAATAAACTAATAAGATTATGGTCTTATTGGAAAGGAAATATAATCTAGTTTATTTTAAAATTATTTTAATTGAATTTTAATATTTCGAAAAATTCAAATTAATATTTTAATAGCGAAATATCCGTTTTCATCACCGTTTTTCATGTTCTAAATTTTTTTTGAGTTTCAAATTAATATCAGTTTTTTTTTTGTTTATATATAGATTCCATAACTATTCAGCTATTCACTGTAAATTTTATTTAGCTATAACTCTTGTAGTTTGCGATTGTTTATCTAAAGTGTCAAATTACATGCGAATATTTCGCAATTTTAAGCACGCGTGGCGGTTTGGTGCAAAAAATTCGCGCGCGGGGCTGGTGAGTGGCTATCACCTTGCCAATTTTCTGTACGATCCGATCAGCCGTTTAATCGTAAAAAGGGAACAAACAAACAGTTACTTTCGTATAGGTATGTAATATTAGTTAGTACCTATGGTAAATTACATTTCTAATTTTTCGAATAAGTAGATCAAATAAGTTTAAAAAAAATATACATCATCATCAAATAACATCGTTTGATAAACGTGGGCATTTGTTAGTGCACCAGCTTGGCTCCATCCAACACCCGAGCCTCGGCTGCAGAGACTATTTTATCCCACTTGTATCAAAATGTACAAACTGTTCTCCCAACGCATGCGGATGGACGGAACGGGTGTTAACGGCTCCTAACGTTCTGTTAATTTATTCTTGGTTAACACTCCGCACTCGCCCGAACGGCGGCGCAAGCGTGCACCCGCAGTCCGCAATGCCGCACCCTACCTGGCCGTACAAGTAGAAATGTACCTATAAAAAGTATATCTCTCTAAGGGTGGGTCAGCGTACACCCACAATGCGACCCGCGCCGCCGCAGATGCAACGAATTAGCATACGCATGCGTCACGGCCATTATTATACACTCGACTACAAATCGCCTAATAAATAGTGATACGAATAGAGGTCAATGCATGGAATTATTAATTTTCCTACTTTCTACGATTAATCAACTTCTGACAGTTGTGAGGAACTCTAAATTAATTTATTATTTGGAGTACGTGGACTATGGCAAGAACTTGGCGGCGGGCGGTCCTAGAAGTACCCGATCTGACGTATAGATGGCGACTGTTCTTTGAAAATATCGTAAACAAGAAAATATGGTCTTTGGCAGTACCAACCACAGAACACCGCCATATTTGTTATTTTATTCGCGCCAATCAAATATAGTGAATGCTGTTACAAAATTTTTCAACAAGGACACCGTTTCGATAAAGGTACAATATTTTCATTGAAAGGCTTGCGATAAAAGTTTAAGAGAAAGTGTTAGAGAAAAGAACAAGAGAGGAGAGTGAGATCACCCAAAACCAGTTTGTATTTATGGCAGGTCGAGAAACAACGGACGCTACTGTTGCATTCTGCCAATGAGGTGCTTTCAGGGCAAGCTTCTACTAAAAAACGATAGATGGCGCGATGCAAGACTGAGTGTAAAAAAGTTTTAACACCGAGTCTTGCACAGCGTCATCTATCGTTTTTCCATGGAAGCTGGCCCTGAAAACACCTCATTGTGCGAGAAGTACGGTCGACCAAGCTATTAGGTTTAAATTTTAACACGAAAATTACACTTTAAAATGTAAACCAAATAGCTTGGTCGATCGTATCTACCTACAGACGTACACTCGAAGAACTTGCACGTGGTGTTCATTGATCTGGAGAAAGCGTTTATTAGGATACCTTGGGATGTGTTGTGGTGGGCCTTGAAAGAGAAAGGTATACTTGGGAAATTCGTGCTATGTGCAGCAAAAAACTTCTATACTAACTGGAATGAGGACGGGCAACCTAAAAACGTTCCGAGCGAGAAAGCTTCAAGAGTGGGTGTTGTCTCTTTCTAATAGGGTGTGCAATAATCATACTAACTCTTGAGACAGTTTAAGAGTAGCTGTTATTTTATTATTTAATGACGATGACCTGCAACTCAATAGCATTCTAGGCGAAATAGCTTCAAGAGTGGATGTCATTAACTTTTTATGTTAACTTAAATGTATGTCTGTACCGTCCAGTTGCAAATTATCTATTTTGCAACCTGTCTATCCAGACGACTTTTGTATTCGGGGATTCGAAGACTCCGTTAATATTATATATTTTTTCAGACAGAAAATCGCATATTCATGCTATGACTGTTTACCTATAATGTTTTAGTAACATTCGCCAATATTTATTTTATATTCCGAAACCATTCATTTTCACTCGCAGCTCGCCAAATGGATTCTTTTGCTGGAGAAGCATGGAAAAATTAGGACCGGCTTAGCACGGCACGGTGCGGTGGACTCTTTTCTTTTCAATATTTGTATTTAAAAAGAAAACTCTCCCCCTTTCTCACGGATCAGACCCCTGACACGGGTGTGATACGTGATTTCGAAAAGTGAAACACCGAAGATCACGTCCCCGTAAGTTCACGAATACGAAACATTTAACAACGAATGCACGCTACCACGAAAACCATACGCCGCAGCCATTGGATCGGGAATAACTAAATCTCTAATTTCACCTAATAAAAACACTTAACAACGAATGCACGCTACCACGAAAAATTGAACACCGTAGCCATGCGATCTCGAACCCCTTCACACAACACAATTTTACCATATTTAAAGCGGATTATTTCACTTAAATACAATAAAAAGTACTTAAATTACTTCAACGCGAAATGTATCGGCCATATTGTTTACATTGGTGACAAGGCAAGACAGAGACACCATCCACCTTTGTCGGTTTCTCGCTCGGAACGTTTTTTTTTTCTTTCTATTGAATCCATTGTACAAATTTAAACTCTAATCTTTTGAGATAGAGTTTTTTTTTTTTTGCATTATGATCGTACTCATTCCAGTTAGTATATAAGTTCCTTGATGTACAGTTAATCTTGTTTCTACGTCTTGTCAGCTGCTGGCAACACCTACAAGTTCAGGGTGGCTGTAGGTTTGCTTCAAGGGTCGACTTTAAGTCCTTACCTCTTCTAGTTGATTATGAATACTCTGACGTTGGACATACAAGAAGAGGCACCCTGGTGCATGCTGTTTGGCGACTACATTGTCCATCGTCCTTGTCTCTCTAGTTCTGGACCAATAGCGCTAGATGCCGCGCTCCTTACAGTCTACTCTGACTTTCGATATCTTGGTTAATTCGTACAAAGCGGTGGCGAAACAGCAGTTCAAGTACGTGCGTACTTTGCATCGATAAAACACCGAGATCGCTAAGGTTGTCATTTTTATCGATCTTGTTAACGAATTTGTAAGTACGTAACACGCGACGATAAGATTTATCGTGGTCCGAATCAAGTCGTCAATTTCTGTGGCACGACTAATTTCCGAGATATTTAAAAAAACCTTTTTTCATATATGTTTGGCATTGTAAACAATGTTTATTATGGGTTTATTTCAGAGAAACTACCAGTATTTACAAAAAAATCTGTTTATTTTAGTAAAAATACAGAAAATATCGGCAGATCGGAGTGTTGCACTTATTTAACACTAGATTGGTGAAATGGCTGCAGGTCACTGGAATAATCGATGCTGCGAGCGATAGCTCTTCCACTATGTTTCTGGCGCAACCATATCAAACATATTATTATACTACTTATCCATTGTCTTTGTCCTTTTATATGTTTAATAGTAGTATGACTGCGTAGTGTTGACGCGCTAACACAAGGTAGAAAGAAAAAATATACTTTGATCATGACACCTAAATACCTACATGTAGTACCGCCACTATAAACGGTTCTCAGTACAAATATTTAAGGTGACCACCGGAGTAACCGACGAAATCCTAATTTTCTTCCGTTTTTAGGGTTCTGTAGGCCTGACAAGAAACCCTTATAAAAAAAAAAAAAAATTGTCAGGCATCAAGGCCCTTATGGGTGTTAGTATTACATCTTCCTTAGAGACTATATTATATTAGTAATTATAGTTTCGTCATGTCTGTCTGTCTGTCCGAGAGTTTGCTAAGAGACCGTTAGTACTAGAAAACTGTAATTGTCTAGAGGCGTGTATATCAATTACGCCGACAAAGTGTAAAATAAAATTAAAATATTTTTTTTCCCCTACATGTGGAGTGGGTATGAATTTTTTTTCGTTGTCTACCCCATCGTGTGGATATGGTATATGGTATATCTTTGAATAGGTCTGACGAAAAATGACTTAGGGGTTGCTAATATTACTTTTCGATGGAATGCTCCATTTGCTAAATATTAAACTTAAAAGTGCAAAGTTTTGATCCAGTAGGGGCGTCCACCCCTCTAAAAGCTAAACTGCTGGCTTGAAAAATCGGGTAAAATATTTCATTGATGATAGTGCATTTCATGAACTTTAAAGGAAAACTATAGTGGTTAAGATAACTTTACTAGTTTAGCAGTAATAGTCGTTGAACTTGGGTGTTGGATAATTTTGTACGAAATATAAAATCCTTAGAATAAATCCTATAAAGTGACTAAGATGAAGTAGTTACTTACAGAATCGTTATCTATTGCGACTAGTAGTTGCCCGCGGCGACGCCCGCGTGAAGTTCGGTAACTGTCCCACTGGATCATACTAAAGGGATAAATAGTATCCTACATGTTAATCCAGGTTATAAATAAATTAATAAATATAGCTGGACATTACAGCAACGAGGCTTGTGTCGTGGACACCAGATGGTTGATATACTACATAGATACTTTTTTGTTTGTAAATACATACTTACTATACATATAAACATCCATGACTCGGAAACAAATGTCCTTGCTCATCACAAAACATTTGCACCTACCGGGTTTCGAACCCAGGACCCAACGAACGCAAGGCAGCCTCACTACCGCTGCGTCATTGTCATTTGGGTCGTCAAAAACTAAATTTGGCACTTATAAACTATCTATGTGCCAAATTTCATAATCATCAAAATAATTATTATCATCACAATCACCATCACTATCACGATCACCATCATTATCACAATCACCATCACCGTCATTATCACAATCACGATCTTCATCATTATCACAATCACCATCACCGTCGTTATCACAATCACCATCACAAACACCATCACTATCACAATCACCATCATTATCACCATCACCATCACTATCACCTTCACAATCTCTATCACAATCACCATCATCGTTATCACCATCAGAATCACAATCACCATCAGTATCACTATCACCTTCACAATCACCATCACCATCGCTGTCACCATCACAATCACCATCACCATCACCTTCATAATCAACATCACCATCGCTATCACCATCACAATCAACATTACTATCACAATCACAATCACCATCACAATCACCATCATCGTTATCACAATAATCATCATCGTTATCACCATCAGAATCACAATCACTATCACTTTCACAATCACCATCACCATCGCTGTCACCATCATAATCACCATCACAATCACAATCATCATCATCATTAACACAATCGTTATCACAATCATCATCATCATAATCAGAATCATCATCATCGTAATCACAATCATTATCATCATCATCACAATCACCATCACAATCAGACTTTGTCACCCAATTTCTCCATATTAGGGGTTGAATTCAGAAAAAACCTGAAACACAAATATTTACTCATTTATCGATAGGAGTACTCCTGTTAAGTTTCGAATAAAATAGTCTAACTAATCTTATTTCCCCAAGTATAGTAAGCTTTGGACCCCCGTTTCAACCCCTTAGGGGGTGAATTTTGAAAAATCCTTTCTTAGTGCACCCTTAATTAAACCTCATAAGGAACTTATGTGCCAAATTTTGAATCTCTGTTGAAATCTATATTCTGGCAAATAAATAAATTTCATTTCATTTTTTTGTTAGTATTTTTAGTTATTATACTTAAAATGTCACTTACGGGATATCTTCCGTGATTTTTTATTGTTTTTGAGCTCCCGATATTTCGATGCTGTTGCAAGCGCCATGATCGCGGGTCAACTGGAGAATGTGGGTGGATGGAAAAAATTGTTAGGAGCAGACAAATCTGTCTACCCTCTTTCTTTGTCTTTTGCTACGCGCACCACTTCGACACTTCACACCTTCTCCGATATTCTATCTTTTATCCACAAAATGGTCTTCCTCTACTTTCATAGCCATCCACATTCATACTCTAAACTTTCATCGTAACATTTTCCTCGTTCCTTCGCGTCACATGCCATTCATATTTTCTTGATTTCTTAAATTTTATTTATTTAACTATCCCCAAGGATTATAAAATTTGGTGAAGTCGCACGTTACAATGGGCAAAATCAAAATCGTAATTCGTAGCCATCTCAATCTTTCAAGTCAGATAATGGCTTCATTATCATTAATGGCCGCCTTGTTCAATCTATGTATATTGTATGTATTGAGTTATTCCTTTTGTGACAATTTACCGTCTGCATCAGTCTCAACTTGCAATTTCTGTATGCTATGCAGTTCATTTTGCACTAATCGACTAATTCAAAAATCCTATCAGGTACCACCCTACACCTGTCTATAATAAGTTATGATGTATTACTTGTTTTTGATTGTCAATCCAATCAATACAAATAACAATACTCGGGTAGTGATGGCGCCAAACAGTTTTACGCGCCATCAATATTTAATTAGAAAAATAAGTTAAGTTATGTGAAAGAAACAGTTATTGCTGTTATTTCTTAGAATTAAGTGTTATCATAGTTTTAGAACATATTTAACAATGGCTTTTATCGAAGGACCGGCGCTTCCTTTGTTAAGTGCCTTTGTTACTAGGGTGGCGCAGAGGCAGTCTAGTACTTATTGTGCTAGCTGCTTCAGGGATGGCCAAGAGCGCACGATCCTCCCCAGTGACGCTCTGGTTAAATTTACTAGAAGCTGCGCGCTCGACATTAACTGGAATGTAGGTATTTAGATATATTAACGAAACCGTAATGATCTATGAAAATATCGAGATATTTAGGTACAGGATGGTTGGTGCGTTTGCCAAATTGAACGTGCGGAAAGCAGGGTCATTTGCTGTCTCTTCAGACCCTATACATCATCCTTGGCCTGACGGTTTTTTTTTTCTTGCAAATTTCCAATTTTCATAATTGGGCCTGTAGAGAGGGCAATAGATGTACCAAACACCCTGTATATATTTATTTGTTTTCCTGTATTTATTCTTCGACATATCTATATATATTCGACGTTGCGTTGTAAGGCCTCCGCTGGATGCGGGTCACACAGGACCAGTCAATGTGGCGACCCTTGGGGGGCAGATGTCCAGCACCTCCCCTAAGATGACCCGCTGACCCAGTGGAAGTCTTCCGGCTGAAGTAATGATAATATCTATGTTTATAAAACTATAGTATATAAATTTACATAATATAAATAGACAGCCCAGATGCTGCTGGTGATCAGGGCTCCAGAGAGCCTCCTCACTATGTGTGCCATGTCCAGGAGTACTGTGCAATGAATCAAGCTCAAGACCTAGCCGCGCAATGAGAGCCTCCTAAGATGTTGGTTGAGGCTCTTTGCTATTTGTCCATTAACCGTAACGACTAAACGTATAATGACTGCAGAGTTCACATCCTACATGTTGACAATCTGCTACTTGCTGTCTTTCATTAAAAACTTAAATTGCAATTAAAAAAAATCTGGGGGCACAGTAGTGGCCCCGCCAAGATGTGTCAAGCGAAGCAAGGGCACTACCTACCTTTTCTCAAAGCGCTTCGTCGTTTTTTTGAACCCTTATAACTTGGGTTTGGATTGTACCAGATAAATTCTCGGGATATGTTGCCAATATCAGACTTATCTATATTACAGCTAAACATTGATGAATTGAAGTTGTACTTATACATAAGCTCATGTCTTTTTCTCATGGTCCTAAGCAGAAAGTATAGAACCGCACCTGCTACAATCCTTATATTATATTTATTTACATGTGCATTATCCAGAATAATTGATGGATGATGGTGTAAAATCTGATGCAGTTTTGAAAAAATAAGTGCTCATACACACAATACTCTGTTTTATATTTTTTTTTGTGATTTATTCAGATTGATTAATGTGGGTGAGTAGGTACACCAGGTATGTTATGTACTAAGTTATGATTATGTTTGTCACAGCACCGCTACCTGTGCACCGAGTGCGAGATTGCTGCAAAGAACGCACTCCAATGCGTCCGGAGGACGTTTTTTGCAGCCAAGGTGGATATCGTCATTAAGGAACTGGTTTATCAGTTCCTTAATGATCAGCCCATCTTCCAACTTTCCCACTTCAAAACTATTTTAGCCAAATTTAAAATTGTAAGTTTTTAAATTTATATTTATTTGTGATTTATTTTTAAATGCACATCAAAAAATTTATCACCCGTTAATTTATTTACATCAATGAGGATGGCAACTGTGAAACTACTGGCGCTAGCACAGTTTGTTCCAAGCATCGTCATTGGTAGAAAATCTGGTAATGTCAATTTATATTTCAAAATGGCTTGACCTCATTGGTCAGATTGGGAACAAACTATGCTAATGCTATGCTATCTGTAAAATACCATATATCAGGCAAATAAATGAATCTATCTATCTAGCACCATCTGCTTTCAGCTTTCACCGGCCAACCCCATTAAATATATTTATATCAAAAATACTGATTGCACATCAAATTTAATAGAGTGTACAAACGTAATATACACACACAAAACAAAATATTTTTGCAACATGTTTTTATTGTAAAAAAGGCATTGCGGCAAGGACAACATTGTGATGATGTTAAGTTACTTGAAACCCTGTAGACAGAATTAGGAGCCTCAAGGCTACGTTGACTCGGTTTCACTTTAATAAATTGCCAGCTTTAAAAAAATAGACGCTTTGTTTGAACAAGAATTAATTACAATGTTTTGTGCGCTAGTTATTATTATATTTATGCGTTCGTAAAAAAGATCCACTTTTCAATTAATAGCGATGCGTAACGAACTCAAATTGTTGTTAAAATAATAATATTTTGCTGTGCAATCAGTATTTTCATTAGGATTGGGATTTTTTTAGATAAAAAAATAAGATTTTTTGATTTACAATTAAATACTAGCGTTTATTTAATTTCAGCCTCGTTTGCCTAGTGGTCGCCAGTGCGACTGCTGAGAATGAGGTCTTGGGTTCGATTCCCGGGTTGGGCAACGTGTTATTGGGTTTTTCTACCATAAAATTCTCAGTAGAGGCCTCGAAATCACCGTTACCCTGGCAAAATGTTGTGCATTTGAGAGGTGAGACCGTAACAAATAATTAGTGTATTATGAGTGTCAATTTGTTTAATAATAGCAAAATTTGTGTGAATTGTAGTTTTAAAGTTGATTGAGAAAAATACACATTTTGCTGGAGTAACGTTTGAAACGTCATCCTAGCAAAATCTATTTTCAAAAATTCGTTCTGAATACCCCCGTATTCATAGTGTTGTGGTGAATTGGTATAAAGTGTTTGTGCGTCTGTGTCCCTTACACCCTGTATTCATTCTAAGTATTCAATTTGTCCGAATATTTATTCATTAACAGGAGAACCACCAGCTATAACAGATGGATGACAATTGTTATGTTTTAAGGGTTCCGTATCTCAAAAGGTAAAAAAGGAACCCTTAAAAGATCACTCTCTTGTCCGTCTGTCTGTCCGTGTGTCACCACTGATTTTCTCAGGAACGGACCTAGCAAGTTGAAATTTATACCAGATACTGAAGTCTACGTTTTTTTTATTTAATTATTGTCCTGTGCGAATCCATATAAATACCGGGTAAAACGGGGTGTATAGGAACGCAGGGGTGAACCGAGACGAACCTTTGAAAGGGATTTTAAAGTTGAAGTGATATGATATGTTACCAAAAAGTACTCGTCTTTTATTTTCTTAATTTTACTTTATTATTTCGAGACATTGTTGGCAGTATACCATATTATTTCAACGTTATATGTAATCCTTCTCAAAGTTTTGTCTCGATTAACCCCCTGCGTTTCTTTACACCCGGTTTTACGGTAGGTACTTAACTTTTTCTTTCTTTGAATGCATTTTTTTTTTACCTATAAATTATAGTTCTGTGTGGGTGGTCCCAATAAATACTTTTTCTGTTTTTCGATGTGACCTGCAAACAATAAGCGATTTAAACAAATAAGTTGCAAATATTCTCTTGCTAGGCTATGCTAAATGCAAAATCGCTAGCGTTCTTTGATTCAATGGGATTAAAACTTAAAGACGATTCAACGTCAAAAAGTCATTGATTAGATTTTCTTGCGAATTTTTAACAGACTAGCACCGCAAACAAAAACTCACTACACTAACCTAACCTAACAAGTAAAACTCACCGACTTTCGAAACGAATGCTTTTTTGTTTTGTAATTTTAGGGTTTTACGTTGAAGCCGTTGGTTTTTTTTTTTCAAATCTTTGCATTCAATATCAGAAGGAAGTTAATTCGTTATAATTACCTTTCATTCGACCACCACGTTCAGACCACCTCGTCATTCTGATCGCAAACCTCTATCAGGATGGGAGCACAGTTGTGAAGGTGAACAATGTTCTGTCGAAACCTTTTAAGCCGCAAAAAGGGGTTAGACAGGGATGTATCTTGTCGCCGATTCTCTTTAACATATACGGTGAATATATAATGAGACGAGCCTAAGGTGGTTGGGAGGGTGGATTATCCATAGGCGGCAGGAAAATCAGTCACGCAGATGACACCACTCTATTCTCTAGAAAGGAGAAAGAGAGTAAAGCAGTTGGCCTTACCATTAATAAGGCGAAGACCAAGGTGTTGATGGTGGATAGATCTGTCTCGCTGATTCGCTCCAATGAACTCGAAGACTTAGATTTCGTAGAGCTTTTCGTGTACCTTGGCTCTCTTCTCAGTAACGAGGGAGGCAGTGAAAGAGAAATCGCCAGAAGAATCCAGATGTCCAAGGCAGCGATGACTAAACTCACTCGGATATGAAAAGATCGCAATATATGCCGCAAAACCAATGTGAGGCTGGTGCGTGCGCTGGTATTCTCAATTTTCTCTTACGGCGCTGAATCTTGGACAATAAGAGAGAAGAAAAGGGCAAAAATTGACGCTTTTGAAATGTGGGTTTGGAAGCGGATGCTGCGAATTCCATGGACTGCACGCCGGACCAAATTGTCCATTCCTGAGGAGCTCCAAATAATCACAAGACTATCCGCTGTCTGCTTCTAGCGAATTCTTAAGTATTTTGGACATGCCGCTCGTAGAAACCCTGACAGCCTCGAGAAGCTTATGGTAGTTGGCCAAGTAGACGGGAAAAGACCAAACTGGCGCTCACCTACCCGTTGGTCAGACCGAGTGAAGACGCTCACTGGCCTATCAATAGCCGAAGCTTTTAAGACCGCCGAGGAGAGACAAACGTGGAAGAGCATAGTGCACAGAGTGATGAATACCTCAGACAGAGACTAGACACGACCTTCAACAATGAAGATAACGACTTGGATGATGATGTCCTTTCATTCTATTTTTTTGTTATCATTATGTTTCTTTTTTAATAAACAGTTACATTTATTTTGCTTTTCTTTTTTTATCCCAACACGTTTTTAGGTTAAGCGTTACTTTAATGGAAGGAGTTTGCTTAATATTTTTACTAGTTTATTCCCACAAAACGGCACGGAGGTGACAAACATCGAAGAGAACTGACTCTTCGATGTTTGTCACCTCCGTGCCGTTTGACAACCCATGGCTTGTCTGCGTGGAATAGCATTAGCTCTGTGCTATTAGCTAGTCTTTGTACAGCAGGTGTAGATCGTGATGCAAGGGCAGCAGCATGCACCGCAACATCATCAATATATTCTTTAAGAATAGGGCTGATCTTATTTAGACGACCCGATTGCAGGCTGCCCGCCTGAATCCCGGTTGGAGCAAATGTTTGTGTGATGAGCATGGACATTTGTTTCCGAGTCATGGATGTTTATATGTACAATAAGTATGTATTTACAAACAAAAAGTATCTATGTAGTATATCAACTATCTGGTGTCCACGACACAAGCCTCGTTGCTTAGTGTGGCACTAGATGGTGCTGTGTGTTAATGTCCAGCGATATTTATTTTATTTATTTATTTTTTGACATGGGAAATGAAGTGAACAAAAAATCATTAAGTAGCTCAATCTTAGCTTTTAGTTGTCGGAGTTTTAATTTTCCAGTTATTTTGATTTTAAATCATTTAAGAGTAATACTTTTAACCAAACCAAATAATTAACGCAAACAATAAATTCTACAACGAAGAAGTAGGTACTTAATAAATAAAGACAATGAAATGTCTTGAGTACTTAACAAAACACATTCAAGGGGGTTACATTTACAAGTACCTAGCTATGTGGAAATTATGATATGCAATTTTAATAATGGAGTTATAAAAAAAAAATAAGGAGTAATAAGGAATTAATTAAAAACAAATCCAGATCTTATAAATAAAATAGATTTATTTTTCATGAACCACGCTCTCATAAATTCGAAGCTTATGATAACTTACCACACATTCTGATGGGCAATCACACTCCTATGAGTTCCTCATGCGGAGGATCAGACCTGACCGATTCTCGATTGTGATTTGCTACTGCTGATGGATGCACCCTTGTCCATCCATACCCAACAATCGTTGCAATTGCCGTTTACTTGTTGAAAGTCATCAGTCATGAATGGTGATCACCATGCTGTCACTTTATACTTCTACCTAATAATAAAATAAACATTTGTTTAAAAAAAAAAAAAAAACATGTCACAGTCATAACACACACATTCATTTAATTCTATTATTATTTATATTTTTTTTTCTTTTGTAATTTTTTGAATTTTAACTATAATTATTAAAAATATTATTATTTAAGTATATAATTTTTTTTTAACTTAACCTAACCAATTGATCACTAAACAAACATATTATCATTTGTACCACCATGTGGTAGAATGTGATGACACAATCTATGTATATATAAACTCAAGACCATGTACCAACCATGTCCTGACAAATAAATCATTTGATTTGAAAACTGTTAATCAGTCAAAACTACTTTTGACCGGTGAAAACTATTTTTACAATAACTAACATTTACTTAGAAACATAGGTTTTTTTCGTGACTTTTGAAAAACATCATGTAATTCTAGGACTAAGTAATTACAACTGAGGCGTTCTAAAACAACATATTTTTAATGAGAAAACACATTTTAACTTCTTAGGGATTTTTCTGACACCAGTTTTTGACTGTAACATACATAATATAAATTTTAGAACAGGTATCACAAAATTCGATGCCTGTTAAACCTGTATAACAGGTGGCATTTGTTATTATTTACTATTTGGACAATAGATTTCTAAACAATATTTAACATTACAAGTTTTTGAAAAATAGTTAAAGGAATAAGTTAATCAATTGATTTAACGATTTTACTTAGAAGGTATTATTTGATTAAACCAAAAAAAAAATAAGGTCTTCAACATGTAGATAAAATGTAAGGAAAACACTTTGTAGCACGTACATTACACTATGAAGTAAAGAAGCCATGACTATAAAATATTATATCGCTTTAAGACTACTTTTTTTTTAAAGAGGGAGACATGGTTGGACAAGCCTGCTGGGGCTGCGGGACTATTTGAAAGAGATACCGTGGCCCCGGAACACAAAGGGCGATGAAGGAACATGGATGGGTTTTAGTCAGTAAAAGTCTGACACTCCCTCCTGCTCCGCCCAGAGCGGGAGGAGTCATCTGATGATTTCCATCCGAAAAAAAAAATAAACATGGTAGGACTATGCTAAATGTTTACCTGTTGTGGTCAAACCCATCGTTGTAAAGAATTTCGCACTTCTGCAATTTATAACAAATGCCTTCGGATTCTCGTGACATTTAGACCAATTTACACAGCGGAAATGTCCCCTTGAATCAATTGCCGAGGGCTGGGAAGCACTCGGGGCTGAGTAAATGCCAGGGTCATCGTAATTAGAGGATATAGTCCTAGTAGTCTATAGGGGTGTCATGAGTAGAGCTGGAGCGGGATCCATGTTCAGGCCGTGCTCGTTAAAAGAATTGTCGGAGTCTGTTTAATAACCTTATTCTTTGGTTAAATTAATAAATACGCAACAAAATAAATCAAATGAGGCCAGTATAAACAAAAAAAAAAAACTTTTTGTGATTTGACGGCTGACAGCCAGCAGTGTGACCATCTTAAACTTATCGATACTGCCATACTTTGGTTTAAACCCTGCCAAATCCTGCCAAAGACTCGAGTAAAAAATTCCAAATTTGTTTAGCGTTCTAAAGTAGTAAAAAAATGAAAATACTTTTTTACATATTATCATATTTACCTAAGTCCTACTAAGTACCTACGTCTATGACTGATTAAATGAAACAACGTAACAGTTTGGTGCAATGGCGTGTGGATTCTTTTATTTTTTAATGAAGACCCTATCGTTATTAGGGTGGCCATTCTCGACAATTTGAGATGTCAGTATAGATTTATTTTTTAAATTGCAATACTGCCAAAAACTGCCAAGTTTATAAAACGTCAAATAAACATGCCGGAGGCTAAAATAGGGGGCCAATACTGCCAAAAAGGCAGGAAACTGCCACATATGGTCACACTGGCTGACAGTCGGCCTAACTGTCATAATGAATACGATGTTGCCATTGTGTGGCCCACAAAAAATTAAAATCGGTATTTAGTCGAATCGTATACACCATGTTTATATAATACTCAATACGTAAAAAACAAATTAAAATGTACAGAAGCTATTATCCTGCATACATTAATAATTCATATTAAATGAACAATTCGAGGGTTTATTCAATAGCTATTAAAAACCAAACACCTTAGAGAATATTTAGTAATTATTGGCAACGCTGCGTTTATGAATTGCCTATTTTCATTTACTAACGGTACTTTATATTAAATTTTGCAATTGGTTGCAATATTGTTTGGATAAACGAATATCTTAGGTGATAAACTGCTTAAACTATGATGTTATTTTTTAAGTTACATGAACTCTGAGGGTTGTATTGATGATTTTGATGATTATAATTCTGTAACTACATACGTGTTACAGCCGCGAATCATATTTTAATCAACATACAACCTGACACTGACCTGCAAATTGAAAAAAACGTAAGAAAATTTGAACTTAAGGTGGATGCTCCAGGGTAGCCCGCGAAATTCAATTCTTACTTTATCTATGTGTTCTAAGAGCGCTTCAGTATCATCATAAGAAAAAGGTTTTATCCAATTTGTTAACAAGCTGCAAGGTACATGATACGGGGTGGAGGGATACCGACTCAAAAAGGGATATCACGTATTCAGTACATCTTTCGGAGTACGTGGGGTAAATCGAAATTTTTCATCGGTAATTTAATAAGAAAAACGGGTTTTTTGTAGGAAACAAAAAAGTCCCGTACAAAAAATAAAAAAAACCGGCCAAGTGCGTGTTGGGCCACGCGCAGTGTAGGGTTCCGTAGTAGTTATATTTTAGATTTTGTTTTTCAATGAAAGTCTTAACCCGTTTTAAACAAGCAACTACTTCATCTTTTAAGTCACTTTATAGGATTTATTCTAAGGATTATGTATTTGGTACAAAATTATCCAACACCCTAGTTCAACGACTATTACTGCTAAACTAATAAAGTTATCTTAACCGCTATAGTTTTAAAGTTCATGAAATGCACTATCATTATGAATTTTTCTAGATTTTTCAAGCCAGCAGTTTAGCTTTTAGTGGGGGGAGGACTACTACTTTAAAGTTTAATAATTCGTAAATTGAGCATTAAATCGAAAAGCAGGATTAGCAACCTCTAAATCATGTTTAAAGATTTATTCAACGATACCCCACACGACGGGGTAGACGACGAAAAAAAAAACATCCCCATTTCACATGTAGGGGAGCTACCCTAAAAAAATATATTTTCCTAAATTTTATTTAACACTTTGTCGGCGTTATTGATATACACACCTCTACAGCTTACTAGTACTAACGGTCTCTTAGCAAAACCTCGGACAGACAGACAGACGGACAAAGCGAAACTATAAGGGTTCTTTGTCAGGACTACGGAACCCTAACAACGGAACCTATGAAGGGTCACTCGTGTGTCTGTCTGTCCGTCCGTCTGTCACAGCCAATTTGCTCCGAATCTACTGGACCAAATCAGGTGAAATTTGGTAGGATGGTGTAATCCTATGACCCAAACACAGATGTGCAAAGTATTTTTTTTTTAAATAAGGGTCATTTTCGGGGTACAAATTAGGAAATAAAAAAAATGTTGAAAACCTTACTGAAATAAGACGAAAATTGACCATCCCCCCTGATCTCCGAAAGTACTGAGTCTAAAATTTTGAAAAAAATACAAAATATAATTAATTGCTTGTAGATTACAGGAAAACCTATAAGAATTCTATCAATTGAAAATTAAGTGGTAAACGCAAAATAAGACTGGCGTTGTACGGAACCCTCTCCAAGCGAGTTCAACTCACACTAGGCCGGTTTTTTTAATAACAGATGAAACTGAATGATTTACTGTATACGTGATAAGTTAGTCTCTATTCCTCCACTGATTTGATGATGATGAGTTTTGGAGATATACTGAATACAAACAAAAAAAAAACAAAGATACAAACTGATTCTGTATAAGCTGAACTTTGGCAATCAAAGTTAGTTTATGTGTGTACATACTATATGAGAAAAAAAAATATTAATGTATCGTTCAGCCAGGTAGCGGTGAGCCAGAACAATGGGAAGGAGAAATGCGCTCGATTCTTCGATCCACCAGCGTCGACAGAACATCTCAACAAGATTCCCGCGCTGAAGCGGTATGTATACCATGTTATCCACCTTCATCGTCATGTACGTCCTGTAGTGTATCTCTATTACATAGATATGGTAACACTGTCTCACAGCAACAAGTAGTCAGGTAGCTGTCACTAATGACAACTGTCAGTCACCAAGAATGGCGGGAAGTTGGAAAGGAAAGCGTACTGCGTACCCCTGGACTGGGGATTGCTGGTGTTGGTGTGACCATGTGATATAGTTAGTAAATTGTGATATCAACCTATTTGCTCTGCTACAAGTGGATCCTTTTCCCAACTATCTTGGAGTCGGCTTCCCCGGATGTAGCTGAATACATACAGGGTAATTCTAGTAAGAGTGCCAATGCACTCCCTTGACACCTAAGTACATACCTACTTAGACCTGTAACAAGAAAATTCACTGTACCCGTTAGGGTTTCTCATTTCTCGACTTATTATTTTTCTCGACTCTCGGGAATAGGGAATATGCATGAAATACAAAACTCTTTTTAATTATGAAAAATTACTTGTATTGGCGCATAAAAAGTATTTTATTAAGGCCACAAAAAAATAGATGTGAACAAGGCAGATTGTGGATAATGACGTCACATCATGGCCGCGACGTTTGAACTGTCATAGAAAATTGCAGGAGTTTAATATTATTTTTGAGGGACAAACAGTAGTTGAACTTAACTTTTAATACTTTTCTTGTGTTGATATTACTGTATTTTATTTATATAAGTGAAGAAAAAATTACGTGCATATTTCCTATTCCAGACAAAAATTTCTTGAGCCTAGAAGATGTCATTAAATTGACAGTACCTCTACAGGAAAAGTTTTTAAGCAGTGCGCAGATTTTGTCAACATACGTAAACTTAAACGAATTTAAATAATCACGTATTTTTATCCTATCCGCGTCACCTACCTGTCACTTGATTCATAGAAAAATCAAAGAAAGCTTTTCTGTGACGTTTTGTTTCTAATCGTCCGTAAGCTAAATGTCAAACAGAATGAGGTACCGTTACCTGTTAGTGAGTTAATGAAAATGGCCGTTACAGACCGCGATTGTGTGTCGGGCTGCCAACAGATTTTTTCCCCTATTACAATTACATCCTCGGTTCTAATTAATAGGATAATTATGTTTTAATCCGATACTAAGTCTCCCTGAGTCAATTTCCGACGGCACGGTTGGCGCAGTGGCTTTTCGATTGGCTGCTGCGCTGCGTGTCGCGGGTTCGATTCCCGCACGGAACATATTTTTTTTATGGTAGATGTTCCGGGTCTGACCGTTTGTGATGTGAGTTTAAATGTTTGTAAACGCAACCACGATACAGGAGAAATTCGTAAATGTGGGGCAACTTTAAAGAAATAACCGAACACGACACGGGCAAAGTCGCGGGCAAAAGCTATTACAAAAAAAAACGTTGTTTTTATGCTATCCCTCTCTCCAGGTACTTCCGCAACAAAACGTAGCTGGGCCCTCTTCCGCCGGTGCTCACGTGAGCAACCCCGCCCCTTCTACTCGTGCTACCCCATCCACGAGTGCTGCAGTACAACAAGAGGCAGTACGAGAAGAAGGGGCGGGGGTAACAAGTGCTAACAGCACGTCTCCGGTTGGTAACGGCCGCCTGCCAACATATGCCGGGCCTACAACTCGTAACGTTAGTAAATTCCCAACCAACGCAACTTTAGAACAGCCTAGGGAGCATAGGGAGCGAAGATCAAGGCCGGTTCAAAAGAAGAGGCGCGCGAGTCTGTCTGCGGTCGCCGCGGCGCAGGATAGGAAACGTGCAAATGATGGCGCGGATGAGTCTGCCTGTAAAAGTGTGGTGGTGGTACTGGAAAGGGTTGAAAATCTTAATGCGGACGCTCACCAGCCTAAAGATAGCGCTGATCAGACTGGCCCTCCCGCTGTCCGTAAGAGAAGACGAGCGAGTCAGCCAGCGTGCAGCGCTGACAGGGCAACACGCGACATTCCAGGACCCAGCGGCCTGAATAAAAGATGTTTGGATACTGCCGCAGAAGAGTCGGATTGCAGCTCAACCAAGATCCGGCGCATAGACACCAGGGCTGCAAGAATACCTGCTTGCGGCAGAAGTTTGTGCGCCAAGAGGAAGCTTTGTGTCACGCATAGATTTTCTGTGTGTGACCGCAGAAAATCAGTGGGGGCGTACAGTACTGGTCAGACTAGCCGAGAGAGCGCTGCCGCTGTGAATACCAGACGTAGGAGTATGCCTGCGTCTAGCGTGGAACATAGTCGGCAACGCCCTGAACACCGAGCGAACACCGAACTGCCGAGCCGTAACGCTGACCAACCTCGTCGTTGTCAACATCGTCGGGCTTCCATCAAGCATCGTAGGCCTACCATAGAACATCGTAGGTCTAGCACGGATCGTCGACGTAGCGCGGATCGTCGGCGTAGCGCGGATCGTCGGCGTAGCGCGGATCGTCGACGTAGCGCGGGTCGTCGGCGTAATGCTGATCGTCGGCGTAGCGCCGATCATCCGCGTAGCTATGATGAAAATCAAGACGATGTAGTTTTGCCGTAAGTATGTCAAGACACTGCTTTTGTGACTATTGTAAAGGGTGTAACAGACCCCTTGACGAAGTCGAAAGGTACTTGTTCTACCTGTCATAGTATTTTTTTTTGCTGTTCTGGACCATACCGGGGATATATCTAGTTACGGCGATATTGGAGGTCAAAGTGCCAAATTTTTCACAAGTTTTATTTTTTATTTTAAGTTTTTAATGTTATAAGTTTACATATTTTAAAAACCTCCACGACCCCCGTACTATTCAATGCATTTATCTGCACAATGTTTTGAGTACGTTACATTGAGTTTCACCGTATCACTTGAGTTTACACTCCAAAAAAAGGCTTCGTGAAGGGGCCGTTTACACCTTGTGTAAACTTGCACTTGACTTGCACCAGAGAGATACAAAGGTAACGTTTAACATTATATGTACGTATTGCAAAACATTTGAATTGATTTTTATGTTCCAACAGGCGGTCAAACTCTGCAAATCAAGAATCCGATTCGGAGGAGGATATTCCTGTTGCTTTTTTGGTAAGGTCTTTTTTATTTTCTGTATTTTGGCAGCATGTTCCGGAAAGGTATCTATATATCAAACTGAAAATCTTTCTAAACTAGAAAAAAAATCGTAATCGCGAAAAAAATCAGCTATCCCAAACACTTAGTACAGACACATAACAGACACATCTACTAGAATCTGGCAAATTTCTTTATTAGATTTTTACTTGTTCAGAAATTAGCGATGCGTGCGCATCAGCGCTTTTTTTTTAAGGCAAAGACCCAAAAAACAGCCAGTATTACTAATAAAGTAAATTTATATTTTTGTGTTTTAGTTACAGATAAATGGTTGCAATTTATTGTCAAAATTAATTAAATTAAAGAATTAGATGTTTATTTATTATATTTCATCTCCCAAAGTTAATTTTATTCATAAAATGTTGAACACTTTTCTAACATAAAAACTCTTTTAAGATTTAAAAAAGTGCCGTTCGTTTTAGACGGAGCATCTTGATCTTAGATCGTGCGTTTCACATTACAATAACGCACAAGTACGTAATGAGATACATTACGATGTTGAAATTGGTGAAATAAGAGACCCTTTACGAGCAAATGTGTTATAAATACACTTACCTAAATTAGAATGCAATTCTCACGTGTAATAACGATTGCAACTTTGAAATATCATCAATTTTATAATAATATGGCTTCCAAGATAATAAGTCAGATGACATGAAATTGCAATCAATACCATAGAAGAAAATCCCTTAATGGATACGTATTGGTGCCCACGTCTATACATGAAGTAGTTATAGTACAATAGTCATGCTGTGTAGGTTTCTTTGCGACTGCCTCACGAATGGCGTTCTGTAGTTTCTCTCTACCCCCATAAAGGCGTGAGTTGTATATGTCTGCATGCCTCGCGAATGGCATTATACTTTTTGCGTATTTTTTTAATGGTTTTTGATCCCTCTCTTATAGAGATCTGTGTTCCAGCCATGCGAATAATATAGGCTGATTATGCTTTACTTAAACTAATGGGCGATTCATTTAGAGGTTACTTATTTGAATATTAAGTATTTTTTGACAGAACTAATAACTTTAATTAAAAACTGAAAAGTCGGGACCCATATTGGATGTACCTAATGATTTTAGTCTAGATTATTTTATGGATTATATACTGTTGCAATCAATAGGTTCTGTTTCCTGAACTTGTTTTTTTCTTTTCAGGTTTTATTTAAAGTTATTAAGTAGTTATTTTTTACGCAGTCAGATTTTTTTATTTTTTTAATTATTTTTGTTATTGTACACGTTTTAGTTACTTAGATATACCATTTTAAAATCCTCATGATGAGCCCTTTATCTTGCCGTTCAGGCTGCAGAGAACAAGAAACATTTGAATTTGGCGCCAATAATCCGCCATTTTTTAAATTATTATTCTGATATACCCTGTGTCACTCTTACAGTAAATACGAATCTAACGACACCTCTCTAGCTAAAATCCATCGAGCCGTTCAGGCCACAGAGCGTGCGTGAACATTTATACATACATGCTCTAGAAAAACATAACCTTCCTTTTGGCACAGTCGGGTAAAAAGCGTGAATCGTGTGAAACTGTCATGGTATTTTTGTTCAGTATAGTTTGTCATTTTATTATGGAACTAAGTCTTCTTCATCCCAGCACAGCGTCTACGAATTGTTCAGCTGGATTACGAAAATCAGTGCAACTTCATCATCATCATCAACATTCTCTTGTCCTCATCCCAATTCATTTGTGGTCGGCGCAGCATGTCTTCTTCTTCCATACTTCTCTATTACTCGTGATCTCTTTCCTCACGGCATTTTCCTCATTCCTCCGCCGTCCGCGTCACATGTCCATACCCGTGGTATGGACATTTGTGATGACAACCGATTACCACACAACTTTTCAGTCACTGGCGCCATTTTAGACTTCCTCTTAATACTCATTTCTAATATTAAAATCAGTGAAACTAATGGTTAACAAAAATCATGATCTGTCAAAGGACCGATTTGTTCGAGACTCCATTGTTTAACTATTGTGTCTACTTCGTGGACAGATCAAGGGTTCCGGCCTAAACGCATGATTCGCTATACCATCGGAAGGTTTGAAAGTCTACTTGCCACACAGCACATGAACCTACGGTTTTATTGCGAGAACAATTTGGTGAATAGGTAATTTCGCGCTTTGGGCCGGTGAAATGGCCGTCTAGATCCAAAGTCTATACGGATAAAGGATGACACAGAATGAACCATGTTAACCGCAGTTACGGTCAACATTTCAAATAAATAATTTATTAAAGAAATATTTATTAGCTGTTAAAGTTTTGTTTTTCTTATTTGTGTTTTGAAAAGAGTACCTCCAATTGAATCACCCGCTAACAAGAGTAAATCCAAAGATATTGTTACGGGTGAATATGGGGCAAATTAAAACACCATCGATTAAACAATAAATATGTTTAAATATCAAAAAAGACTTTTTACACAATAACAATTAACCACTGATAACTCACTTATATAACGGACTTGTAGTTCAGTTCGATTGGCGTCGTTGTGTCGCCAAAATCGGACTAACTTCTTTCGCAAACCCGACGACGGCTATTTATATGCCGGCCGATCCTTCGAGAAAATTCCAAAACTTTTTTCAAAATTTCTTCACAGCCAAAATCTCAGACTTAAAGCATTTATTTCAATTAGACCATTACAGCACTTTTGAATGTCAAAACAACAAAAAAAGCTAAGCTACAGTCACAAGGCATAATAACTTGAGAAAGTACTGTAGTTGCACATTCCAAAGCGTTCGCGATCTCTTTGGAGAAGAACGGGCAAGAAACTCCATGGACACTCTTTTAAATCAAAATATTGTTACAAAATCTTGGTTACATCATTCATGTTGAGATTATACATACATTTGAGAACAATGTAGAAAGACGTGCACATTAAGAGCGTCGAGAGTAAAATATTAAATTAACAATTTAAAAATAAAGTAATTAAAACGAACCGTGTCAGTTAAGAGATGACCAGTCCTAACTGACAGCGCCCGTTCACGAACATGACGCATGTATCAGCGCCATTCAATTCGACCATATTGAAGGGAACTAAATCACCCATGAGGATGATGATGAAATGACCCAGCCCACCCACCACCATCAGCGAGACATTTGAGTGAGCATGACATTCTCTCAGCCGCCAAGGCAAATTCAAGTCAAAGAAAGATAACCAAATGTAAATGGTGGCTTCACAGTAAATACAAATAATACTCACACACAGCTCAACAGTTTAGGAATATTCTTGAATCTTCTACACAGTTTTATAGTAAAATAGTCTAGAATGTCAAATGCAGACGTAACAATCGTAATTTACAGAATTTCCTCTTGTTTACACCATAGTTTACACAAGTCTCTTATTTACAGAGAGCTGTAAACCTGCGTCCGCATTCACGTGGGACCCACGTGGCGCCCGCGG
This sequence comes from Xestia rhomboidea, assembly GCA_963853795.1. Classification (NCBI taxonomy): domain Eukaryota; kingdom Metazoa; phylum Arthropoda; class Insecta; order Lepidoptera; family Noctuidae; genus Xestia; species Xestia rhomboidea. The sequence continues at coordinate 708,394 of OY970784.1, forward strand.
TGTGCCGCCCAGCGGCGCCAGTACCAGTGGTGCGAGCGCCATTGCCAAGTCTAGTGGTACGACTACCAGTGCCAGGACGAATGGTGCGGAGACTACCAGCGCCAGGACCATTGGTGCGACCACCAGCGCCACGACCAGTGGTGCCATCACCAGCGCCAGGACCAGTGGTGCGAACACCAGCGCCAGGGCTAGTGGTGCGGCGACCGCCATCGCCAGGATCAGCGGTGCGACCGCCAGCGTCAGGACCAGTGGTGCGACCAACAGCGCCAAGATCAGTAGTGCGACCACCAGCGCCAGGACCATTTTTGCGACCACCAGTGCCAGGACCAGTGTTGCGACCACCAGCGCCGGGACCAGTGGTGCGACCTACTGCGCCAGGACCAATGGTGCGACCAACAGCGCCAGGCTCAGTAGTGCGACCACCAGCGCCAGGACCATTTTTGCGACCAACACGGCCAGGACCAATGGTGCGACCAAGAGCGCCAAGATCAACGGTGCGACCACCAGCGCTAGGACCAGTAAGGCGACCAACAGTGCCTGGACCAGTGGTGCGACCACCTGCGCCAGGACCAGTGAGACGACCACCAGCGCCAGGGCCAGTGATGCCACCGCCACCGCCAGGACAATTGGTGCGACCACCAGCGCCAGAACCAGTGAGACGACCACAAGCGCCAGGACCAGTACCGGCCCCGGTAGCAACTGGGACATCAGTGACGTCATCGCAAGCACCAGCGGAACGACCGCCACGACCGTCTCCTGTAGCAACTCCGGCAACGCTATCGGGGCTAGAATTGATGCAATCATCCGAGCCAGTACCATCGCCGGCCCAACTGCCCCAGACATTAGAAGTATGTACATTTTATTTTACAATAATAACAGACTGTGACTAAATACTGAGGTGAATAATGAGGGCTCTTGGCTCCTAATTTTCTCTTAATTTTAAGTCACTACACCCATGAAAGTGGTATTCATTAATACTTTCTGGTCTAGTTATCTGTGAAAAAGCACCAGTTACCAATTTCAAAAGAAATCTTAGTCTTAAAATTCGATATTTTAGAAATAATTGCAGAAAAAGAGAAATTTTAAAAATACTTGAAATATTGCATTACGTCGACCACAATGAACAAAGAAACAGACCAAATTAGCATTTAATGGATGCACGCAGGTCACACTATTACGCTACAATATGAATTCGTCGAATTTGAAGTTACATAAACGAAAAAAAATATTCCCAAGAAAATAAAAAATAAAAGTCGCGAGCGTCGAATTTTTTTTTAACTTTCTTCTCCACTCCTCTAGGAACTCAATAAAAAAAGTCCCATGAAAATCCGACTTGCAGCGGTAGAAGCGCTATACAGGTCGTCGAGAGTGCAGGTAAACGGACACCTGGGACACTCCAGCAGGTGGGGCATTGTTTGGTCCGGAGCGCCGCACTCGCACTCGGTGTTGGAAGAAGCAATAAAATCCCATTTTGCCAGGTTATGTTTGCAACGGCCTACTTGGGCACGCAATCGATTCAAAGCTTTCCCAATAAGCCACTGTAGTTCACTGCCGGGATCCAGGTGTTCTTGGGGCTTAAAGAAGTCGTGGATGCTGGTATTCAAGTAGATTCAGTCTACACTGATTTCCAGAAGGCGTTCGATAAGGTCGACCACGAGCTGCTATTGCGCAAAATTGCGTTAAAAGGCATACGTGGGAACCTATCGAGGTGGTTGTCGTCGTTAGTTTCCAAAAAGACGCATCGCGTTTTGATTAATGGTTATCAATCATTTTCTATAGCCGTGACATCAGGTGTTCCTCAAGGACCGATTTTAGGACCCCTTCTATTTATTTTATTCATTAACGACATAGGAAAATGTTTCCGAAATTCGAAATTTCTTTTATATGCGGATGACTTTAAAATATTTAGGCCAATTAAGACACTAGCGACAGTCTTGCTTTGCAAAGGGACTTAAATAGACTGTCTGAACTTCTTGCGTGTGTAATAAAATTACAGTCAGCGTGCTGTTATTGTTGTGAGTTGTTATTTGAGCTTCACCAAAAACAAGAATATCCGCAGATAACAGTACTATCTTTTTTTTTTTTTTTGGATGGGAAATCATCAAATAACTCCTCCCGCTCTGGCCGGAGCAGGGAGGAGTGTCAGACTTTTACTAACTAAAACCCATCCATGTTCCTTCATCGCCCTTTGTGTTCCGGGGCCACGGTATCTCTTTCGAATAGTCCCGCAGCCCCGGCAGGCTTCGGCCCTTGCGGACCCCTTCATTATTGCTGACTCTATTTGAGGCGCGCGTGGAACACGAACGTGCCGTCGACACGGCCTGTCGTCATGAGACGGAAGGACGGCGAGCTAGCTCATAGCTCCCCGTCCACAGGCCCGCGCCTACGGTGGCCGGAAGCCACCACGTGGCCCCCGACGCCCGGGGCGTCTCCCGCGGCGGCCGGGACGTGAGGATCTCACCCTCTCACGTTCCGCCACCTCCTTCGCTAGCATGACTGCTTCGCAGAAGGAGGTGACGGCGTCCCATTCCGTCTCGCTCCGGACCATGGTACGAACCAGGGCCGGAAGCGAGAGGTCGCCGCCGCCGATTGCCACCTCGAGGACAGTACTATCTAACAGCCATTTTCAATAGACTTGCTAGCCGGTTTAGGTAGGTGGCTATCTCTGTCTGTTTGACATTTTGCTTACTGGACTGTTAGAAACAAAACGTCAAAGAAAATCTTTCTTTGATTTTCCTTTGAATCAAGTGACAGGTAGGTGACGCGGACAGGATATTTCATGCTAACTTTGTATAGAAACACCGATAGCTACGGACGTAGGCATATTAACCAACAGTTATACGTAAGTAAGTTTTAGAAAACGGCTGTTAGTAGTTTTGTCTCGGCGCCCCAGTTAGTCGATATAGGGTACAAGGTACTAAGTTGATAGGCACAAAGATGAAATCACCACAATATGAAGCTGAGTTTTTAGGGTTCCATAGTCCTGACAAGGAACTCTCATAGTTTCGTCATGTCCTTCCGTCTGTCCGAGGTTTTGCTAAAAGACCGTTAGTACTAGAAAGCTGTAATTAGTAGTAGGGGTGTGTATACCAATAACGCCGACAAAGTGGTAAAATAAAATTTTGGAAAATATTTTTTTTAGTGTAGCTCGCCTACATGTGGTAGTGGGGATGAATATTTTTCGTCGCCTACCCTATCGTGTAGGGTATCGTTGAATAGGTCTTAAAATGACTTATCCCGAGTTTTTGTTACAGTAGGGCGTCCCCCCCCCCCGCTCTAAAAGTGAAACTGCGGGCTTGAAAAATTCGTGATGATGGTGCATTTCATGAACTTTAAAGGAAAATTATAGCGGTTACGATAACCTTATTAGTTTAGCAGTAATAGTCGTTGAACTTGGGTGTTGCATAATTTGGTACCAAATACAAAATCCTTAGAATAAATCCTATAAAGTGACTAAGATGAAGTAGTTGCTTGTTTTTAACGGGTAAAGACTTGCATTGAAGAACAAAATCTAAAATAAAAAAAATATTGTGATAACGGGCTACTACGGAACTGCTGTGCGAGGGTGTAAACCACCTCATCACGAAGCCGTCAACCAAGTATTCTGTACATCGAACTAAAGTAACATTACGCAAAAAATATTGCTGGCAAACGACTTTTTTTTTGGTGTGAAAATCATGTTAAAAAGTTGAAACTTTGACCCCCAATATCTCCGTAACTAGAAAGTTCCCAGGTATCAAAAAAATGATCGCAATGAGAACAAGTGCCTTTCGGCTTCGTTAAGAGGTTTTTTTTACACCCTTTATACATATTTTTACGGGATATAATATACAAGGTGAAAGATACACGCCTGCGAGACTCTTCGGGCTGCGGGAATGTTCGAAAGAGATACCGTGGCCCCAGAACACAAAGGGCGAAAAATGAACATGGATGGGTTTTAGTCAGTAAAAGTCTGACACTCCCTCCCGAGTCATTTTGAAGATTTCCCTTCAGAAAAAAAAGGTAGAAGATACACCGAAAACGGTTACCACCGTTTCTTCTGAGCCCTGAACATATAGAAAGTTATCAGTGATAAAAAAAATCTGTTTCCTACAAAAGTGCAATAGTGCCTACATGGTCAAAATGTATCCGGAACAGCTGTTTTTTTTTTCAATGTCCCGACTCAGAATGTGTCCTTTCCACCCCGAATAACCAAGTCTACCTACTTAATATTTCAAATAAACAATAAATATACATATCGCTGGACATTACACACAGCGCCATCTAGTGCCATACTAAGCAACGAGGCTTGTGTCGTGAACAGCAGATAGTTGATACACTACATAGATACTTTTTGTTTATAAATACATACTTATTATACATATAAACATCCATGACTAGGAAATGTCCATGCTCATCACACAAACATTTGCTCCTACCGGGATTCGAAACCGGGACCCTAAGAACGTAAGGTAGCCTCACTACCGCTGCGCCATTCGGGTCATCAAACAATATTTTTTATTTGTTCAAGACTTAAACCTATTTACAATTAATGTACCTTCATTAGACTAATTTAGTGGCAAGATACTACACAAGTGCAACTGGGCTTAAACTAGGAGGACTCCTGTGCTATAAGCACAATCCATGACACTAAACGTTTTGCAAAATATTCAGTCAACGAAGCAGTCAACAAATTGTTATACTTAGCTGTGACTGTCTTGTTTACAGAATCCTGTTCCCCAAAAAACGATTAAGCGGATCTCCTTGAATGATTATCTTATGAGGAAAGTCATGAAACAGAAAATGAATCCACAGGTAAGTGTGTTCCATCATCGTCATCATTCTCTAGCCGTTATCCCAATTTAATTGTGGTCGGCGCAGCATGTCTTCTTCTTCAAAACTTCCCTATTATTCGTCATCTCAGCAGTCACCTCCTTTCCTGCCATATCATCCTTCACACAGTCCATCCATCGTTTATTTGGTCTTCCTCTACTCTTATAGCTATCTACATTTGTACTCAACATTTTCGCCACTATATTTTTCTCATTCCTCCACATCACATGTCCATACAACGATAATCGATTACCACATCACTTTTCGGAAGGTAAGGTAATCTTGAGTCTTTAGTCATTTATAACCCTTGTTCGCAGACGAGTTCCCTATCTAGTACATCCTCCGACCAGCCTCAAACTGGCACTGAAGGAGAAGCACGTTCAGATGTTCAGGTGCGTAGTACTCTTAGCAGTCCACGAGACCAATGAGGCTGTAGCCTCTACCCGTTCGAATCCCACCTAGTTGGTGACTGAATAAAAAACGGGTGTGTAACTTTGAAAAGTGTTTAATCGCTATTACCAAACTGGTTAGGCCGGAGGCACACAAAGATTTGTAAGGTCGTGCGTTACGGATGTCTGTGGTCACTTCCGCAGGGATAGGTACTCCTCTGTAGTTGCTGGCGAAATCCCGCTGCTGGCCGGAGATGGAAGTTGGCCGAAGCTCTGTGAAGTGCTGTACTGTGATCTCAATTGTAGGTAAAACGGCGCGGCCGACCGACTTGCTCGGCACACCAGCGGCGAAGCGTTGCGTTAATCTTCCGTTCCGTTACAAGGCAACATATGTAAATCGTGATACATATTATTCTTGTTCGCAGGTGGACCCCACACCGAGTACATCCTCGGATGTACGTAACCTCACCAGTGTACCGAGTACATCTCTAGAGCAGCCCCAAACGGTCACTGATGGAGAAACTTGTCCAAGTGTTCAGGTGCGTGGTGCAGTGGGTAGCTTTCCCATTAGAAACGTGTCAGTAGCAGCGGGGAGCCTGACGTGGCGCCGTCCCGCACCACTAGGGACGTGCAGCTGTGCGTGCGGGACCGACAACGGTCAGGAGGAATATATACTCAAGTGTTAGCGATAACTTCGCAGATGTGTGACGTTTCGTTTTTGGAAATATTTTTTATCTTTGTTTTTTACCGTCTCTTTGGTACAGTGGTCGCAATCGCGGCTGCTGAGCATGACGCCCTGCGTTCAATTCCGGGGTTGGACGAGGTTTTATTGGGTTTTTCCATCAGGAATGTCTCCCTCTGCAGGATTTGCACCACCTCCTTTCTTGCCCATCCTGCACAGCCACCTGCACCTTCCAGGACTTAAACGAAGCCAACGAAAGAGCAGGTGGCTGTATACTAGTCGGGTATTATTTAAGTTCATCGACACGCAGAGAAGAAGAAGACGGAGAAAAACGAGGCATTTTTGGAATCAAATATAACAGCTCACAACTTAGGACCCATTAATGTCAATATTTATCCGTGATGCAAGGCAACTGGGCTTATCCCAGTTGTAAACGTCGCTTTGTGCCCACTGGCCTTGTTTCGTTCTGTGTCCCCGAACGCCAGATCCCCTCTATTATTGGTGAATGATCTGGTTTAGGTTAGAACAGTGACCATTAGCGCGCGTAGGCGAGCGAACGAAGCGAGCGTGCGCCGAACGCCAGATCCCCTCTATTGTTGGTGAATGATCTGGGTTAGGTTAGGTTAGAACAGTGACGATTAGCGCGCGTAGGCGAGTGAACGAAGCGAGCGTGCGCCGAACGCCAGATCCCCTCTATTGGGGGTGAATGATCTGGGTTAGGTTAGGTTAGAACAGTGACGATTAGCGCGCGTAGGCGAGTGAACGAAGCGAGCGTGCGCCGAACGCCAGATCCCCTCTATTGTTGGTGAATGATCTGGGTTAGGTTAGGTTAGAACAGTGACGATTAGCGCGCGTAGACGAGTGAACGAAGCGAGCGTGCGCCGAACGCCAGATCCCCTCTATTGGGGGTGAATCATGTGGGTTAGGTTAGAACAGTCACCATTAGCGCCAGATCCCCTCTATTGTTGGTGAATCACTACATGATGTTAGGTTAGGAGATCCCATTGTTGGTGAATCAATTGGGTTAGATGAGGTTATAAACAGTATGAAGTTTCCTGATATTTACTAAATCGTTTTTTTTTATCGTTTTTCTTATTTACAGAATTTTGGCTGAAAATGAGTGAATATGAAAATTAGGTCAAATGAAAATTAGATCAACTGAAAGTTATATAAAAAGAGCATTATACAAATTGAAAATTATACGAAATGAACGTTACTCTAAATGTTATTAGAGCAAAAGAAGTTTATATGAAATGTAATATTAGATCACACAAGTTTTTTTTTTGTTTTATAGCATTATGAAAATTATTTCATGTGATCGTTACTTCAAGTGATAATATACTATCTGTTATTATGCCATATATTACACACTCCCTTCGTATAGACATAAGTGAATGATTAATTGATTATATCATATTTAAAAAAAAACGCTATTAGTATGTATCATTTTTACATAATCATAGAATTGTTGTCCGCAGACGGGCTCCTCAACGTCCTCGCACGTACCAGAGCCGTCGACGTCCACTGCTGCGGAAGCAGTCCACCCTAATATTCAGGTGCGTACTACTCGCAAACGGTGCAAGTGTGCTAAAGTGTATGTCACTGTTTTATGTGTGCTATTTACTGTCATTTTTATTTTGCAAACATTTACCTATGTACACACACAGACAGTTTGGCAAATCTGACATACATGTCACAAAATTGAAAAAAATCTATGAAAACGAATCATATTTAGATCGATTCGCTGAGAATAAACAAAGAAACCAATGAAAAGGTATGATAAATGGTATTATGAATGATAAATATAAAGTGTAAGTATAGCATATATATAGCAAGATCCCAGGGCCCCCAGACCCTCAGACCTTACTTATTTTCTCATGAACAAAATTTAATTTAATTTTACTTGTTAGGGACAAAAAACAGTTACATGCCAAACTTAAGTAAAGATTCTTAAATTAGCACAATACTAAGAAATACCTACATTTAAACACAACCTATTCCATATTTATGTTACTACTTGATATTTACGTATATTTTAGAGAATATTGTTAAAAATTTGTAATCAATACTGCCAGAACCCTCCCACCGGCGGTAACGTTTGCCAGACGCTTTAAAGCTCATAGAAAAATTATATAACTTTACTTATAGTTTCCAACTTGATCCTTAAATATATAGTAACTAGCGGACGTCACGCGGTTTCACCCGCGTAGTTCCAGTTTTTTTTTTTTTTTTTTTTTTTTTTTTTTTTTTTTATTGTTATTTTATTTATTTATTTTTATTTATTTATTCAGTAGTATACATACATATCATACATTTAAGTTGGTGCCAACATAAACTCATTAGAGTTTTACCGTGCACCAAGATCATCGACTACATAATTTAGAAATAAATCCACTTAGGTAGGTACTTGGTTAAAAATAAAGAAACAACCACAAGAGTTACAACGGGTATTTGGCGAAATAATATTTTAATACCAACAAGCGAGCCTCGGTGACCAATCCGACCGTCCGTTCATAAAAAAACAGAAGTAGGTAGTGGAGGAAGTTTTAAATGGTACAGGTTGTTCCTAAAAGTATATTACTTAGTAATGTTTTTTTTTTTTATGTTATGTGATGATTGGTTTGTGTTACTCTTACTTAATATGCTGTGTGTATGCTTTAAACTATTTATCTATGAAGAATTAAATTAATAATATCTTTAATTAAATATTTTTATTATTAATAGACATCCTATCTATCTTCAGTGCTAATATTTCGTAAAAAATGTTGCTTTAATTTGTATTTTAAGTTTTTCTGGGTTAGTTTATCCCTCAATGCTATAGGTATTTGATTAATAAGGTAAGGTATTATATACTTTAGCGATCTCTTGCCGTGCAAATTCGTGTACTTTGGAAGTAACAGTTTAGCATTGAGGACGCTACGAGTCCTAATCTCATTCATGTTGATGGTTCTGGTTTTCTTTAAATTTTCGTTGAAAAACTCTTCTTTTAATAGTACATATTTGGTTTTTTCATGTATAGGTAAAATCTTACAGAATTCAAATAATTTATGGTATTCATTTACGTATTTCTTCTTAATGTTATGCGGGACAATTGCTTTTAATATACGTAGTTGGAGCGCGTAGATTTGATCAAGGTGAGTCTTATATGTCCTACCTTAGCTCGACAGACCATAGGATATCGTTGATTCGGCCAGGGCTTTGTAAAGCATTAACAGGGTTTGATATGGAATTTTGCATTTTATAATAGAGAATTTGGCTAATATACATCTAAGTTTATCACAAACGCCGTTAATGTGCTCCTTCCAATTAAGTCGGCTATCAATGGTAAGTCCTAGGTATGTTTGGCTATCAACGAGATCTATGGAGTCACAGCTGCAAGGCTTGGCTACTTTATCATGCAAACACTCGTGGCAGTGAGATGTTAATTTAGGCAAGGAAGTACTTCTATTTTGACTGGTACTGATGTACATTAACTTGGTCTTACTAGCATTTAATACTAGACCCGCGTCATGAGACCATTGAGTCAAAAAATCAAAGTCCTCCTGTAGTTGCCTTTGGGCATCATTTACACTCTGTCCAGCGGCTACAAGGCAGGTGTCGTCGGCAAATTGGTATATTTCGCACTTTTTTATGACATTCACAAGGCTATTTACATAAGTGAGGTAGTGCAGTGGCCCAAGAACAGAGCCTTGCGCCGTTCCCTCAGTGACGATGACCGGTTCACTAGTCCCGTCACTGACTTTGACAATGTATTTTCTGTCATCAAGATAGTTTTCGCACCAATCGAGTAGATTGCCTCTAATTCCGCTGTCATGAAGACACACAAGTAACCGGTCATGTCTGAGCGTGTCGAATGCTTTGCTGTAGTCTATAAATACTACTAAGACGTGCTTTTTTTCATTTAAGTGTTTATGAATACTATCTGTGAACGTTGATAGCAGCTGTGTGGTATTCTTTTTTGGTTGGAAGCCATATTGTTTGTCATTTAGGATTTTATTTTTTTCATAGAATTCGTGTATTTGTTTACAAATGTATTTCTCTATTATTTTGTCAATAGTAGGCAATATAGTAATGGGTCTGTAGTTGTTGTAATCCAGCCTGCTTCCTTTTTTGTGAATCGGTCTGACAATCCCTGTTTTAAGTGTAGATGGATATTTGCATGTTGATATGCATAGATTAATTAATTTTGAGATCACGGAGGTGATTGTCGTGCCCAACATTTTGATATCTATGGCTCTAATTCGATCTATTCCTGGGGCTTTATTATTGTTCAAAGCCATAATTACTTTTTGTACTGTGTCAGGCTCTGCAGGCTTTAAACGCATTGTAACATTAGCTGGGGTTGTATACTCTGCTTTATTTAACAATAGTTTCGCGCACTTGGGAATAATTAGCTTTACGCTTTTATCGAAAGTATGCGCAAAGTTATTAGCAATATCTGTAGAAGTTAAGTTAGTTTTATTAAATGAATTCTGAATAGCATCGTCAATGGAATTTTTAATTCTTCCTGCAATTCGATTAAGAATTTGCCAAAGCTGTCTAGTATTGCTCTTATTTGATACAATTTCTGATTTTATGTTATTGTTTTTAGTTTTGTTTATTATAGTATTTACATAGTTTCTTGATTTATTATATTTTTGTTTTAGGACTACGTTATTGGAGTCTTTTATCCACTTCATGAATAGCTTATCCCGATGTTCACAGGCTTTGATTATTTTTTTATTCATCCATTCATTTATACTACGCGATGCACTACTTTTAATTTTGGTTTTATATTCTGATTTTTTATAACATTCTTTGAACTGTGTATGTATGAAATTATATAGAATTAAGGGGCATTTTATATCTTGGGTTTTTTCCCACTGGATTCCATCGAAACATTTCTTCAGTTGCTGATTATTTATGCAGGTCTTGTATTTTGGGACAACCTGTATACGCGCGCCAGAACATGCGAGCATCACTGCGCGATGATCAGCCAGTGTGGTACCGAGTGCCGCCGTAAATAGGTCTTGTGTACGGGATCGCGCATAGATATGATCAATACAAGATTTACTTATTTTTCCGTTAGATATTGCTACTCTTGTGTGTTCAGTGATCCCACACACAAGGCCTACGCTACATAACATGTTATTGTATTTATGTCTTACAGGATTATCATTTTTTAAATCGATGTTAGTGTCTCCCAATAAGTACAATTCTGTGTTTATAGTGAACTTTTGTAGTGAAGTTTGTAGTTCGTCAATAAATAGAATCTTACTCGAGCTAGGTGGTCGATATACCGCACACAGGTTGGCAGTATAGTTCGATTGGGTGGTGACGGTACAGAATAAGCTTTCAAAGTGTATAGTTTTTACTTTTATTAGGCTACATTTATGTTTATTATTCACAAACACTATAATGCCACCACCCCTTCGGGACTTACGCAAAGCTGTGTACATTCGATACCCACTTATTTGATACAAAACACTATTGTTTTCTGATATATTACTTTCAGTTAGAATTATGACATCGATACATTTTTTTGCGCTTAGGATCATTTGTTCTAACGCAGAGAAGTTTATGATTATTGATCGAATATTAATATGCATGCACAATAAGTTAAGTTGATGGTTAGGGGTACAGTTTATGAAGTCGTTAACATTTATACAGTCATTAATCTCATTAATATCACAAAAAGAATTCTCCATTTTTTTATTAAGACGTTCGTTATTATTAACTGTCGTGCTTTATTAACTTGCGAAAGCGATGGCATGCCGACTTACTGTTTCTTGTTAGCTAGTCCGTGTATGTCATTCATGGTTCGTAGGATACTAACTTTTCCACCGTCTTCCTTGCGAGCTTTGACCAGTCCACTTTTGAACCACACGTACTTGAAATTGTGTTTGACTTTTAGCTCCTGCTTGGCATTCCAGAATAGTTGCTTGTGGTGTTTTGTCATGGCTTCTCTCACATATACGACATTTCCATTATTGTTTTCGCTAGGAAGTACATCAGAGACTGTTGGCTTGACACTTTTGGCGGCAGTAATCCAGTTTTCCTGTACGTTTTCGTCTATGAGCTCCACCAGTATGTTGGCCGACTGTTCTTTCCATCCATGGAGTCTGCGTGCACTTTTAATCTGTTCTTTAGGCTGATTTATCTTAAGTGCAATGTTATCCACTAGAAGTCTAACATCTTCCTTGTTTTGAGTAGGCACATTTGCGATCTCTACGTAATTTGCAAACTTCTCTTGTTCGATCTCTTGCAGACGTTGTTCTAGTACACCTACACGGGTTTCTAGGTTATTATTTTTATTTAGTAGTTCCGCATTCTTACGCTCAAGAGCCTTGATAGTCTGCTTGAAAGCTTCCATAGACTCCATTGCTTCATCAAGTTTGTCGCTGTGGAACTGCAAAGAATCGCTTAGTTGTGCCATTTCGCTTTTAATTGCTTTTTCAACCTCTTTAGTGATATTGCTTAATAAACTTTTTGCATTTATTTGGACTGGTGTATCGTCCTCTTCATCGTCATCTTCAGGTATAATGACGGATGAGTTACGTCTCGGAGTTTCCTGCTGACATTCGTGGCAAGTCCACTCTAGGCTGGATGCAGCCTTTAATGCAACGATCTGTTTATTAGTTAATCCTGTACATTTTGGGTTCAAATGCACTATCCGCTCGCACTTGCTGCACTCTAACCCCGGTGAAGTTTTAGTTATATTCTTTTTACAAATATCGCACTTGGACATTTTTATTAAAGCTGAGGGTATACGTATAAGTTAGTTTAGCGTACTCGCGTGCGTCACGTATTGTAGTCCGTAGATGAGTCCCATGGGAATACGGTGATAAAATATAGCTTACGTTACTCAGTAAAGACGTGGCTTTCTAATGGTCAAAGAATTTTTTAAATCGGCGCAGTAGTTTTTGAGTTTATTCGTTACAAACATACACATACACAAAAATACAAATCTTGCCTCTTTATAATATTAGTGTAGTTATGGGAACTATTTCAATGCTTCCTGTGAAAAGCCAGACCAATCCTAGGGGCCAAACATCTGCTATACAAAATCAAAGTGTCTCAATGAGTGTGAGCTCGAGGTTACTATTCATACGCTTGAGCGTGAACGTGATGTCTATGCGCAACGGTCCCCTTTCTGCATACTCTAGTCTGATCTGTGTGTACGAGATGTAAATATAGACAATATTATTGAAAATGAATTAATAATATGTCGGAGTGCTGACAGTAGACCTCTTAACGAGGCCGAAAGACACTTGTTCTCCCCGTCATTGCGATCATTTTTTTTGTTGAAACATATTTTTGATGCCAGGCTGATTATTGTGGTCCTTCCCCGCAGGCGGGCCACGCGCGCAGGTGCAGGCGCAAGCGGCGCGCAAGCACCCCGCCGCCCTACAGCAAGGAGGACGTCAAGAGGTGGCTGGTGAGTAGCTTGTAGCTTGTAGCTCCCTCCCCGCAGCACAGCAGGTGCAGGCGGAGCGCACCCCGCCGCCCTACACCACGGCGGATCTCCTCAGGTGGCTGGTGAGTAGCTTGTAGCTTGTAGCTCCCTCCCCGCAGCACAGCAGGTGCAGGCGGTGCGCACCCCGCCGCCCTACACCACGGCGGATCTCCTCAGGTGGCTGGTGAGTAGCTTGTAGCTTGTAGCTCCCTCCCCGCAGCACAGCAGGTGCAGGCGGAGCGCACCCCGCCGCCCTACACCACGGCGGATCTCCTCAGGTGGCTGGTGAGTAGCTTGTAGCTTGTAGCTCCCTCCCCGCAGCACAGCAGGTGCAGGCGGTGCGCACCCCGCCGCCCTACACCACGGCGGATCTCCTCAGGTGGCTGGTGAGTAGCTTGTAGCTTGTAGCTCCCTCCCCGCAGCACAGCAGGTGCAGGCGGAGCGCACCCCGCCGCCCTACACCACGGCGGATCTCCTCAGGTGGCTGGTGAGTAGCTTGTAGCTTGTAGCTCCCTCCCCGCAGCACAGCAGGTGCAGGCGGTGCGCACCCCGCCGCCCTACACCACGGCGGATCTCCTCAGGTGGCTGGTGAGTAGCTTGTAGCTTGTAGCTCCCTCCCCGCAGCACAGCAGGTGCAGGCGGTGCGCACCCCGCCGCCCTACACCACGGCGGATCTCCTCAGGTGGCTGGTGAGTAGCTTGTAGCTTGTAGCTCCCTCCCCGCAGCACAGCAGGTGCAGGCGGTGCGCACCCCGCCGCCCTACACCACGGCGGATCTCCTCAGGTGGCTGGTGAGTAGCTTGTAGCTTGTAGCTCCCTCCCCGCAGCACAGCAGGTGCAGGCGGTGCGCACCCCGCCGCCCTACACCACGGCGGATCTCCTCAGGTGGCTGGTGAGTAGCTTGTAGCTTGTAGCTCCCTCCCCGCAGCACAGCAGGTGCAGGCGGTGCGCACCCCGCCGCCCTACACCACGGCGGATCTCCTCAGGTGGCTGGTGAGTAGCTTGTAGCTTGTAGCTCCCTCCCCGCAGCACAGCAGGTGCAGGCGGAGCGCACCCCGCCGCCCTACACCACGGCGGATCTCCTCAGGTGGCTGGTGAGTAGCTTGTAGCTTGTAGCTCCCTCCCCGCAGCACAGCAGGTGCAGGCGGAGCGCACCCCGCCGCCCTACACCACGGCGGATCTCCTCAGGTGGCTGGTGAGTAGCTTGTAGCTTGTAGCTCCCTCCCCGCAGCACAGCAGGTGCAGGCGGTGCGCACCCCGCCGCCCTACACCACGGCGGATCTCCTCAGGTGGCTGGTGAGTAGCTTGTAGCTTGTAGCTCCCTCCCCGCAGCACAGCAGGTGCAGGCGGTGCGCACCCCGCCGCCCTACACCACGGCGGATCTCCTCAGGTGGCGGGTGAGTAGCTTGTAGCTTGTAGCTCCCTCCCCGCAGCACAGCAGGTGCAGGCGGTGCGCACCCCGCCGCCCTACACCACGGCGGATCTCCTCAGGTGGCTGGTGAGTAGCTTGTAGCTTGTAGCTCCCTCCCCGCAGCACAGCAGGTGCAGGCGGAGCGCACCCCGCCGCCCTACACCACGGCGGATCTCCTCAGGTGGCTGGTGAGTAGCTTGTAGCTTGTAGCTCCCTCCCCGCAGCACAGCAGGTGCAGGCAGGGCGCACCCCGCTGCCCTACACCACAGCTAGGGCTTGCAATATGGATGTCCGAATTATCCGGATATCCGCCCAATTTTCATATTCGAAAAATGAAAGCAATTGAATCCGGATAATACGGATTTTACGGATAGTATTTTTTTTCGAATTTACTGTGTATATACAGCCTGATAATACATTTTGGCATTATGTACAGTACAAGTAAATACATGTATCCGTAATACTGTACTCAACAGTATTATCTACATGTTTTTCGTTAAAATTTGACTAAATCTACGTAATTTTCTATTCGACGAATTTTTAAAATGACGAAGATCACTTAGTCATTTTCAAAATTTGAGTACCAGAACTTAGTGGGACAATTAAATATCTTCACAACCCGAAAAGCTTTTATTATGAAGCAGAACTCGACACATCTGATTACCCTTTTGGGAATCCTTCAAATGCATCCATATAACAGACTGTCGTGATTTTGCATTGTAACATAATTTTATTTAGAAGTATGGCAACACTAGCTGTCACTTTTGTAGCCAATCACGAACTCGAGTATCATTATGGTAGGGGAGTAAGAGTGGGGGCAATGAAACCGTCCGGGGACAGACCGGCAGTCGGTAATTAGTTCGTGCTTGGCTATCGTAGCATTAAGACGTGTCGAGTGTATACTGTGCAGTGAATTGTGTGATAATTTGGAATAAAAACATTTGAGTTTATGAACAGAGTTTTCATTTCATAAAAAGACGATCGTCTATATTATTTCTGCTTATTTTGGAGCACAAGAATATGAAAATATCATCGTAAAAGGTTCAATAAAAGAACAATTACAAGAAGATTTAAGTAATTACTGAGACCATCATCTTCACAACTTTGGCGAGGGTAATATGCGCAACCATCTCCATCCCGTCAAAGCGATTTGCTTACTACAATACAGGTAGAAATGGAGCTTTAGGATCAGGGAGGCCAAAGTAGCAAGAACTTGGAGAGGGCACACAATGTTTTATTTATTAATTCATTTTTGGGAAAACTTACAGCTAAACAGAATTTTAGTTTTTTTTTGCTGACAATTCCGCCCACTAGTGTAGAGACAAAAGAGTGTTTTCTGCCTCTTGCTATCTATGTAACCATTTACGGACAACCATGAAAGATGACTCTCTTTTTGAGATCTTATTATCAAAATTAAAATATAAAATTGCATGGGTTAATTGATAAGTGTTGATTTAAAAAGAAAATAGTATTTAGATGGGTAGTTGGTTTATTCAAGAAGAGGTCCTGATTTCATAAAAAATAAAAAGTCGTTAAACATTTTATTTGTTACTATTGGTTTTATTTGATTTTTGCCAAAGGGCTTGGAAGATTTTTGTATGAAGCGAGGGTGGATTAACTTCCGCCATTTAGAGATTTTTTAAAGTAACGGCCACGCCTAGGAACTATATTAACCGATAGCTGCTATCAATACAAACGTACAAAGTTTTGTATGAGTCAAAATGTTCTAAAGTGTCACTTTTCCGAGATATGACCTATCAAAGTTTTAGTCCATTCACTGATGGCATCTTCAGCACAACTTTGATTTGATCAGACACGCATAAAACGTGTATCAATCGGCATCAATACAAATAAGTTTTGTCTGAGACAAAATTTTCTAAAGTGTCAAGTTTGGCGTTGTGATCGCTACCAGCACAGCTTTGATAGCTAAATTTTCGCAAACGCGACGCTTTAGAAGATTTTGTCTCAGAAAAAACGAGCTATCGATTGATATCCACGGTGGATCTCCTCAGGTGGCTGGTACGTACTGCTACTGAATTTTATTGTAACCCCCATTCAAGTAAAATTATTTTGATTCTGCGTTATCTTTACACATGTAATTCCTGTCCGCAGCTTAAGTCCTCCAGCTCAACGCAGTCCGATGAGTCTGTGGCGTCGTCATCTGCTGGAACAGTTGTCCAGCCACCCTCACCAGAGGCGTCGACGTCATCTGCTGGGCAAGAAGCCCGCTCAAATGTTCAGGTCTGTAGTACTCGCAGCTTTGGCGAAACTTCGCAAAAGATGATAATAATGTAATTCCAAATGATTTGTTAAGAGTTACCATCGCGTTTTCTGCTGTTTCCTCTCCTTACGAAACGACCAATAAATACAAATAATATGAACTGAATGTGGTGAAACATGATCCAGCTCAAGTCAATTGTGCGTCAATAAGTGTGGTCGAACGCTAATGGTGCATTTCGTATGTAGTATGTGTGAATTAAACAGTCGTTCACGTTCTGTTATCTCATTACAGGGTTATCCTCCTCCTGAGGCCCAGTCCTCAGACCACACCCAGACGGGGCTACCTATAGAAGCCCCTGCTGAGAACTGGGCCGATGTCTACTCACAGATGGAATTGATGTTTATACCCTCTCCTGAAGCCCGGGCTTTAAACAACACCCAGGTGGTAGACCTAGCATCTATACCTTTGCCCGAGAGCCACAACATCCCGAGGGGAGACGTTTCAAATATACCCTGGCCTGAGGTCCGGGCTCCAGTCCTCTCTCAGGAGCAGGGAGCGGTGGACTTAACTTGTATGGAAGCCCATAACCACATGTAGACTGAGATTATGAAAGCAAACACCTTTGCATCATCAGCTGGTAACGTTTCCGCTACAAGAACAAAGGCCTCCGCTCTGACAGAAAACAAGAAAGGATGACAAAATACCAAAGAGATTTAAAAGACTTACTTATAGAGCGGATATTGGGAAAATTTTGATCCCGAATATTTTCGATTTATGACTAGTCCGCCCCAAATGCCCAAAAATTTGAATAATTAAGAAATGTTTCACGGTTTCACTAATTACATATTATTAATTCATTTATTTCAAATGATAATATGTATGATATTAACTAATCCAGTGACACTTCTGCTGACAAAAGGAGAGATAGTGAAACATACACAACATATTTTAAACGATAAACACAAGAAGGACAGAATAGAAAAACAGTAATGTGTGTCTCAGGTTAAGTGATTTAATTTTAAACTGTATTTGAGTAGACCAATATTGGTTGTGGAGTGATCTGACTATAAACAACATTTACAATAGAATAGACAGTTGGCAGGTTGCAGTGTCCGGGTTTTATCGAATAAATCCAGGGCTGATACGACCGCAATTTTGTAAATAAGTATAGAAAGACAGTCTATAGTTTCTAAAATAAAAATATCTTTCCAATGAACTGAACGTATAAATATAAGTAAAGTAAGATCTATCAAATTATACTGCACAATTCAAAGAAAAGAATTGTCTGAGATTTCTCTCATACGTCCGTAGTTTTTTCTCTATAAGAATTTATTAACTTTAGTTGACCAACATATCAGTACAATGTCAATATAATTGAATAATTTTTATCCCAAAGACATATATTTTGTAAATGAGAATGTTTTGATTTATATTATTAAAGTTTAGGATTTATTAATTTTAAGTTACGTGGTGTGACTACGATTCGGCAACGGTCCCTACACCCATTTGCTGATTTGAGTACTTGGTCAGTGAACTAGTCAAACTCTACTTAGGTGATTCCTTTGTTTAGCGCCATCTATCTTGCTATATACGAACTAGGTGATTATTTTGTTTAGCGCCATCTATGATGCTCCAAACGAACTAAAAATCATGCATCGCTCTCAGTTACCCACGTGGTGGTTCTTTCTTTAAAAAAATATTTCAGAAACCAATCTGTATGGTCTTCATGTGAGTTGACCAAGATTATAACTGGACTTTAAAGGAGACAGTGATCTCTGAGTTTTTTTCGGATGATTCTTCTGTCATTTTAAACCAAAAGTTGTTTTTGATGTGTGAAAATTGTTTTTTACAACCATTTTTATTGAAAGTTTAAATTCGTATTAAATAAGAGTTTGACAAGTCTCAAAATTCAATGACTCACTTCGGCAACCGGCTATGCATATCGGCATTAAAACGTTATTCCTGTCGCCTTCGCACAAATGCCAAATTGCGACAAGAATATCTTGTCTAAGCCAAAGCACGGCCTAAAACCTGTAGAGTGAACTTTAACTTTATTAAACTTAACTAAGGCTAGTACCTTTCATACGAAAATGAATCTTATTCTTATGAGGATAACGAGCTTTAATTCTAAAAAGGAATGTGTTCAAGCGTTCCATACAAGTATGGGTCTTTAAGGGTACATATAAATAAAGTTCATTTTCGGTCTATCTTGACATAAAGAACTGATGCAGTATTTGTAGTTTTAAGTAATAATGTCGTCAATGTTAATACGTAACTAGCTTTATACCATAATCACAGTGTTCTCACGGCTGGGGCACAGGCGTCTTCTCTGTTAGAGATTGGGCCACAATCCGCCACGCGGTCCCTATTCGATGATAATAATTGAAATGAAATTTCTAAATTGATATTTTATTTTGAATTGGAACTGAATTCGGCCAAAACTAATCGTAGGTATTTTTATGTATCTCTTAGTATGTAAGTATCTCATATCTTATGAAATCCTTTGATAAATCAAGGAATAAAATTAAATCTTATCTTTATATAATTTGGTGCCTATTTAACGTATAGGATGCTACAACTTGTTCGGGTCGCTAATATTCGGCATAGCCGTTCGGTAAAATTGAATATGAACATTGTTTAGTTTCTCGGACCATGAAACTGAATGACTTTTGTTCTACGAGTTCTTGAAATTCTCAAAATAACATGACTTTCTATAGGAATTGACGCGATCAGCTGATCGACATGTATTATTATTATATTTTCCTCCCATCTATTCGAAAAGAACGACTTGGTTCGCCTATAAGTGCGCCCAAATGAGTTTATAATCCTCTTTATAAGTGTGCCGCAATTATCTTTGCCGCGCACTTTTTGAGTTTGGATCATCTTAGTGTTCAGCGCCAAAGAAATCGAACACAAATATTGTTTGAATATAGACTGGCTGGTACGACGGCTTATAGCCGTGCCGCCGGCTCAATAAAAAAAAAAACGCGCGAACTACAGCTTGCGTTTTCGTCAATTTTCACGGATTGTTAGAAATTCATGGTTTAGTTTTGAAAAATGAGTTCTTCAAGTGACAGTGAACAAAATATGAGGCGCCATTTATTTTCTCATAGTGGGTGATGAAAAGTAGAGTGTATCACTCGGGCTCAAAATATATTTTTGGTTCGGGCGACGTACTTTGAATCCCTCGCTACGTTCAGGATTCTACTAAAGAATCTCTCGCAGCGCTCGGGATTCTACTCTAGAATCCCTCACTTCGCTCTGGATTCTACTCTAGAATCCCTCACTTCGCTCTGGATTTAAAAAAGCGCCCTCGCCGTAAATATTATTTTGCTCCCATAAGATACAATCTACTATTGTTTCATCATCATATCAGCCCGGAATCACCCACTGCTGGGTATATGGGCCTCTCCTTTTTTCTGCCACACTTTCCGATTCTGTGCGACCCTTATCCAGGTGTTTCTGCGCGACTTTGACGATGTCGTCGTCCCAACGAGCTTTAAGACGGCTCTGGTTTCTTAATTTTGGCCACCACTCGATCAAAGCTTTTTTTGTCTATTACTGTGTATATGAGAATTATGTGCCATATGTGGGTCATATTATTATTATTTTTTTACAACGATTTAATTTAGTTATTTTCACGATTGTCTGGCGGTTTGAGTACTTTATGCGGCCTAACCAAAATAATGATGTCCTTTCTTTGATATTGTTCGTCGTGTCGTTGAGCGCCTTGGGTTATGAGTCTAGCTACACGATCACAGGTCACTCAAATCTGTGGTTCTTTCTTCAAAAGACCATCTCAGACACTAATCTGCATGGTCCATATACGACTTGACCAATGTCTGAACTTTAAAAGTGACTACGACCTCGTGAGTTTGTTTCGGCTGTTTCTTTTCATAGTATAGATACGAAACACCGGCCTCGTCGAATTTTAAAACTTATCACGATGTGACGTGTAAAGTGTTTTGTAATAGCAATTTACAGATATAAATATGATTTATGATGAAACTAAAGAAAAGCTTATAAGAATTTTCAAAAGTCATAGAACAAAAGTTCGTATCATCACGGTCACCACACGAGTGTATGTGCGTTTACTGTTTCACCTTGTTTAATTAGATATTAAGGTTTTACATAAGAAAGTGCTGGTGGCTTAATAATATCAGCTGCTCGGATCGATCTTTAGGTTAAGCCGTGCTTGCCTAGGTTGGTTCTTGGATGGGTGACCACCCATTACACACCTAGTTTATTCCGTGCCTCGGAAATCACGTTAAGCCGTTGGTCCCGGCTGTCAATTGTAGATCTTTGACAGTCGTTACCTAAGTAGTCAGTGGCCTAAAAGTCTGACAAGCAGTCTTGTCAAGGGGTATCGTATTACCCAGTACTAACTGGGTTATGGAGGTCGGATAGGCAGTGGCTTTACGTAAAATACTGTTTTCACCTGCATCCTGGAAGCCGACCCCAACATAGTTGGGAAAATGCTAGTCAGATGATGACATAAGAAAGTGCCTCGTAATGGCCTAATTAAATAATTGGTATGACTTTGAAATACGTCCAGAAAAAAGCCGCTCGGCTTTGCTCTTATTGTGCTAAGCCTTCCCGAACATGATTCGGCGTAGTAAATGCCGAACGGATTTTACCGATCGGCACGAGAGAAATAAAAGCCAAATATTTAGTAATTGCTTCGGATCGGCTTAGTTGAAGAGATACTGGTGTCGATTCTGTTGTGCACAAACTAAACTTAATTTAGGCTATTGCTATCTTTTACTAAAAGGCAGTGCAAGAAAAGGACGGCTATAGCTATGAACTAAGTTAGAGTTGTCAAACTAGTTTATGCCTTGCGCTTCACCGTGTTTTTAGTCAACATGTTTTTACGTAAACCCTTCATTTGTATGGAAATATTAGGTCTAATTAAATTTGACAGATCTAAATTACGTCCGTCTCTTTCTAGTTTTATTAGAGAGAAAAATATAGCAATAGTCTAAATTAAGTTTAGTTTGTGCACAACAGAATCGACACCAATGCCGTGCGTAAGAAACAAAATAAGTGTGTAAGAATCGTAGCAGGTGGTTTCATTGTTTCTATATACCCCTTTTGGGAAAAACTCGTGAGTTTGTGTAAAGAATGACTGCTGAAACATATCGGCAATTTAGACAAGTGTGTAGCTAATATGACCTAAAATCTCTCATATCCCATGATCTGTCCACGAAGTAGACACAATAGTTAAACAATGGCTGTCTCGAACAAATTAGTCATTTGACAGATCATGATCTAATAAGGCCTAAAATGTTTGAAAGTGTAAGTAATAATATTTTGGTACCTGTATCCTAAATAGAGCTTTGAAGATTTTTGTATGAAGTTTAGCCGGCTTATCTACCGCCATTTTAATTTTTATTTAAAGTTGTGCTGAAGTTGCCATCAGTGAATGGACTTATATTTGATAGGTCGTATCTCGGAAATGTGACGCTTTAGAACATTTTGCCTCATACAAAACTTGTTTGTATTGATACCAGCTATCGATTAATATAGTTCTTACGCGTGGCCGCTACTTTAAAATAAAAAAATAACATGGCGGAAGTTAGGCCGGCCATTTAATTAAAACCACTTAACCTTAGGTTTTTTTTTATAAAAATTACAGCAATGCTGTGTCTGTTTAGAAGGATATGATCCCCGGTTGTTGTCTTGCTTGCATTGGAAACATGTTTTACTTGCATTAAGTGGAGATGTTCACACAATTGAGTAGGACACGTCACTCGTTCGCAATTCGACACTTGCAACTAACGTTTGCGCGTTCAATGTGCACGTCACTTGAATAAAAAAAGTAAAGGTTCAAACTACGTTATGTTGTAGCTTTTATGGAGGTTTGTTCAAGTTGTGTGCAACTTGCATACAAGTAACTTGCCTAAGGTTATCGCGCCTAAAGGCCTAAATACTTGTCGCGCTGACGGTCGGTCGCGCACGGTCGGACGCGTACGAGTATACATTGTGTTCTATATAGCACCCATACTGCGACGCTGACGTCAGCGGCGACTGACAGCCCTATTTTGTTCTCGCTGACGTCACGAACGACCGTTCGCGACCGACCGTCAGCGCGACAATAATTCAGGCCGAGGCTGTGTCTCTGGTGTCCATGTATGTTGTATCTGCGATGTATTTCGTATTTCGGAAGTATATAAGGTTCTATTAAAATAGATGGACAAATTTTACACAGCGTTCAGTACGTCTAACCAAAGATATCCAAGCAAAAAAAAACACTGATTAAAGTGTTTTTTTTTTATACCTTGTATACTTCTGAAATAGGAATTATTTAGTTTTTTTTTAATATATTAGTTTTGGAGTGTTTGCCATCCAAAACAATAACGATCCTTTTTCTAGTCGTATATTTCATCTGAAGAAAAATTGTACAACATTTTTAGAGTCAATGTTCTTGATAGTAATCTAAGTGTCTATATACATCCCTGATAGAGGGATATATTTTATGTAATATTCTGCATTTAAATTAAATGCATAGCTCAGTAAAATGCGCTTCGGAAATCTTCGTCCATCTTCGGATATACGAAAACCGAGGCTAAGAGGTCTTACAGTGCAACCATTTAAGTAATTGCGTATTTTGTAAAAAAAAAATAAAAATTAACAACTCAATGCAATCGTATGGATCGGAATGCTGGGCTGTGAGGAACATGGATGAAAAAGATTGCATGCAGCGGAGATGAGAAGGTTGAGGTGGATGTGTGGAGTGACAAGAATGGATAAAGTAAGGAACGAGTATATTAGAGGACGTTTGAAAGTTGCGCCAGTTACAGAAAAGTTGAAAGAGAATCGACTGTCGTGGTATGGACATGTGATGAGGAGGGACGAATCGCATGAGACTAAAAGAGTGATGAATATAAATGTTGATGGATGGAGAGGGAGAGGAAGACCAAAGAAACGACGGATGGATTGTGTGAGGAACGATGTAAGAAAACCGGCTAAGAGCGAGTCGAACTCGCGCACCGAGGGTTCCGTACAAACTTTTTAAAGGACAAACTTAACTTTGCTTTCGAGCCCTAGAAACGGCTATTGCACCAACCGCAAATAATAACTTTGTAATAGTAATATCCCTTTTTTTTGTTATTAAACCAAGTACATATTTACGTTTTTAAGATTTTTCCCTTTACATGTGCTGTAGGACCTTGCTTTTTGTTAATTTTCGTGATTCTAGATCAACGGGAACTGCCATATAAGTTTTCGACCAAAAACCTATGGGGTTGATCTAGAATTGTCAATTTTGGTTAAAAGCAAGGTCTTACAGCACAAGTAAAGGGAGAATTCCGAAAAATAAAAAAAAGTTGAAAATTAAGGTAAATTTTGGTATTTACAAGTTTTCGCGAAAATCTAAATTTGCCCATATCTTTTCATCGTGTTGACTCAGGACCTAATTTTTATACACCCAATAGGGACTATAGACCTCAGTATAAGGTATAAATTTCAACGTGCTAGGTTTACCCGTTCCTGAGAAAATCGGTTGTGACAGACAGACTGACGGACAAGAGAGTGATCTTATAAGGGTTCCTTTTTCTACCTTTTGAGGTACGGAACTCTAAAAATGAGTAAATGATAGCGTGACGGTTGGCAGAGGAGAATGAAAGAAAAAAGCGTGTTCCGCCGACCACAAGCAACATGGAACTAGGGTAGAAACAGTACGCCAGTTCTAAAAAACTTTTGAGCGACAGAAAACTCTGTGTAAACGGAATACTCGATACAGAGAAAGACTTCATACAAACGCTCATTAGTATATTAGGGAATATGCAAGAAAAACAATACTTTTTTATTTCTTAAATTTTTTAATTCTTTAAAATGCCTTGTATCGGCCCATAAAAACAATAATATAATACAACAACAATAAACAACAACAACAACAACAACAATATATAATGTGGTTATACACTTGTTTAATTTTCTAATACATCACTTATTTTACTATTTATTATTTTATGTACTTAGGTGTGTTTTCTGTGAAACAGAACGCAAACTCAGAACGCATCGTCTTCGGAAACGCCGGTAGTAACCTAAAAAACTATGTGTCAAAGAAACACTTATATTTGAAAAGTACTTGATTTAGTCTTGTACTCTGGACGCTCTTAATGTGCACGTCTTTCTACATCGTTCTCACATATAATATGTATAATCTCAACATGAATGATGTAACCCAGATTTTTAACAATATTTTGATTTAAAAGAGTGTCCATGGAGTTTCTTGCCCGTTCTTCTCCATAGAGATCTACGCTAGGGAATGGGCAACTACAGAACCTACTTTGTCAAGTTATTATGCCTTGTGACTGGGACTGTAGCTTCGCTTTTTTTTGTATTTTTGATATTCAAAAGTGCCGTACCTAATGGTCTAATTGAAATAAATGCTTTGAGTTTGAGTTTTAACTTAAAGTTTCACTAAGACTTTAATAAAATATTGTTATTGCAATCTTTGCTTGAATAAAGAACACACAATTAGAAAAAATATTCTATTAAAGTGGATGCTCCAACCAGCCCGTAAAATTCAATTTTTCTTACGTTTTTTGCAATTTGCAGGCCTGTGCTAGCTTGTATGTTGATTAACATATTCCTCACGACTATAAGACGTATGTAGTTACAGAATTATAATCATCAAAATCATTAATACAATCCTCCAAGCGCATAAAGGCGCAGGAATGACTGTGACCTTGAAAAAGTCATTCTTGCACCTGTATGAGCTGACGTCACATCATGAACGCGACAGCCACAGAGGTTTTTAAATTGAGCTTTTAATTATTTTCTTGGGTTAATAGTACTGTATTTTATCGATAAAAGAAAGAAAAAAATAACTTGCATATCCCTATTGCTACTATAAAATGTGCGATTAAAGTTGGGAGCTTTGTCTCTATGTGATGTTCTCTGTGTCGCGATGTTCGTGCCAATTTGGCAACAACTGTTTTTCCGAAGCGCATACTTTTTCTGATTTAACTGTATACATACATAAATCTGATTGTTCAGCTGCACCCGGTTAGACTGGAAGCATTCGGTTAGGCAGATGACGATAACTTGATACATCTGTGTTTTAGTATGGTCAAGTAAGCGTCAGTTCACACCGAGACGCGACGAGAAAAACATTGAATGTTTTTAAAACTTATTGTATACATTCCTACTATTAGAATAGTGTTCTATTTACTGTGTATATAATTATGTATACAGGGTAGGGCCCCTTCAGGAAGCCGTCAACCTACCATTCTGTACATCAAAAATAGTAACTCTAAGCGAACATTATTGCTGGGAAACGACTTTTTTTTGGGTTTGTCTTCATCGATCACGTAAGCCACTGATCACGGCGAGTTCTGTCCACTGATACAGGGTGCAAAATCACGTTTTACGGTAAAACTCAATGTAACTCACTCAAACCATTGTGCTGATGGACGCATTGAATAGTAAACGGGTTATGGAGGTATTTAAAGTAAAGTTATGACCTTAAAAACCTATATATGAAAAAAAATCTTGTGAATAAGTTGGAACTTTGACCTCCAACATCTCCGTAAGTATAATCCGCGCGCGAGTTTCCGAGGAATCGGTTGCTTACTTAAATCATCGGTGGTTTTATTTTAAGTACATAATACCTACCCTCATTTAATGATTTCATAATTTAGTACGTCCGCGCGAACTAAATTATGAAATCATTTTAAGACGGTATTACGTCCAGAAAGGCAAAATATAATGTATAAAAATAACACAATGACGGGGAGAACGAGTGCCTTTCGTCTTCGTTAAGGATGGATCTATTTCCACCCTTTATCTACCAAGCCCGTAGGCACCTCCGAAGCCGCTTGGTGGGGCTGCGGGAGCCTGCCGGGGCTGCGGGACTATTCGAAAGAGATACCGTGGCCCCGGAACACAAAGGGCGATGAAGGAACGTGGATGGGTTTTAGTCAGTAAAAGTCTGACACTCCCTCCTGCTCCGCCCAGAGCGGGAGGAGTCATTTGATGATTTCCTATCCGAAAAAAAACTTTGAAAAAAAGTTTTCATTCCCGGGTAGGGTAAAGTGCTATTGAATATTTCCTTAAGAATATTTTCTGTAGCAGTTTGGAGACTCAATTGGTGCCAGGTTAATGGTTATAGGCTCGTCCCTATTGAATGAGACAAATTTAAAATTGGCCTAAGGGCCGTACCGTTGGTTGTGAAATGACAAATATTGTTTGTTCTGTAATTAGTGTCATAAATCCATACTATTACATAGAGGGAATCTTCGGATCGAGTAATCCGATCCCAAAAATTCTTTCTCTAATGGGTAGCTATAAAAGGGTGTAAAAAGACTCTTAACGAAGCCGAAAGGCACTTGCTCTCCCCGTCATTGCGATAATTTTTTATTCAAGACCATACCTGGGAACCTTCTAGTTACGGAGATATTGGGGGTCAGTTCCAACTTTTTCACACAAGTTTTATTTTAAATATAAGTAGGTACATGTTTTTAATGTAAGATTTTTAGTTTAATTAAGCACCTTCACGACCCCCGTACCATTTAACCAGCACAATGTTTTAAGTGCGTTACATTGAGTCCTACCGAAAAGTCTGATTTTTCACTCTAAAAAAAAAGTCGTTACCCAGCAAAAATTTGTGCGCAGGGTTACTTAGTTTGATGTACAAAATGCTTGGTTGACGGCTTCGTGAAGTCTCGTTTTCACCCTGAATATTATCCTCGAGTGTCATATATTTACGAAGTTCTCGTGGGATAATTTACAACCTCAACGTGAGCGAGCATATTATAATAATTAGCTAATAAAATTAGTTACCTACCTAGCATTTATCACATCAACAAATGATGTGTTTTAATTTTAAGTAAACGCAACTCCGGCCCTCAAGATACAGGCGCCTAGTTTGTTTTTTTTTACATTTCTACATTTTTGTTAAAATTTTACTTGTTACGTTTTTGTCATAGTGATAAGTTAGCTTAAGAAAATGTTTGTAACAATGATTTAAAGAGTTTTGTATGAAGCCTGCGTAACTTCCGCCATATTTTGTTTTTTTTTTTCAAAGTTACTGCCACGTATGACACCTATATTAATCGTTAGCTGGCAGAGCATTTTGTCTCATACAAACAAGTTTTGTATGAGACAAAATGCTCTACCAATGTATTGATACCAGTAAACGATTAATATAGGTTCTATGCGTGGCCGTAACTTTGAAAAAAACCCGCCACGTGCGAGTTGAACTCACGTGGAGAGGGTTCCGTACAATCATCATCATAGATCAGCCCTGAATCACCCACTGCTGTGTATAGGCCTCCCCTTTCTTCCGTCACACTTCCCGGTGCTGTGCGTCCCTGATCCAGGTGTGTCCCGCGACCCTGACGATATCGTCAACCCAACGAGCTTTAGAGCGGCCCTGGTTTCTTTGGCCAAACCTTGGACACGACTTGGTCAGCCTTGCTCCATCGGCCATCTCCGCGTCTAGCCAGATGTCCAGGTCCATTTGAGGCGCACTGCCGCCGGGTCCCCGACGTCGTAGACTTTCATCCGACGGCGGATTTCAGTGTTACGCACTCGATCTAAGAGGGTTATGCCGAGCATGGCTCGCTCCATGGCCCTTTGTGCCACTCGTACTTGGTGGACAGTCTCCTTTGTGAGCGTCCATGTCTCGGCACCTTAATTCATTCTTTACATTCCGTACAACGCCAGTCTTATATTGAGTTTACCACTTCATTTTCAATTGATAGAATTCTTATTGGTTTTCTTGTAATCTACAAGCAATTAACTATATTTTGTATTTTTTTCGAAATTTTAGACTCGGTAGTTTTGGAGATCAGGGGGGGAATGTCGGACCGGCGCGCTTGAGGTCTGGGTGGAGACGTCGAACCGGATGTACCGGTGGTCGGAATAGGTCTCCACCCCCTCCATGACGCGCCAGTCAACGACACGCGGTGACAGGGCGGGGCTGGCGAACGAAATGTCCACCACCGACTCGCCCCGCATCCTCACGCACGTGGCGACAGAACCCCGATTTAAGACAACCAGGCCCTTCTCCAGGGCCCAGTCCTCCACCATCCTTCCCCGCACGTCTGTGCAACGGGAACCCCAAGCCAAGTTCTTGGCATTGAAGTCCCCGAGGACAAGCACGGGGAGGGAATGGTTTCCGACGACGACACTCAACTCTGCGAGAGAGTTGTGGAACTCGGCGAGAGTTCGGCTCGGGGAGAAGTAGACACCCACTACGACGATCTCCCCGAACCGGGCTGCTACGCACCCCCGACCCCTCCTGACACTTTCAAGGGTCGGGGTGCCGGCGGCGGCCGACGACACTATGGTCACTGAGCCGCTTAGGTCCGCCACCCAGTCTTCCCTGGGCCAGACGAAATACGGCTCAGCGACCACAGCGATGTTTATCAACCACTGCGCCATGCTCTGGAGCAAGAGATCCTGAGCGCAGGCGCAGTGGTTGATATTCGCCTGGAGGAAGCGTAATGGGGCCGTTATTGGCACTCCATTACCGCTTCCTCCAGCCTGGCCCCCTGAGAGGGCCCCTCTGTGGCGGCAACAGAGGGAGCGGCAGCGGCTGCAGTTGCGGGTGCGGCGGTGGCGACGGTGGCGGTGGCAGCGGAGGGCCTACCCTTGCCTCGAGTGGCCTTGGTGGGCGGAGCGCAGGCCTTGCTCCCAGCCCGGTGATCGGCCGGCTTGCCAGCCGCCGCACATGCGTCGCAGTGCGGCGTGGCACAGCACCCTGCGGACTGATGACCGGGCTGACTGCAGCGGAAACATAGTCCGCTGCGGTCAACCTCCGAGGCGCACCGGACTGACACGTGGTGTCCCACGTGGCATCGGTAGCACCTCAGAGGCCTGGGCTCCAGCAGCTTAACCTGCGCTGAAACCCAGCCCACCAGTAGCCTTCGGCCCTCCACTATAGTTTTAGCCGCCGTCACAGGGCAGCATACCGTAACGGTATGCATACCCGTAGGGTCCGGCCGTAGGGTGCCTGCCCTGACCTGATCAGCAGGACACCCACCGGACCTGGCGACGGCGGCCACCACCTCCTCTTTGGTCACTGAGTCGTCCAGACCCAAGATGCGCAGGTCTGCGCATCTGACGGGCCTGGACACTCTGGCCTCGTCCGCGTTTAAGGACGCTCTGAGCTTTTCAGCTAGAGCGTCAGCGGAGGGGCCGCTGGCTTCCC
Organism: Xestia rhomboidea; assembly: GCA_963853795.1. Lineage (NCBI taxonomy): Eukaryota > Metazoa > Arthropoda > Insecta > Lepidoptera > Noctuidae > Xestia > Xestia rhomboidea. Next base: position 738,505 of record OY970784.1, read on the forward strand.
CGGGGATCTCGAGCATACGAGGCCCCGTTGCCGTGACCTTATGCCGGAGGCCTCCGGTGATCCCGAGCTCCCCGAGGTCCACCGCCTCCTTTGCCTTCGCCAGCAGGTCGCGATATGACACGCCCCTCTTTTCCGCGTCCGGCTGTAGTGTAATCACTACAGCCGCGGTCTTCGGGGCGCGGAGCCTAGCCTTGCTCTTTCGCGCCCTGAACTGGCGCTGCCGCTCCTGATCCCGGGCCTTTTTGGCCGCCTTCCGCCCCTTTTTCTTTTCCCCCACCACCTGCCATCCGGCTTCCGCCGCGGGAGGTGTAGGGGGCAGCTGGGTGGGCGGTGGCGGCGGCGGCGGCTGACGTGCCGCCGGCGCTGGCCCACTCGTCACTGGCACCGGCGGCTGCACAGACACCGCCTGTGCAGCCGCCTTGCCCTTCCTCCCCTTGGGCGCCTTCTTAGCCGGCGCCGGTTTCGCCGGAGCCGGCTTTGGGGGAGGGGCCACCACTGCTGTGCCGGAGGGCCGGCTGGACGGCCCCGGTCTGGGTGCGGCAGCCGTAGCAGCCGCGTACGAGGCCGCCCTCGGGCCCGTGGCCGCCTTGCTTGCCGCCAAGGGGGGGCGCAAAACGATTCCCTCCAGGACGGAAAACCGTGCCTGGAAGGAGGCCAGCTCCTGGCGAACCAGGTTCAAGACCTGGTTCTCGACCGGCTCAGGCTGGCTCTGCCGCTGCTGCGGACCCCCCTTCTGAGGCGCCACGCGGGAGCTAGGCTCACGTAGACTGGCCAAGTCCGCTTGAAGCCTAGCGTTCTCCTTTCGGAGAGCCTCCGTGGCGGCCGTCAGGCGGGCCACCTCCACCCGCAATTTGGCCACCTCCTCTCCGTCTATCGGAGGAGGAGGAGGCGGAGGAGGAGGTCCCCCGAAATTGGCCTCCGCTGCCGCCATGATGGAGGCGGAAGCCCCGGGTATGGCCTTGAGTTTCGAAGAGGTCTTCTGTTTCAAGGCCACTCCCCTTATCGCGGCTTCCACCTCCTTTGCGAACCTGGCCTTACGCTCCGCCTCGGAGCTGCCAGGTTCACCCGCCTCTTCGCCAGACCCAAGAGCAATGCCCGGGTGGCGCCCCTCTTCGGCCAGTCTGGCCGATCGCTCGGAGCCAGAGAGGCCCGCCCTCTTGCCTCGGATCCCCCCGCGCCTGCTGGTGGGGATCTTCCGGGCCGAGGCCAACTCTCCCTCGGAAGACGACACTTGGTCGCCATCCCGCCTGGACCGCTTGCGGAAGAACTTACTGTTCTCCGCAACAGTCCCGGCCCTCTCGCGGCGGGAGCTCACTGAGCCTCCCCCGCTCACATCGCTGGATGCGGCGTCGGACTCCGACCCCGCATCCCTCCTTTCCTCTTCTTTGCCGTTGCCGGCGGTTGGTTGTTGTTTTTGTTTTTGTGATTCTTCCATTTTGTACCCACGAGTATGGGGGAAATAGGCTCAATCTAGGCAGAGACCCCTGTACCTAGAAGGGCAGATTTTAGTATTTGTTACTCGCCAGGGGGTCTGCAGGTACCCTGGCGAGGAGCGCACTAGCGACTGATTTGTTCTATGGAACACCCGTCAGCCATACATCCCCTCGCGGTGCGTCGCCACTTGGGATTCGGGGTAACTTTTTAGAGAGGTTGTCTACCTCGCGGTCCGGGCGGTTAAGCCAAGACCCTCGGTCCCTGTCGAAGCCGCGAGACTTGATCCACGACACTTCAACGTTGGGATTACGAGACCGGCGGTGACAGAGGAGGACGATCCTTCTCTGTCTGCTCGGAGGCAGGGTAAGTGCACACCGAGCCCGCCCTCACTCCTCTGCTATGCCCTCTGCTGAACAGAGGGGCACGCAAAGGAACGCACCTTTGGTCCGGGTCGAACCCCCGGTCCAACAGGCCCCGAGTGGTCCGCGCTGGGCGCTGAAGCAGCTGGACCGGGAGCTCCTCCTGGAAGCCTCGATCGTGCAGGCCTGGGTGACATCACCGGACAGGCCTGCCGACGTTAACGATGAGGCAGGGTGGTTCCAGGAGGCCATGTCCGATATCTGTGACGTGGCAATGCCCCGAGTCCGGCCAGGAAGCGCCCGGCGTCAGGTGTACTGGTGGTCGCGTGAGCTGACGTCTTTACGGGAGGCGTGCGTGGCTGCGCGACACCTGTACGCCAGGCACCGCAGGCTCCGCATTCGCCCACCGAATGCGGCAGGAGGGCTACAGAGCGGCGAAGACCGCCCTCCGCGAGGCTGTCCTGCGGGCCAGGGATCTGGCCCGCGAGGAGATGCTGGGGGCTCTCGACAGAGATCCGTGGGGGCGCCCTTACAAGATGGTGCGGGATAAACTCCGCACCTGGGCCCCCCCGCTGACGCAGAGTCTCCGGCCTCAGCTCGTGGAGGACGTGGTGAGCGCTCTGTTCCCCTCGCGAGGGGAACACCCGCCCCCGCCTATGGCTCCGCCGGCTGCGGTGCCGGAAGCGGACCACGGAAGCGACGACGACGACGCTCCGGAAGTGACCGGGGTAGAACTGAGAGTGGCGGTACGCAGGCTCAGTGCCAAAAATACCGCCCCGGGACCCGACGGCTTGCCTGGCAAAGCCTGGGTCCTGGACTCGGAGGCTCTCGGTCCCCGACTGGAGGGGTTCTTAAGCGCATGCTTGGAGAGGGGCCAGTTCCCGCTTCGCTGGAAGACGGGGAAGCTGGTCCTCATCCGGAAGTCGGGGCGCCCGGCGGACTCTCCGTCCGCCTACCGGCCCGTGGTGTTGCTCGACGAGGTGGGCAAGCTCTTTGAAAGAGTCATTGCAAACCGCCTCGCCGAGCACCTTGCGGGGACGGGGCCGGACCTTGCGGAACACCAATATGGTTTCCGCAAGGGGCGCTCTACGGTGGACGCCATCATGCGCGTGAGAGCCCTCACGACGAGGGATGCGGTGTCCAGGGGTGGGGTGGTCTTGGCGGTGTCTCTCGACATCGCCAACGCCTTCAACTCCATGCCCTGGAGCTGCATAAGGGAGGCACTCCGGTATCACCGGGTGCCGACCTACCTTCGTCGTGTGGTCGGGGACTACCTGACGGATAGGGCCGTCATCTACCCCGGTCGCAGCGGAGACTGGAACCGGCGAGAGATGTCGTGCGGTGTTCCACAGGGATCGGTTCTGGGGCCGTCCTTGTGGAACATCGGGTACGACTGGGTGCTGCGCGCCGACCTCCCTAGCGGTGTCAGCGTAGTCTGCTACGCTGACGACACGCTGGTGCTGGCACAGGGGAGGTCGCACGAGGCGGCGGCCGAAGTTATGACACGCGGGGTTGCGATAGTCGTTGAGAGGATCCGGCAACTGGGTCTCGAGGTGGCATTGCACAAGTCCGAGGCCATGTGCTTTCATGGGCCTCGGAATGCGCCACCTCCGGGATCCTCAGTGATGGCAGGAGGGGTTTCCATCGGCGTCGAGTCGACGCTGAAGTACCTGGGACTTGTCCTCGACAGCCGGTGGAACTTCGTGGAGCATTTCCGACGTTTGGCCCCCAGACTGGAGCGGACAGGGGCTGCCTTCAGGCGGCTCCTGCCCAACCTGGGGGGGCCGAACGCCTCCTGCCGGAGGCTCTACGCGGGAGTCGTGCGGTCCATGGCCCTTTACGGGGCCCCGGTGTGGGCACGTTCATTGAGGCGGCGTGCCGCCCACCACTTGAACGTGCCCCAGAAGGTGGTAGCCGTAAGGCTGGTCCGGGGGTACCGCACGATCTCCCGCGAGGCGGCGAACCTCCTTGCCGGATTGCCGCCATGGGATCTGGAGGCAATAGTCCTCGCGCGCCTACATGAGTGGCGCGCGGAGGCGCTACGCCGGGGGGAAACTCCGCTGCCGCGGCAAATTGTCGCTCAGCGGACGGACTTCCGGCGGGATCTCATGGCGACATGGAGAGAGCGACTATCGCAACCCCGTGCAGGGCACGCCACAATAGTGGCGATAAGTCCCCTCTTTGAGGAGTGGCTGGAGAGACGCCACGGCGTCCTCACCTTCCGCCTGACGCAGGTTCTTACCGGACACGGATGTTTCGGTAAGTTCCTGCACCGAATCGGGCGGGAGGAAACGCCCGGGTGCTATCATTGTGAGGATAGGCCGGAGGACACGGTGGAGCACACTGTGGAGGTGTGCCCCGCTTGGGTGGAGCACCGCCGTGTCCTCGAGGTGGCGATCGGCGGCGGCGACCTCTCGCTCCCGGCCCTGGTTCGTGCCATGGTCCGGGGCGAGACGGAATGGGACGCCGTCACCTCCTTCTGCGAAGCAGTCATGCTAGCGAAGGAGGTGGCGGAACAGGACAGGGAGAGATCCTCACGTCCCGGCCGCCGCGGGCGTCGGGGGCCACGTGGTGGCTTCCGGCCACCGTAGGTAGGTAGGCGCGGGCCTGTGGACGGGGAGCTATGGGCTAGCTCGCCGTCCGTTCGTCTCATGACGACAGGCCGTGTCGACGGCGCGTTCGTGTTCCACGCGCGCCTCAAAGAGAGTCAGCAATAAGGAAGGGGTCCGCAAGGACCGAAGCCTGCCGGGGCTGCGGGACTATTCGAAAGAGATACCGTGGCCCCGGAACACAAAGGGCGATGAAGGAACATGGATGGGTTTTAGTCAGTAAAAATCTGACACTCCCTCCTGCTCAGCCCAGAGCGGGAGAAGTCATTTGATGATTTCCCATCCGAAAAAAAAAAAAAAAAAAAAAAAGGGGGGGAATGTCAATGTCAATTTCAATTTTCGTCTTCTTTCATGAATAAAATCAAAACTATTTACAATAATAACAAAAATATATTTGAGATCCTCCTATCGAGCACTTTCATTTGATATATGACACAGCAAGGTTTGCAAAACTTTTTTTTTAATTTCCTACTTTGTCTCCCAAAAATAACCCTTATTTAAAAAAATATATATTTATTTACTTTGCACATCTGTGTTTCGGTCATAGGATTACACCATCCTACCACATTTCACCTGATTTGGTCCAGTAGATTCGGAGAAAATCGGTGACAGACGTACGGACAGACAGACAGACGCACGAGTGATCCTAAAAGGGTTCCGTTTTTTTTTCGAAAATTTTGTACAGAACCTTAAAAAATTAAAATGGCGGAAGTTAGGCCGGCTAATAAATTCAAACCCCCTAAGCTTAAAACCAGTTTAAACTGGCCTCTTATTGTATTGAAATTGAAACTCTGTACCTTCATTTTGAAGGCCAAATTGTTACCACTAGCTCTGCTTATCCATTTGGTGAAAACAGGTGTGATGTAATATCAAATGAAATCAGTTTTATTTTGTATTAAAGAAAAGTTTTTGTAAAAAAAATATACAATTGATTCTCAGTGTGTAGAATATTGTATTGTTTAAAATACAATAAATAATGTCTAATTTGTGTGGGTGTTTTCTTTGTCCTGGGTATTAGGCCAGTAGGGCTATTACGCATCTCTGTTGACAGCTCAAAATGATGGTAACTGGGCTCAGTGTCCATCAATTAACTGTTAGTCACCGTAAAGTGATATCCACTCAGTGTGATACGTAATACCTACCAATATTATGAAATTCACGGTTGTCATCTTAGTTCGGTGTACAACCGAACCTTGTTATTCACTGGATATCAGAAAGATACGTAATAGCCCTGCTGCTGCAGTTTTTCACGAGCTTAAAAAGTGTGTACAAACGGCATGATGCACCCCGCAGATCCATGCTAGCTAAATGCCAGGTACCTATCCTCCTTCTAATTCTTATTGAAAACTTCTTGCTCCCTCACCAGAAAATAGAAAAAGTCCTTCTTGACGTTTCTGAATATGTCAAATTTAGCGTAAACACATATGCACATAATTTTGTATAAACTATCTTAAATTTTGGGTCCAAAACAGTCCTTTATAATATATTGTACCAGCACATGTCACAAAATTGTTCCGTTTTATGAAATTCAAGAACACGAAAGTTCAAAAAAATATTCTATTATGTAAGTACCTACCTACTCATATTAACTCTGTGGCCTAACCAAAGCGATTGTCGCGCGAAAACGCGATCTTATTACACACTGGCATTTCACCCGCGACCTCGTCCGCAATATTATGATAGCTCGGCTAATTTGCAAGATATAAATATAATTTATATCCTTCAACACACTCGAATAATGTAGCTTTCTGCCAGTGAAAGATTTTTAGAATTGGATCATTAGTTCCGTAGATTATCCCCTGCATACAAAATTTTTTTTAGATAAATACGAAACTCACTTTTTGGCATGGTAGGCAAAAATAACAGAACAACACCTGCTACAATCCTTACTTAGTCCTTTTACCTTTTCCACGTTCATACATCTGGTCAAACACGCGTTCATTTATATGAATTACTGGCACATGCCCGCGGCTTCGCCCGCGTCGAGTTCGATAAATTGACCCACGGGATCATACTACTGGGATAAAAAGTACCATATGTGTTAATCCAGGTTACAAACTATCTGTGTACAAAATTTCATCCAAATCCGTTCAGTAGTTTTTGCGTGAAAGAGTAACAAACATAACAACACACAAACTTTCGCCTTTAATATATAAAAGTGTAATTTAGTACAAACGCGACTGGTTTGATCGCGCGATAAACGAGTGTGACGATCTTATTCGCGCGTCAATCGCTTTTAGTGAGAACACCGCCTAAAGGTCAGCGCGGACATGGTATCACAATGTTCGATAAGATTTTCATTTATAGATTATTGATTATTTTTTATTATTTGTATTTTTTATTTATATTTTTTACGGTAATTATTATCTAAATAATATGCACGTTGGTAGATCAGATAATCAGTCGCTCCGTGTAAAATACTGGCATTCATTTGCGTCTGGTCAGACTGGAAGCCGACCCCAATATCGTTTGGAAAAGGTACCTACACTTACATTTTGAGCAGTCGGTTAAAAATGTGATACAAATGCATATACAGGGTTTACCGGACAGAATACTTGGTTGACGGCTTCGTGAGGGGCCCGCTCACGAAGCCTTCAACCAAGCATTCTGTACGGTCGACCAAGCTATTTGGTTTACATTGTAAACCGTACTTCGAACTAAGTTACCCTTCGCAAAAATTATTGCCGGGAAACGACTTTTCTTTTGTGGTGAAAAACTACGTTTTACGGTAAAACTCAATGTAGCGCACTCAAAACATTGTGCTGATGAATGCGTTGATTAGTAAACGAGTTATGGAGGTAATTGAAGTAAAGTCATTAACTTAAAAGCTAGTATTAAAAAAAAAAACTTGAACTTTGACTTCCAATATCTCCGTAACTAGACGTTTCCCAGTTATAGAACAAAAATATGATCGCACTGACGCGACGACGGGGAGAACAAGTGCCTTTCGACTTCGTTATGGATGTTTTTACACCCTTAAATTCGAGCATACCTAATACCTACTCTGTGCTGACCATTGTGTACTGCTTTATACAGGTTGCTTGTTAAAGTAGTCGCGTGCCATAGCTAAGGGGTGAGTTCAGTATCGATAAAGGAAGCCGTAAGAAAAAAAAAATTATTGCAGATCAACCTAATTTAGGACCTACTAACTTAAAATAGCAAACGTTTAGAATTAAAATTATTTTATATTGCTATTTGAAGTTAGTAGGTACTAAATTACTTAATTAATATTTTTTTATTGTTTTTAATTTTTAATTTTTTGGATTTATTTTTAATTTTTTAAGAGTTCCTTTACTATACTGATACTGAATTCACCCCTAAGCTATGGCACGGGACTACTTTAACACCCTGTAAAATAGTGTAAGTTACGCCGCGCTCGTTGTTCATACTTATGTAACATTGAATTTTAAAACGAAACTATATTTCCTATCCACTAAATAGTGGATGGCAATTGTTACACCTCTGCTTTGTTAATTATTTTTAGAAAAAAAAAACAATTCAACAATAAGTATAAGTAAAAAAAACATTCAATAATTATTCCTAATTTAGAGTCGAATTAAGATAGATTATATTCTTAGGTAGGTATTAAATAGCGTTTACTGTATTTAATAAGGTAACCCGACTATCACATCACATGAGACCCTTTTAAGCACGGAGCATGCAATTTTGAGCAATAAAACGGCATCAGTACTTTCTGGAGCACATACTTATACACTAGCGCTGTGCGGTTCTTTTGGCGGGTGAGCATAACCGGAACCAGCGCTACCATTTTGTTATTTAATGCAATATCCATAGACAATTTTACAGCGTCCTCTTGATAAGCACTAAATTATCCATGCAACAATGTTTAATGCACAAAACGTATAGAAACGTCAAAATAAATATTTGCCCAAACAGTACAGTATTAGCAAAAATAACGTAAAATATATTTTTCAATACACTTCCTCGAAAACTGGTTCTTAACGCACTATGATTAGGTTCAACATGCAATGTATTTCACGCGTGTGCGATTTTTTTCATTTACCAACACGTGTGCGGGAATGAAAATTGCCACAGATAACTATACCTATACTTAGTCCAAATTGGTTCAATGCCTATAGTCGGAGGTTAATGTTTTTTTTTATTTCGGCAAAGTAATAATGCGTCTTTACGGCGTAATATTTTTTGGATATTTAAATTGTGTTTATAAATAGAATATCATAGATAAACATGATTATTTAAAACTAATATTCACTTTTTTAAACAAATTAACATTTATTTGTGTTTTAAATTTAAAAATACAAAAAAAAACTATTTTTTATATTAGGCTGTTTAAAGGCTTCATACCTTTGCTTCTCCTTCAACCTGGCGAAAGCAAAGCGCGGAAAAAGGAAAATCATAGTTTCCTAATAATTCATGACAAAAATATTTATAGTTCTTTTATTTAATTTCTTCAAAAGTGTATTGAAAAACGTCGTTTGATACACGTGGACATTTGTTATATATTGTAGTTCTCGGCTCAAAAACACCCTCGCCTACGGCTCGGGAGTTAATTCCGCCTCGGGTACAATAACAAACTTTCTCCACTTGTATCAAAATGTACTATTAAAATACTTATCTGCATTCTACACTATTTGTGTGTTTTTTTCAAGGCACCAAATAGAGGTATCACTTAATATATAAGTGCGGTAAGTTGAAAATTACAGCCGAGGCGATATTCATAGCCCGAGCTGCAGGCGAGGGCGATAAAAAAAGCTGAGGCTGTAATTATCAAAGCGCACGACATCATACGACGTTTTATTACATATTTGCGAGGAAATAAATAAAACAAATAAAAACAAAATAGCGAAAAGAAAAAGCGCGCGGAAATATTTTTACTTGTTCACATATTAGTGAGGCGCGCGCATCAGCGCTTTTTTTTAAGGCAAAGACACAAAAAACAGCCAGTTTTACTAATAAAGTAAATTAATATTTATAACACATTTGCTCGTAAAGGGTCTCTTATGTCACCAATTTCAATATCGTAATGTATCTCATTACGTACTTGTGCTGTAAAGTAAAATGCACGGTTTATACTTTCTTAAATCTTAGCAAAGAGTTTTTATGTCAGAAAAGTGGTCAACATTTTATGAATAAAATTAACTTTGGGAGATGAAATATAATAAATAAACAATTAATTATTTAATTTAATTAATTTTGACAATAAATTACAACCATTTATCTGTAAAAAAAAACACAAAAATATTAATTTACTTTATTAGTAATACTGGCTGTTTTTTGTGTCTTTGCCTTAAAAAAAGCGCTGATGCGCGCGCCTCGCTAATTTGTGAACAAGTAAAAATTATTCCGCGCGCTTTTTCTTTTCGCTGTATTGTTTTTATTTGTTTTATTTATTTCCTCGCAAATATGTTATAAAACGTGGTATGACATACGTGCGCTTTGATAATTACAGCCTCTGCTTTTTTATCGCCCTCGCCTACGGCTCGGGCAAGCAATATCGCCTCGGCTGTAATTTTCAACTTACCGCACTTATATCATAATGTACTATTTTGTGTTTTTGTTACAGATCAATGGTTGTATAATTTACTGTCAAAATTAATTAAATTAAAGAATTAAATGTTTATTTATTATATTTCATCTCCCAAAGTTAATTTTATTCATAAAATGTTGACCACTTTTCTGTCATAAAAACTCTTTGCTAAGATTTAAAAAAGTATAAACCGTGCATTTTACTTTACAGCACAAGTAATGAGATACATTACGATATTGAAATTGGTGAAATAGAGACCCTTTACGAGCAAATGTGTTATAAACAATATTACGTCACCGTACCATCACCGTACCGAACGATCGACGACTGACGTGTCATAGAATCCTTTGCCTACTAATTAAAGTAAATATATAGTACAGTGAAATTTATGTCTTAACTGAGTAAACATAGGGTCCATTATCGAGTGTTGCGTGTGCTTCGACTTAACAATTAACCACTCAGTTTAACGAAAACCTAAAGTTAGAAGCAAGGCTAAACCGTGCGGTTCATGGCCCTTTACGGGGCCCCGGTGTGGGCACGTTCATTGAGGCGGCGTGCCGCCCACCACTTGAACGTGCCCCAGAAGGTGGTAGCCGTAAGGCTGGTCCGGGGGTACCGCACGATCTCCCGCGAGGCGGCGAACCTCCTTGCCGGATTGCTGCCATGGGATCTGGAGGCAATAGTCCTCGCGCGCCTACATGAGTGGCGCGCGGAGGCGCTACGCCGCGCCGGGGGGAAACTCCGCTGCCGCGGCAAATTGTCGCTCAGCGGACGGACTTCCGGCGGGATCTCATGGCGACATGGAGAGAGCGACTATCGCAACCCCGTGCAGGGCACGCCACAATAGTGGCGATAAGTCCCCTCTTTGAGGAGTGGCTGGAGAGACGCCACGGCGTCCTCACCTTCCGCCTGACGCAGGTTCTTACCGGACACGGATGTTTCGGTAAGTTCCTGCACCGAATCGGGCGGGAGGAAACGCCCGGGTGTCACCATTGTGAGGATCGACCGGAGGACACGGTGGAGCACACGGTGGAGGTGTGCCCCGCTTGGGCGGAGCACCGCCGTGTCCTCGTAGCGGCGATTGGCGGCGGCGACCTCTCGCTCCCGGCCTTGGTTCAATCCATGGTCCGGAGCGAGACGGAATGGGACGCCATCACCTCCTTCTGCGAAGCAGTCATGCTAGCGAAGGAGGTGGCGGAACAGGACAGGGAGAGATCCTCACGTCCCGGCCGCCGCGGGAGACGCCCCGGGCGTCGAGGGCCACGTGGTGGCTTCCGGCCACCGTAGGCGCGGGCCTGTGGACGGGGAGCTATGGGCTAGCTCGCCGTCCGTCTCATGACGACAGGCCGTGTCGACGGCGCGTTCGTGTTCCACGCGCGCCTCAAAGAGAGTCAGCAATAGGGAAGGGGTCCGCGAGGACCGAAGCCTGCCGGGGCTGCGGGACTATTCGAAAGAGATACCGTGGCCCCGGAACACAAAGGGTGAGGAAGGAACATGGATGGGTTTTAGTCAGTAAAAGTCTGACACTCCCTCCTGCTCCGCCCAGAGCGGGAGAAGTCATTTGATGATTTCCCATCCTAAAAAAAAAAAAAAAAAGGCAAGGCTAAACAACATTTGCACAATTTGTAATTTACCCGAAAAACGTGACGAGGACCTGCTTACAGTCATGGAATCTGTTGGTGCTGCTCTGAAATGTCCTATTTCTCGTCAGGACATCCTATCTATTCATCGTGCGCCTCACGCTCGCAAAGATGAAGGTAGCTGCCTGAAGAATATCATCGCAAAATTCTCATCACGTACACAGCGCAATAATATTATCCCTTGATCTGTCCACGAAGTAGACACAATAGTTAAACGATTCATGGTCATTCGACAGATCATGATTTATAAGTGCCTATCGTTTATCTAAAAGTTTAAAATCCAACGACATCGGCTTGTCAGGTACATCTCAAAATATTTATATTAACGAACATTTATTATTGTACAATAAAAAATATTTCGCGAATGCCGTGATTTGGCCAAAAAAAATAATGTTAAATATGTGTGGATCAAAAATGCCACTGTACTGGCTAAAGAAACAGAAAAATCGCCGCCCATCTTCTTTAAAAATACTGCCAATACCATCCACTTGCCACTACATATTTAACCGAAGGATTTTTCCCCATTGTATGGAAGACAGCCGTCATCACACCTGTATATAAGAGTGGCGATAAGACAGACATTAGAAACTATCGCCCTATTTCGATACTGTCCACTTTGTCTAAGCTTTTTGAGGGTCTTGTGCATAGCTCGCTATTTCCTTAACTGCGTAATTTTATCATTCCAGAACAGCACGGTTTCGTTAAATGTCGATCAACCACCACAAATCTTATGATTTTTACAAATTACTTATTTGAGAAGATGGACAACCGCATCCAAGTGGATGCTGTGTATACTGATTTCCAAAAGGCTTTTGACAAGGTGGACCATAAATTGCTTTTGAATAAAATTTCCTTCAACGGCATCAGAGGTACTTTGCTTAGGTGGTTTGCGTCTTAAATAGTTAATAGAACTCAAAAAGTTGTAATAAACGGTTACGAGTCAGACTATGTTGTCGTGCAATCTGGTGTGCCCCAGGGATCTGTGTTGGGCCCACTCCTCTTTATTCTATTAATTAATGATATTAAATCCTGTTTTATTAACTCAGCCTTCCTTCTTCTTTTTAGCGTGTCGATGGAAATTTTTTGTTAAATATGTTTGGCACAAAATTCAGCTATGCAAACTCCGCCTTGAAAGCCTTCCTAATGTACGCCGATGATATAAAAATTTATAAATCTTGTTTGAACATTCATGACTGCCTACTGCTTCAAGAGGATCTCCATAGACTTTCGCTATATTGCCTAGTAGTTACAACTTAGCTTACCTAAATGTAATTATATAGCTTACCTAAATGTATCTATATCATTTACCAAAAATAAAAATACAATTCATTTCAAGTATACCCTGCATGGCATTCCTTTGAAAAAAGTTGAGTCCACACGAGACCTTGGAATATTGCTGGATTCCAAATTAAACTTTGATATTCATATCGATAATGTTGTTAACAAAGCCTTTCAGATGTATGGTTTCGTCATGAGATCTTCCAAGGACTTTAAAAAAAACTACTTTCTTATTTTTATACAAGACCTTGATTCGCTCTCAGTTAGAATAAGCTGTTCCTATTTGGAGTTCTTTCTATGACAAAGACTCATATACGCTTGAAAAAAAAACCTACGTAACCTGCAGTATAAATTTTATCACTCGAGAATTTCTTGTTTAGAACTACTCAAACAGCACAATCTCTTGAGTTTGGAGTCCAGGCGTACGCTCCTCATGGTCATGATGCTGCATAGCATTTTTAATAATAAGTTTGATTGTAATGAACTTATCAAAAAGTTATGTTACGTAGTACCTAGAAGTATTATATGGCGGGAGGTGCGCGTCGCCGCCGCCTTGTAGTAAAATAACACACACTTTACTGATCCCGATATTTTTGTGATTGCTCCTGCACGTTTTAAAAAAATGGCTATAGCTTTACTTACCGACAATCTTTCATAGCTTACTTTTCTTTTTTTGTCTTCTTTTCGCAGGTCATACGATGTCCGAATGCGCGAAGAAAGCTGACACTCCGAGATGCGCGACTTGTTCCCGCTTTAAAAAGCCCTGTGACCATAAAACGGGAGACGCTGAATGCCCAGCTAGAAAAATAGCGGAACATAGATATATTCTCTCCGTCGATTATGAGGGCACCTAGTGCGTCATACTTTAGGTTTTCCGTTTATTATTCGCTGTCTAAGCAAAATGTCGCCCGCAACAAAAATGCCTTGACGATGTTTTTATTTTATTTTGCAATGTTTGCTTTGTTTAATGCTGACAGTCTTAATAAGCATTAGCAAATAAGTACTACAAATTGTTTTCTTACATTTTATTTACATGTGTGACCCTAATTAATTATATATTTTTGTCCGTATCTTATAATAGCGTTAAAGTACATTAGGTATATCATAATATATTAACTCATACTTACTAACTCATACTTTTATGTTAAATATTGTTAAGAAATCTATTGTCCAAATAGTATTTATTAGAAAAATGCCGCCTGTGATACAGGTTTAACCTAGTACAGGCATCGTATTTTGTTATACCAACATTATTTCTAGAATTTGAATTTTATTTTTTGTGCTAATTCTATTTTTGAATAAATATATTATTATTATTATTATTATTATTCATAATTTAGATATGCTCCCGTCCGTCCTTTCCTCTTTTAGGTATTTTTTTTTTGAATCCGTGGACAATATTGGGGGTTATACGTTTATTAAATGAACCTAATAATTAGCTCCGATATACAAATTGTAACTGCATTTTGTCCTTAAATAATTAAAATAAAAATTAAATTACGATTATTGAATAAGAGACAGTGAATTTTATTTTCTAGATTAAATATTGGAAAATGCCGCAAGTCAAGCAAACATGGGGTAAGTACCTACAATACGGAATTTTCTACTGACGTTTGTCACAACGCTTCAGTATATATCAATAGATGGCGCTGATCAGATTTGGGAATATTTTTTTAAGCGGCGTTCTAGTAAAATCCAATGAAAAATGAAATTACTACGTTATTACAGGCCAATGGTAAAAGCTTTTAGCAGGGCAAAAAATCTCTCCTAGACACATGTCAAACTCATTGTATGGTTAAATTTCTTTATTATTCATTGTTGTATTTAAAGTGAGAACTGTAAAGAGCCTTTTTTCTATCAAAAATTTTAACCTAAAAAGTCTACTGTTCTTTTGCATCACTGAAGTGAACTACAAGTTTAGGCATGGTTTTTGCTATTGTTCTTCTGAGTGTTTTTGCGTTACGTCTAAACTCCTGGTGCGGTCGAGTCGAGCTTAGGTTCCTCCGAACTTCAGTTAAGGCTTTGTGAACATAAAAATACTAGAACTGTCCCGTTGCCTTGTGGTCGGAAGCGCGACTGCTGAGCATAAGGTTCTGGGTTCTGTTCCCGGATCGGTAAAAGTAGCGAATTGGCGGTACCATGCGTCAATCCGTTAGTCCCAGCATCTGTCAGGCTATTACGTATCTCTGTTGACAGCTCGAAATGATTGTAACTGGGCTCAGTGTCCATCAATTAACTGTCAAAAGGTTAGTTTCGTATTATGTATGACCCTGTTGGTCACCGTAAAGTGATATCCACTCAGTGTGATACGTAATACCAATATTATGACATTCACGGTTGTCATCAAAGTTCGGTGTACAACCGAAGCTTGATAGTCACTGGATTTCAGAAAGATACGTAATAGCCCTGCTGATCTCTCCAATCGTGATAGATTTCCGAAGCATCGGACTATTGCAGTAACGAAAGAGAGAGTGCACTTTGTACCTTGCTAAATCGAGACAGAGTTCAGTATGCTATAACGTGTGTGTCCTGACGCTTTATTTTCACTCTGTGCCAATGTACATGCAACCTAAGGCTGTATGTTTCATTTTAGGAATCGTATTTTATTTACTTATATTTTATTTTATTTGTCCTACCATTTTGTCACATATTTGTGTCATTTAGCGTATAGGGCACGCGCTTGCTTGTCACGTATTATTGACAATGGCGGTAAAAGTCATGGCTCTCGATGAAGAACGTGCTATATTGGATAGCAAATGCGCTGATAACTCAGACAAAAACAAAGGGTTTAAATTGGTTACAATACCTACCATAGAACCGCGACGATACGGTGACGATGCGGTTTGCCGGCAGTGCACAGTAGGCCTAATTGTCATCATTGCTATCGAATAAGTAATATTAATGCTGGCAATAATCTGAACGCGGTGTAAAAGTGCTGATCACGATTAGAATAATTGGCCTATTTAGCTCAGAACCATTTAGCGCCATCGTCCCGCCGACTTTTTGTACAGACGGCATATTATCAAACTACTACAATCTGTCAAATTTCTGTACTTAATAAATTTACAATTTTATCGCTAAAGCATTAGGTTCAATGTTCATTGGGATAATTTGACAGTTTCAGGTAGGTTGATGTGATCCGAGGCCCTACTCCCTAACGCTTCTCTCGTCTCTCTCACTCGCACTCATCTGCAGACGTGCGCGAGAGGGACGGATTGATCCGAATATACGCACGAAGCGTTAGAGAGTAGGGCCCCTGTACCGATAGCGATGCTGTCACTAGTCTAGTAAACGCGCTTTTGTATCACTGTAATCGCTTGTTTTATTCTTAATATATTTTATCAGAGTCTTCTTTACTCAAAGATACGTCATAACTGAACACCTCCACTGCGGATCACACAAAATCGGCCCGATTCGGAGCTGACCGGTGCTGCGTGCGGTGAAAACTATATCTATCTCGCTGGTGCCGAACGATTATCTTCGGTAATTGTAGAAGTTCGACAGAGACAAACATAATATGCAAAAAAAAAAGAGGCAACGTTTTAGCGCTTCAATCTAACCTGGTGGCGTCAGGTCAAAATGGACTGATACGCACTGTCGAATTGCATGCCGGAGTCCAGTTGTGACTGTAGCGTTCATAATATTTCTGTAGGCACGCTGAATCCTGAAACCTGATTGATCGTGATTGAAGCGTTAAGGCATTGCGATAGTAGTGATACAGAATCGTGGTCACGAAGGAGATACACAGCCAGCGATAGCATCGCTACCCTTTGAGTTTGAATCGCCGCAAAAAGTGGCCGTAGTCACAGTATAATTATAAACAGTAGTCTGACTCTCTCTCTCTCGTCTCTCTCTCGTCTACTATCGGGTATACTGTGTGGTTTATCGTTAAGAAAATGACGCGCCGCGCGCGACAATCAGTCTGTTCGCACCTTGAAGTATCCTTACGGGTGGGGGAAGGGCGCTCGTTTAATTACGTCAGCGATTCGGGCGTTCCTTTGAATTCAAACTACTGCTATTAATTATACTGTGCCGTAGTCGAAGAGCCTGTTCAAAATGCGACAATTTTATATCCGAATTTGTTGTTTACAGAATGTCCAGTAATGTCCAAGCCACAATATTATACAGGCTTTACAAGTGCTGAAAAAACACGGACTATATTTTGGCTCAGTTTTTTTTTATCATCCACTGTTTTTACAGTTATTATTGTTCTAATGGTGGTGTTTATATATAATTCTGGTCCTAAGTGACTTCGTTTGGACAAAAAAAAAAATGTTAAAGTGTATAATTAAAAAATGTAACGTGAATTTTTGTATAAACTTTAACGGAAGACAAGTTTTTGTTGTTTTTTTTGGATAGTAAGTTATTTATTAGGTACTGGCTGAAATAATTAGGTCGTACCAGGTAACGTTACAACATTATTTCATTATGGTCTAATACTTTATGGTCAATTTTTGTGTGCTCTGGCCACACTGAAGTGAATAGGTACCGTGCGGGACACTTAGACTAGGCACACTTCTTTTTTCTATAGTCTAAGGTGGGACACGATTGGGTGTGTCAAACTCAAACTCAAAGCATTTATTTCAATTAGACCATTACGGCACTTTTGAATGTAAAAAATACAAAAATAAAGCAAAGCTACAGTCACAGTACCTACAAGCCATAAAAACTGTGAAGTACTGTAGTTGCCCATTCCCTAGCGTAGATCTCTATGGAGAAGAACGGGCAAGAAACTCCATGGACACTCTTTTTTTAAATCGAAATAATGTTACAAGATCTTGGTTACATCATTCATGTTGAGATTATACATATATGTGAGAACGATGTAGAAAGACGTGCACATTAGGTTAAGAGCCTCTAGGGAAAATGATTAAATCAACAATTTAAAAATAAAGTAATTTAAATGAACGAACCGTGGCAGCTAAGAGATGACCAGTCCCAACTGAGAGCGCCCGTTTACGAACATGACGCATGGATCGGCGCCATTCAACTCAACCATATTGAAGGGAACTAAATGACTCTGACACACCCGCCACTATCGGCGAGACATTTGAGTGAGCATGACATTGTCTCAGCCACCAAGGCTTATTCAAGTCAATGAAAGATAATTAATAAATGTAAATGGTAGCTGAACAGTACAAAGTACCTACTCACACATGTGTTATGCAATTAAATAATATATTATTATACTTAGAGCTGGAATATAAACAATGCAAGGATATTTTTACAATCTTCGTCGATTATTTGAAAAGAACACCTTCATATAAGAAAAATGCCAATTTTGTATGGGAGTCCGGCTGTTCTTGCGTCTCAACTGAAACATCAGTAAAATGCAGTGACCTGTACCCTGCGGGGTTGCGACAGTCGCTCTCTCCATGTCGCCATGAGATCACGCCGGAAGTCCGTCCGCTGAGCGACAATTTGCCTCGGCAGCGGAGTTACCCCCCGGCGTAGGGCCTCCGCGCGCCATTAATGTAGGCGCGCGAGGACTATTGCCTCCAGATCCCTTGGCGGCAATCCGGCAAGGAGGCCGCCGCCTCACTGGAGATCGTGCGGTACCCACGGACTAGCTTTACGGCTAACACCTTTTGGGGCGCGTTCAGGTAATGGGTGGCTCGCCGCCTCAAGGAACGCGCCCACACCGGGGCCCCGTAAAGAGCCATGGACCGCATGACCCCCGCGTAGAGCCTCCGGCACTCGGCAGGAGGCGTTTGGACCCCCCAGGTTGGGCAGGAGCCGCCTGAAGGCAGCCCCGATCCGTTCAAGTTTGGGGGCCAAACGTTGGAAATGCTTCACGAAGTTCCACCGGCTGTCGAGGACGAGTCCTAGGTACTTCAAAGTCGGCTCGACGCCCTCTCACCGTGAGTAAGGATCCCGTCGGTGGCGCATTCCGAGGCCCATGAAATCACATGGCCTCGGACTTGTACAATGCCACCTCGAGACCCAGTTGCTGGATCCTCTCAAGGACTATCGCAACCCCGCGTGTCATAATTTCGGCCGCCGCCTCGTGCGACCCCCCTGTGCCAGCACCAGCGTGTCGTCTGCATAGCAAACCACGCTGACGCCGCTAGGGAGGTCGGCGCGCAGCACCCAGTCGTAACCGATGTACCACAAGGACGGGCCTAGAACCGATCCCTGCGGAACACCGCACGACATCTCTCGCCGGTTCCAGTCTCCGCTGCGACCGGGGTAAATGACGGCTCTGTCCGTCAGGTAGTTCCCGACCACACGACGAAGGTAGATCTGCACTAGGTGACACCAGAGTGCCTCCCTTATGCAGCTCCAGGCACGATGTTGAAGGCGTTGGCGATGTCGAGAGACACCGCCAAGACAACCCCACCCCGGGACACCGCATCCCCCGTCGTGAGGGCTCTCACGTACATGATGGCGTCCACCGTAGAGCGCCCCTTGCGGAAACCAAACCCAGGCTTTGCTAGGCAAGTCGTCGGGTCCCAGGGCGGTATTTTTGGCACTAAACCTGCGTACCGCCACTCTCAGGTCTATCCTAGTCACTTCCGGAACGTCGTCGTCGTCACTCTGGTGGTGGTCCGCTTCCAACACCGCAGGCGGCGGAGCCATAGGCGGGGGGAATGTTCCCCTCGCGAAGGGAATAGTAGGGCTATTACGTATCTCTGTTGACAGCTCGAAATGATAGTAACTGGGCTCAGTGTCCAACAATTAACTGTCAAAATGTTGACCCTGTTAGTCACCGTAATGTGATATCCACTCAGTGTGATACGTAATACCAATACCAATATTATGACATTCACGGTTGTCATCATAGTTCAGTGTACAACCGAAGCTTGATAGTCACTGGATATCAGAAAGATACGTAATAGACTTGCAGAGCGCTCAATACGTCCGCCACAAGCTGAGGCCGGAGACTCTGCGTCAATGGGGGGACCCAGGTGCGGATTTTATCCCGCACCATCTCGTAAGGACGAGGACAGCCTCGCGGAGGGCGGTCTTCGCCGCTCTTTCAGAATACCAGCGCTGTGACGTTTTTTTAATGTTACAGCACTATGCTGAGATAGGGGCCTTTTGGCCTTGTACAGGACCAATTTCGTTTTCTTTTCTTTTTTATATTTAATTTTATGAGTTGATAATTTCACCATTTTATTTATGTGTTTTGTCCTGTGCGGGCTAATAAATGCTTTTTCTTTCTTTCTTTCTTTCTCTTTCTCTTTACTCCTCATAAAGCTCCGCCTTAATGGCTGCCGCATTCGGTGGGCGAATGCGGAGCCTGCGGTGCCTGGCGTACAGGTATCGCGCAGCCACGCACGCTTCGCGCAGCCACGCACGCTTCGCGCAGAGACGTCAGCTCACGCGACCACCAGTACACCTGACGCCTGGCGCTTCCTGGCCGAACACGAGGCATTGCCACGTCGCAGATGTCGGACATGGCCTCCTGGAACCACCCTGGCCTGCACAATCGAGGCTTCCAGGAGGAGCTCCCGGTCCAGCTGCTACAGCGCCCAACGCGGACCACTTGGGGCCTGTTGAACCGGCGCGCTTCAGGTCTGAGTGGAGACGTCGAGCTGGATGTACCGGTGGTCGGAATATGTCTCCACCCCCTCCAAGACACGCCAGTCAACGACACGCGGCGACAGAGCGGGGCTGGCGAACGAAATGTCCACCACCGACTCGCCCTGCATCCGCACACACGTGGCGACAGAACCCCGATTTAGGGCGCCCAGGCCCTTCTCTATAGCCCAGTCCTCCACCATCCTTCCCCGCACGTCTGAGCAACGAGATCCCCAAGCCAAGTTCTTGGCATTGAAGGCCCCGAGGACAGGCATGGGGAGGGAATGGCTTCCGACGACGACACTCAACTCTGTGAGAGAGTTGTGGAACTCGGCGAGAGTTCGGCTCGGGGAGAAGTAGACTCCCACCACGACGATCTCCCCGAACCGTGCTGCTACGCACCCCCGACCCCTCCTGACACTTTCAAGGGTCGGGGTGCCGGCGGCGGCCGACGACACTATGGTTACTGAGCCCTAAGGTCCGCCACACAGTCTTCCCTGGGCAGGACAAAATACGGCTCAGCGACCACAGCGATATTAATCGACCACTGCGCCATGCTCTGGAGCAGCAGATCCTGAGCGCAGGCGCAGTGGTTCATGTTCGCTTGGAGGAAGCGTAATGGGGCTGTTATTGGCATTCCATTACCGCTTCCTCCACTCGGGCCCCCTGTGAAGGAAGGCCCTCTGCAGGCGCAATTGTCGCGGTGGCGGTGGAGGGCCCTCCCCTGCCTCTGGCCTTGGCTTTGGCGGGTGCAGCGCAGGCCTTGCTGCCAGCCCGCTGATCAGCCGGCTTGTCAGCCGCCGCACATGCGGCGCAGTGCGGCGTGGCGCAGCATTTAGAGATTCAGAGCAGCAAACTGACAGTGAAACAAATACTACTGACGATGAAACATATACGCGAACATTTTTAAATAAGACGAGTCAAAAACGAATGGAATCGCAACCACCAGAAACGTACATGATTCTCCAATGATAGAAGAGATCAATCAAACGAAGGTCAAAACACCAATGCTCATTGCTATGGATTGTACCTGTCTTTACCACTATTCCTATATTGGCTCTAGGCTGCATAGTCGGCTGATTGTGTTTAACTGGCTGCGGTTGGTCGGTCTTCCTCTCCCTTCCCAGAGCATGTATTTCCTTACGAAATCGTGCCCCCTGGTGTATCCGGCTTGTCCGGATCAGGCTTGCTCCTGGCTGGGTGTGGTGCTCAATCATCATCAATCATCAAGGAAGATCGAATATACAAAGCCAAATTTCTCTCAATATCGAAAATGTGATGGTGGACAATGTTAAATTAGTTTTTTAGAAGTACCTAGTTGTTTTACATCTTTGCCCAGCAAAATATTACCGTTAGGGTTGTCACCACAACGTCAAATTGCATCACAGATAAGGAGGTAAGTACTTTTATTTATGTAAATTCGTAATTTAATGTTGATAAAACAAGAGTCTACAAAGTATTGCAATAATCAATAAATACATGTGTTAAAAATGTAAATTTCGATGTAAAAAGTCCACTGAATGTTTTGGAAAATAATTAGGCTGACTAAAAATTTGCAACAGAGTTACAAGAAAAAAGAATAACATTTGGAACAGAAATGTCATACTATACCAGTAATGAATACTTATTATGACTTGATAATAATCAATATAACATTGTTTGTTCTAAAAAACTGCTAATTTCATGATAATTTTAGATTAATCATAAAGAGCGAACTATTTGATCGTCACGTACCTGCGTACACCGTACTGATGTACAATAATAAAAAATGATGCTGATGGAATTTAATTATTATAATTCTGTGACTTTATACGCGTGTCAAATTGCAAAAAACGTAAGTAAATTAGAATTTCGCGGTCTACCCTGGCGCTTCCACCATAAATCGGAACTAAGACCGCCATGTTATTTTTTCAATTCGAATTCCACAGACAATTTGATAAATGTTTTAAAAGCTCCTGTCAATGTCATTGATGCGCCCAAAGAGATACGTCCATGCAAAAGAAGCATACAGCATTAGGTTAGTTTCGTTTGTTAATATTCTTTCGATCAACCGTGAAGTGCTTTTTCCACAGTTATTTTTTTTTTTTTTAATGTTCGGTGATATTATAAGCGTCGCAATGGCAAAGACTCCAGATAAAAGAAATGAGAGAGAAACACAGCAACGCACCAGGTATTTTTCTGCCAGCAAAAACTCCTACGTGTATAAGAACATGACATGGATGCATGTATTGGGCCTGGCTTTTATCCTAACTATCGGCGTGGCGTTGATAGTGATCCTGATATTCAGAGAAAGGGGAAGGGACACTTTAAGAGAATTAAAAAAATTACAAGAATTCAAAGAATTACAAGAATTAAACGAAGAATAAATTGTTCGTAGTGAGCTTGACGTTTCTTTTTAACTCTGTAATTCTCTTTTGTTTGATTAGCATTTAATTTAATCATCCAGTGGTTGAAATTCGGCCGTTTTACACTGTTTTTAAGATTTTCTTTCGTTTTCTAAATGCCGTCTCCGTGTGAATTTAAACTAAGTATGATATTATCTACTGACGCTATCCGTGCGCGTACTAAACAATAATTCAAAATATGTCTAAAATAATAATATATTTTTCATCCCCCCATCTCGGAAAGAGTATTTTTGCTCTTCGATATCTGAGTGCAAAAGTCGTTTTTATCCTATAGAGGATAAAGTAAATTGAATTTAGAACATCGTGTGCACTAAGTTTGTGAATTCAAAACATCATTAAACCTATTTACTTCTACCTCCATGGTGCCGAATTTATCATAGGTACAACCTTTTTTAATTTGTTAAAAACTCAGACTCGGAACCTTCTTGGTGTACTTTTATAATTTGCTTTGCGCGCGCCATTTTCTTGTCAGGTCAAAAAAAAAACCTTAACCTTAAACCTTAACCTTGTTAAAACCTTAGGTTAAAAACAAGTGAAAAACGTAAAATAAGTGGTTTTGGCGACCAAGAAGTTTATTTGACGCCAACAGAATTGACTGAAACTGTTAATAATGCGCAAATGAGCTTTCTCCCTCAACAATCACGCGAGAAGGATTTGAAACAGTACGATATTAAAAAAATAGAAAAAAAATAGGTAGAAAATGCCCAAGGCATTAAGTCCGCCTTTGTACAGTTTTTACTTGTGCATAAAGTTTTAATAAATAAATAAATAAATATTACACTCAACTTAACTAACTGTAGCAACGTTACTTTAAATTTTTCTTAATTGTACCTAAGTATTATTTGTTATAATTTAAAGATTATTCTGTAATACTTACCTACCATAAT
This sequence comes from Xestia rhomboidea, assembly GCA_963853795.1. Taxonomy (NCBI): domain Eukaryota; kingdom Metazoa; phylum Arthropoda; class Insecta; order Lepidoptera; family Noctuidae; genus Xestia; species Xestia rhomboidea. Next base: position 762,150 of record OY970784.1, read on the forward strand.
GTAGTAGTTAACACCTAAACTGAAATAAAAGTAAAAGTATCTTGTGATTGTAAATGTTTTTTTTTTGCATTTAGTCATTTCCTCGCTGAGGTGGGATGAAAAGTTACGTGTTGCACTCGAGTGCAAAGATTTTTCACCTCGTGCTCTTTTGATTCCCTCGCTAACGCTCAGGATTCTAATTTTTGAATCACTCGCTGCGCTCGTGACTCAATTTTAGAATCCTTCGCTTGCTCGGTTATCAAAATTGAGCACGCGGTTAAAAAGCACTTTGCACTCTTGCACTTTGCACTTTGCACTCTTGTATAACAAATAACTATACTCTGTACAATTATTTATAGAAGTAAAGAAGTTTGATGATAAATAATTACCCGAGATTTATTATGAAGGACGGTGCGGTTTATATAATTATGTCGGGCGTGCCACCGTCTAGGTGAATCAATCATTCACAATATTAACATTATCTCCGAGTGTTCTCGTCTGGCTAACGGAGAGTACTTGCTTAGACACAACCTTGTAGCCAGGATCATCCATCAGCAACTTGCTCTAAAATACAGCCTTGTGGAATCCAAAGTGCCGTACTATTGGTATGTGCCCGACCCAGTTCTCGATAATGGTACCTAATATCACATTGTACTGGGATCACTGACAGGAGTATTGTTGGAAGGTATGTGGTTTTTGTTCAAAATACCATCTCCAACGAAAACCTGCATGGTGCTCACATTTTTTTTTTATTTTTTTTTTATTTTTTTTTTTATACCACCTTAAACTATCATTACAGGGTTTACCCTAATGCGACAGCCAAGAACTTAAATTAAACCTAAACCTTGCAACCAAATTAGAAAAAGATTAAACTAAAACATTATTTTAGAAAAATATTAAATAAGAAAGATAAAAAGATTAAACTAAAACATTAAAAAAGATAAAACATTAATAAAATATTGCATTATAAACACAAAAGCATAATAAAAACTTAGTACAAAAATAAAGTTAAAACTAGATATTATTTCGCCTGTAACATAATATAAATAGTAATACCCTTGCGAATTCACTAAAACAACATGTAAACACATCAATCTGTGTTTGAAGATCGTTGATGGTACGGATAGCTCTGGTAAGGGCTGCCTTGGCAAGTAGATTAGTTCTAGCTGTAGGTACCAGTAGCAGTGGCGGGCTGCGTCGCCGCCACACGTAGCGGTCCGGCACACACAGACTCAAGCACTGCAATACTCCCGGGTGACTCTCCATTCCACGAAGCACCTTCACCAAGTAGGCAACCAGCGTAAACTCCCGTCGGACATGCAGTTGATTATAGCCAACCATGCCCAGGACAAACAGAGTGGGATACATCAGTGGGTAAAACGGATATACCCCTTATAATTTCCTGTACAAATGGCGCGTGAACTTATTCTGAACGCGCTCCAACATTACAGAGTACTTAGCTTCATGTGGAGCCCATATGATTGCACTATGTTCCAGATGACTCCTGACTAGTGCATCATACAGGACCCTAACTGCTGTGATGTTTGTGAAGCTTTGTGTCTGTCTCAGAACAAATCCTAAGTTTCTGTACGCCTTCTTACAGATCTTGGTTACATGCTCACGGAATGTCAGATCGGGAGTCATGAAAACACCCAAGTCTCGCACCTCGGTGACTCGTTGCAGAGGCGCCGCGTCCACCACGTACTCATAGAGCAGAGGTGCACGAGCACGGGTGAAACTCATCAACGAGCACTTAGATACGTTTAAGTACAGTTTGTTTTCATGACTCCATTGTACTATTCGATCGATGTCTTCCTGTAGGCGCCTGCAATCGGATTTTGACCTAATCTCAAGCAGCAACTTGAAGTCATCAGCAAACAATAAACAAGCGCCATGTCTTACGACTTCCGGCAAATTGTTTATCATAATAATGAATTCTAGAGGCCCCAAGTTGGTACCCTGACTTACACCCGACCAAGTGTAATATAAGTCAGATTCACATCCGTTGCAGTCCACATACTGCTGTCTGCCTTGCATGTAACTGGCGAAAAACCGCAATAGATGCTGGGTGCATCCGACCTCTGCTACATGATTTGATAAAGAGAATATCTGACCTGTAACTTCTGAGTTTGTTTCTTCTGAGAATGAGGTGTTTTCTAGGCTAGCTTCTACTATAAAACGATAGATGGCGCTGTACTTGACTCAGTGTAAAAATAATTTTTTTCGGTGTGCGGTCGCAGCTAAATCGAGTTTTTACGTGCAGCAGACATCAGTGTCCAAATATTTGGTGCCAGGTCGTATTTTATAGAAATTATAGCCAAAATGAAAAAAGTAAGTTGCAATGCAACAAAAACGCAAACCGAACCAAGCAAGGCGAACGTACACAAACTAGGAAGGTACACTTTTGAAAGACAATGAACGCCAACCCCATACAGCCAAACAAACATTTTGAAGAAACTCCGACCTTATATTTATTTAGGCCCCGTTCCCACTATGTCGTGTCGTGGATTGTGTAATTAAATGGAGGTGTTCACATATAGGACGACACGATTACTGTCGTCCACGAGTTTTGCCAACTAAAAACCAACGATAAATTAATCGTCACGACATAGTTGGAACGGGGCCTTATAGTTCGTAATAAAAGTCGTGTGTTTTTAATGTAAACCTCCTTACAAAAATTAAATATCTTTGAATATGTGTATCAAATCGGGCTCGTGTTTCGCGAAAGTGAAGCCAAGAAGGTCTCATGTGATAAGTTGCAAGTTACAAATTATTTTGTCCCCTTTTTCCTTGGCCCATGCTACATTAGCGGGATACAAGAACTTCTCGTATCCCGCTTGTTTTTACTTTGTTTTATGGGTGATTCCAGGAGATTTACTTTGATCAATTATAGACACACGTTCAGTTTAAACTGTTATTCTAATTTCCTTTGACAGCTGGATGACAGATCGGCGTTGACACTTGACAGGTTGTGTGCGTTCATAGATAATACAACACCGCTAATGTACTCAATACTTTTATTGCATTCTACAATGTGAACTTAGGTGGTAGGTACATGTATGTAGCATGGACCAAGGTCACTCCCTTCTACTTCTACTTCTTGTCAAGAAGTAGAACAGAGTGCATACCACACGATGCGCAATCTGATTCAGCTAATCACAAAACACTACATTTTTTTTCGATTTATCGCATTTAAAACGGCATTGTTTTTTTGTTTCGTAATGGCTTCTCGCAGTACAACCTGAGAGGTTGTCGTCTGCTTAACCGGACCCTGGCTGGGGTGCCTTAAGTATAAGGCCCCCAGCCAGGGCAAAAATTTACAAACTAAGCGACTACACGCTAAGGGCACCCCCTGCGGGGTACAGGCCTCAGCTTAGGGCGTCGCTGGGAGCACAGCAAGGGGATATGCTGGATCGGAGTGGTTAAAACGGCATTGTGTCGAAACGCGACGTTTCTTGTAATATTCAGCTGCATCCCGTTAGAATGGCCGTAGTCCGTAGCGTAAATCATTCATCCGATTTTGATGAATAAGTTGTCAATCGATTCGTTATTATGGGTAAAATGGGCTTCATTTTAACCGACTTCAACAATAGGAGGAGTCGATTTTACCTTGTAAACCCTGAATTTAATTAGAGCGTGATTTTTCAGTAGTCGGGTTTATAAGTTGTTTTAAGTATACCACACAAATTATTGTTACAGATTTTATTGTATCGGATGCTGTAGGAATATGTGACCGGCCTCCCTGTAGCGACAGTCTCTTCAGGATCAGGGGTGACGAGGGACTGTGTGCTGGCAAAGGCCGATTGATCTGTATCGTGTAAGCAGTGGTTATCGCTAGTATCGGCCTGCTTGTAGGATTTTTAAAACGTATTAATAGTAAACGTGGGCCGGGGCTGTTCTAACCACGAAGCCATAAATGCATGGATGATGTACGAAACTGTGAAAAAAAAAATATTTTATATCATATTTAAAAAATGAAAAATGCGCTGTGCGTGGAAATAAACAAAATACCTACTAATTATTGTGGTGAAAAAACGTGTAAGTATTAGAATTACATGTAATTTTTAATAAAATAAATGTTATGTTTTTAATAAATTTATTTTTCTTTTTAGTAAAAAAAATGCAAGAAAATACGTAAGTCCTAACGAAAATGAGGTCAAAATGAAAATCCAAGATGGCGCCGACGCCTCATTTTCGTTAATAGCGACCCCGAAAACCAGGAAATCGACACCCATGATGGAAAAACCAAAAATTTTCGTCGGCGCCATCTTGGATTTTCATTTTGACCTCATTTTCGTTGTCAGCGACCCCAAAAATCACGAAAACGACACCCATGATGAAAAAGTCGCGCAAAAGTTCAGACGCGCGTATGTCCATTCGTGCAAGTGTCCTTTCCGCGCAAAAGTCCATTCGCGCAAGTGTACTGGCGCGCAAAAGTAGATCCGTGCAAATTTCCGTTCGCGCATAAGTCTAATCGCGCAATAGTTCATGCGCACATATATTAAGTCTTTTCGCGCAAGTGGGTTCGCGCAAGTGTCTTTCGCGCAAATGTCTTTCGCGCATATGTCTTTCGCGCAACTGTCCTGATACCGAATTCTAGTCCACCAAAAATCTTGTACTTCGTTGGTAATATTTTGCCTTAAGCCAATGTCATTCTGGTATTCTACTCCTTGGTGGACTACGTTTTGGTGTAGTAAGTAATTGGACCTGGTCGCTCGGCACCCGCTAAAGTAGCTGCTTCTTGATCCCGGGTACACTGTTCAGAACACTCGCAAGGAATCTCCACTGCCACTGGGTCCGCCGCTATACTCATACTCCTTCGGTTGATTGGCGACTAGATCCGAGTTGAAAAAGGTTTTGTGTCTTCTTGAATAGTTCATCACATCAGTTATCTTAAATAGTTCATCACATCAGTTATTTTTTTGCTCCAGCCGCTTTTTACGTTTTTCCGAACCACTTTGAGGTGTTTTGTTTACGGGTTTATCCGACATTTTGTTCCTTTATTAAAGAAATGGTGTGAATGAAAAACGATGCGAGAGAAATTGTGATAATTTTTAAAATATCTACACAAGAAAAAAAAGAAACCCGTTTCTAGGCCTAGCCGTTACACGAATCAGTTATATACTAATTGACCCACTTAAGGTGGATGTTCCAGGGTAACCCGCGTAATTCAAATTTTCTTACGTTTTTTTGCAATTTGCAGGTCAGTGTCAGGTTTAATGTTGATTAAAATACGATTCGCGGCTGTAACACGTATGTAGTTACAGAATTATAATCATCAAAATCATCAATACAACCCTCCAAGCGCATAAAAGTGCAGGAATGAATTTGACCTTGAAAAAGCGTAAGAAAATTTGAATTTCGCGGGCTACCCTGGAGCATACACCTTAAATCTCAGCCTCAATTACAATGGCCAAGTGTGGAAAATAAGCAGTTTTAAATTGAGGACCTGACTCAGACAGATGATCGATTGTCAACAGCAACACTTCTGCAAATACCTAAAACTACTTTAGTTACTCTACTGGGTAAAGTTATGTCTTTCAACCCTCGGAGCCAATAAACAATACAATGATATGAAAATTCCTAGGACATTGTTTAATAATTTAATCTGGATGAAATTTCACTTTTCCTATTTTTTATATTTGATATTTCCTAAACTAATGAAGTTATCTAAGTCCTTCTTGTTCTAAGTTATCTAAATCCTTTGACATAGACCTACCTTTTGGTAGGTCTATGTCAAAGGGTTTTGGCTTATTACTGGGAGATGTGAAAATTGGGCTCGCGAAACCTTCCCAAATACTTTAATTTATGACAAAATTCTAGCCCTGTAACGCCAGGCCCAAGTTTCTATGGAGTTTGGGCTTCTCCTTTCGGCCATTTCATACTCGTCGAGTTTATAATATTAATTTAATTAAATGAAATAAGTGAATGACTTAAAAAATAAAATCTCGCAATCAATATTAAACTTACTTACCTAAGTACTTGATAATAACTTTAAGTTTTTAATTACACTTCGTTCTTCGTCTCGCCGATTGTCTCAAGGCAGTCTTTATAAAAAAAATCTAACACTCTTATGCATTGAACCGTCAAGCTGACATGTTTATGAGTTCTTATCAATTCATATTGGTTTCAAGAGGGTAGCTAAAAAAGTGATTACTCGAAAAAAACATCGAATGAACAAATTCCCATTGACTTAAGTTTTCAGACACTGTTTTTAACTTTCACGGTTCATAACTATACTCTCCCTTATTATTATTATTATACTCTTTGACTATACTTAAAATGTCAAGTGTCATGTGTGTGAAGTACGTGGAGTGAGTCCAGTATTGAGTATGCTCAAAAGTGACAGCCGGCAACATAAGAACTCCACAAAACCTGGTGATACTGTGTTTGCTGTGACTTAGTGTCGAGTCATGGCGCTTGCAACAGCGTCGAAGTATCGGGAGCTGAAAAATAAACAATAATCACGGAAGATATCCCGTAAGTGACATTAGAAGTATACATAAGTTTTAAGTATACATAAGTCAATTTGTGGAACACTCACGTTTTTAACCATTTTGATTGGTTCGTGTGTTGGCTTGTGACTTTGTGATCACTATGCCTGGTTTTCGCCGTCATATGGACATGGAAACCGCTGCAACCTCGTGAACCTCGTAGTCGTCAAATAATTATCGTCGTGAAAGCAAAAATCTAAAAGCGATTTTAAAAGATCTACTACTGCCGTTCCAAGTTCGATATTTGATTTTTGTAACGATATGCTGACTCCATTGATTCGATCCAGTATGGCATCCCAAAATAGCCAGCCCATAACGCATAACCATTTTCTTTTTTTTTTTAATCGTCTAATAGACATCTAGCCTCGTAAATCGCTTGCGATGTCCGACTCATAAGGCCCCCGAGCAAAATTTGCAACTATATTTGTGGTGGTTCAAACTTCGTTTGAAACACTGTTAGAATAAAGTTCTGATCAGATAGCACTACAAAGTGGTTGTTACGTCAGTCACTGTCGACCGAATAGTGCGAAATGAGTGGTTTTTATTCTACATAAAATCAAATATTCGTCTTTTAGAAAAAGTAAACTACAATTATGTTCATTATTAAATTGCCTATCCATTAGTATAAGTAGCAAATCAAAATAATGGTTACTTTACGAAGAGTAGCATGTTATAAATCATTATTTCTTATTTCTGTGGTTTTGTTGTGAAGGGATTTATTAAACAATAGGCTGCTTAAAAAAAAACGTCAATTTTGGAGTCAAGAATGTAGAAATTTAATGTATATTTTATTAATTTGTTTTTCTTAGGGATAAAGAGGAGGACAAATGTTTTTAAGAGCTGTCAATGTCATTGTGGCGCCAAATAGTAGATTATTAACCAAGGGGATAAAGCAGTGTCTTCTGTCGCGGATGACGATTTAAATCGCGAGCGTAACGAAGGACCCGAGGTTTACTCCCGAGCGTAGCGAGGGTGTTAAAAACTTAAATCACGAGCGAAGCGAGGGATTTAAGACGAGTCCTGAGTGTAGAGAGGGATTTAAGTTCACCCAAGACTAAGACAGCTTTATCACCGAGGAAAATACTCTACTTTTCGTACCATTTGCGAAAAAAAATAATAAAAATAATAATAATATGAGATAAGCATTTTAGAACATTAAATTATTTATAAAAATAAATTAAAATAAACTTAACGTTTATGTATTTGAAGAAAACAAAAACGCGGCAAATTCCTAGTGTAATGATAAAAAAAAGAAAAAAAGGGGGGTTTTGTATGATCTTATAAATGTGTGGTGTGCTCCAAATAAAAATAATAAGTAAAAGTGAAAATTCGGGCGCCAGGAGTACACACAAAACTATGCCTAGGATAGACTTACCTGCGGGAGCTGGCTTTTAATCTTCAAGTGGGAAGGTATCAATAAAAATCGACCATGAAAGTTACAGATCTATTTTATTACCCGAAGGCTGCTGGTTGGGAGAAAAACACAAGAAAATTCCTCTCTAAAATTAACAGATATGGTTCTAACTAGAGGTGTAAAACTAAGATGGAATAATTGTTATTTTATGGCCTGTCATTATTGCACTTATGAAAATCTAAAATAAGTACCACAAACCATACTAAATTCCGTCGAATAAACTAAACCCGAGGAGTCAAAACATGCTCATCTTGGTGACCTCCGCTGAGATGCCAACGGCGTCCATGATAAATTTTGGTAGAGGCGAGCGTTCAATTATTTAAGTTGAAGAAGAAAAAGAAACGCCGTGGGGCTGTAAACAAACATTAATAATCGTTAGCTGATATGCAGCGTTGATAAAAAATGGCGATCGACGCCAACGTTGTCACGAACAAATACGATTAAACTCACCGTTTCTTCCAAAATATTTAAATGTGTTCATCAGTAGACGACGCAATCCAAGCAAACATATGTTCAAGTTAAAAGATCCTGAAACAATTAAATATCGGAAACTATAAGCGTCTGCTATGAAAACAACCAAGACATGTGGAATGAACCGAAATTACAAAAAATTCGCTTACCATCAAAAATATATGCCATCCAACCAGGACGCGCGCAAGGGCAATCGGCCACCACATAATTGGGACTAGATGCCGCCCATCTGAAGGTATACTTCTAGATTTTTTTTAGGAGCGCTGCAATTACGCCATGACCCAAAAATAGACGAGTCGAAATGTGAGAAATGTCAAAGTGAACTTGACAGCGTAAACAATCAGTGTGACCACTACACAAATCCAAGTCAACCAAACAATGAATTTTTTATAAGGCAACACCCAAGCTAAACAGTCAAATAAACGACGAGAATATGCATCCATGTGACGAGCTAAAAAGCCTCGTTACACTAGACTAATGTTTTTTTGTCGGAAAAGCAAAGGCATCAAGCTCATACGGCTTCGTCGGTTTTCGTAATTTTATTTAATAATCATAACTGCATAATAAATGCGTATTCCTTTTTCAAAAAGATGTATAATGTTTGGTGTACAAACTCAATGGTGTAAACACAGATGTAGTTCAGTATAAATTTCGGTAAGTATTCCAAATTTAAATCACATTATCCCCCTAGAGGATGAATGAAATACAATAAAATTTTCTTTCCCTGTTTAACAGATTAAAATGACTATTGTTATGTTCGCTTTTTGCATGGACGTATCTGGACTTGGCATACCTACAAGACGTGATACCTATATGTAACGTAACGTACCACACGAAAACGTGGATACCTACACTTTATATTGGAGGATAAAATGGCGGCAAATAGGGCAGCTCATATCGATATTTCTCTACAATAACATCGATAAAAGTTTATGAGAATGTTTTCATAGTATCACGGTCCAATATCAACGGGTAGGTATTTTTAACACACTTTTCTTTGCTTCACTTGTAGGTAATATAGGTAGGTAACTAACAATAGTACAATATGGTACAAGTGTGTAATGTTGGTGATTACCGCTGAGGCGTCATTGAGACCCGAGCCGTTAGGTGAGGGTCTTAAGAGAGCCGAGGACGGTAATCATCAATACACACGTGTATCATACGACGTTTTTCAACACACTTGTGAATAAAATAGTACTAAAAAATCATTTTATTTAGTAGATACAAATTTATTTGTACTATTGAACACGATCTTTTTTGTATCGAAACTTTAGTTTTATATACGCTATCGAAATTAGCAGGCAGCCTTTTATGTAAAACAAATAACCAATATAGAACCATAATATAGCATTATCGATACATGCATGCACTACTCTATCCCTACAATAACAAGAAAATGATTTCATGAATTACAAATATTACTGTTGTTAATAGAGGCAAAAGGGAAATTTTGTGAATGCTTTACTGTTGAAACTTTTCAACAAATGCAGAATCTTTTGTTTATTATCTAAATTTAAAGAGAATACAACTGAAATTAAGTACGTACTGGTGCAAAGTTATGTTCGGGTGATTTCCGCTTCTTCTAAGGCCACATCCGATTATATTGCAACTGGGCATCTTGCAATTGACGATTTCCACTATAGAACCGAGTTAAAACGCACTAACACAGCAAAATTACTCCAAAATTCACAATTTTAACCACAGCTCAAGAGCATTTGACAGTTGAGTACCCCAACTTTGTTACCAAACAGTGGAGGATAAAATGGCGACCCGGCCGCAAATAGGTATTTCAATGACACTAGGAATGAAGGGTTCCCATTATAGTAACTGTCAAAAACACTGTTATCCTTTTTTACTTACGCAAAATTATTAAAGTTAAAAAGAGATGACAGTATTTTTATGATTTCGGTGTCGATATGCCTCATACTTGTATAACTGTTGTTTATAGAAACAACAGTTATACAAGTACTTGAAATGTGACTATAGAGTCAAACATTTCAAGTCCAGATACGTCCATGGCTTTTTGTGGCATAGAATGTCACTTGTTTGAGCAAGTGGTACGAAAAGAACCATACAGCATTGCACAGAGTACATTAAACTATTTATTGAAATATTCTTTCGATCAACCGTGGACTGTTTTTTTCACAGATTTTGTTATTTTTTCTAAATGTTTGGTGGTGATATTGTGACCGTCGCAATGGCAAAGACTGCTGAAAAAAGAAAGGAGAGGGAAACAGCAACGCGCCTGCGCCGGCGCCGGCAGTCTCGACAGACAGAACGACAAAATCGCTAACTTTTCATTACTAATTACTAACGAATACATTCGGTTGCAATAATGATGCTTGCGAGAATCGCATCTTGGATATAGAGACTTGCATTTCCCGCAAGCATCGTTATTGCAACCGAATTCTTTCGTGAGTAATTAACAATCGAAAGTTAGCGATTTTGTCGTTATTAAATCTCTGTCGAGACTGGCCCTGGGCCGGCAGTCTCGACAGAGATAAACAAAATCGCTAACTTTCGATCGCCGATTACTAACGAATAAATTTAGTTGAACTAATGATGCTTGCGAGAAAAGCAAGTCTTTACATCCAAGATGCTTTTCTCGCAAGCATCATTAGTTCAACTAAATTTATTCGTTAGTAATCGGCGATCGAAAGTTAGCGATTTTGTCGTTATCTCTGTCGAGACTGCCGGCCCTGGTATTTTTCTGGAAGCGAAAACGAAATAATCGTTGCTCTTCAAGAAAAAATTCGAATTAATGTTTGTGTGCCAAATCAAGCTTGTGTTTCACGAAAGTGAAGGCTTGAAGGTCTCACGTCATAAAATGACGACGATTCCGCGTCGAAGTGTGGTACAACAGCTGAAAAATGATAATACAGTTTTCTTTTTACCCGACTAGTCTATGTATGTATCTTTGTATTTACGTCTGTTCGTCCGTAACTCCTAAACCATTCATCCGATTTCGATGAACAAGATGTCAATCGATTCGTTATTATAGCCCGGGTACCTAATTATAGGCCAAATTTTAACTGACTTCAACAAGACTAATCGATTTTACCTTGTACCCAAACCCTGGATTTAATTAGAGCGTGATTTTTCAGCCGCACAAATTGTTGTTACAGATTGTATTGTATCGTATGCTGTATGAATGTCTGAGAAGTCTGCCTTTAGCGACGGTCCTTTCAGGATCCGGGGACCAGTCCACGGTGACAGATTATTGGGTGGCAAAGGTCGGGTGGCCTTAGCCGTGTTCATTGTTGTGGTTATTATGATGGCCATGACCGGCTTGCTTGTAATCCTATTGATGCCTTTCCATGATAAATAAATATCGCTGGACATTACACACACCATCATCTAGTGCCACACTGAGCAACGAGGCTTGTGTCGTGGACACCAGATAGTTATACTGTCTGTTCTGTTCTGTGAATATAAAGATATAAAAAATTGTTTTTGTTGTTTTCTTATTATTTTAAGGAAGAAAATTATTAACAGAGGAGCTCGTGTCGATCTTCTGGTTAAGGCGCGCTTGACTGGGTTGGTCCCCGGTTCGGTGAAGCCCCATTACATACCGAGTTTCCTCCGTGCCTCGTAAAACAGTTTTTAGATATTTAGCCGTTTGTAGATATTTGAAATTCGTTACAGGTACTCAATAGCCCGAAAGTCTGACAACCAGTCTTACCAAGAAGTATCGTATTACCCAGTAATAATTGGGTATTTTACATGGAGCGACTGCGTATCTGACCTCCACAACCCAGTAAGTACTAGGTAATAAAGTACCACTTGGTAGTACTTTGGGTTGTCAGACTCATCAAACTATCAATATTTAGTAAAATATTCAGAAGTGTTGTAGTTTTAAGTGCCAGTAAAACTTTTCAAGTAGGTATGTGGTCCAAAGACCTTTTTAAATATTTTTCAATACTCATACTCTGAAAGTAGGCCTGAAGTTGCCTAAAGAGCGGGTTGAAAGTAATTAGTAGTAACTTTTCAGCCCTAGGGAGAATCGTTTTCAACTGACAACTGTCAAATTATAAAAAAAATAGTTCATTTTTCTGTTGACCCATGTTCCAACTTTCTCGATGTAAAATTGAAATAACATAAGGTTAAGTATTAATAAAATAATATACATTTTTTTAATAACTTTATTATAATTAAGTTTCAACTATTTCTTTAAAGTAAAATAGATTTGGGACAAATATTTACCATTTCTTCGATGATGAAAATGAAAAATAGGTACCTAATGGCTGAATAGCTGGCCGGCCACAGAAAAAAAAAAACAAAATAGGCGGTAAAGTGGCAATCCGATCTTCATTTGTTTTTTCGAGTTGATTCATGTTTTTATTTTTACTTTCCTTGTATTCGTAATGAAAAGCACAGTGTTTACCTCGGGTTATAGACTTATTTAGCCTCCTCCTCCTCCTCGAACTATTAGCGCCCTCGCTGCGCTCGGGCACCAAACCCCGTCTCGGGACTAAATCAGTTAATTTCACCACTAGGGTAACAATGTACTATTAAATCTCATTGATGTGGTCTCGTGTGATGGGTTATATCGATGGTCCCTATTAACACTGTCAGTTCTACAAAAAGACTACTTTTCAGTAGAGCCGTTATAAGTTTTTATAGTAGCAACAATAACGCTTCTTCATCAGAAGAACTGCGGTTGTCTAACATCTTTTCGCCAAATGCTCTCAACTCAATATGGCTGATGACAAAGTGGCTCTTACGCGCATGCAACATTTACCTGCGTGACGTGATGCGTGCGCGCGCGACGTGTGCTGCACCGGTCTTGGCCGGTGTGACAGGGCTCGTACGCGCGTGCGAACGACACGTCGCACGTCACGTCACGCTACGCATCCGGTGTGACCCGACCTTAACAAAGTTAGCTTGAAATCCTATCCGCGTCACCTACCTGTCACTTGATTCATAGAAAAATCAAAAAAAGCTTTTCTGTGACGTTTTGTTTCTATCCGTCCGTAAGCTAAATGTCAAACAGACAGAAATAGCAACCTACCGATACCTGTCAGTAAGTTATTGAAAATGGCCGTTAGTGTTTCGTTCATGCTAGCCCTCGGGCTAGGTGGAGCGACGATCTGTAGAGTGGCTGTAGCAGTTGGGTGGGAGTGGCCAAGGATCGAGCGAAGTGGCGTGCAATTGTAGAGGCCTATGTCCAGCAGTGCAGCGGATTGTAGGCTGATACATCAGCAAACAAGTCCGACTTGGTCATGATGATGAAAGTACTTTTTCACAGATAGTATTGTCAGTTGTCGACTAAATGCAGCAGCAGCAGGGGCAGCCCATGGGGCAGCCTATGCGGTATCCCATGGGGCAGCCCATGGGACAGTCTATGGGGTATCCCACGGGGCAGCCCATGGGACAGCCCATGAGAAGGGAACGCGAGGTCATCAGAATTCAAGGACCCGTCCACGGATTATGGATGTGCCAAGGGGCATACCTCTTGATTTGGATATGCTGTTTTGGCTGTACAATTGGTTTGTTGCTGGGGTGTTTGATATGGCTACTGATAATGAAAATGTGACTAATTAGAATGTGTGTATAAAGTGTTTTGTTTCATTTATGTTGTTTTCTTAGTCCTTCTACATCACTACTTAATACCTATAAAACAAAGTCCTCCACCGCGTCTGTCTGTCTGTTAGGGATAAGCTCAAAAATAGATAGCGGTTTTCACAAATAGAGAGAATGATTCATGGGAAAGGCTTACGCATATAATTGTCAAGGTTTATGTTTGTAAATTGGTTTAAATATGCTGATCGTTGGGAGAGCTCTATCTTCTAAAAAATAGTCTTACAATGCAATAATTGGGAAGCTCATAGTGATGGTGATTGTGATGATAATAATTGTGATGATGTTTTTAACCTGGATTAACATGTAGGGTACAAACTATTTATATCTTTAGAATGACCCCGTGGGACAGTTACCGAACTTCACGCGGGCGAAGCCGCGGGCAATAGCTAATAAACATTGTATAGTAAAATTTCTTTATTATTCTTTGTTGTATATAAAGTGAGAACTTTAAAGAACCTTTTCACTACTCATACTCTGAAAGTAGGTCTGAAGTTGCCTGAGAAGCGGGTTGAAAGTAATACTTTTCAGCCCTAGGGAGAATCGTTTTCAACTGACAACTGTCAAATTAAAAAAAAAAGTAGTTCATTTTTCTATTGAACCATGTTCCAACTTTCTATACAGCCACGATGTAAAATTGAAATAACAGAGTTAAGTATTAATTAAAGAATATATTTTTTAAATAACTTTATTATAATTAAGTTTCAACTATTTCTTTAAAATAACATAGATTTGGGCAAAATATTTACCATTTTTTCGATGATGAAAATGAAAAATAGGTAATGAAAATGAATAGCTGGCCGGCCACAGAAAAAAAAAAACAAAATAGGCGGGAAAGCGGCAACACGATCTACATTTTTTTTCGTGTTGATTCATGTCTTTATTTTTACTTTACTTGTATTCGTAATGAAAAGCACAGTGTTTACCTCGGGTTATAGACCTTATTTAGTCCCTACTGTTCTTTTGCATCACTGAACTGAACTACAAGTTTTTGCATGGTTTTTGCTATTGTTCTTCTGAGTGTTTTTGCGCTACGCTAAAAACTCAGTTAAGGCTTTTTGGACATAAAACGAGGCATATTATTATTCCCAAGGTTGATCAACGCCATCTAGTTCGTTCATAAAAAGCACTGGAAAATTCCCCATTGACGCGATGATTTCCCATCCGAAAAAAAAAAGCTGGCATTTTGTTTTCTTTTTTCACAGACAATAGTTATTTGTTATACAAGAGTGCAAAGTTGCTTTTTAACCGCGTGCTCAATTTTGATAACCGAGCAAGCGAAGGATTCTAAAATTGAGTCACGAGCGCAGCGAGTGATTCAAAAATTAGAATCCTGAGCGTTAGCGAGGGAATCAAAAGAGCACGAGGTGAAAAATCTTTGCACTCGAGTGCAACACGTAACTTTTCATCCCACCTCAGCGAGGAAATGACTAAATGCAAAAAAAAAAACATTTACAATCATAACGATACTTTTACTTTTATTTCAGTTTAGGTGTTAACTACTACATTATGGTAGGTAAGTATTACAGAATAATCTTTAAATTATAACAAATAATACTTAGGTACAATTAAGAAAAATTTAAAGTAACGTTGCTACAGTTAGTTAAGTTGAGTGTAATATTTATTTATTTATTTATTAAAACTTTATGCACAAGTAAAAACTGTACAAAGGCGGACTTAATGCCTTGGGCATTTTCTACCTATTTTTTTTTCTATTTTTTTAATATCGTACTGTTTCAAATCCTTCTCGCGTGATTGTTGAGGGAGAAAGCTCATTTGCGCATTATTAACAGTTTCAGTCAATTCTGTTGGCGTCAAATAAACTTCTTGGCCGCCAAAACCACTTATTTTACGTTTTTCACTTGTTTTTAACCTAAGGTTTTAACAATTGACCTGACAAGAAAATGGCGCGCGCAAAGCAAATTATAAAAGTACACCAAGAAGGTTCCGAGTCTGAGTTTTTAACAAATTAAAAAAGGTTGTACCTATGATAAATTCGGCACCATGGAGGTAGAAGTAAATAGGTTTAATGATGTTTTGAATTCACAAACTTAGTGCACACGATGTTCTAAATTCAATTTACTTTATCCTCTAGAGGATAAAAACGACTTTTGCACTCAGATATCGAAGAGCAAAAATACTCTTTCCGAGATGGGGGATGAAAAAGATATTTACCAAAACAGGGTGCTGTTGGTAGATATTTAGAATACTCTTTCAACCGCCAAAAGAACCATGTTGCACTGTAGACTGTTGTTATTTTAAGGCTAACCAGAGCAATCCAATTCAATGCTCCAGGGTAGCCCGCGAAATTAAATTTTTCTTGGGTTTTTTGCAATTTGCAGGCCAGTGCTAGGTTGTATGTTGATTAAAATATTGCTCGCGACTGTAAGACGTATGTAGTTATAGAATTATAATCATCAAAATCGTCAATACAACCCTCCAAGCGCATAAAGGTGCAGGAATGACGTTGACCTTGAAAAAGTACTCTTTGGTATACGATGCTCTCTCTATGCTCTTTGGCCACCATCATTAATGACGGTTATAAGCGTGTTACGATTGATATCATCAAATGCGTAAAAGTGGCCAAATTTGGGGCCCATTCATGGCGAATAGATGGGAGACTATTTCGATGGTGAGAACCAATGGATTCTGTGGGCTCTCATTGCCTGTGCTGTTTGCTGTTGTTTGTCGTGCCCCCTAGTTATACTGCTAATTTGGATGATGGTCGGCAGAGCAGGTGATGATGACGATAAAGACTACATTTATGACTAGCCTGTATGTACAGTGTTATTTATCGTTTAGTGTGTTTTTTTTTTAATTGAATGCAATGATCCAAAAGGAATTATTAATATATAAGTCAATGTCAAAGTGAATGGCTGTGTTATTTTTCACCCGATTACGGCAGAGCCAAAAGGAAGGGTTATGATTTTAGCAGTCTACGTATGTCTTTATGTTCCACCGTAGTGCCTAAACATTTCATCCGATTTTGATGAATTGATAATAACGAACAATAACGAATCGATTGACAATAGTACATGTGGATACAAGTGGAGAAAGTTCTCGGCTCAAAAACACCCTCGCCTACGGCTCGGGAGTTTATTCCGCCTCGAATGCAATAACAAATGTCCACGTGTATCAAACGACGTTTTTCAATACACTTTTGAAGAAATAAAATCAAATAATGAAAAAAAACTATCACCGCTGACTATAGGCATTGCACCAATTTGTAATAAGTATAAATTTCCAACACCCGCGTGCTGTGCCGCGTACGGCTCCTTTCTGCACGCGGCACAGCACGCGGTGATGGAAAATGAAAACAATTCACGTGTGTGAAATACATGGCATGTTGAACCTAATCGTAGTGCGATAAAAACCCGTTTTCGAGGAAGTGTATTGAAAAGGTGATTTTGTCAATCGGTTCGTTATTATCATAGACTTAGTATATACTAAGTCTATGGTTATTATGGCCCGGTTATATGCTACATTTTAACTGACTTCAATAAAATAGGAGTCAATTTTACCTTGTAAGCCTCGATTTTAATTAGAGCGTGAATTTCAGTAGTCGGGGTTTTAGTTGTAATCGATAAGAAAAACAAGAATTTGTGTGGTATAGTATACCACACAAATTCCTGTTTTTCTTATCGATTAAACATGACGGCCGTCCATAAGCTCGATTTTCTTCGTCTTGTCCCGTCTATCGCTCGTAAATATTTAAATGACTTTGGATGACGATGATGAAACATGACAATGAAATAGTCTATGGTTGTTTTGGCGCATGGCCAGCCGCTTTCCAGCATTTTAGATTAATAACAAAATGTTCACTCACGGCCATTTTCAATAACTTACTAAGTAGCAGGTAACGGACGGTTGCTATCTGTCTGTTTGACATTTAGCTTACGGACGGACGGTTAGAAACAAAACGTCACAGAAAAGCTTTCTTTGATTTTTCTGTGAATCAAGTAGGTGACGCGGATAGGATATTCCAAGCTAACTTTGCTTTATACAACGTCACGTACGTGCGTACACCGTAATGATGTACAATAAAAAAATGACTGATGGAATACATAATCTCCTCCTTTTTTAGAAGTCGGTTATAAGTGATAACCCTAGTTTTTCCGTTTAATTGAATGAGTAACGACGAAAATATCGCTGCTACTTTGCGCACTCAAATGTGACAGGCAATATGAACGTTTAAACATTTAGTATTAGAGACAGACTATTTAGTCTCGCTCGCACTAGTCTAAAGCAAGAAACTTATATACTAACTGGAATGAGGACGGGCAACCCAAAAACGTTCCGAGCGAGAAAGCTTCAAGAGTGGATGTTGTCTCTTTCTAATAGGGTGTCCAATAATCATACTAATTCTTGAGACAGTATAAGAGTAGCTGTTATTTTATTATTTAATGATGATAACCTGCAACTCAATAGCATTCTAGGCGTAATAGCTTCAAGAGTGGATGTCATTAACTTTTTATGTTAACTTAAATGTATGTCTGTACCGTCCAGTTGCAAATTATCCATTTTGCAACCTGTCTATCCAGACGACTTTTGTATTCGGGGATTCGAGGACTCCGTTAATATTATATATTTTTTCAGACATAGAAAATCGCTTCATGCTATGACTGTTTACTTAGAATGTTTTAGTAACAGTCACCAATATTTATTTTATATTCCGAAACCATTCATTTTCACTCGCAGCTTGCCAAATGGATTCTTTTGCTGGAGAAGCATGGAAAAATCCTTAGGACCGGCATGGCACGGCACGGTGCGGCGGACTCTTTTCTTTTCAATATTTGTATTTAAAAAGCAAACTAGGTACTACCGACACCATGTGCGATGTCCGATGTATCAAATTTATAAAATATACTTTTGATTAGTATGTACGACAACGATGTTCGAAACTTCGAACTTACTTACTTAATTTATTTGGATATATCCCGTTTGTCTATCTAAAACATTGGTAACCCTAGTCGTAATAACCAAACAAAGTTAAAAAACTTCCCTGAAAAACGAAATTCCACATCCAGCATACCCTTACTACTACACCCCCTTTTTTTTAGGATAGGAAATCATCAAATAACTCCTCCCGCTCTGGGCGGAGCAGGAGGGAGTGTCGGACTTTTACTGACTAAAACCCATCCATGTTCCTTCCTCGCCCTTTGTGTTCCGGGGCCACGGTATCTCTTTCGAATAGTCCCGCAGCCCCGGCAGGCTTCGGTCCTTGCGGGCCCCCTCCCTATTGCCGACTCTCTTTGAGGCGCGCGCGGAACATGAACGCGCCGTCGACACGGCCTGTCGTCATTAGACGTACGGACGGCGAGCTAGCCCATAGCTCCCCATCCACAGGCCCGCGCCTACGTTGGCCGGAAGCCACCACGTGGCCCCCGACGCCCGGGGCGTCTCCCGCGGCGGACTACACCCCTTCAGACAACACATTTTTACCATATTTAATGCGCGTTTTTTTTGTTATTGAATCCATTGTACAAATTTAAATTCTAGGCTTTTGAGATAGAGTTTATTTTTTATTTTTTTAGCATTTTGTTCGTACTCATTCCAGTTAGTATATAAGTTCCTTGGTCTAAAGACAGTCTTTTTTATAGTGTGCCCTTACAGTGAAAGCGTCAGGCTAGCCCGCGAAATTCAAATTTTCTTACGTTTTTTGCAATTTGCAGGCCAGTGCTAGGTTGTATGTTGATTAAAATATTGTTCGCGACTGTAAGACGTATGTAGTTACAGAATTATAATCATCAAAATCATCAATACAACCCTCCAAGTTCATAAAAGTCGAGGAACGACTTTTTCAAGGTCAAAGTCATTCCTACCCCTTTATGCGCTTGGAGGGTTGTATTGATGATTTTGATGATTATAATTCTATAACGACATACGTGTTACAGCCGCGAATCAAATTTTAATCAACATGCAAACTGACACTGACCTGGAAATTCCAAAAAACGTAAGAAAATTTGAATTTTGCGGGCTACCCTGGAGCATCCACCTTAAGGTCCTATGATAGATTGATTATTTTTCTATAATGATCTCTAAACTATATGTTAGGATGGCAGAAAATACCGAAGTTACAAAAGTTTCTGCAAAATGGGCAAATTTGTAAAAAGTACAAAAAAATTGGCCCGCTGTACAAATTGAGCTTTTTAGCACATATATTAATTTCTTGATATTACTAGATATCCTAGGCAAAGAACAGTACATTTAAATATCTTGTAGCACAATCACACATTAAAAACATTTTATTTTAAAATTTATTTAAATAATTACACTACTTTTATTTAAACTATAACTATAAATAATAATAAAAATATGTACAAGTAACAAAAAAAAAATGTATTTAAAAACATTAAATATCTAAAGTTAAGTCAAAAATTTTAATAAATTTGGGCAAAGTTGTACGGTTTGACGGTACGGTATTATAAAAGATCAAATGATTCGATAGATTATTGTTATACGGCTAATCACAGCAGTTTACACAGGATTTTCTTATTGATCTAGTTATTTTAAACGTTAATACTATATAGGTTAGATAGTATAGGGTTCTAGGTTCGAGTCCTGGTCGTATTTTTGCTACTAGGAAATAAGGGAAATATGTATAACACTATTTGCGTAACCAGCCTGTTTCCAGCTTTACAAACTAAATAGTGATGCGCATGGTAGTTTCAGAATTTCCGTGTTGGTAACACTGACCGTAAATACAAAAACTTGAAAACCTGCAAAATTCCGTCTGATCTGAAAACCAAACCAGATATCGTCAATAATGGCGGATGAAAGCGTGTTTTGATTTATTCATCAAATTGTTAAAATTAAGTGAAAATTCGGTTAAAGTGCAGTGAAATTGTGTTTAAATATATTGTTTAGGATCTAAACTTGTCATAAGAATATGTAATGTGTATTTAAAGTGTGTATTAGGGTGTTAAATAGATGGACATTATTGGCTTGGCAAAATGACGCAGTTTTTGCCTCCCAATTTATTAGCATTATTTGCGGCTAGGGATCCTATCCCGTACTTGCCGCCGGCCGCAAAGCTTCCTCATGAGAAGAAACAAAAGGGTTACGATGGAGTCGGAGCCTTCCTCAATATTTTTGAGGTTAGTTGTGATAGAAACTTACGTATACCGAATGGTGTATTTCATTTTGTACAGGCGAATTCTTCGCATACTAATTATAATAATTACCATGCGAAATATTCGCCTGTGCAAACATCAATTTTATTTTTAATTTGTTTTTAAAGGTAGAGAAACCTAGGATTCAGTTTTTTTTCGTTTAAATGCCAATTATTTGATTGACACTTTCTAAATTTATTCTTGGTCGTAGGGTACATAATCATAATTTTATCAATTTTACTCACAATTGTGAATTGAGCTCGAAATATCCTTAGATTAGTATTATTTTACTATTTTGGTTTTTTCTGCTAATTTTCATAGAATCAGGAAAAATTTAGAAACAAATTTAAGCATATTGGTTTAATCTGTTAAAATTATCTAGGTAAAATGGTCCCTGTATCTCTCACAAAATACAGTTTGGAAGAGGTTACATAGATGAAGTATTATGTGTTGTATTATATTACTTGACCATTTTTGTCATCAATTCTCAGTAAGCTGAAACTACATTCAGTATGCATATATCGGTGATCCAGAAGACGTTGTGTTGGGAGGCCTCCCACTAGGTGGACCTATGTCCTGGTGAAGGTTGCGGGAATCCGCTGTATGCCAGTGGCACGGGACCGGTCAATGTGGCGACATTTGGGGTAGGCATATGTACAGCAGTGGACGTCTTTCGTCTTAAATGATGATGATGAAATCTCATAAAATAGACCTTGTTGATTGGTGATGTGCAAGTGACATAGAACTTAAGGGTGATTTAGCAATATTGGGAATGGCTGTTCAATGATGTACATAAACTGATACTGCCACTTACACACTTATCACATGCACACACTCAAGACTCGACTTCAAGTAGATTATAGCATAATTAACAATGTGAACATCCTTGTCAATTTACAGCATCCCTCAGAAACTCCACCGCCGACACGTGTGGAGACTAGAGAGGAGCGCATGGAACGGAGACGCAGGGAGAGAGCAGAACAGACAGCTTACAAGCTGGAGCAAGAGATTGCACTGTGGGACCCGACGACTAATGCAAGGGCCACCATGGATCCCTTCAAGACACTGTTTGTGGCTAGGATTGTAAGTATCCTGTTGTAAATGATTTAATATACACACAGGTTGGAACGGACATTGAGGCTAAAACGATTACCACGTTCAGTACATCATTCTTCATTTTTTTTTGTATTTTCCTGTGCTTTAAAATACTTTTATACCATACCTACTCTAAAAAGCTTATTTTATTCACGCAAAACAGTGAATAAAACGGCCTTTTATTCACTGTTTTGTTTTTATTCACTATTTTAGTGTTTGAATTTGGAACACAAAAATATATCCGGTCTCTATTTCAATGCTTACACAAACTCCTTGCACTAAGATTCGAAATTCAAAACTCTTTGGTGCAAATAAATTTTCGAGATTTGATTGGTCGATATTTGCGACAAGGAGTTTGGCATTAGATTAATAAATATTGTTTCACAAGTTGACCACCCTAATAATAATAATAAGAAAGTTATGCTTAATTTCAGTCATTGCTCTAATTTTAATATCCATTTCAATTAATGTAACAATTCTTATTTCTTGATTAAATTTCTATTTTCGCTTAAATTATGTCTTTTCTCGTATCATGATATAAAGTATAGTATGCAACTCCTGAATAAAGTACGAATTTATATCGAGGGCCATGAATCACTCGCGTCGTTCAGGATTCTAACAGTTGAATCACTCGCTGCGCTCGTGATTCAATCATTAGAATCCTTCACTTGCTCGTGACTCATCTACGGCCCTCGCTTTAAATCCGTCCTTTATTCACTAGTACTACTATTTCTTTCTTTTCAAAAATATGTATATTTTGTTCACAGAATTACGACACTTCAGAATCTAAGTTACGGAGAGAGTTTGAAGGTTATGGGGCTATTAAAAAAGTAAGTGCCTTTTATAATGTTCTAGCAGCTAGCTAGTCACGCCTGCTTCGGATTAGCACCTACTAATGTAACAACTTGTCAAAATGTTGAGATAATTAACGTTACAACAATGTAATATGTATGTATTTACAGAATTATAATCATTGAAATCATGAACCCTCCAAGTTCACTTAATTCCCTTAAATGGTTATTTCATAAAAAAAAGTCATTCAATGGGGTTAAATGAACTTAAGAGGGTCGCGAGTTATATTTTAATCAACCTACAACCTGACACTGACTTGCAAATTGCATAAATCGGATTACGCGGGCTACCCTGGTGCATCCACCTTAAGAGGACTTGTTACCTGATTCTACCTACTTCCTGAGAAAAGTTTGTCTGAAATGGTACTACACGTCTGAGGAATAAAATCCTTACCTGATCTGTATAGCTATTCACAAATGCTGCGATTCGATTTCGATTCGGGAAGTCGTATGTCTGTCTTTTTTCGGCATTACGAAAGCGAGCTAGATAGACATACGACTTTCCGAATCCAAATCGAATCGAAGAAGCTATGAAGGTGTCTTCTCATTTTGCCGATGTCTGTGACGGACCCCAAGAGATTCGGAGAGCTAAGCCTTTATTTGTATAAATGTTACTGATATCGCCGCCTCTCTTCCCTCCCACAGATATGCATGATATTTAACAAGGACAGCAACAAACCCCGTGGCTACGCGTTCATCGAGTACGAGCACGAGAGGGACATGCACTGTGAGTGTTGTTGAGATTGTTGGAGCGCGCAGCCGGCGATGGTGGTGTGGTGGCTTGGGGGAGCGGGCTGGGGTAACGGGTAAAGTTGGGTAACTAGTGAAGTGGGGTAATGAGTAAAGTTAGCTAGGGTAAGAGTTGAAATGGGGTAACTAGTGTTTCTATGAATGCTGTTCGTAATAATTGCTTGAAGTGGAAATTATTTATATTGGAGTAAACGCAACGAAAATCAGTCCGATCGTAACAAATGAAGCCACGCCACCAACTCGTCAGCCTGTTCATAATTATATTTTTTACATATCACCATTATAACGTATCACTACAAATATAAAAACCAATTACTTTTTTTAAAATTTCCACCAAAAAGTTTTTATATATTCGAGCATAGAGTTTAAAAAGTTATAATGGTGATACTCTGCGCGGTAATTCGATATTCGCGCAGAGATAAGAGACATTCTCGGAGGGGATTGTCTCTAGTTTTATTTTGCTTTTAAAAATATATAAGCGAAGCATGGACAGCCTATGTTGTTCCTACTTGTAGGACACAGGCCTCCTGACTGTGAAAGAGTGCAAGTGCAAGAACTTTGTCATATTCATAACACTATTTTTTTTTATCAAATATACATTTTTTTTCAGAGATTTTTGAAGTATATTACAAATAGTATTTTATTATATTTGAACATAAAATTTGTATCTGCCTGACCAAGCTAGACATTTTCTGTTTTAATATAAATCCAAAAATTTTATATTCGGCGAACTTTACATTAAATATCACTCTTCATTTACCAAGGTGCACAAATAAAAAACAAAATGGTTGCCATCTTTTTTAATCGTTTAAGTATATTAAATGACATTTGTAATTTTTTTAATGTCAGTCATCTCTCAAAGTCAAAGATAAAAAAAAGAAACCAAGGCACATGTCAATTGTCTATTACCAACGGTCTCCTCCGAGAATGTCCGGTATAAAGGCGCGTCCACACTATGCGGTATACATGAACCTTTTTGTACATGATTAACAAGTAATTTTTCTTTCCGGACCAGACTTGCCGTAGACCTCCAATTCGAGCTAACGCCATAGGTTTGTATGTGGTAAGATGCCAACATACATACAAAAAAAAAATAGGCAACAATGGCCCACATGTGTACACATATGGGCCATTGTGGTGACGGGCGCGAATTGGCCGAATCGCTAAGTTTAAAAAAATCTATTGCCCAATATAATAGTAGTTGTCTATGTTTTTAGTTCTGTTTTTTTTTGAATGGCCGCCGAGAAAACGTAGTTTTTTAATTGAAATAAGTGTTTAGTTTTATAATAAAGTTTTTGCGCAACGGAAAAGTAAGTAAATGCGCACCAGGTAAAAGTACGAATCGTCGTTAAACGGAATAAAAACCGCGGGGTTTATGTAAGTAAAAAAGAAAAAAGTGGTAAAATTTTCAAAACGGTAGGTAAGAGATGGTGGGTATGCATTTTTTTGATATTTTAGAGTTTTTCAATAATTATGGTCGCACGGCTCGGTCGGTAGGTATGCAAAAAGTAGGTATACACAACCCTTTTTTATTACTATTAATGTTGTACCACTTTGGCCGGAGTGTATTGTGAGTCTGGTCAAAGTTGGTAACTGTTGGACGGTATGGACTGGTCAATCCGCGGAAAAGTGAATATCTTTTACAGGTTGTATTATTTGTAACACACAGCTATTGTAATTGTGTCTGAAAAAAGAAAAAAAAAACGAATTGGTACATTCACACAAACTTTTAACCATAGATTAATACAGTCATGATTCTAGACCTTAGTGAAGCTTTTCGTCGGTTGTTGAAAAATACTGCTGTTTCATACAAAAATGCAATACTTCACAATCAAAATGTATGGAACAGTAGATTTTTAAAAATAACCAACGCATATAAATCAATACTGTGGATTTAGAAGCGTGTCATGTATATTAAAATAATAAAAAAAAAAACAAAATGTGTGCTTTATTTGGACACGTAACAATAATTATATATTTTGCAATGGTCTAAACCTGGACAAACACCACCCCTCATGATTATAGGTAATAAAATCATACTTATAACGTCCATTTTGACTAATAAAACTTCTTTTGTGCACATCCTTGGTCTTTGATAATAACTGGCAATTGTGAAAAAAAAAACCTTAATTTGTTTTAAATTTTAAATAGTATTCAAATAATTTGTGTTCTGGATGTGCACGAAAGAAAATACAGGCCCGGAGACAGAATCACGTGGTTTTTTATTTATATAAAATGCAGTTGTCATCTTTTTGGGATATTTCTGGATTATAAAAAATCGAATTTTACACTCGGTTAGTCTCTCAAAATTGTTGTAATAATAAAAAGATTTTTTTTTTTTTTAAATATATATATTTTTTTTTGAAATATTAAAAAAAGTAATTCATATGTAGGTATAGTTATGAATACAGGAAAAAAAAGTAAATAAAAATAAAATAAATTATTTTTTATGACTTCATAGATAATTCATTATAAAAAAAACAATGAAATTAATCAATGGCCGGCAAACTTATGTAATATTATTTTGGATTTTGCATAATCAGTTTCTTAAATCTATTTTCTAGCTTGTCAACCAACTCAAATACGCTGAGCAAAGCTACAGAATCCACAAAACATAAGTTTGCATCAACAAGGCTAGCAGTAATTTATCAGTAAACTAGCGACCCGCCCCGGTTTCGGGTGGCACAAACGCATATAAACCTTCCTCTTGAATCACTCTATCTATTGCTGAAAACTGCATTAAAATCCGTTGCGTAGTTTAAAAGATCTAAGCGTACAAACAGCGGGAGCGACTTTGTTGTAAAGAAGAAATATATCAAAGAGTTGTCTGCATGAACCACGTGCCTCTGTCCCTTACGGCCGCACCGTCAACTGTCGCTCGTTTACAGCCGCATACAAACACGCCGACGGTAAGAAGATCGACGGCAAGCGAGTGCTCGTCGACGTAGAGCGAGCTCGCACCGTGAAGGGCTGGTTGCCGAGGAGACTGGGTGAGCAACGAGCTTTGTATTAGCTTTTATTTATACAGGGTGTAAACAACCTCATCACGAAGCCGTCAACCAAGCATTCTGTACATCAAACTAAGGAACATTATTGCTGGGAAACGACTTTTTTTTTTGGGGGTGAAAAGTCATGTTTTGTGGTAGAACTCAATGTCAACTCTCACTCAAAACATCGCACACACAATTTGCTGATGGATGGATTGAATAGTACGGGAATCTTGGAGGTGTGTAAAGTAAAAATCTTGCAATTAAAACTTATATTTAAAAAAACTTGGTCAAAACGTTGCAACTTTGACCCCCCAATATCTCCGTAACTAGAAGGTTCCTAGGTATGGTGTGGAACAAAAAAATGATCGCAATGACGGGGAGAACAAGTGCCTATCGGCTTCGTTAAGAGGTTTTTTACACCCTTTAGAATAAAATAAAATTTATCTTTATTCGTGTATCAAAAACTGTTAGTAAAACTTACGACTATGTTAGTAAGCACTGATAATAACAAATAACGGAGGATCCATGAGTAATTGCACAACAGCGAGCCACATAAGCACAGTCCAGGCGACTGGCAATCACCCTGCGCAAGTGCGCACCTGCGAACATCCCCGACGCACTACAGCAGCGGGGCAGCCCCACCAGCATCCTAAACGCGTTATACTGAACGCTTATAATCAGCGAGAGTCGGTTATTTAAATTAGGGTGAAAAGAACAAAGAATAAGTCTCAAAATTCACCCTCGTCCTACAGTAAAGAGAAGTATTTCAAAAAAATTATAAAAATGAGTATTAAAAGATGGCATACTTCCGATCGCCTTCCTTACAGTCTAACATATAAAAAAATTGCTAAGAAATAACGTTCGGGGGCTTCCGATATGTACAAGAATATAGCTAAAATATTGAGAAATACTTGGCTATTTTGACATGACTGCAATAGGGTATTACACCGATTTTTGAAAAGTGTCTCGATTAGATTCTCTGGTGCTAATGAACCACTAAAAATTCTCAAAATTTTTATTCAATCGCTAAGTGCCATAAAAATGCATTTAAATTTTTGTTATCAAATTTCGCGCGTATGTTGACGAAAACGCTGGACGCTGTGGACGCCATATTGCTCTGTGGTCATGACGTCAGTTGACTGTGTAAACAAATGCAGTGACAGAGATAGTTGACAGTTGACACTTCTAAGTTTACATAGCCGTATGACGTAATAACATGGCGACTACTATTTAGTGGTGTTATGAAACAGATTAAAAATTGAATTTTAAAATTTAGTTTGCTATTTTATGAACTAAAACCAACGTTTTCCGACTGCTTTTTGCCTAAGCTATCGCAATAATATATTTTTAGTTTATTTTTCTCATATAGAGTAAAATACCCTATTATAAACCAACAAACCTGTATCGGTCGCTGCCTTACGGTTGCTAAGTTAAAACCACATAAGTCAAAATTAGCAATTTCACAGGAGAGCGAAACAACAAAATTTTTATGTTAATTAAACATCTCATAATCATAAAGTAATAGGTTCTTCTTAGAAACTTTCCACTGTCAGTTGAGCTTGATTACAAGTCAAGATAACCAAGTATTTCTCAATATTGTAGGTATTCCCATTTTTTTTACATATTTATTACCTTCAACAAACTTTAATAGCAATTTTTTATATTTTAGAATGTAAGGTTGGCGAACGGAACTATGACATCTTTTTATATTATTTTTTTATCATTTTTATGAGATACTTCTCTTTGCTGTAGGACGTGGGTTAATTTTGTATGAACCGTGAGCCTTGTTCTTTTTTTCTCCATAAGTATTTTCTTTGTTTAACTAAACCGATATATTTCAGGCGGAGGACTCGGCGGCACGCGACGCGGCGGCGCCGACGTGAACATCAAGCACTCGGGCCGAGAGGACAACGAGAGGGAGAGGGAGCGCTACCGGCTGGAGCAGAGGGACAGGGACGACAGACCCCGCCACGACGCGCGCGGGGCCGACCGACCGCGTGAGTACCACTGCTGTGCCTGAACCACACATATAAACTACAATACATACATAAACTACATATTTACGGTTTTCAGATTTTTCCCTTTAAATGTGCTGTAAGTCCTTGCTTTTTGCTTGCTTTTATTGTATGGTCTGGCGGTGTAAAGGTTGATTGGTGTGGTTACAGCGGCAGGAGCGGGCGGGCGGCGGCGCACGCGCTCGCGCTCGCGCCGGCGCTCGGGCTCGCGCACGCGCCGCCGGGAGCGCGAGCGGGACCGGGACGCACGCGAGCGCGAGCCCGACGACGCGGAGCGGTGAGTACACTACACACTACACACTACACACTATACACTATCACCATAACGTGAAAGAGCACAAAGCCCGTAAAACGTATGTATTTCAACAATAGTAGTCATTCAAATCTTGATGATCATTCGAACTTGGATGACCATCGTAGCGCAAATAATTGCGAACTTTACTGCGATCAGTCTGTGAAAATGGACATAAATGATAAATAAATAATGTTTATTTTGCAAGTAGGTGTTTCACGTTAACACGTCATTTTTTAAAAACAAGATGTGTCCGATGTTTCGTATCTGAGAAGAAACAGCCGTAACAAACTCGGAGGTCTCTTTTAAAGTCCAGACATAATCTTGCTCAACACACATGAAGATTATGCAGATTAGTATCTGAAATGGTTTTTTTAACCAACTGTATATTAAAGTGATGTAGGCAAAATAAAAGAGAACTATTCAGTTCAACGATTCGTGTAATAATGTTCATAATTTAGTGTGTGCAGTTACATATATAAGGTTAGGCGAGCTGCACACTACACCTCCCATTAAAAAAAAAAATGTTATTACTTAAGTACATGCATTTTTTTTTATTTAATCTAAACTAACAACACAACACCTTAAAAATATACCTACTTTTAAACATAACATTAAAAAAATAACAAATCTATCATAATCAAAATATTTTAAGTTACAAACGGTATTATTTTTATGAATTACATATGCTTTGTCATCTTTAAAAAAAATTACATTTGGTGATACATCTTCTTAATTCCTTACTAAATAATAAATTATTTCTAGCATCAGCTTGTGCTCTTGGAAGTCTGTATTTTAGCTCGAAATTGTAAGAAGCAGGAATATATAATGGATCAACATATGTATTTTGTGCTATATTAGATGGTAAATTACACTTTTTCCCAAATACTAATTCAAATGGAGTGTATTTTGTCTCAGAGTGTGTTGTAGTGTTAAAAGAAAAGCACCAGAATGGAAGCCAACTGCTCCAATCTGTTTTGTTATTGTCACACTGTATTCTAAGATAAGCTCCTAGAATCTTATGAGTATTTTCCAATCCTCCCAGAGTTTCGTGATGATAAGCTGTTGAATGCAGTTTATTTATATGCAACAAATTGCAAATCTCTGTAAAAACTGTTGACATAAACTCTGTTCCCTGATCTGTTATTACCTCTCTAGGGATACCATATTTCAGAATAAAATTGTTCACAAATAACCTAGCTACAGAAACCTTTCTTCTCTAAAGGGTTTGCTTCGACGTATTTAGTAAAATCACACTGTAATGTCAGAATATATACTTATAGTTTAAATTATTTACATCTAAAGGACCCATTAAATCTAAGCTTACTCTTTCAAAAGCAGTGGATGCCGTTGATGTGATAACCATCGGTTCTTTTGTATGTCTATTGGAACGCTTTTGAATCTGGCAGCTTCTACACTTCTTTACAAATTCTGTTACGTCATTAGTCATTCCTGGCCAATAGTAGTATTTCCTTATATCATACTACCATAACATGGGAAACTCAACAATTTCTGACAATTCAAAAGTGCCTGTAAATGGTTTACTTTAACAGGTTGTAAACCACCTCATCACGAAGCCGTCAACTAAGCATTCTGTACATCATTTGACCTGTTTTTTTGAGCAACTGTACAAATTATGTCAATTAATAACAAGGAAAAATAAGCGAAATGTTGTAATATGTGGTGATCTTAACATTAATATTTTGAAGCGTAATAATATCACATTAGAACTAGAATGTATTTTACTCAATTTTAATTTTAAATTGGCGACTAATCAGCCGACTAGACTTTCTAGTAACACATGCATAGACCTTTTTGCGCATAATCTGGGTAAGAAATGTATTTGTGACGTAATTGATCTTGCTCTTTCTGACCACACCTGTCAGATACTAAAGGTTCCAACCAAAAGAATATATATAATGAAGCATTGGTATATCAAACGTCGTGACTATAATCTAGATAACATGAATAAATTTAGGGAATGTTTGCAAAGTGTTTCCTTTTCGGAAATATATCAGGTTGATGATCCGAACACAGCCTATAATAATTTTTTGGAGACATTTACTCTTCTATATAATCTATGTTTTCCCTTTAAGCGTATTACTATAAGATTACACAAAAGACCTCTATGGGTCTCCCGAGGTATCAAATCATGCAGTAAGAAAAAACGAGCCCTTCTGTGGCGTTACAGACTGTACCACAAAGAACAAGATAAAACAACATTTAAAAAGTACTTAGCAGTTTATAATAAAATAATTAAATTAACGCAACGTGCACAGAATAACTACAAGATCAAATCATCATCTAACAAGTCTAAAACTACGTGGGAAATAATTAACCAAACTAAATTTAATAGGCCCAATACTAATTTAATTCGTAGCATTAAAATAGGAGATAAAATAGTGACACATTCACCTGATATCGCGACCGCATTTAACGACTTCTTTATTGATAAAATACAACCTATAATAAATTGTGGCATACAAGTGACTTCTAATATAGAAAAGAATTGTAGCTCGATGTTTATGGCACCAAGCACTGAAAATGATATCAATGCTATTATTAAGACTTTGAAGAATTGCGGCAGTGTAGGTAATGATGGCATCTCTACCAAAGTAATTAAACATGTAGCAAATTGCAATGGTGGACATTTGAGCCATATTCTTAATTTGTGCATATCACATGGTACCTATCCAACTAACCTAAAAACAGCTATAATTAAACCGTTATATAAAAAAAAGGACAAGCAATGCATGGAGTCCTATAGACCCGTAGCTCTTGTGCCTGTAATATCGAAGATATTTGAAAAATATATTTATATTCAAATCTTTAAATATTTAGATAAAAGTAACATCTTAACCGATGAACAGAAAGGCTTCCGTAAAAATAAAACCATCAATATGGCAATATATGACTTTTTGATCAATGTAACTTCGAATGTTGACAAAAGAATACCTGTTTGTTCAATTTATTGTGACATGACTCAAGCATTTGACTATGTTGATCACAATATCTTGCTCAATAAGCTGGATGCGTACGGTATTAGAGGGAACATACTCAGTTTAATAAATTCTTTTTTACGGAACAGGACACAGTACGTTGAAGTAACCGATATAGATCCCAATACTAAATGCCAGCGTACCTATAAATCTAGTCACCGCACAGTTACTTATGGTGTACCCCAGGGCAGTGTCTTAGGCCCTCCGCTGTTTATACTGTACATAAATGATCTTCCAAAAGTAACAAGTCACCCTATGTCATTGTTTGCTGATGACAGCACTGTGACCATAAAGAGTCCTGATGATCGAAACCACAACGACGTTGTCACTCAGACAATAACCTCCATAGTGAAATGGCTTGATAATAATAATCTTAAAATAAATATTGATAAGACGAAATTAATGATGTTTAGCCAACGTGCGAATCCCAATATGACAGTATACTATAACAATAAAATTATAACACAAGTAGAGACATCCAAATTCCTAGGTTTAACTATTGACAAAAAATTAGACTGGAAAACTCACACGGAGGAGCTAACTAAACGAATTAGCAAATCAGCCTATGCCCTATTCAAACTGACCCCAGTGATTAACGTCGATGCTTTAGTCACAGCATATCATGGTTTGGTGAGTTCAGTATTGAGGTATGGTGTCATTTTCTGGGGTAACTCGAGCAACAGGGAATTAGTTTTTAAAGCACAAAAAAGGTGCATTAGATCAATGTTCAGACTCCACAATTTAGATTCTTGTAAGCCATTCTTTATCAAATACAAATTGTTGACATTTCCGTGCTTATATATTTATGAGGTAGCTGTATTTGTTAAGACCAATCTAGGCCTGTTTAACAAAATATCATTTTATAACACACGAACTCGACCACAGAACAATAACTTGTGCGTAAAAAGGTCCCACACAGCGTTGATGCATAAAAGTGTTTTCTGTATGGCACCAATCATATACAACCACATACCTAGTTCAATTAAGGATTTAAACATACTCTTATTTAAGAAAAGACTTAAATCTTTGCTGTTGAATAAAGCATATTACAGCATTTCGGAATTTTTAACAGACAAAATATAATGACTGTTTTTGACCATAGTTTATTCATCATATCTCATTGACATAGTATAATTATCTTTCAAGTTCAATTCCATATAACATTTTATTATTTTTTTTTTTTTTATTTTTTTGACATTTTTGCACATGACATTTTGTATTACTCATTTTAATAATCCTTTTCTTTGTTATTTTCATTTTTTATTTTGTTTATACTTTATTTTAATTTTTGACGTAGTAAAGTTACATTTTTGACATTTATATATTCAACTTTATGCATTCCATTATTATATTTAAAGGTTATTAATTTTAATGTCAATGACCTCTATGAATATTTGTACGCCTTCGGGCATAACATAGCGCGCTTGTAATCTTTTATAACAACCATTTATGGTACCTACCTGTGTTAACAAATGATTAAATGACTTATGACTTGTTAAATGACTTATCAAACTAAGTAACTTTACGCAAAAATTATTGCTGGGAAACGACTTATTTTGTTGGGTGCAAAATCATGTTTTGTGGTAGAACTCAATGTAACGCACTCAAAACATTGTGCTGATGGATGGATGAATAGTACGGGGGTCGTGGAGGTGTTTAAAGTAAAAATCCCCAATATCTCCGTAACTAGAAGGATCCCAGGTATGGTGTAGAACAAAAATTATCGCAATGACGGAGAGAACAAGTGCCTTTCGGCTTCGTCAAGAGGTTTTTTACACCCTTTATAAATGCTTAGAAATAAAATTGTCCGCTCAAAAATGTAGTATTTGAATAATGTATTGTGTATCAGTGTGGCGGGCGGACGTCGCCGTCGCTCCCGCTCGCGCTCGGAGCGGCGTCGCTCGGGCCGCGAGCGCGACAAGGAGCGCGACAAGGAGCGCGATAAGGAGCGCGACAAGAAGCGCTCGCGCCGCGACAAGGAGCGCAAGGAGCCCAAGGTCAAGCCCGAGGACATCAAGATCAAGGAGGAGCCCATCGACGGTGAGTTGCGGAACTATCCGCCTTGTTGTGAGCGCGTGCGAGAGCTAATCTTGTGCTTTACTTTGTGTGCGGCCGGACAGTGGAGGCGAGGCTCAAGGTCATGGGCGACGATGTTAAGGACTATATTGATGGTGAGTTGATTTTGGCTTTTCTTAGCCCTTACAAGCATACATACCTTATATCTACGCAACATTCAAAAGCGATTTTCTTGTGGTTCCTAACGATTGCAACTAGAAGAGGCTCATAACTAGCTATTGGCCGCGTGAAACTATAAAAATCGGTCAAGTGCAAGTCGGACTCGCGCACGAAGGGTTCCGTACCATTATCTATACAACACAAGTCAAAAAAATATCACGTTTGTTGTAGGGGAGAGCCCCTCTTAAATATTTATTTTATTTATATTAATTATTTACTTTTAAAGTGAATACACAACTAAATATTTTGTGAATATTTCAAGCGTCTACCCGTTGCCGTTATTTATATCGAGCAAAAAAACGGCAAACCCTTAAATATTTATTTTATTCTGTTTTTAGTATTTGTTGTTCTAGCGGCAACAGAAATAAAACATCTGTGAAAAATTCAACTGTCTAGCTATCACGGTTCATGAGATACAGCCTGGTGACAGACAGACGGACAGTGGTGTCTTAGTAATAGGGTCTCGTTTTTACCCTTTGGGTACGAAACCCTAAAAATGAAAGATCTCTAATTTAAATTCAAAGGTTTAAATGTTTTTGCTTGGAATCCTAATTCTTTTTTTTAAATAAAAGTAACCTTATAACATCAGCTATCTACCAGTTAAAGTCCCGTCAAAATCGGTCCAGTAGCTTCTGAGATTAGCCGGCACAGACCACAGGCAGACAAAATATGAAATATTGTTTTTTTTTTGTTATAGGTGCATTCAGTAAAAAGCTGTAATTTTAAAACTACAAACACACTTTAATTTTATTCATTTGTATAGATAGTAAAGTTTTGAGGATAGTATGGTTGTAATACCACACAACGTCTACCAATACTGTAAAAGAATATTGCTTTTGAATCTTACTTGGTTGTAATGTATTCATGTTTGTGCGCACAGGCAAGTTTTAACACGTTTGTTTATCATGCATTGGATTTTTAACTCGCAGTATTGAGCTGAGCATTGAGACTAAGCGATACCCAAAGACTCAAAAAACCAAACGGACGCAGACGTTGAAAATGCAGTGCGCGATAAAATATCGTCGTTTTAAACTTGCTATGAGGGCTTACTTAGATCGCTGCATGTTTGGATAATGTGGAGATTTAGATCAACATGGTAAGTATAAAGTACCTATGTGTCTTTATCGTGTGGTTAGTGCCTAACCTGGTGTCAGAGTTGTTATGCCGCCCATGGGCCTCTGACTTGGCTTTACATGCCGTCGAGAAACATCTCTCAGGCATTATTACACTGTTAGAATCTCTCATCTTTGCAATGTTATTTAGACAATAATGTAAATGTATGTATGATGTATAATTTAAATGAATAATTTATCATGAGAAATAGTTCAGGTTTGCGGAGCGCCGTCTCTGTCGCTCATACTTACCTAGAAAACTTTGAAGGGTACATTGAAATTGGTGGTTTATTTTAAAAATAATGTGTTCTTTTGCAGTTTAACTACCCATATTTTGGCCTTATGCAACAATTAACACCCCTATTTCACCCCACAGACTACCCCGAGTTCAGCATGGCCCCCTTGGAGGTGCAGATCAAACAGGAACCCAACGAGGATGAGAATAAATACAACCCTGAAGACACCAACGGAGAGGATTATAACTATTAAGCTAGTTTGGTGTGAAGCGGTCCATGATGACATGTGCGTGGAGAGGTGCGGGGAGTTACTGATGATTCCCATATTTAATGCCTTGATAAACTTACGTGGGGTGGTGCATCAAATGGCAACCGGTTCTTGAAGTAGCTTGCCTATTTTTTTTTACTTTTACGTTATTATCGATGATAGAATGAGGATATCAGCGTCAGGTAGTCATTTAGGCTTTTACAGAAAGTTGGCAACGTCGCAAATAGCTGTCAAATATTTCGCTATTATGGAAATAAGAAATATGGCTAACTAGAGAACTAAAATTTTGATTATGAAATGCAATAATTAATATCGTAACACCGAATAATCCATTTTAGATAAAAAAAAAGTGTTTGGAAACTTTACAAATGCCTTTACTGCACCTAAAACGGTTACAACATCAAAATTCAGTGTTGTATTTGCAATTCACTATCAATTCCAGTTCACTATAGTTAGCCATATTTCTTTTTCCATACAGTAATATTGCCAAATTAATTAAAATACGTAAATATTTGACAGCTACTTGCGACGTTGCCAACTTTTTGGATGAGCCTAAATGACCACAAAGGTTAAGAAACCTGGTCATTTAATTAATTATGATAGTTTGTATGAATATATTTACTAAATAATAATCATGAAATAAAATCAGCAACACAATTCTCCAAGTTATATTTGACGGAACACAGCATATACACATACAAAAAAATAAAGATTATTTCTTTTAATGGTATTGGGTTTTTTAGTTCTATTAATTCCCATGCAATAGTAAAATATTGACCCTCAAATAAAACTTTCAGAAAACTGATTATTTCTATGATTATTATTCAGTACTAGCTGATTCCCGTGGCTTCGCCCACCCGCAAATTATATACCAAAACCTTCCTCTTGAATCATTATCTATTTAAAAAACCCGCATCAAAATCCGTTGCGTAGTTTTAAAGATCTAAGCATACATAGGGACAGACAGACGCGGCGGGCGACTTTTATTATGTTGTGAAGTACACACTATGTATTTATAATTTTTACATTTACAATTCAATGATAATACATAATATGCCCGCATCTCTCATTTTCGTCGTATAGCTCAAAGATATCCAAACTAATATTATAAATGCGAAAGTAACTCTGTCTGTCTGTCTGTCTTTCTGTCTGTCTGTCTGTCTGTCTGTCTGTCTGTCTGTCTGTCTGTCTGTCTTTGCTTCACGCCTAAACTACTGAACCGATTTGTGTGAAATTTGGTACAGACATAGTTTGGAACTTCAGAAAGGACATAGGATAGTTTTTATTACAAAAAATAAAATAAAAAATAAAATTTATTCCGGACATACAGCGCCATCTATTGGTCAAGAGTCGGCATCAATTCAGTACTGAAAATTCATCGGAAAAACGCAAAAAATCTGCCGGAAGTCACTATTCCACGCGAACGAAGTCGCGGGCAAAAGCTAGTTAATAATAAAATTAAGTCGTAAATATTGGAATGATCACATTTACTGACGCGGAATATACCTGAGCCGACCACGTCATTACGGCGAGGTGTCGATTCACGTTCGAAGTAAAACGTGTCTTATTGCGTGGAAATAAAGCTGTTTTTAGTATAGCTACACACAACAATGTACAGCTATAAGGGCGTCCGTTTCCACCAGAGATGCGAGAATGTTCTGACGACCCGAATGGCGCAGCGGTAGTGAGGCTGCCTTACGCTCGTAGGGTCCCGGGTTCGCATTCCGGTAGGAGCAAATGTTTGTGTGATGAGCATGGACATTTGTTTCCGAGTTATAGATGTTTATATTTATAATAAGTATCTATGTTGTATATCAAATATCTGGTGTCCACGACACAAGCCTCGTTGCTTAGTGTGGCACTAGATGGCGCTGTGTGTAATGTCCATCCATATTATTTTATTAATGTACAGCGTGAGATATGTGCTAAAACTAACCAATCACATAGCTAGCTTAGCTCAAAATGTGAAAAAGAAGCGATGTTAATGGTTAGTTCCGCACACATCCCTCGATAGGTATCGTCGCTCATGTCTGGTGGACACGCGGCTCTAAACTCTTGCGGGAAGCGGGTACCCCACTCAAAGTATCCTTGGAAACGTTCCCTGCTCGTTCTAGAGCTACCCGCACTCTGTCACCGCGTGTCGGATGCACTCGACACATCATGACTACATTCAGGGATGTCTTACTACGCGACTCCGCATGTCACGCAACCGGACGATATCTCGTCAAACTGCTCGGACGTCCGGTTGTGCGACTTTCGTTCAGCACGCGTAGCATGAACGTAGAAACGGGTTTTGTCGACGGATGAATCGACAAAATGACAGGGGATTTAAGAATTTAAAATTTTTAACGTGATTCATATTTTGATTAAGCGGCCATTTTAGACCCCCAGATCATCTTCATATCAGTCCGGAGTCACCCACTGCTAGGTAAAGGCCTCCCCTTTTTCTGCCACACTACCGGTTCTGTGCGTCCCTGATCCAGGTGTTTCCCGCGACATAACGAGCTTTAGGACAAACCCAAGAAATGTGTCATTTTTCGATTCTTCCGTCGACAAAACCCGTTTCTACGGGGGTCATGCTACTCGGGCTGGTTGTCCTTGCACACACTTCGCTCAAGCTGTCGGTAACTGTGCTCTCTCCATATTGCGACACGCATGTTAGACCGCTCTGCCATCATTAGTGTGGTTGTATATAGTTATAGCTCTCCTCGTCCATTTGTGCGCGTGTATTGACTCCACTCGTGTGTTCGCACGCAGACCCTAGGGTAAGATATGAAATAAACTATGAATATAATGATGATTGAGTTTTATTTGTTATCCTTACGTCACATAACGTCACACACAAAGAGTTCTAATTTTTTATTGTATACACACAAAATTACATATAAATTGGCAAGTTTCCGAGATATAAGCTCGGCTAAGCGAGATATTAGCTGGGGTCGTTCTATTGCTCAACTGCTGAGCGAAGGCCTCTCCCCATGACTTCCAGTTGGGTTTGACGCAGAATGTGCACTTGACGCGAAATGTGCACTTCGCAAAATGTGCATCTCGAGAAATGGGCACTTCTCCAAATGAGCACTACTCAAAATGAGCACTACTTAAAATGAGTGTGAATTTTATCACAATGGGTCAAAATAAATCAAGATCTGTCAAAGGGCCAATTTGTTCGAGACACCATTGTTAAACTATTATGTATCAAGGGATAAAAACCGTAAAAAAAATATAGT
Organism: Xestia rhomboidea; assembly: GCA_963853795.1. Lineage (NCBI taxonomy): Eukaryota > Metazoa > Arthropoda > Insecta > Lepidoptera > Noctuidae > Xestia > Xestia rhomboidea. The sequence goes on from OY970784.1 coordinate 801,270, forward strand.
AAGCAAACGGTTTTGCGTCAAGTGCACATTTTGCTTTGTGCACATTCTGCGTCAAACCCTTCCAGTTGTGTCGATCTGTGGCTAATGTGGGCCACTGGTCGTTGGTTTTGTCCAACTCGTCCTGCCATCTCCCGCGACGCCTTCTGGCTGTGTCAGGGCTCCAGAAAGTGCCTACTTTGGCGCACAGCTCATTGGGCATGAAGCAGACGTGACCAGGCCAGCCCCACTTTAGCTTAGCGGCTTTTTGAGAAACGTCAGTAATTTGTGTTTTGGAGCGCAGTGTGGTGTTGGCTATTGGGCTTGTATGAATATGTTTAACAAGCAACATCATCATCAGCCTATAAAATGTTCCCACTGCTGGGACACAGGCCTCCTCTCTGTGAGAGGGAATGGGCTATAATCCACCACGCGGGCCCAGTGCGGATTGGTATGACGTCACATGTCTTCGAATGTTTTGGTTCTAGGACATCCCGGTTTCCTCACGATGTTTTCCTTCACCGTTTTTGAGAGCAGTGGTGATGAAATAAATGCGCCTGCCCGAGTTCGAACCCACGACTTACTGTTCGTGGGCCGCCACCACTGGGCCACCGCTGCTCTACAAGCAACATGAAATATGAAGATTGGAATTCAACAAAAACCATTATAAACAATAAAATGTATCAATTTATTATGAAAATCACAGGCATATTACATTATATACATGTCCAGCTCTTGTCTGGTATTGTCACACATCGGACTCAAAGAGCCGCAGAGAAGGCGCGAGACAGAGATAAACATCACGCCTATATTCACCGAAGGGTTAGATAGAGGTGTACCTAATAGTACACACACATTTCGCCAGTTATGTTTAAATCCCATGTAATAGGGACGGAACAGTCTCCGTGGCTGCCACTGAGAGACTCGCGATGGAAAAACTCAATAACACTACCTGGGAATCGAACCCAGGACTTCATCCACAACAGTGACGTTTGCGACCACTAGGCCGACAGTAGAAGCAGTGATAGTCTAGTGGTGCGACCGTCGGACAGCCAAGTCGTCGGTCTTGAGTTCGAACCCAAGACACGCTCCTCTGATTTTCCGGATTCATGTGCGTATTGTATAATTGTCACTTGCTTCGGTGAAAGAAAACATCGTGAGGAAACCAGCATGCCTGAGAGATATTTCTCGACGCTATGTAAAGCCAAGTCAGCGGCCCATGGGCGGCATAACAACTCTGACACCAGGGCCTCGACAGAGATAACGACAAAATCGCTAACTTTTGATCGCTGATTACTAACGAATAAATTCGGTTGCAATAATGATGCTTGCTAGTAACGCAAGTCTCTACATACAATATGGGTTTATCGCAAACAAACGTTATTGCAACCGAATTTTTTCGCGAGTTATTAGCGATCGAAAGTAAGCGATTTTGTCGCTATCTATGTCGAGGCTTAGCCAAGTTGACAATCTACAATTGTTAACGCTAGTGGAAATGACATCATCTCAACGTTAAATCACGTGACCAACAAAAACGAAAAGAAAATTCGTAGACAAGTTTACATCGTTCAAAATGATAGAATAGAATGTTATCGTTTCTACAATGTTCATCGCTATACTCTTTGGAAGGAACGCTCACCATATACTAAAGTGTAGGTTTTTTCTACAGACATTAGAGAACGAGCGATCGACTCAGTCGTGTCAACTTGGCTAACAATTTAGCGCTTTCTACAATCGCTTACGCCGAGGTGTTTACGATTGTAGAAAGAGAATCGATATGAAACGTTTGTAACTTGGCTAGGCCTGCAGGTAAGACACTAACAACACGATAGGTAATGGAAGACGACCGACGAAGCAAAGACAAACTTTTACTAAAATTCAATGTGGCGTAAAGGCCGTGTATCATTTTATTACAAGTCAATGTAATACAGGCAAGACTGAGAAGGCACAATAGTTATATTATTTAGAGCTTTAGGAATAGGGAATATGCAAGAAATTCAAAAAAAAAATATTCCTTAAAAATCCCTTGTATTGGTCCATGTAAACATTGTGGTACACTTGTTTAACTTTCTAATACAACACTTATTTTACAATTTAATATTTTATGTAGCGTGTTTTTCGTGTAACGGAACGCAAATTCAAAACGCATCGTCGCCGGTAGTGACGTCAAACGCTATACACATAGCGTTTGACGTCACTACCGGCAACACACTTTTATTTGAAAACTACTTAAAGTTTCACAAAGATGTTATTATATTATTGTTATTGCAATGTTTGCTTGGATAGAGCACATACATTTAGTAAAATTATTTTATTAAGGGTGATAATTAGATGTAAACAAGGCAGATAGAGGGAAATGACGTTAACCGCTATGACAGGAATGGCCGCGACAGTCACGGACGTTTGAACTGTCGTAGAAAATTAAGAAATTTCATATTTTTTCTGAGCGACAAGCAGTCTTAACTTTTAATTATTTTCTTGAGTTGATAGTACTGTACTATATTGATATAAGTGAAGAAAAAACATGCATATTCCCTATTGTTAATTAATTTCAAAAAGGTGAAAAGGTACGGAAATCTATAGTTATACATATTCACAAATATTTTAGAATTATATTATCATTCGAATCATCAATACAATAATTTCAAAATATGTACTTTATACTCACAAATAAAGGGTGTTAATAGACCCTTAACGAAGCCGAAAGGCACTTGTTCTCGCATTACGATCATTCTTTTGTTCTACACCATGCTTGGGAACCTTCTAATTACAGAGATATCGGGGATCAAGATTTTTTCACAAGTTTTTTTAAAGTAAATACATGTTTGTAATGTAAGATTTTTACTTTAAACACCTCCACGACCGGTATTATTCAATCCATCCATCAGCACAATGTGTTGAGTGCGTTACATTGAGTTTTACCGTAAAACGTGATTTTCTCCAACAAAAAAGTCGTTTCCCAGCAATAATTTAGTTACTTAGTTAGAATTAGAATACTAGATTAGAATGCTTGGTTGACGGTTCCGTTCACACCGTGTATAGTATTTACGGTCAACAATTTACTAATGTATGCATGTATGTGTATTTGATGGCACCGAAAAACTTATTTTGCATAATATAGAAAAGTGCTATCAATTGAAGTCAAATCAATTATTATGAGATTTAAAATTAGCTTTTGAAGCGTTATTAATTACAATAAAATCTGTCTTTTAAATAGAATAATAACAATAATTTAACATCTTATTTTAAAGACACCGCATAATAGGATAAGAATGACCTTTAGACCGCCAGAGTATAAACGCACGCGCGTGCCCTCCACGCCAAGCCACAATTTCACCTACCATTTTGTCTCATATTTGTGTCGTTTGGCGTACACGGCACGCGCTTATTTGTCAAGTATATGTGATCATGACGGTCATAAGGTTAAAAACCGGCCAAGTGCGAGTCGGACTCGCGCATAAAGGGTTCCGTACCATTATCTATACAACATTAGACAAAACGGCAAAAAATTACCGTGTGTTATATGGGAGCCCCACTTAAATATTTATTTTATTCTGTTTTTAGTAGAAATACATCATCTGTGAAAATTTCAATTGTCTAGCTATCAAGGTTCATGAGATACAGCCTGGTGACAGACAGACGGACAGCGGAGTCTTAGTAATAGTGTCCCCTTTTACCCTTTGAGTACGGAACCCTAAATACAATCGTTATTTAAAAAACTTACAACTACGTCTTTTTAACCTTTTGAACGCCAGAGCATAAACGCACGCGCGTGCCCTCCACGCCAAGCCACAATTTCACCTACGATTTTGTCACATATTCGTGTCGTTTGGCGTACGAGGCACGCACTTGCTTGTCACGTATGTGTGACAATGGCGTTCAAAAGGTTAAGCAAGAAACAACAAAATATAAAAAGCACAAAATTATTATTTCCTTTATTTATTTCTATTTACATTTATCATCACGTTGTTCCTTTAGTAACTAGCTGTTGCCGGCGGCTTCGCCCGCGTGGTGTTCGGTTATTGTCCCTAGGGATCATACTACCGGGATGAAAAGTACCTTATATGTTCACTGTTTTAGACTTTCACGGTTTTTCACTACACTTAAAGTACTTACGGGATGATATCCGTGATCCCCGCGATCATGATGCTTGCAACAGCGTCGAAATATCGGGAGCTCATCAACCAAAAACAAAATCACGGATATCATCCCGTAAGTACTTTAAGTGTACCTTATATGTTAATCTAGGTTATAAACTATCTGTGTGCGTAGTTTCATCCAAATCCGTGTAGTAGTTTTCGCGTGAAAGACTAACGAACATCCATCCATCCTCACAAACTTTCGCATTTATAAAATTAATAAAGTTAGATATTTATTTATGGATTCGTTTACATGTTGCTTACAGTGTGAAAAAATGGCCTTTGCCTGGCAGTGGCACTACTATTAGTTATTATTAAACTATTATTATGACTTCTTTTAAAAGAATAATTAATCATTTACATTCGCATGTTGCCTAGTACTAACTGGGTTGTGGAGGTCAGAGCAGTCGCTCCATGTACAATACTGGTATTCAGCTGCATCCGGTTAGACTGGAAGCCGACCCCGACATAGTTGCGAAAAGGCTGATGACTACAATCTCATGTTATTCGACAACCTTCATTATTTTCTGTTGTTCCTAATTTCTGCTTTTCTTGTGTTGTTTCTGCCGTCTGAAAACAAAAACAATAATTAAAGGTCTTGAGTGGTCTTTGTGAAGGAGTTTTCGGGGGAGTACTGATACAATGGCGGTCCATTTTAATTAATATCGCTGGATATTACACACAGCGCCATCTAGTGCCACACTAAGCAACGAGGCTTGTGTCGTGGACGCCAGATAGTTGATATACTACATAGATACTTTTTGTTTGTAAATACATACTTATTATACATATAAACATCCATGACTCGGAAACAAATGTCCATGCTCATCACACAAACATTTGCTCCAACCGGGATTAAAACCCGGGACCGTAAGAACGTAAGGCAGCCTCAGTACCAATTATCTTACTACTTTAGAAGCGGGTTGGTATACAATACAGTCAAATCTTTCTAAATAACAAAAATATTTCTTTTTTCAAATGGATATTAGGGAGATTTCAGATTAGCTTGTTATAAATAACTAGCAGACGTCACGCGGTTTCACCCGTGTAGTTCCCGTTCCCGTGGGAGTACGGGGATAAAATATAGCCTATGTTACTCAGTAAAGGTTACCCGTGGTCCCGGTGGGTCGACCCATTACCGGGTCCATTGGTAATTTTAATTACCCGTGGTCCCATGGCATTAGTAATTGTTTCCTGTACTTTTGAAAATATCGATAGAAAATACAAAGCCATAGTAACAGCATATCATATCCCACAGGGACCACGGGTAACAAGTCATTGCATAAATTGACAATGGGTTTATTGGTTTTTTTAAGGATAGTAAAGTCTCACAAACTACCAGGACGCCAGAATCATGAAGAAGTATTTTCTACATTGCATACTGCGTGATAATCGAAATGTACACGGATTGATTATGAGATTCCTATTAAAAATATAAAATACCTCCTTTATGGTTCTGTCCTCCTGGTAGTTGGTGGATAAATAAAAAATAGAAAACCAATAAACCCGTTGTCAAATTATGCAAACACTCGTTACCCGTGGTCCCTGTGGGATTATGATATGCTTTGTATTTTCTATCGATATTTTCAGAAGCACAGGAAACAACCCCTAATGCCATGGAACCACGGGTAATTAAAATCACCCATGGACCCGGTAATGGGGCGACCCACTGGGACCACGGGTAACCACCCCAGTAAAGACGTGGCTTTCTAATGGTGAAAGAATTTTTAAAATCGGCGTAGTAGTTTTTGAGTTTATTCATTACAAACAAATACGGGTCAAATATTTTTTGATAATCTAACTGACGGACTAATTAGATTTTTTCAGTACACAAGCCTTTGGTGGTAATGATCATAGTTTAACTCACAATGCTAGAATCCTTGGTGTCGAGGTAAGGGATGGAGGGTTGTCGCCCGAACAGTCTCCGGAAGCCGAAGCGGCGCGGAGCGGCGGCCTGCGCAGGAGTTGCCGGCTGGAAGGAGATACAAAGAGTTCATTCAAATCATTATTTATTTATTGGCTTGTAACCTCGCATGTTCCAAATGGCTAGATGGATTTCGAAGATTAAGGTATCATTAGATCTATTCGTCTCAAAAACCCAAGTATGTAAAAAAAAAATGTCGGATTTTTAGCGCTAATTTTTTTTTTCAGCCAAACCTATCGAGTCGTCTATCAAAATGAAGGAAATTACAAAAATATAAATAAATATTATCAACTAAAGCTAGATTAAATTAGCAACTCTTATTGTGGTGATTCTAAGTTTGAACCACCACAATTAGAGTCGCCAAAATTGCAGGAGTTAAATATTATTTTTGAGCGACAAGCCGTAGTTGAACTTAACTTTTAATACTTTTCTTGGGTTGATATTGATAATACTGTATTTTATTGATTTAAGGCGACTACAGGAGCTAAATTAGCAACTCTAATTGTGGTGGTTCAAACTTCGTTTATATTACTGTTAGAATAAAGTTCTAATCAGCTTGAACTACAAAGTTGTTGTTACGTCAGACACTGCGGGCCGAATTGTGCGAAATGAGTGTTTTTTTTGCGATTTACAAAAAATCTATTGATTGGACTAAAAAAATAAAACACTATCATGCTAATATGTTGCTTGTAGAATTATTTGCCAAAAAATCAAAATGATCGCATGTATTTTAGTATCGTTTTTACTCGTTAAAATAATTTTTTAGAGATAAGTTCGTGATTTTTTTATCAAGTAAAATTTGTTGTATTATGTTTTCAAAACACTATCATACTATATCCTGAAGAATATCATATATTTTTGAGGTTTTGTTTATTGCAGTGAATCATATGCTTTTTTGCATTATAAAACTGGCGTTTAGCTCCTGTAGAAAAAATGACATGCATATTCCCTATTAAGATCTGACTCACCTGCTCTATGACCTGGGGCTGTTCCACTGTACGGCTCTGGTTGTCTCGCTCCGCGCGACACATGCACCCGCTGTGCTCGCCCGACTGACTGCCCGCTCCGCACACACACGGGTTCCAGCTTGTCTGGGGTTGAGCTGGAAAAATAGCATTTAATACACTAACGGCCGAATACTGAAACGCCACTCAAATATTTAAGGGCTGCTTGAACGTTCCTAAACTTTAATTTCGTATAGCTAAACGTCACTTTTGAGTACTTATCTGTTAAATAAAGGGTGTAAAACACCTCTTAACGACGCCAAAAGGCACTTGTTCTCCTCATCATTGTGATAATTTTTTTGTTCTACACCATACCTGGGAACCTTATAGTTACGGAGATATTGGGGGTCAAAGTTCCAACTTTTTGACAAGTTTTTAATGTAAGATTTTTACTTTAAACACCTCCACGACCCCCGTACTATTCAATCCATCCATCAGCACAATGTTTTGAGTGCGTTACATTGAGTTCTACCACAAAACATGATTTTTCACCCCAATAAAAAAGTCGTTTCCCAGCAAAAATTTTTGCGTAAAGTTACTTAGTTTGATGTACAGAATGCTTAGTTGACGGCTTCGTGATGAGGTGGTTTACAACCTGTATAAGTGCTTCTTAAATTTTGAGTGGCCTTTTAGTATTCAGCCGTTAAGAGCTAAGGCCGTGAAATAGGCAATTGCGGATCGAGTATAAATAGTACTCTTCATACTTTTCTTTTGACTTCGCTGGAAGCAGGTTTTCCATTGCCAATTTGACTTCTGATCTTAAATCTGGTGGAGTACAATCAATCTCCATTTCACTCTCTGAACCGTTGGAACTCATATTAATTATTAAATTTATATTTTATAAGTATAGATAACAAATCAAGACGAATTTTCAGCTTTGCCGCCAATTTTCTATTTATCATCTGTGCCGAAAGACAAACGCATTTATGGTTAGACAGCCACGTGAACGCAATTTGTAGGTACTAAGCAAAGAGACTTACTTTGGTTTGCCAAGAATGATAAAAGAGATCCAATCAAAGAGTATTTTCACTTCTCATGCTCTGAATGTGCTTATTTGTGCAGGATATAGGCTGCACAAAATCGAATTTTGTGCACAAGTGCATTAATGTATCTACTCATAAATGTCAGCCAAACACAATAAAAAGTTCATAGATAGAATTTGTTATTTACTTTATTTGCCTTAGGTATGTGTTTTTTAAGACATAAAAGATATTAAAATTGTAATTCTAGTACGGTAGGTTATTTAATTAATTTATGAAAATTATTATTACAAAATAATTTAATAGTAGGCTGTATAGGTCTGCAGCCCAAGCCTAATATCAATGTCGTAAGATTAAAAAAAAAATAAAGCGGCGATATGCCGGGAAAAATAATTACCTTTAGTATTCAAAACTAAAATTTTAATTAAAGAAATGTTATGTTATACTACTGTTTTATTTCCTCGCAATCAAAGTGAAAAGCAGTGTTTACAACTCGTCCACGAAACCATTTTATCCTCGACATTACTATCAGCCCTCGCCTTCGGCTCGGGCTGCTAAAAAATGGTTCGTTTTGTGCACTTGTTGTAAAATCTACTATTAATAACCCCAGCACGCTGTTTCATACAACATTGCTGGAGCGTGGTAATGTTCCAAATAAAACATTCGCTCCTGCATTCGTTTGATTTTCTTTGTCCGTAAATTCGATACTTCGCGTGTTCTTTTTTCGAAAATAATGACAATATTTCCATGCATGTTTGAGAAAATCGATTTCTGTATATTTGTTCAAGTAATTGGACTACGAAGGGTAAGTATTTGGTTTGTAAGGGTATAATTTGGTGTCCATTATGCATATTATAGATTTATTTTCGTTTCTGTAACCTGGTTCCATTTAAACTAATATTATAAAGAGGTAAATTTGTTTGTAAATTTGTAAGTTAGTTATAGTTTGTAGTTAGTGTTGTACTTTAGTTTATATGTACGGGGTCCCCGGAACTAATGATCCAATTCGTGGTGGCTATAACTTATATTTGTAACATGCATATTAGCCGAGCTATTAAATGTTCGCGGTCGAAGTCGCGGGCGTAATGATATTATCCCATAAAGTTATAATCTATACAAATAAATAAAGTTGTCTGTTTGTAACTTCAATATAACAGCTTTTTACTAAATGCATATGAAATTATATTTACTTACTTTTAACATAAACTATTTTTTTATTTTTGTCTGTCCCGGGTAGTCTCCGAAACGGCTAGACCTATTTAGACGAGTCTTTTACTGGCAGATGAGCTGATGTTATAAGGATTGACTTAGGTTAGTTTTATTGCAAAAAATAGATTAAGAGTTCCGTGCAAAAAAAAAACCCATGAAATAGTTAACAAAATCCGATTCAAATATAAGTAATATTTCTTCTTATCTATTATATAAACTACAATTTCATCTGAATAGCTACATTTAAAAAAAAAAGAAAATCCATTTTGTTAGGTTACAAATTATTAGGACATACAATGTCTTTCACAAAATCTCGAGCACAATTATAACATGATTTGGTTGAATCTGTCATTCAACACGTCACAATCGGGTCGGTCGAAAATAAGGGCATTGCGCTGCGCATGCGACGCAGCGGGGAATGCGCATGACTCGGTGCAGGCGCGAATAGTCTGGTAGGTAAAAATGGGCAAAAAAGTATGTTGTAGTATGTTGTGCAATTCTGGGGAGTCAATAGGGAATACGCACGTATTTTTTTCTTCACTTAAATCAATAAAATACATTACTATCAATATCAACCCAAGAAAAGTATAAAAGTTAAGTTCAACTACTGCTTGTCGCACAAAAATAATAATTAACTCCTGCAATTTTCTATGACAGTTCAAACGTCCGTGACTGTCGCGGCCATGATGTGACGTCATTTAGCTCAATCTGCCTTGTTTACATCTAATTTTATGGCCTTAATAAAATAATTTTACTAATTGTATGTGCTTTATTCAAGCATAAATTGCAATAACAATATTATAATAAAATATTCGTCAAACTTGAATTATTTTTCAAATAAAAGTGTTTTTTTTGTTGACATATAGACTTTGACGTCACTACCGGCGTTAGCAAGGGACGATGTGTTTTGAGAGAGCGTTCCGTTTCACTAAAACAATAAATTGTAAAATAAGTGATGTTTTAGAAACTTAAACAAGGCATTTTAAATAAATAAAAAGAGTTTTGTATTTCATGCATATTCCCTATTACGTTCCGTAAAATTTTCAGTGTAGTGATGATAATGATGGACGAAGGTTACGCAACAGTCTCTGTCAGTCTCAACTCGTACTTACTACTGCCATACGCGCAGCTCCCCGCGCCCGCGCTCCCGCCCGCCCAGCTGCCAGTCTTCAGGTACAGCTTCAGTTCTTCAGCTCGCTCCATGTATCTGACGATAGACGGAATATTATTTGACTAATCCATCACCATCTACCTACCTTTCTCCCAACTACGTTGGGATCGTGCCACGGTCACCCATCCACGTCTCCACCTCGCTCACCTGCTTAACTTGGCAGCGAGGGCAGCTCGTCTCAGCGAGTCTGTCTCGCATCCCACACACGGCACCAGGTACAGTAGACTATCTCTATATGACGTGAAGGCTTCCTCGAGGCGACCGGCTGAGTCTAACTCGATGGCTTTCTTGATCAAAGTCACTGCCTAGATAGAAAAAGTACAGCAGATTATTTATTCACCTAAGTTTTTCACAATTGTGAAGAAATTCCGAAAGAGCCAAATAATCAAAAAGTATGCCAAAACGTTTGAGTTGTGCAGAAAAGGTTTGAGTTATCCCAAAAAGTTTGAGTTCTTTGGGGTGAAAATTTACGGTAAAACTCAATGTAACGCACTCAAAATGCTGACGGATGGATTGAATAGTACGGGGGTCATGGAGGTGTTTAAAGTAAAGGTATGACATTAATAATTTGTTTTTCAGGGTTCCGTACCTCAAAAGGAAAAACGGAACCCTTATAAGATCACTTTCTTGTCTGTCTGTCCGTCTGTAACCACCGATTTTCTCAGGAACGGGTGGACCTAGCAAGTTGAAATTTATACCAGATACTGAGGTCTATAGTCCCTATTAGGTGTATAAAGATCAAGGTGTTGAGTCAACACGATAAAAAGATTCGGACAAATTTAGATTTTCGCGAAAACTTGTAAGTACCAAAATTTACCTTAATTTTCAACTTTTTTTTATTTTTCGGACTGTTTCCTTTACTTGTGCTGTAAGACCTTGCTTTTAACCAAAATTGACAATTCTAGGTCAACCGGAAGTACCCTATAGGTTTTGGGTCGAAAACCTATATGGTAGTTCCCGTTGACCTAGTTTTTTCAATATGAAAATTTCTGAATTTTGACCCCCAATATCTCCGTAACTAGAAGGTTCCCAGGTATGGTGTAGAACAAAAACAATGATCGCAATGACGAGGAGAACAAGTGCCTTTCGGCTTCGTTAAGAGTACTTTTACACCCATTATGCTTTAACTTTTTAAAACATCTGAATTAGGAAATGGTAAAAGTTTGACATGAGTCTGTTTTATTTTGTAAGACTTGTTATCTTTGTCATCCACATAGCCCAGCTGTCAGTCATCAGGTACAGCCCTAGGCTCCAGGCTTACCTTCTCGTAGTTCTCCTTGGAGGGCATGTGCGGCAGGTCGAGGTACTCGTGGCTGAAGAACTGGTCGTACGAGATCCTGCTGCTGGGCTCGTGCTGCAGCAGACGCACCAGCAGGTCGCGGCAGCCGGGGGAGATGGACGAGTTCGATGGGATCTGAGAGAGACAGAACGAAACTCTTTAGTACTATAAAGCGTGATTTTTTTATCTACACTAATCTACATCATTCTACACTAATAATAATATTGTATAGAGGAAAGTTTTGTATTTTTGTGTGTATGTTTGTAATGAATAAACTCAAAAATTACTGCGCCGTTTTCAAAAATTCTTTCACCATTAGAAAGCCACGTCTTTACTGAGTAACATAGGCTATATTTTATCCCCGTACTCCCACGGGAACGGGAACTACGCGGGTGAAACCGCGTGACGTCAACTAGTTTTACATAATATGATTCACATCCACCGCTGCCAGACACTTTGTGTGGTAGAAACCCACCGCCAGACACCTTTATTCAGAAATACTTGGAACTCATATTATTTTAATTTAGATAAATTGACAATGTTCACTGCACTATTTATATTAAAAACACTTTACTTACCACACACACACTACACACACTCACAGACCCACCACACCCTTAACACACACACCCACAACACCCTTAACACACACACCCACCACACCCTTAACACACACACCCACAAAACCCTCAACACACACACCCACTACACCCTTAACACAAACACCCACAACACCCACACCCACCACACCCTTAACACACGCACCCACAACACCATTAACACACACACACCCACTACACCCTTAACACAAACACCCACAACACCCTTAACACACACACCCACCACACCCTTAACACACACACCCACCACACCCTTAACACACGCACCCACAACACCCTTAACACACACACACCCACTACACCCTAACACAAACACCCACAATACCCTTGACACACACACCCACCACACCCTTAACACACACACACTACGTTACTTTTTTTTTGGCACATTTTATATTTTAAATGAAGAAATTGTTCTTGTTGTACTGTCAAACTGAAGAGCAATGAGTCGTGAGTGACTTAGCTGAAGATAGAAGCCAATTTCCACAACACCAAAGTTGATATTATTTTCTTTAACGAGGAGTAAACTAGCCTTATTAATCAAGTGGTGTTACCTCAATGGGCGCTTGTCGCTGTATCTTGTCCACGAGCTCCTTGAATGTGCTAGAGGAGTAGGGCGCGCGCCCGAACAGGCACTCGTACATTATCACTCCTGGAATTAACGACAGCATATTGCTTAGAGAGCAGGGGGCCGAGTCTGCTATTACAATAGTGTCACAATTTCATAATGGTCGATCATTGTTCGGTCAATGGTCTCGTAATAGAATTGTGTTATAATGACATTGTTGTATTGCCATTATTAAAAAACTTTCAAAAGAATTGATTTTAGAAAAACTAGAATTAAATTGGAACATCTAATCATGCCAGATTTCATTTATACATGTTTATAATAATAATTATTATCTGTTTTTATTTCTAGCGGTCGGTGTTTTGATTTATTTTCATTTAAGTGTTTTAAATTATCTTTAATATAGAAGCCTATATTTATAGCAATAGAAAATGGTGCTAATTGAGCATATTTCGGCTGGAACTGTCAAAATTTTAGCAAATTACCGCGTAAGTCAGTCATTCATTTGTCATTGTGTACGAGATTACCATTGCCATTTCTTTCAATGGAGTGTCAGTGGTTGATCATTGGAAAGTCATAATGACGCCACTATATTAAAAGATTACCAAACATGTCAAAATCAACAACTATGAGATCAATGATAGACTATTGTGACACTATTGTAATAGCAGACTCACCCAGCAGAGGTGGCCCAGTGGTGGCAGTAAGTCGTGGGTTCGAACCCAGGCAGGCGCATGACTTTGTGTAATTTATTTCATCACCACTGCTCTCAAAACGGTGAAGGAAATCATCGTGAGGAAACCGGTATGTCCTAGAACCAAAACATTCGAAGACATGCGACGTCTACCAACCCGCACTGGGCCCGCGTGGTGGATCACAGCCCATTCCCTCTCATAAAGAAGAGGCCTGTGTCCCAGCAGTGGGAACATTATAGACTGATTAGGCTTATGCTTATTTATTGCTTGGGTTACCTACTGATTACAGGGGTCGGCATCAAAATTTGTGATGCTGGATTTTCATTGGTTGAAACGAATATATTTGTTGATATTTATTTCTATAAATTAGGTGTTACTTGTCAAAAATAAATAATGGTTTATAACTAGATTCATCATTATCATTTCAGCCATAAGACGTCCACAGCTGGACATAGGCCTCTCCCATGTCCCGGTCCCGTACGACTCGCATCCAGCAGATCCCCTGCACCTTCACCAGGTCACCGCTCCACCTAGTGGGAGCCCTTCCAACGCAACGTCATCCGGTTCGCGGTCGCCACTCCACAACTTTTCGGCCCCATCGGCCATCCGTTCTGCGAGCAATGTGACCTGCCCACTGCCACTTAAATTTGGCAATTCTTTGAGCTACGTCGGTGATGTCAAAAGCTAGAATATGTTTATTTATGCTGTTTGTAGTACTCACTGGGACGACCTGAACGTCTTCTTTGGCAAAGAAAGTGCAGAATCGTGACCGTGGGAAGTGAAGGAGGCGTTTGCCCAGCAGTGGGACATTAAGGAGTAATAAGTATGTACTCACCGACGCTCCACAGATCGACCCGGGCGTCGTACTGACCGAAGATCATCTCCGGCGCCATGTACAGCGGAGAGCCGCGCACAGAGCGACCCGCTTCCGACGTCATGTGCTGGGCGAAACTGAGAATAAACAAAATCAATGGCTATTTATTCACCAAGGAGAGTAAGGCACAGATTACTAATCGAGTGTGCATTTGAGGCCCAACGCGAAGCGGAGGGCCGTGAACCACACGAGTTTAGTAATCTGTACTTACCCTCCAGTGATATATACTGCTTTATACTACACTTGCTTACAACGTCATCAAGACTTAAAAAAAAAAAACAAAACGCCTTAGTAATGGATTACAACCCTGATTTTCATGGCAGTAATGAAATTCCATACAAAATAACTGCCTAGATTTTTGAGAAGGTTTAATGAACAGCTTTCAAGCCTTTTAGTAGGGTAGTATTGGTATACTTACTAAGCAAGTGTAGTATAATAGTCGATTATTGCATCGAGCACAAAGTAATTTATTATTGCACCGAGTGCCTGATTTAGAGCCCGAGCGTTAGCGAGGGCTCTAATCTAACAGGCACGAGGGCAATATAAATTACTTAAGGCGAGGTGCATAATCTGCTTTTCTTTCAACTATTACCTATAGGAATAGTAGATAAAAGAAACTCATATCAAACAGTTAAAATAGAAGTTTAATTATTGAAATTAAAAGTTATACTTGAGCAATTATTAAACGTAAGGTTAAGAGTTTTGTTGGGCAAATTTATATTTGGGTCTGAATAATATTATCAGACGAGGTAGATGGGCCTGGCTGATTTGTTACAATGAAGTCGTTATCACGGGAAGTAGATGGGCGCGGCGATGTCGATTGATTTAAATTTCTTTCATTTTTAAATAAGAGTTAGCAGCAATCATTTTTTAAATTGGGAACAAGTAGGATAGAAACGAATAATACGTACGTAAAAAAAAAAAGTTTTGATATCGGCTGGCTGAATAGAGCTAATCCATTGAAATTGGCACCTTTTGGTGCGATTAAAAAAAAAACTGTGCAATAATGAAATGTCATACATTTTTATTGCTCTAGAGCATTAAAGACTCGCTTTGTACTGAGTTTTTAGTGTGATTGTGATGAAATTAAAGCATAGTTGGAAGAAAAAATATTTTATTTCACATTGGTCTAGATGGGCACTGTCTTATAAAACGTAGAAAAAGGTGCACGGTTTGGGTGGATCGTTTCCATGGAGAAGAACCGGCAAGAATCCCTATGGTGGTACAAACAATACACAATCAGTATCAGACCAGAAGGCACCTAACAAGCCGATTCCTGCCGGCTTCCCTTCGCTAACAAGGCACTCTACGTAGTGTCTTCGTGTCTACTGTACTCAAATAGTATATTACATACACATCTGTGGGTATCATATCACAGTACAGACATTTAATACATCGTAGTATTGAATACCTTCCAAAAATACCAACATTTTATACTGATTTAGACCAGACCCAGACAGGCGCATTATTTTGTGTAATTTATTTCATCACCACTGCTCTCAAAACGGTGAAGGAAAACATCGTGAGGAAACCGGCATGTCCTAGAACCAAAAAATTCGAAGACATGTGACATCTACCAATCCGCACTGGGCCCGCGTGGTGGATTATAGCCCATTCCCTCTCATAGAGAGGAGGCCTGTGTCCCAGCAGTGGGAACATTAATAGGCTGATGATGATGATGATACTGATTTAGTATTCAGGGTGGATACGTTCAACGGGGCAGTAAGAAGTTGCAGCTACACGAAAATGGTCTTAGGAGACTATCCGTAATTTTTCGTGAAAATTTTCACGAAAAATTACAATAAGCAAGAAAATGTACAATAAGCAAGAAAATGTACAATAAGCAATAAAATGGCCATTTCACACAAAACAGTCTATTGATGCCAATCGATCGTTTCTAATACTGATCAAAAACTTCATTGTGACCAACCCAGGTTGGAGTACTAAAAAGTCAGAAATTGGAAAAAACTTTCAAGGTTAATACTCACCCAAAATCGGCTACTTTCAACATATATTTGCCGTCCGATCCTTTGTGCAATAACAGATTGTGAGGCTTTAGATCCATATGTACAACACCTGCGAAACAAATATAAATGAAAATTAATTAAAGTTCCATAGAAGATATGATGTCATGCTCATGTCACACCCACTCCTATCAAGATCGGAGATTCTACACTCGAAGTTGTAGACGATTATGTGTACTTGGGACAAACGGTCCAGTTAGGTCTAACTTCGAGAAAGAGGTCAATCGTCGAATTCGACTCGACAGGGCAGCGTTTATTTATTTATTAATATAGGTTCACCAACAGCGTTCGGGAAGTTGCGCGGTATCCTCTCGTCCAACTTACCGCAGTGTCTCAAGACGAAAGTCTATGATTAGTGTGTGTTACCAGTGATTACATACGGAACCGAAACGTGATCGCTCACAATGGGCCTCATCAGAAGGCCTAAAGTCACCCAAAGGGCAATGGAGAGGGCTATGCTCGAAGTTTCCTTGTGTGATCGAATCAGGAATGAAGACATCCGCAAGAGTACCAAGGTTACCGACGCAGCCCGAAGAATTGCCAAGCTTAAGTGGCAGTGGGCTGGGCACATTGCTCGCAGAACGGATGGCCGATGGGGAGTAAAAGTTCTGGAGTGGCGACCACGAACCGGAGGACGTTGCGTTGGAAGGCCTCCCACTAGTTGGAGTGGACCGATGACCTGGTGAAGGCTGCGGGAATCCGCTGGATGCGAGTCGCACGGGACCGGGCAATGTGGCGACACTTGGGAGAGGCCTATGTCCAGAAGTGGACGTGTTTCGGCTGAAATGATGATGATGATGAGGAGATATAATCACTTAATACGTTTAGTGCTAAGCGGCTGTCAAGCTCAAATGGAACTGGGCTGGTTACATCTGTCGCATGCCGGAGGAGCTATGGGCTAAAGTAACCACACAATGGGTCTCAAACAGCAGAAAACGGCAACGCGGCAAGCCAAGAGGGAGATGGCGGGACGAACTCGATACTTTTCAAAAAGATTGGCGAATAACAGCACTGGATATGGACAGAGGAATAAGTGAAAAGACGGAAGGGAGGCCTTTGAACTGCAGTGTGACACAAATGGCTAATAATAATAACGTTTAGTGCTAAACAGAGGGGTAATAGGAGGTGAAAAAAAAAATCTAATTAGTCCGTCAGATAGATTTCTAAAAATATTGGACAAATATTTTTTCTTTTTTCACGTAAGCTAAAAATGAAGACGTTTCAAACGTCATCAAAGATGATCAAACGTGTCAAAGATCATGAGTGGGGCCCCCACTCATGATCTTTGACACGTTTTATCTTCGTCAATTATTATTAATTTGATAAAACAAAAAACACGTATCCAATATTTTTCGATAATCTAACTGACGGACTAAACAGAATCATTTTTTTTTGTCATCATCCCTTTAAATCATGATCTGTTAAATGACCGATTTGGTCGAGACGCCATTGTTTAACTATTGTGTCTACTTCGTGGACCGATCATGGATTATTAGGGACGATGACTGACTAAAAAAAAAATGATTCTGTTTTGACACGCGTCTGTGTGTAGTTAGCACAATAATAGGGAATATGCAAGAAATAAAAACTCTTTTTATTTATTAAAAATGCCTTGTATTGGCGCATAAAAACATTGTGGTACACTTGTTTAAGTTTCAAATACATCACTTATTTTACAATTTATTGTTTTATGTAGTATGTTTTTGGTGAAACGGAACGCACTCTCAAAACGCGTCGTCCTCGATAACGCCGGTAGTGACGTCAAAGTCCATGTGTCAAAAAAACACTTTCATTTGAAAAGTAGGTAAAGTTTCACTAAGATTTTATTATAATATCGTTTTCGCAATTTTTGCTTGAATAAAGCACATACAATTAGTAAAATTAGTTTATTAAGAACAAACAAATTGATTTATACTAGGCAGATTGAGTTAAATGACGTCACATCATGGCCGCGACAGTCACGGACGTTTGAACTGTCATAGAAAATTGCAGGAGTTTAATATTATTTTTGAGCGACAAGCAGTAGTTGAACTTAACTTTTAATACTTTTCTTGGGTTGATAATACTGTATTTTATTGATTTAAGTGAAAGAAAAAATTACATGCATATTCCCTATTGTGCTAGACAAGCGCGTGCGCAGGTAGGTACTGCGGTTGCCTACTTCATAAGATCCAATAAATACCCAATAATCTTTAACCATCACCAAATTGATAAGATACCAGGTAGGAGGGACGCCGACGCTAAAACGGCTATAGTTGGTGCCAGTTAAGATCGCAATAGCGGTCATTGCCCTTTCCCTAATATCTCTTCCTACGAACCAAAACAAATGAACCATGTATCGTTTTTCATTAGAAAAAAAGTTGAAGATCACGATAGATGACGATTCAAGACTTGAGCAGGCTTATTTTTGGATTTCAAAGTTATGAACATTAATAAATGTAGGTGGGTCAATGGTCGACACCATTCTGTTGTGCACAAACTAAACTTACTTTAGGCTATTGCTATCTTTTACTAAAAGGCAGTGCGAGAAAAGGACGGCTATAGCTATGAACTAAGTTAGAGGAGTTAAGTTATGCCTTGCGCTTCACCGTGTTTTTAGTCGACATGTTTTTACGTGCACCCTTCATTTGCATGGAAATATTAGTTCGATTAAATTTGACAGCTCTTAATTACGTCTACCTCTTTCTCGTTTTATTAGAGAGAAAAAGATAGCAATAGGTAGCCTAAATTAAGTTTAGTTTGTGCACAAAATAATCGACACCAATAACCGTTATTGCGATCTTAACTGGCACCAACTATACCACGTATTCGGTACACAATTTCGTAGGTTATATGTATAAAAAAACAGCTGTTTTCAAGAAAACTGCAATACCGACACGGTAAATGTATGAACAGGTGATTTAAAAAAAAATACCGATGAAATATTTTTAAGTGGTGCTCCAGAATTGTGTACTGAATTAATCCACCATTTCTTCTTGTATATCAGTCATCGCCCATCATACGGGCACGGAGGAAACTCAGTATGTAATGGGTGGTCACCCATCAACAGACCAACCTAGGCAAGCACGGCTTAACCTAAAGATCGACCCGAGCGCCTGTTATTATTTAGCCACGAGCTCTTTTAAATCATGATCTGTCAAATGACCAATTTGGTCGAGACGCCATTGTTTAACTATTGTGTCTACTTCGTGGACAGATCATGGGATATACTTATTACGCGAATAAGATAGTTCATCATCATCATCATTTAAGCCGAAAGTCGTCCACTGCTGGACATTGGCCTCCCCCAAGTGTCGCTACATTGACAGGTCGCGTGCGATTCGCATCCAGCGGGTTCCAATTTGCGGAGATATGACGTCTCCCTGTCTCACACCTCGTTGCAGAACGATAGGTTCCGAGGCTTGGTCCTGAAGTCGGACTGACATAGTTGCGTTTTTGTACAAATACTTCAACACCTCGATGTATCGATAGTCAATTTGGCACCGTTGGAGAGACTGCAGTACAGCCCAGGTCTCGATCGAATCGAAGGCTTACTCGTAGTCCACAAACGCTAAACAGAGAGGCAGGTTATACTCTTCGGTCTTCTGTATAACCTGCCGCAGCGTATGAATATGGTCCACGGTGTTAAAGCCTTTTTGGAAATCGGCTTGTTCGGGAGGCTGGAAATCGTCAAACCTGCGCGTGAGACGATTCGTGATGACTCTTGAAAACAACTTGTAGACAAGGCTTAGAAGTGAGATGGGCCTTTAATTCTTCAACCGGGCATTGTCGCCCTTGAAGAAGAGTACCACCACACCCCTGCACTATGCCTGTGGCGTTTCCCCCTCGAGTATGACGGAATTAAACAGCTTCTGAAGGGTCTTAAGTACCGGTTTTCCACCCGCCTTCAGGAGTTCGGCTGTAATTCTGTCATCACCCGGTGCTTTGTTGTTAGATAGTTTTATTGGATCTTATGAACAGATCTGAATTCCCAAAGCTATTCATTTTGACAACTTGATAACATTCATTGTGTGTTTAAGATCGAGCAGACGATTTTTTCAAACATGTAAGGCAAAATATTATGAATTTCTTTAAAAATCTTCGGAGGGCGGTTGAAATATAATATTTAATAAATCTGTTAGTTCTTAATGTATTTAGAAACGTTTTATTAACTTACCCTTTTCTCTGAGAAACTTTAATGCTGAAGCCAATTGTTGTAGGAAATACCGAACCTGAAAGTAAAGTATTTTTCATTACTCATACGGCTGTCGAATTATAAAAAAAAAATAGTTCATTTTTCTATTGAACCATGTTCCAACTTTCTATACAGCCACGATGTAAAATTAAAATAACATAAATTTAAGTATTAATTAAAGAATATATATTTTTTAAATAACTTTATTATAATTAAGTTTCATCTATTACTTTAAAAGTTAATCCAAGTTTATTTTATCTCCATAATTATTTTGAAAAACCATATTTACATTATATACATACTACAACTAGAACTCTAAATAATTACAAAAATAAAACTAAACTAAGTACTTACACATATCCAACGACGTCAATAGGCGTCAAAGTACTCCTCCGCATCGCTGTCATTCGGAAACGTGCCCAGAAGACTGGCAGCATTGCCACGTTGAATGGCAATGCTAATTCTTTGGCCAAAGAAAGAGCCAGCCCTCTGGTCACGCGAAGTGTCGACCAGTCGATGAGAGATTTCCTTAAAAAGGAGACGCGCACTCGGACCCCATGACCCGAGCGTTTCGACCCCAAACGGCTCAAAGCTGTAATTACCAATAAGGTTACAGTATTTGCGCCGTTTGAGGACCTCGGCAGCCGCAGCAGCAGCGCCTGCACAGCCCGCCGTGCTTGCAACGTGAGAAGGCGCAAGGGTGTCGACACAGGTTGCGTCCCACACCAAAGGCCTGCCCACGCTCCAAGGCACTAACGTCATGCCGTCCGGTCTCTTGCCATCGTCACGCACCAAGCCGTTTGGTTCTAAAACCGCTGGTACGCCGGCGCTGGCAAGAGCTCGGCGAATAATGTCGTTAATGCTGGCGTGCCGTGCAATGCGACCTGCGCTCCTGTAGCAGGACAGGCCATGGTGTCCGAGGCTGTCGACAGCTTCACCGCAGTGACACCGATGCGGAGCAACACAAGGTGCGCCTAAGCGTAGACTTATAGCGACCCGAAACGATGCGTCATCCATCATAGTGCCAATGATGAATGACGGAAGTGCCTGAAGCCACAAGCCCGACTCCCATTCCCCCACGGCCAGCAGGCGGGCACGCTCCACAGTATTGATTGACGTGTGTAAAAGGGTATTCCGTACAATACTGCAGAGCGGCACGTCCCACTGTCTCTGGGAGGACAGGTTGTCGGGCAAATCCGTATTGGGACAAGCCATTTTCCAAGCGTTCAACGCATCGGTCAAATACGGCACCTCAAAATCAACCAGTGAGAAAGATAAAATATCCCTGGTTAATTTTTCGGTACCGTAGACCGAGGAGAGGAAGGCTGGTAAACTTATACTTGAAATTTTGCGGACGCCGAGACCACCCAAGCGAATGGGAAGTGTGGCTTGCTGCCAAGCTCGGTCGTCCAGGGCCACATTAAGTATTGAAGTAAGAGTGTTCCTAATAATTTCGTCGACTTTTTCTAAAAGCTGTGGATGCTTCCAAAGATGAGAGGAGCGAAGGCTATACGTAAATTTTGGTCCAAAACAACAGTATCGAATAAGTGTGAAGGCCGAGTGAATGTTAATTTTAAAAAGTCTCTCCGAAACATCGTTAAAATTTTGAATTTTTGCCTCAATGAACGACGGAAAAGATTTGTCAAATATTGGTGACCCTAGAAGGTGAAGAGATTTTTTCTCGGTAATTTTGATATTTGGTGCCAAAGAGTTAAATTTAGAAATGGTAGTCTGTCTGTCAGTGGTTTCAGGAAGGTAAATTTCGCACTTCGAAAGGTTAAGTTCTAGTCCAATAGAACTAAATTTTTCTTTTAAGAAAGTTAAATCTTTTAGGACTGTGTCCACATCACCTCCTAGGGTTCCATCGTCCAGATACCATACGTTGAATTTAGAATTTAGCTGACGAATAATTGGATTAATTGCTAAACTAAAAATGACTGGCCCAAGAGGGTCACCCTGTTGGCATCCAACGGCTGATTCCAAAAGATTGTCTTTATAGAGTAATTTTGAGGGGTTTCTGTAGCATTGGTAAAGAAAACTGTAAATTTTGGGTATTTCTTTTTGAACCTCTGTCAACAAGGTGTCCCTGTTTACGGAATTAAAAGCATTTTTAATGTCAACCTTAAGGATGACCTCACCCTTATCGCTATGAAGGTAAGTGGACAGTGCGTGTACCGCAGCCTCACAGCCCCCTTTGGACCCGAAGCCAAGCTGTAGGGGCTGGAATTTGCTGGCCAGTGTTTCACTGTAAAAGGCGCAGCAAATTTTGGCAGCGATACGACGGTAAGTTGACCCTACGGCAATGGGACGAATACCGCCATCCTTCTTGCGTAGGGCACAAAGATTGGCCCCGTATAGAATATCGATGACGGCATCGTTCACACTGCCGGAGAGCATGAGATTGATGAGGGCCGTCAGTTCCTTCAAAAGGGACTCACCAGCTTCCCCGGCGCCTGAACATATAAGGTCCTTAAGGTGTTGAGGAGTCAGGCCGTCGAGGCCGCCGGCGGAGCCACTCCGAAAGGAACAGACGGCCGCACATACTTGCTGAGCTGTAATTTGGAAAGTGTTAGTTTCTGGAATGGGGGGGTCAGGGAAGGCGAGGTCATCTGCCGGGGCGGGGTGTTTGCTCTCCAGAGCTGTAAGGGTCTCTGGAGAGTACGGCGCAACCACATCGCTGCTAAAGATGATCCTAGCTGCACCACTGATATCACCTTCGCCTAATTTAGATTCCACATAATGCAATAAACCTCTTTGGGGGAGATGTGCTGTAAATTTTGGGTCAAAACTTTGGGCCGAAATGTTACAGTTGTCTTTAATTTGAGTTGTTAAGGTTTTTTTATTTGCCAAATCTTTTTGTACATGTAGAATTCTAAATGGGAAGGTTAGTAATTGCTCCCAAGCATTTTGAGAGTTCTCTCGGGTGGCGAGGCGGACACAACGCGCTAAGCTTAATGCTACAGAAGGTCGCGCGCCACGAGGAACTCTCTTTAAAACAGGAGTTGAAGTTTTTAATTTTGATAGATATTTCCAAAAGGGTTGAGTGGGTGGATCCGGTGTAAGGGGAGTGGGTAATGTAGGGCATGAAGAAGGTACATTGAGGGGCTTATGTTTCTTCCCTAAATGTATCTTCAAGCCTCTTTCACCCTTAAAAAAGCGTGCTTGGGAACAGTGTGGGCATCTTACTAGGACATCCAGCGATGTGGTAGGTTGACTGGCACTTCGTTCGGCGTCACTACAGTCATTGTTGGACATAGAAAAATATTTAAAATAAAACTTACGTGATAACTTAACAAATAGTGTATAAAATTATATAAAAAACCAAACAAAAATCACAAGTAAAAAGTCAAGCAAAAGACAGATGACATTGATGACAGCAACGTCACGCAGGCGGCCTGGGGCGCCGCCACCGCCGCCGCGCGCCTCCGGCCGCGCCGTCCACGCTGGCTTTTCTGCGCAGCCCAAATAAACAGCACTGTATCTGTTATGCTTTCTCGGCACAAAACTCGATCCAACTTTGAATATTACGTAAAAATAACGAATCAAACTGTTCATTGATTTTTCATATAGGTACATCCACTATTTATCCACTGGTTTCACACAGCCAGCATGTGTCAAAACATTTATGTGACACTATTACACCAGTATCTAGCAATTTTCGTGATTATTTATCGTCAAACATTTTGAAGTGTTTCTTGTCTTTACGACTTTCAACATACACTCAATGGCGATATTTTTATTATTTTATATGTTTAAATTAAATATGTAACTTGACGTTTCTTGACGTCCATTTTACTTCATTTACTTACGTACTTTAAAATAACATAGATTTGGGCAAAATATTTACCATTTTTTCGATGATGAAAATGAAAAATAGGTAATGGCTGAATAGCTGGCCGGCCACAGAAAAAAAAACAAAATAGGCGGGAAAGCGGCAATCCGATCTTCATTTGTTTTTTCAAGTTGATTCATGTTTTTATTTTTACTTTCCTTGTATTCGTAATGAAAAGCACAGTGTTTAAGTGTAGTGAAAAACCGTGAAAGTCTAAAACAGTGCATGAAAAGCACAGTGTTTACCTCGGGTTAAAGACTTATTTAGTCCCTCGAACTATTAGCGCCCTCGCTGCGCTCGGGCACCAAACCCCGTCTCGGGACTAAATAAGTTACTTTCACCCCTAGGGTAACAATGTAATATTGTTGATTATCATAACCGTTAGCGTAGCACTGATAACCTCGTGGTGTGACCGTCGGACTGGCTTTTATTTTTTAATTGTATTTGTTGTTTTTACTATGGGCACTTTTAACGTGCACATCTTGCTACATTGTTCTCATATAATGTACCATCTCATCATGAATGATGTAACCAAGTTTTTGTAACAACATTTTGATTTAAAAGAGTGTCCATGCAGTTACTTGCCCGTTCTTCTCCATAGAACGCTACGCTAGGGAATGGGCAACTACAGTACTTTCACAGTTTTTATGTCTTGTGACTGGGACTGTAGCTACATTTAATTTTCATCTTAAAGTGCCTGTAACTGGCCTACTTGAAATAAATGCTTTGATTTAAAATTTGCCAAGTGATAGGTCGGTTTGAATCCAAGGCACGCACCTCTGATTTTTCGGATTCATTCATAATCCACCCATCGTTTCCTTGGTATTCCTCTCCGGCATGGCAACTACATTTTTTTTATATACCTGTATGTCCCACGCCTGGGCAAAGGCCTCCCCGACTCAGCATGCGCGCGAGCTGCTCCGCCTGCACCGGCCGGGTAGCGCGGAATCTTATTTACAATGTACAATAAATACCTCCTTCATGATTCTGGCCTCCTGGTAGTTTGCGATACTAAATTATCCGTTTGTTGCCAGTAAGGCTAATGTTCCCCAAAAAGTACCAGGCTGGCATGAGCTCAAGGTGGTATGCATTAAAAAAAATGTGGTACAGGATGTGCTACATATCTAGTACAGCGCACCCGCATGACCGCCTCGAAGCCGATTTTCCTGGTGAGGTACCGGATCAGAATACGCGCGAGCTGCTCCGCCTGCGCCGGCCGGGTAGCGCGGAATCTTATTTACAATGTTCAATAAATACCTCCTTCATGATTCTGGCCTCCTGGTAGTTCGCGATACAAAATTATCCTTTTGTTGCCGGAAATGCTAATGTTCCCCAAAAAGTACCAGGCTGGCATGAGCTCAAGGTGGTATGCATTTCATTAATTGTGTGGTACAGGATGCTACATACCTAGTACAGCGCACCCGCATGACGGCATCGAAGCCGATCTTCCTGGTGAGGTACCGGGTCAGCTATCCTTCCAGGTTCTCTTCTCCTGCGCTACCTGTCTAGGCCGAAATTAAACGGCGTAAATGTTAATAAATTAAATCGACCTACCTGTTTCTCCGGCACCCGCCCGTATCTGTGTATATACTTCGACAGGTCGCCGCCGCAGCAATACTCCATTATGATGTAGATATTCCTGAAAATACACCATTTTCATAATAGGCATGACGACAGTATCAAAATATTTAAAATCTGTTTAGTCCGTCAGTTAGAGTATTGGAAATTAATTGACACGTATTTTTTGTTTTTGTAAATCAATGAATATTGACAAAAGATAGAACGCATCAAAACTCGGGAGTGGGGGCTCTTGACGTCAGAACTAGCTAAAAATTATACCTAGGCGTGACGTATTGAGAATTTTAAAAGCGTTATATCTTCGTCACTTTTGGTTTACATAACAAAAGGAAAAACACGTGTCAAATATTTTTTCTTCCAACTATGCTTTAATTTCATCACAATCACACTAAAAACTCAGTACAAAGCGAGTCTTTAATGCTCTAGAGCAATAAAAATGTATGAAATTTCAATATTGCACAGTTTTTTTTTTAATCGCACCAAAAGGTGTCAATCTCAATGGATTAGCTCTATTCAGCCAGCCGATATCAATACTTTTTTTTTTACGTACGTATTATTCGTTTCTATCCTACTTGTTCCAAATTTAAAAAATGATTGCTGCTAACTCTGATTTAATATAAATTTGCCCAACAAAACTCTTAACCTTACGTTTAATAATTGCTCAAGTATAACTTTTAATTTCAATAATTAAACTTCTATTTTAACTGTTTGATATGAGTTTCTTTTATCTCATATCTTATGCACCTCGCCTTAAGTAATTTATATTGCCCTCGTGCCTGTTAGATTAGAGCCCTCGCTAACGCTTGGGCTCTAAATCAGGCACTCGGTGCAATAATAAATTACTTTGCTCATTTTGTTAATTGCTTTGCTCGATGCAATAATCTACTATTTGATAATCTAACTGACGGCCTAATTAGTTTTTTTTGTCGTCTCGCCTATTATATGCTTCGTATCAAAACAAAATCAGTCACACGTCAATCTTTAAGGTGCAGGTGCGCTTGCCAAGGTCAGTCTGCGGATGGGACAACAGTTTGTGTCCAAGTTCTTTATTTACAATCATCTGCATCGTTATCTGCCTGCCTTTTCACAACAATGTTGGGGTCGGCTTCCAGTCTTACCGGACCAGCTGAACACCAGTATTTTATATGGAGCGACTGCCTATTTGTCCTCCACAACCCAGTTAGTACTGGGTAATACGATACCCCTTGGTAAGACTGCTTGTCAGACTCTTTGGGCCACTGACTACCTGTAACGACTGTCAAAGATCTACAAATGACAGCCGGGACCAACAGCTTAACGTGCTTTCCGAGGCACGGAGGAAACTCGTTATGTAAGGGTGGTCACCCATCCGCAGACCAACCTAGGCAAGCACGGCTTAACCTAAAGATGGACCCGAGCGGCTGTTATTATTTAGCCACGAGCTCCTCAAGTTTTTTATTTACAAATAAATAAATTTGAAGTGTCTGTTCGTTATTTCCAAATAACAGATTTCTACTAAATGCGTGTATACAGGGTGGAATTCTTCAATGCCACCTGGAGGGAAAGTACTCGAAATTCTGGAGATAGCAAATTTTAATCAAAGGAAACAATTTTAATTAAAAAAAAAACAAATCAGCATTCACAGATTTTCGAAAATTCGCCTGCCACACTCGGGAATCGAACCAACTAAAGTTCGAAAAAATAACATCCTGTACTTTTTTTACATCAATCGATAGGGGCAATCATATAGATCAAATCTCAACAAACATGATAAATTAAATGAAGGGAAAATCATGAAATCTAAAGAATAGTTATAAATTAAATAAGATAAAGCACTTTTATAAAAAAAAAAATGAATGAAATAAATGAAATGTGTTTTCGTTATCAACAACTGCTCTGCTAGTAATACTAGATAGCTTATTACATCACCGATAATATTGATTAGATATGAACAAGATAAAACAATCTTATAATCTCAAGTTTAGACTTACAATTAGACTCAGGCGGCCTTATTACAAAAAGCGGTTTAACTAATAAACCTGGTTTAAACTTCTTTAAACCACGGTCTGAACAAAAATGGTATTACAAAACGTGGTTTTGCGATAAACCATAGACTAAATCATGGTCTAACGCTAAACCTCGGCGACCCCTAGTTTAACGATGGTCTAAGTCACTAAATCGGATCAGTCTGTTTCTCTTTTAGGTTATATATCATCTTTTTCATTGTGTTGTGTTGTTTTATCTCGAAAATGGACATTAACATGGTCGATTTCAAGTTCATTTAGGTAATGTATGTTTACTTAATTTTTCCTCGGCACTTCAATTCTCAGATCCTTTTTTTTTTGTTGGTCCATCACATTCAATTATTAAAATAGCTAAATTTTTCTAATAAAGACTTAAATTCCAAAGCTAAATGAACTTTGTTCAACTTGCGATGGTTTTGTACTTTTGTTTAATGTTATGGTTTCATAAAACGCGCGAGAATGTTACGTTTCGATACACGTACTTAGATGTACTTTTAGAAATTAGTACGACATTAAGTAATGTGCTTAAACGTAAACAAAACTGCAATCGACGAAATAACTAAATAATGTTTATATCCCTGCAAAATAACCAGGTCTCAATATTTTTAACACTCTTAAACATCATCTAATCATTAGCGTATTATCAAAACGTTTTCTTTTCTGGGCATACGGAACGTTGCATTTGAATGATGTCATGGTGAACGAATGACATTTGTATTAATCTGTGGTTGATATTTAAACAATGGTCCAAATGACGGTACTAAGAAGTCCACGGTTTTTTTAAGTTTTGTAATACGAACAAATTTAGACCATGGTTTTGCAGATAAGCCTGGACTTCATAGTCCAGGTTTAAACCAAGGTTTATTCAGCTTTTTGTAATAAGACATCTTAAGTCTTTAATGACATTAGGACTTCAATAAATTATTTTATTTGATTTGATTGATTTGTGACATGTTTATCACCACTTGACATATAATTTTTATTTTTATTTCTGAATTATTCTAATTTTAAATGCTATTTGACACAGTAATGTGATTATTGTTAGCTTTTAAGCGTTTTAGTATATAACTGTTAGCTTAAAATGTATTCTGAATAAATAAATAATGTATGCTTATGTTGGACGCTGCGCCGACCACAAATGAATCGGGAGAAGGGTCGGAGAATGATGATGATTCCTACCGGTGTAAGATACTCACTTGTCATCCCAGGTAAAATTCTTCATATGAACAATATGGGGGTGGGTGAGAGTCTTCAGCAGTCTGATCTCCGTGATCAGGTTGTCCACGGCCGAGCCGGAGTGTTTCACTCTGGATTTGTCCACACATTTTATAGCAACTATGGAGCGGGCTCCCACCTGTGGAACAACAACATAACATAAGGGTTTGGCAGAGGTGTATCTGAAGAACACTCCATCCATGATTGGTTGGAGTGTCCATTAAAAGAAAGAAAGAAAAAGCATGTATTAGCCCGCACAGGACAAAACACCACAAAATGGTGAAATTATCAACTAATAAAAATTAAACATAAAAAAGAAAATAAAAAGAAAACGAAATTGGTCCTGTACAAGGCCAAAAGGCCCCTATCGCAGCATAGTGCATTAGTAGTGCATTAGTTTCTACAGCTGGGAGACCTCTCCGGGTGAAGAAGTTTGGTGTAAACCAGAACTATGGCTACGGCAGTGTAGGTAGGATAGTAGTACGCATATAATATGACTAACTGGAGGGTGAGATAACTATGGGTGACTAGGACTACTGTACTGAGAAATACTTGGAGGAAAAACCAGTATTTTTTTTTTCAATTTAATTATGTAAGTATACAAATTATATTCATGTGAAAGAAAAGTCCGTAATTATTGTATAACGCCAATGTAATTAACAAAAAAACAACTAAATAACTGAACAACAAAAACACTTAAATAATTAGAGCATCGAAAAATTTCTTGTTATACCGGTGCATTCCAGTTTTACATTTTAAATTATCTAATAACGTTATACGCGTTCTATTTGATCGCGTTGCTTCGGTATTTACCTCCCAAAGATAATATAAAATAAATAAAACCTTATTGTTTACCTAAAAACAAAGAAGATGAAAAATTATATTTCTTACCTTCGTGTAAGCTTTGTAGACTGTGGAATAGCTCCCGGAGCCTAGTTTTTCAGTCACCACATATCCGTCGATCTTAGGAAAAGCCATTTCGCAGAATAATTACTATTTTCGATAAGTTTTCCTCATTTTTCAAATAATTTCACTGAGTTTTGATAACGAAAACGTCTTATGTCAAACACAATTGATCATTACTGACATTGACAGATAATGCAGTGCTTCCAAGATTGTGTGTAAAAATTGTCATGGTAGTTTTTGACTATTTCTACTATACAGTTAACAACAAATTATGAAATAATTAAAACATCTAAACTTTTTAGCTTTTAAAAAGCAGAGTGCACTAATAATTATAAATCTTTTACTAAATAATCCAAACAACAGTATACAAGAGTAAAAATTGGCCACAGACACAAATCCTCTGTTGAGCTATAGTGTGACCGATTCTCACAAGAGGGCGCGCTGAACAAAATCATCAGGGAATCAGTCATAAAACTAAACAATACCTATTTAACTCGCCTTTTTCCTGTGGAGGTAGGCAGCCACAATAAAACACGATATAAATACATAAAATATTACGTACTGTGCCAATTACACCTATTGTTGTAAACAGAAACACAGTCAGTTCGCAGTTTTTTTACGTCTAGCTATAATTTAAGTTGGCTGTCCTGAGGATTGAATAATTCGACTGTTACATATGTTTTACATAAACCTAAGGGTAGCCAAGTAGCTGGAGGTAAAACTAACTGTGAAAGGACATATGTGCAGTGAATTATGCACGCCTTCCTTTAATTATGCCGCCATCATCATCATCAGCATCTTGCCCTTGTCCCACTTTTACTAGGGGTAGGTGCCCACAGAACAGATAAAAGAGGTTAGACTAGCCGTCGCTCATATGTATAAGTGAACGCTCATATGTCAATCGACCAACAGTCGCGCTCTTATTGTGACAACGTACGAAGCGTGTGTGAGTGCACGTCAAGCACAGTTTTTGCGTAAGTAGTTTATTTGTGTGCGTAATGTACGTACGTAAGGGTCTCGTGCGCGTAGCGACACGCGTTCTAACACAAATCAGGAACAATTTCCTTTCTAACCTCTTATAACAGTATTTTCTGTGTCGGTGCCTCACGTATTTTTCTCATATACTCCCCAATATACTACAAAATTATGTAGATAATATATATATATACGCAAACACATTGGAATGTTTCTCTCAGAGTCTGTTAATAAAATGTTTAAGATGTTTGTCACATAAAAAAGTTAAGTTGTCAAAGACCAATTACGAAGAATTCCTGCACAGAATATTAAGTGCGGTCCAAATCTTTCGCATCGATTGACGTAACTTTACAAGTACCTATTCAAGGAATATTAGCCATAGATGCAAACTGTGTTTATACAAGGTATAAACGGGCTTTTCACGATGCCGTTAACCAAGCATTCTGTACATCAAAATAAGTAACTCTAACGCAAAAAATATTTCTAGGAAACGACTTTTTTTTTGGGGTAAAAAATTACGTTTTACGGTAAGGCCCCGTTCCCACAATGTCGTGATGACAGATAATTGTGTAGTTTTAAGTGTCGTGGCTTGTGTATTTAAATGGAGGTGTTCACATAAATAGGGCGACGCGTTTACTGTCGTCCTCGACTTTTGCCAACGATAAATTAATCGTCGCGACATTGTGGCAATGGGGTCAGAGTCAATGAAACGCTTTCAAAACATTGTGCTGATGGATTCATTGAATATTACGGGGTTCGTGTCGTGGTAATTAAAGCAAAGTTACTTAAAACATTAAAAACTTGATTTAAAAAAAAACTTGTGAATAAGTTGGAACTTTGACCCCCAAATTTTTTTTTCATCCCCCCATCTCGGAAAGAGTATTTTTGCTCTTCGATATCTGAGTGTAAAAGTCGTTTTTATCCTCTAGAGGATAAAGTAAATTGAATTTAGAACATCGTGTGCACTAAGTTTGTGAATTCAAAACATCATTAAACCTATTTACTTCTACCTCCATGGTGCCGAATTTATCATAGGTACAACCTTTTTTAATTTGTTAAAAACTCAGACTCGGAACCTTCTTGGTGTACTTTTATAATTTGCTTTGCGCGCGCCATTTTCTTGTCAGGTCAATTGTTAAAACCTTAGGTTAAAAACAACTGAAAAACGTAAAATAAGTGGTTTTGGCGACGAAGAAGTTTATTTGACGCTAACAGAATTGACTGAAACTGTTAATAATGCGCAAATGAGCTTTCTCCCTCAACAATCTCGCGAGAAGGATTTGAAACGATACGATATTAAAAAAATTGAAAAAAAATAGGTAGAAAATGCCCAAGGCATTAAGTCCGCCTTTGTACAGTTTTTACTTGTGCATAAAGTTTTAATAAATAAATAAATAAATATTACACTCAACTTAACTAACTGTAGCAACGTTACTTTAAACTTTTCTTAATTGTACCTAAGTATTATTTGTTATAATTTAAAGATTATTCTGTAATACCTACCTACCATAATGTAGTAGTTAACACCTAAACTGAAATAAAAGTAAAAGTATCTTGTGATTGTAAATGTTTTTTTTTTGCATTTAGTCATTTCCTCGCTGAGGTGGGATGAAAAGTTACGTGTTCCACTCGAGTGCAAAGATTTTTCACCTCGTGCTCTTTTGATTCCCTCGCTAACGCTCAGGATTCTAATTTTTGAATCACTCGCTGCGCTCGTGCCTCAATTTTAGAATCCTTCGCTTGCTCGGTTATCAAAATTGAGCACGCGGTTAAAAAGCAACTTTGCACTCTTGTATAACAAATAACTATTAGTGTTCATATTGTACTATTCCTCGCAGAAGCCTTTTTGTGGCTCACTTCTGATTGCATGCAAAACTAGTGCGGGTTTTGCTTTACTAGCATACATCGTTCTTAAAGTACATGCAGGGCAAAGGCAAAATGTGAAGCTTTATAGATAAGGGTTTACAGCTGTCCAAAAACCAGACGCCAGATATTGCCCTAACACACCTTTTTTGTACCCGAAATGCCATCAAAACTTCAACTGCATTGCCCCATAGTATTAGAACATAATATGACAATACAGACGATACATAGCCGTGATATGCAGTGACGGCCGCGGCTACGGACACTGTTGACCGAAGATACTGTTAACCGGATACGTTCCCAAGCTACGGTATAGAGCCGATCGTACCTATACCGCATTCGTTCGTATCCTTTCCGATCCGATGTGATGCGAGCCGTTTCGTGAAAGTCATCCTTTAGGTGTCAATGTCATCGCGGGCCTGTGGACGGTCCGTCCGTCCGTCTCATGACGACAAGCCGTGTCGACGGCGCGTTCGTGTTCCACGCGCGCCTCAAAGAGAGTCAGTAATAGGGAAGGGGTCCGCAAGGGCCGAAGGCTGCCGGGGCTGCGGGACTATTCGAAAGAGATACCGTGGCCCCGGAACACAAAGGGCGATGAAGAAACATGGATGGGTTTTAGTCAGTAAAAGTCTGACACTCCCTCCTGCTCCGCCCAGAGCGGGAGGAGTCATTTGATGATTTCCCAACCGGAAAAAAAAGAAAAGGTGTCTATGTCATCCACGGAGGAAATAGGATTTCATAATCTTGTTTTAATTTAGACATGAAACATTTTGTCTTAGCACTACCTACTTAGCTACGGCAGCACCGTTTGATATGGGAAATAGCATAATGGTCACGCCTGTATTTCCAAGGAACGTACAGTAGGGCTATTACGTATCTCTGTTGACAGCTCGTAATGATAGTAACTGGGCTCAGTGTCAATCAATTAACGGTCAAAAGGTTAGTTTCGTGTTATGTATGACCCTGATATTCACCGTAAAGTGATATCCACTCAGTGTGATACGTAATACCAATATTATGACATTCACGGTTGTCATCAAAGTTCGGTGTACAACCGAAGCTTGATAGTCACTGGATATCAGAAAGATACGTAATAGCCCTGCAGAGCTGTATGGTACTCGCACATGATTGTGTACCATACGGCTCAGTGGTCGCAAAGGCGACTGCTGAGCACGAGGTCCTGGGTTCGATTCCCGGGTCGGGCAACTTTGGGTTTTTTCATCAGAAGTTTCTCAGTAGCAGCCAAGGAAGTCTGGATTTGTGCCCGGTTGATGGCAATAGGCTTGCCCCCTATTACATGGGTCTCGAAATGTGGGTGGGTTGGTACCTACACGTCTGCCTAACTCACTAACATCACACCGGTAATCCGGTATGTATTTACAAACAAAAAGTATCTACGTAGTATGTCAACTTTCTGGTGTCCACGACACAAGCCTCGTTGCTTAGTGTGGCACTAGATGGCGCTGTGTGTAATGTCCAGCGATATTTATTAAGTATATTTATTTATTATTAATTAAATAATAAGTATTTAAATAAAGTAGTCGTCATGATCTGTAATCTCACGGGAAACGAAGTCATGTTATGTGTAATTTACGATTTCATTTCGATTTGAGGTGCAATAATGGTCGAATATGTCCTGATTGCCGCATCTCTGTTGCACTTTATGCGATGATTAAAGTTTTTAAATACCAGTGAAAAATATGGACGATATTCAATCGTAAATAACGAACATAAAACACATGTTTTATACCATACCCACTCTAAAAAGCTTATTTTATTCACGCAAAACAGTGAATAAAAAGGCCTTTTTATTCACTGTTTTGTTTTTATTCACTATTTTAGTGTTTGAATTTGGAACACAAAAATATATCCGGTCTCTATTTCAATGCTTACACAAACTCCTTGCGCTAAGATTCGAAATTCAAAACTCTTTGGTGCAAATAAATTCTCGAGATTTGATTGGTCGATATTTGCGACAAGGAGTTTGGCATTAGATTAATAAATATTGTTTCACAAGTTGACCACCCTAATAATAATAATAAGAAAATTACGCTTAATTTCAGTCATTGCTCTAATTTTAATGTCCATTTCAATTAATGTAACAATTCTTATTTCTTGATTAAATTTCTATTTTCGCTTAAATTATGTCTTTTCTCGTATCATGATATAAAGTATAGTATGCAACTCCTGAATAAAGTACGAATTTATATCGAGGGCCATGAATCACTCGCGTCGTTAAGGATTCTAACAGTTGAATCACTCGCTGCGCTCGTGATTCAATCATTAGAATCCTTCACTTGCTCGTGACTCATCTACGGCCCTCGCTTTAAATCCGTCCTTTATTCACTATTTGCATAATATACTATTTGTTGCTTTTGTCTATGTTTTTTATTTCCTACTAATATTTTAAATGAGAAAGTTTATGAGGATGGATGGATAGATGTTTGTTACTCTTTCACGCAGAAACTACTGAACGGATTTCAATGAAATTTAGCACACAGATAGTTTATAATCTGGATTAACACATAGGATGCTTTTTATCCCGGTAGTAAGATACCGTGGGACAATTACCAAACTTCACGCGGGCGAAACCGCGGGTATATAAGCTAGTATTTTATAAGGATAATATCACGCCTGTAACGTTGAGGAATACCTACAGTACAGCCACATTTACGTTTAAGGGGGAACCGCCAGGGTAACCCGAAAAATTCTAGTCCATTTGACGAAAAAGTCATTCAATGTGATTCAATGAACTTAACGTTGTATTGATGATTTTAATGATCATAACTCTGTGAAACCTTATATTTGTTACGGTCGCGGATGCTATTATAATCAACAGACAATCTGACACTGACCTGTGGCTAGGCGAGACGACAAAAAAAATCTAATTAGTCCGTCACTTAGATTATCAAAAAATATTTGACCCGTGTTTTTTCTTTTGTTACGTAAACCAAAATAGACGAAGATACGACACTTTTAAAATTCTCAATACGTCACGCCATGGTATAATTTTTAGCTAGTTTTGACGTCACGAGCCCCCACTCTCGAGTTTTGGTGCGTTTTATCTTTTTCAATATTATTGATTCACAAAAAAAAAATACGTGTCCATTAATTTCCAAAACTCTAACTGACGGACTAAATTGATTTGCAATTTTTTGATACTGTCGTCATGCCCATTGCAAAAGTTGTACGAAAATTGGAATTTCGCAGTCTTCCGTGTCATTTCCACCTTTAAGACGACTACAGGAGCTAAATTAGCAACTCTATTTGTGGTGGTTCAAACTTCGTTTGAAATACAGTTAGAATAAAGTTCTAATCAGCTTGCAAACTACAAAGTGTTTGTTACGTCAGTCACTGCGGGCCGAATAGTGCGAAATGAGTGGATTTATGCGATTTACAAAAATCTATTGATTGGACTAAAAAAATAAAACACTATCATACTAATATGTTGCTTGTAGAATTATTTGCCAAAAAATCAGAATGATCGCATGTATTTTAGTATGGTTTTTACTCTTTAAAAGAAATTTTTAGATTTAAGTTTGTGATTTTTTTTTATCGAGTAAAATTAGTTGTATTATGTTTTCAAAACACTATCATACTAGCATATATGCTGAATAATATCATATATTTTTCTGGATTTGTTTATTGCAGTGAATCATATACTTTTTTGCATTATAAAACTCGCGTTTAGCTCCTGTAGTCCCCTTTTTTTTTTTTTTTTTTTTTTTTTTTCGGATGGGAAATCATCAAATGACTTCTCCCGCTCTGGGCTGAGCAGGAGGGAGTGTCAGACTTTTACTGACTAAAACCCATCCATGTTCCTTCATCGCCCTTTGTGTTCCGGGGCCACGGTATCTCTTTCGAATAGTCCCGCAGCCTCCTGTAGTCCCCATAAGAGTCGTGTTTGAGGTCCGGTGTAATAGAATGCAAGCCCATCGCTCTTAATGGACCATAAAGAGGTACCGACTGGAGGAGACAGGTGGAGCTCGTGGCTAAATAATAACAGCCGCTCGGGTCGATCTTTAGGTGAAGCCGTGCTTGCCTAGGTTGGTCTGTGGATGGGTGACCACCCATTACAGACCGAGTTTCCTCCGTGCTTCGGAAGCACGTTAAGCCGTTGGTCCCGGCTGTCATTTGTAGATCTTTGACAGTCGGTACAGGTAGTCAGTGGCCCGAAAAGTCTGACAACCAGTCTTACCAAGCGGTATCATATTACCCCGTACTAATTGGGTTGTGGAGGTCAGATAGGCAGTCGCTACTTGTAAAATACTGGTAGGTATTCAGCTGCATCCGGTTAGACTGGAAGCCGACCCCAACATAGTCGGGAAAAGGCTAGGCAGATGATGAAACAGGTACAGACTCCGGGCTGCTACTGATCGAAAAACGAAATAACACTTGGCCCCGATATGGAAATTATTGGAAATCTACCCCAGAGCCCCATAATCTGGGCTGCGGGACTATTCGAAAGAGATACCGTGGCCCCGGAACACAAAGGGCGATGAAGGAACATGGATGGGTTTTAGTCAATAAAAGTCTGACACTCCCTCCTGCTCCGCCCAGAGCGGGAGGAGTCATTTGATGATTTCCCATCCGAAAAAAAAAGGCGCCATAATCTGTAGTAGCCCTAGCCGAGGTTTTCATTTCAATGCTGTTAAAGACTCCCTACCAACTTTACTTTCCTGCATAGCAAATCTCTCTCCCACCATAAGTTCCTTTTTTATTAGCTTTGATAGTTGTGTGACTGTCGGACTGCTAAGTCATCTGAAAAATCAGAGGTTTCAGGGATTTTTCAGATTCATGTGCGTATTCAACTACTCCGGTGAAGGAAAAACATCGTGAGGAAACCAGCATGTCTGAGAGATATTTCTCGACGGCATGTAAAGCCAAGTCAGAGGCCCATGGGCGGCATAACAACTCTGACACCAGGTTAGGTACTAACAAACGGGGTGCGAAGTCAGAAGTCCTCCACGTGTGTCCGGCGGCTGCTCGTCCCTCTCGATACGTCTGGAGGGAAGAGCAGCTGCTGGGCCGGTGCACCCCGGGCGCGGCAGTATCCTTCTCCGGGGAATGAGGGGAAATGAGAATTTCCTCTTATCCCTCGGGGAGTGGTACTGCCGCGGCCAATTATTCTGACATGGGTGGGGTCCGACCCGGACCAAAGGTGCGTTCCTTTGCGTGCCCTCTGATTAGCAGAGGGCATAGCAGAGGAGTGAGGGCGGGCTCGGTGTGCACTTACCCTGCCTCCGAGCAGACAGAGAAGGATCGTCCTCCTCTGTCACCGCCGGTCTCGTAATCCCACCGTCGAAGTGTCGTGGATCAAGTCTCGCGGCTTCGACAGGGACCGAGGGTCTTGGCTTAACCGCCCGGACCGCGAGGTAGACAACCTCTATAAAAAGTTACCCCGAATCCCAAGCGGCGACGCACCGCGAGGGGATGTATGGCTGACGGGTGTTCCATAGAACGAATCAGTCGCTAGTGCGCTCCTCGCCAGGGTACCTGCAGACCCCCTGGCGAGTAATAAATACTAAGAATCTGCCCTTCTAGGTACAGGGGTCTCTGCCTAGTTAGGAGTATATTTCCCCCATACTCGTGGGTTCAATATTATGGAAGAAAATAAACAAAACCAAAAACCAACCGCCGGCAACGGCAAAAAAGAGGAGAGGCGGGATGCGGGGTCGGAGTCCGACGCCGCATCCAGCGTGAGCGCGGGAGGCTCAGAGAGCTCCCGCTGCGTGAGGACCGGGACTGCTGCGGAGAACAGAGAGTTCTTCCGCAAGCGGTCCAGGAAGGAGGGCGACCAAGGGTCGTCATCGGAGGGAGAGCTGGCCTCGGCCCGGAAGATCCCCACTAGCAGGCGCGGTGGGATCCGAGGCAAGAGGGCGGGCCTCTCTGCCTCTGAGCGGTCAGCGAGGCTGGCCGAAGAGGGACGCCACCCGGGCGTGACTGCTCCTGGGTCAGGCGAAGAGGCGGGTGCACCTGGCGGCTCTGATGCGGAGCGTAAGGCCAGGTTCACAAAGGAGGTAGAAGCCGCAATTAGGGGCGTGGCCTTGAAGATGAAGACATCTTCAAAACTCAGGGCCATACCCGCGGCTTCTGCCTCCATAATGGCGGCAGTTGAGGCCAACTTTTGTGGACCTCCTCCCCCTCCTCCTCCCCCGCCTACGACGGATGGAGAGGAGCTGGCCAAGCTGCGGGCGGAGGTGGCCCGCCTGTCGGCCGCCACGGAGGCTCTCCAAAAGGAGAACGCCAGGCTTCTGGCAGACCTGGCCAGTCTGAGGGAGTCTGGCTCCTGCGTGGCGCCACAAAAGGAGGGCCAGGCGCAGCGACCCAGCCAGCCCGAGCCGGTGGAGAACCAGGTTCTGAACCTGGTTCGCCAGGAGCTGGCTTCCTTCCAGGCACGGTTCTCCGTCCTGGAGGGAATCGTTCTGCGCCCCCCTCTGGCGGCAAGCAGGGCAGCCCCGGGGCCGAAGGCGATATCGTATGCGGCTGCTACAGCTGCCGCACCCGGACCGGGGCCCTCGGGCAGGCCTGCGGTTGCTCCCCAAGCAAAGCCGGCTCCGGCGAAAACGGCGCCGGCCAAGAAGGCGCCAAAGGGGAGGAAGGGCAAGGCAGCTGCACAGGCAAAGACTGTGCCGGCGCCAGTCCCAGCAGCAAGTGGGCCAGCGCCGGCGGCACGTCAGCCGCCACCGCCGCCACCGCCCCCCCAGCAGCCCCCTACACCTCCCGCGGCTGAGGCCGGATGGCAGGTGGTCGGGGAAAAGGAGAAGGGGCGGAAGGCGGCCAAAAAGGCCCGAGATCGGGAGCGGCAGCGCCAGTTCAGGGCGCGAAAGAGCGCGGCTAGGCTCCGCGCCCCGAAGACCGCGGCTGTAGTGATTACACTACAGCCAGACGCGGAAAAGAGGGGCGTGTCCTACCGCGACCTGCTGGCGAAGGCGAAGGAGGCGGTGGACCTCGGGGAGCTCGGGATCACCGGGGGCCTCCGGCTTAAGGTCACGGCGACGGGGGCTCGAATGCTCGAGATCCCCGGGGAAGCCAGCGGCCCGTCCGCTGACGCTCTGGCTGAAAAGCTAAGAGCGTCCCTAAACGCGGACGAGGCCCGAGTGTCCAGGCCCGTCAGATGCGCAGACCTGCGCATCTTGGGTCTGGACGACTCGGTGACCAAGGAGGAGGTGGTGGCCGCCGTCGCCAGGTCCGGTGGGTGTCCTGCTGAGCAGGTCAGGGCAGGCACCCTACGTCCGGACCCCACGGGCATGCATACCGTTACGGTATGCTGCCCTGTGACGGCGGCTAAAACTATTGTGGAGGGCCGAAGGCTCTTGGTGGGATGGGTGTCAGCGCAAGTAAAGCTGCTGGAGCCCAGGCCTCTGAGGTGCTACCGCTGCCACGTGGGACACCACGTGTCAGTCCGGTGCGCCTCGGAGGTTGACCGCAGCGGTCTGTGCTTCCGCTGCAGCCAGCCCGGGCATGTGTCCGCAGGTTGCTGCGCCACGCCGCACTGCGACGCATGTGCGGCGGCTGGCAAGCCGGCCGACCACCGGGCTGGGAGCAAGGCCTGCGCTCCGCCCACCAAGGCCACTAGGGGGAAGGGAAGGCCCTCCACCGCCACCGCCACCGTCGCCACCGCCGCAGCCACAACCGCCGCCGCTGCCGCTCCCGCTGTCGTCGCCACAGGGGGGCCCTCACAGGGGGCTAGGGAGGAAGCGTTGATGGAATGCCAATAACGGCTCCACTTCGCTTCCTCCAAGCGAACATCAACCACTGCGCCTGTGCTCAGGATCTGTTGCTCCAGAGCATGGCGCAGTGGTTGATCAACATCGCTGTGGTCGCTGAGCCGTATT
This sequence comes from Xestia rhomboidea, assembly GCA_963853795.1. Lineage (NCBI taxonomy): Eukaryota > Metazoa > Arthropoda > Insecta > Lepidoptera > Noctuidae > Xestia > Xestia rhomboidea. The sequence goes on from OY970784.1 coordinate 842,117, forward strand.
TCGTCTGGCCCAGGGAAGACTGGGTGGCGGACCTAAGCGGCTCAGTGACCATAGTGTCGTCGGCCGCCGCCGGCACCCCGACCCTTGAAAGTGTCAGGAGGGGTCGGGGGTGCGTAGCAGCCCGGTTCGGGGAGATCGTCGTAGTGGGAGTCTACTTCTCCCCGAGCCGAACTCTCGCCGAGTTCCACAACTCTCTCGCAGAGTTGAGTGTCGTCGTCGGAAACCATTCCCTCCCCGTGCTTGTGCTCGGGGACTTCAATGCCAAGAACTTGGCTTGGGGTTCCCGTTGCACAGACGTGCGGGGAAGGATGGTGGAGGACTGGGCCCTGGAGAAGGGCCTGGTCGTCCTAAATCGGGGTTCTGTCGCCACGTGTGTGAGGATGCGGGGCGAGTCGGTGGTGGACATTTCGTTCGCTAGCCCCGCCCTGTCACCGCGTGTCGTTGACTGGCGCGTCATGGAGGGGGTGGAGACCTATTCCGACCACCGGTACATCCGGTTCGACGTCTCCACCCAGACCTCAAGCGCGCCGGTCCAACAGGCCCCGAGTGGTCCGCGCTGGGCGCTGAAGCAGCTGGACCGGGAGCTCCTCCTGGAAGCCCCGATCGTGCAGGCCTGGGTGACATCACCGGACAGGCCTGCCGACGTTAACGATGAGGCAGGGTGGTTCCAGGAGGCCATGTCCGATATCTGTGACGTGGCAATGCCCCGAGTCCGGCCAGGAAGCGCCCGGCGTCAGGTGTACTGGTGGTCGCGTGAGCTGACGTCTTTACGGGAGGCGTGCGTGGCTGCGCGACACCTGTACGCCAGGCACCGCAGGCTCCGCATTCGCCCACCGAATGCGGCAGCCATTGAGGCGGAGCTATATGAGGGCTACAGAGCGGCGAAGACCGCCCTCCGCGGGGCTGTCCTGCGGGCCAGGGATCTGGCCCGCGAGGAGATGCTGGGGGCTCTCGACAGAGATCCGTGGGGGCGCCTTTACAAGATGGTGCGGGATAAACTCCGCACCTGGGCCCCCCCGCTGACGCAGAGTCTCCGGCCTCAGCTCGTGGAGGACGTGGTGAGCGCTCTGTTCCCCTCGCGAGGGGAACACCCGCCCCCGCCTATGGCTCTGCCGGCTGCGGTGCCGGAAGCGGACCACGAAAGCGACGACGACGACGCTCCGGAAGTGACCGGGGTAGAACTGAGAGTGGCGGTACGCAGGCTCAGTGCCAAAAATACCGCCCCGGGACCCGACGGCTTGCCTGGCAAAGCCTGGGTCCTGGCCTCGGAGGCTCTCGGTCCCCGACTAGAGGGGTTCTTAAGCGCATGCTTGGAGAGGGGCCAGTTCCCGCTTCGCTGGAAGACGGGGAAGCTGGTCCTCATCCGGAAGCCGGGGCGCCCGGCGGACTCTCCGTCCGCCTACCGGCCCGTGGTGTTGCTCGACGAGGTGGGCAAGCTCTTTGAAAGAGTCATTGCAAACCGCCTCGCCGAGCACCTTGCGGAGACGGGGCCGGACCTTGCGGAACACCAATATGGTTTCCGCAAGGGGCGCTCTACGGTGGACGCCATCATGCGCGTGAGAGCCCTCACGACGAGGGATGCGGTGTCCAGGGGTGGGGTGGTCTTGGCGGTGTCTCTCGACATCGCCAACGCCTTCAACTCCATGCCCTGGAGCTGCATAAGGGAGGCACTCCGGTATCACCGGGTGCCGACCTACCTTCGTCGTGTGGTCGGGGACTACCTGACGGATAGGGCCGTCATTTACCCCGGTCGCAGCGGAGACTGGAACCGGCGAGAGATGTCGTGCGGTGTTCCACAGGGATCGGTTCTGGGGCCGTCCTTGTGGAACATCGGGTACGACTGGGTGCTGCGCGCCGACCTCCCTAGCGGTGTCAGCGTAGTTTGCTACGCTGACGACACGCTGGTGCTGGCACAGGGGAGGTCGCACGAGGCGGCGGCCGACACTATGACACGCGGGGTTGCGATAGTCGTTGAGAGGATCCGGCAACTGGGTCTCGAGGTGGCATTGCACAAGTCCGAGGCCATGTGCTTTCATGGGCCTCGGAATGCGCCACCTCCGGGATCCTCAGTGATGGCAGGAGGGGTTTCCATCGGCGTCGAGTCGACGTTGAAGTACCTGGGACTTGTCCTCGACAGCCGGTGGAACTTCGTGGAGCATTTCCGACGTTTGGCCCCCAAACTGGAGCGGACAGGGGCTGCCTTCAGGCGGCTCCTGCCCAACCTGGGGGGGCCAAACGCCTCCTGCCGGAGGCTCTACGCGGGAGTCGTGCGGTCCATGGCCCTTTACGGGGCCCCGGTGTGGGCGCGTTCATTGAGGCAGCGAGCCGCCAACTATTTGAACGCGCCCCAAAAGGTGGTGGCCGTAAGGCTAATACGGGGGTACCGCACGATCTCCCGCGAGGCGGCGAACCTCCTTGCCGGATTGCCGCCATGGGATCTGGAGGCAATAGTCCTCGCGCGCCTACATGAGTGGCGCGCGGAGGCGCTACGCCGGGGGGAAACTCCGCTGCCGCGGCAAATTGTCGCTCAGCGGACGGACTTCCGGCGTGATCTCATGGCGACATGGAGAGAGTGACTTTCGCAACCCCGTGCAGGGCACGCCACAATAGTGGCGGTAAGTCCCCTCTTTGAGGAGTGGCTGGAGAGACGCCACGGCGTCCTCACCTTCCGCCTGACGCAGGTTCTTACCGGACACGGCTGTTTCGGTAAGTTCCTGCACCGAATCGGGCGGGAGGAAACGTCCGGGTGTCACCATTGTGAGGATCGACCGGAGGACACGGTGGAGCACACGGTGGAGGTGTGCCCCGCTTGGGTGGAGCACCGCCGTGTCCTCGAGGTGGCGATCGGCGGCGGCGACCTCTCGCTCCCGGCCCTGGTTCGTGCCATGGTCCGGGGCGAGACGGAATGGGACGCCGTCACCTCCTTCTGCGAAGCAGTCATGCTAGCGAAGGAGGTGGCGGAACAGGACAGGGAGAGATCCTCACGTCCCGGCCGCCGCGGGAGACGCCCCGGGCGTCGGGGGCCACGTGGTGGCTTCCGGCCACCGTAGACGCGGGCCTGTGGACGGGGAGCTATGGGCTAGCTCGCCGTCCGTTCGTCTCATGACGACAGGCCGTGTCGACGGCGCGTTCGTGTTCCACGCGCGCCTCAAAGAGAGTCAGCAATAGTGAAGGGGTCCGCAAGGACCGAAGCCTGCCGGGGCTGCGGGACTATTCGAAAGAGATACCGTGGCCCCGGAACACAAAGGGCGATGAAGGAACATGGATGGGTTTTAGTCAGTAAAAGTCTGACACTCCCTCCTGCTCAGCCCAGAGCGGGAGAAGTCATTTGATGATTTCCCATCCGAAAAAAAAAAAAAAAAAAAAAAAAGGTACTAACAAACGGTAAAGAAGAGAGACCATTCGTTTTTCTTGTATTCTTCGTACCGTGAAAGAAAAAATGGCCTCTTTCCGAATCTCTGCGTGATTATCCCACGCCGCGCGCCGTGGGCACAGTTGCCACACATTAATCTTGCCCGCACAACTAAGCACAGTTGGAAGTAACTGTTACTGTGGGTTTTACGAATATCTTGATAATATATAAAGTATGTAAGTAGGTATATATAGGTATACCTTGGTCAGACGCTAAGTGTTGCCGTACAACGTGGTAACGTCGCCAGTCTCTTGGGCACATTACTAGCTTTTCGATGCCCTTGATGTACAAAATGCTTGTTTGCTGAAACTTCGTGAAGGGTTTTACACCCTGTATTCTTATTTCCAAGCACTTGCATGTAATACAACAGAGAGTTCCGTACTACACAACAAATACCGCTTATACCCCACTGCAGGACTATTCTCTTGTATTATTTATGACATTGGCGCGTTTTTTGTTTTATGCATGTAGGTACAGACGTGGTCTTTTCCGCCTGATCAGTTAATTTTTTTTTCGCTTAAATCATGCGGAGGTACCGAGTCACGCCCCCTTGAAGTTTAGGCCTAATAGAAATCGTCAACTTTGGCGCGCAAAATAACAATAAATCTCGTTGGTTTAGTTTAGTTTATTTATTAAAAATTATGAAGAATTACAGGTCAATTTTATATAAAAAGTGAAAACACAAATCATTAAAAAGAGCATCGAACACAAAATTAAGATTACCATCAATTAAAAAAATAAATTAAAACAATTAAGAACACGTGATCCAAAGACTAATAGAATCATAATCATAACTATCAAATTACTTATTTGGCGTGCGTCGTCAGTGCGCTCGGCCAATCGGTATCTTTTCATTCATTATTTTTATACAAAGTCAATGGGGCAGGGCTAGAAAGCGTTTCTATGTTGTAAGTGCAAGCAAAAATTAGCTTAGTGGTGGTCAGGCGGGAGAGTCCTCGATAGTACTTACATTCGACCTTTTGTTCGTTACATGAATACTATCGCAGAATAGTTTGATAAATGACTGTCATTTTGTATGGCTGACTATCTCGTTGGTCGAGTGATCGCAAACGAGACTGCTGAGCATGTCCTGGGTTCGATTCCCGTGTCGATGAAGTGTTGTTGGGGTTTTCCCTCAGTTTATCAGTACTTAGCAGACAAGGAGTCTGTGTCCGTTTGATGGCAATAGCATAAGCTTAATCGGCTAATAATGTCTCCACTGCTGGGACTCGGCCTCCTCTCTATGAGAGGGACTGGGCTATAATCCACCACGCGGGCCCAGTGCGGGTTGGTAGATGTCACAATATGTCTTCGAATGTTTGGTTCTAGGACATGCCGGTTTCCTCACGATGTTTTCCTTCACCATTATGAGAGCAGTGGTGATAAAATAAATTACTCAAAGTAATGCGCCTGCCTTTTCGGTTCGAACCTACGACTTACTGCGCTGCCACCACTGATGAGGCACCGCTGGTCTCGAATAGCAATACCTAGGCTCGCCCCCGATAACATGGGACTTTAACATAACCACTATTAGATATATATAATCTGTGCCTAACCCTGCGGAGTACAGGCGTGATATGTTATGTTTATTTTACAAAATGCTCCTCTCCTGTTAAAAATATCAACGACAATGTCGTTCACGCGCCAAAAGACCCTTGTAGCACTATAATTCGAACTTTTGTTCGCTACCTACAGGAATACTTCGCAGAATTGTTTGAAAAATGGTCTGCTCCTGTCGAAATAGACGCGGAAAGCGGGCCATGAGTGCTAGATCTATTTTTCTCTCGGACAAGAATACTACCGCTTGAATTCTATTTTATTTAAATAACACTTTTAACACAAATTATGATAATACTGTAGGTGCCTAATACCAAACGATTTGAAAAGAGTAACCATGGAGTTTCTTTCCGGTTCTTCTCCATGGAAACGACCAACGCGAACTTTATAAGTGCCTATGTGAAAAATAGTAGATTATTAACCAAGGGGATAAAGCAGTGTCTGTCATTTGCGAAAAAATTAACACATTAATAATATGAGATAAGCATTTATTACAAATAATGACAATTAAAAATAAACTTAACGTTTATGTATTTGAAGAAAACAAAAACGCGGCAAATTCCTAGACTAATATTTTTTTGTCGGAAAAGCAAAGGCATCAAGCTCATACGGCCTCGTCGGTTTTCGTAATTTTATTTAATAATCATAACTGCATAATAAATGCGTATTCCTTTTTCAAAAAGATGTCTATTGCTTTATATACAAACTCAATGGTGTAAACACAGATGTAGTTCAGTATAAATTTCGGTATAAGTATTCCAAATTTAAATCACTTTCTCTCCCCCTAGAGGATGAATGAAATTCAGTACAATTTTCTTTCCCTGTTTTTAACAGATTAAAAATGACTATTGTTATGTTCGCTTTTTGTGGCATAGAATGTCACTTTTTTGAGCAAGTGGTACGAAAACATATGTACCTAAGTACCTACCTAGGTATTTTATTTTGATTGTTAGTTTGAAAAGCGACCAAAATAACTCCTATTTCGAATTTTAGAGCTTATTTTTAATTGCATGAGGGGCTCGTGACTAATTAATAACAGCCGCACGGATCGATCTGCAAGGTTAAGCAGCGCTTGCCAAGTTTGGTCCGTGGATGGGTGACCATAATTACATACCGAGTTTCCTCTGTGCCTCAGTAAGTAAGTTAAGCCGTTGGTCCCGGCTGTCATTTGTAGAACTTTGACAGTCGTTACAGGTAGTCAATGGCCCGAAAGTCTGACAACCAGTCTTACCAAGGGGTATTCAACAAGTCCTCTGGTTATGTCAACAAAAATATATAATTTGTGTTACCGAATTAATAAGAAAAGAATAAAAACTCCATATAACCACACACAAGTTAAAAAAAGTTATTATTGAGTAAATTTTACTTACAGTGTCAACGAATACTTAAATGATAAATCCATAAAACTTGAAAAATAGTGTTTTTATTGATGTTAATGTCCTGTATACGTTTTTAAAATAAGTTAAATTATAAGATACATAAATGATAAGTCCTCTCCACACATCTAACTTTTGCTGTGCCCGACAGGGTCCACGATTGTTTCCCACTTAAGCCTACATTGTGGAATGCAAGAAAGAATTCAGTATTGAGTATTACCCAGTAGTGCCAGCACTAAAATATAGTAAAAACAGAGCAGCAAAAAGTGCAAGTTAAGGTGAAAGCTGCGTCGGGGGCCGCGTGGTGGCCCCCGCGGCCACTGTAGGCGCGGGCCTGTGGACGGGGAGCTATGGGCTAGCTCGCCGTCCGTCCGTCTCATGACGACAGGCCGTGTCGACGGCGCAGGAGTGTTCCACGCGCGCCTCAAAGAGAGTCAGCAATAAGGAAGGGGTCCGCAAGGGCCGAAGCCTGCCGGGGCTGCAGGATTATTCGAAAGAGATACCGTGGCCCCGGAACACAAAGGGCGATGAAGGAACATGGATGGGTTTTAGTCAGTAAAAGTCTGACACTCCCTCCTGCTCCGCCCAGAGTGGGAGGAGTCATTTTATTATTTACCATCCGAAAAAAAAAAGTTGAAAGCGTCAGGAATGCAAGAATGTATAGGTTGTATTGGTGATTATAATTCTGTAACTATATACGTCTTACAGTCGCGAGCAAGCAAGCAGTGATAGTCTAGTGGTGTGACCGTTGGATTGCCAAGTCATAGGTCTCGAGTTCGAAACCAAGACACGCACCTCTGATTTTTCGGATTCATGTGCGTATTGTAAAATTATCACTTGCTTCGGTGAAGGAAAACATCGTGAGGAAACCAGCATGCCTGAGAGATTTTCTCGACGGCATGTTAAGCCAAGTCAGAGGCCCATGGGCGGCTTAAAAACTCTGACACCAGATTAGACACTAACCACACGATAAGTAGTAGTAGTAGTAGTACAGTCGCGAGGAATATTTTAATCAACATACAACCTAGCACTGGCCTGCAAATTGCAAAAAACGTAAAAAAAAATGAATTTCGCGGGCTGGTTGGAGCATCCACTTTAAGACAAGCATGGTACAATCTCGTTAGTTTCCTGTCGTCTGCAATACACACTGTGTTGTTTTTTCTAACTTGATATATTGAAAGATTTATTTGTCCAGTCTGTGTTTGGCTTTAAAGGTGAGTGCGTCCAGTGTCGCCTGCAGATGGTGATTGGTAAATAGTGGCTGTGCGGTTAACTGGCGAATTATAAGGGCTTTCACACAATATAGACAAGACTGTCATTGTCTGTCTCGCTTGCACTAGTAGGGTCAATGAGATTTTACCAATAGAGACGTTATACTCATTATAAAGAAAGAAAAACATGGCGATATTCGAACGCGTCGTTCGAACTGACAGCACCACACGCCATTATCTCGTGCTCTCTGTCACTCATATGCAACGAACTACTTGTCTCGTTCGTGTAGGTGTCAAAGTGGCAACAGCGCGGAAGTGATTTTTGAGTAAAATAAAATTTATGATTTTCCATTTTAAATAGACTAAACAGTACTTTAATAAATGAAAAGATACGTCCTTCTTGATTTTTACAGCTGGCCCAGTCTATGTATTACACTTTCTGAACGCACATTTGGCTTATTTGTTTATTTTCATACACCAAACTCCCGCTTAAACGTCAGTTCGCGTCGCACAGGACGAACTGAGGTCACACAAGCTGGTCAGCTTGTGTTTGTATTGCTACGCTGACGTCGGTAAAACGTATCTACCTCAGTATTATATATAACATCATTGAGTAGGGTAATTGTCTGTCTAAAGACATTCTTGTCTATAGTGTGCGAAAGATCTAACTGAGCATCAGGTCCTGGGTTTGATTCCCAGGCTGGGCTAAGTGTTGTTGGGGTTTTCTAACAGAAATTGTTCAGTAGCAGCCACGGAGTCTGGATTCGTGCCCGGTTGATAGCAATAGTAATTTTTATTTTATTTTTAAAACGATAAAATGTATTACACTAGTCTTACCAAGGGGCATCATATGACCCAGTACTAACTGGGTTGTGAAATGAAATGATGTCTATTTTGCAAATAGGTTTTTACAAACATAGAGGTCTTAGTCTCATTTGAAGTCCAGACATAATCTTGCTCAATTCACATGAGGACCATGCAGATTATTGTCTGAGATGGTTATTTGAAGAAAGAACCACACAGATTTGAGTGGACCTGTCCAGTCAGTGCAAGCATTTGTCAGTTATCGTGTACCTCGACTTGGACGACGTGGAGGTTAGATATGCAGTCGCTCCATATAAAAAACAGCGTTACTAATGGCAATAGGTTTAGGCTCTTATTACACGGAACTTAAGGACTAAATTGTCTTAAGAGGAAACAGCACGGCCGTTATTTCATACAAACGTAGTCCTCTGTTTCCTCCCTGGATAATGCCAGTAGAGCAATATTTTTTTCCAATAAATCTATAATCACTATTGGCATGTCCCTATGTTTTATTTTTATTATAAATTATTTATTAAAAGAGATATGAACCTTTAAAAACCTAAAAAAATGGCCAGATGTTCCGCTGTGTTCAAACACCCAGAAAACAAATTTGACTAGATTATATAAAAAAAGACAACAGGAACATGGCACGGCCAAAACCTTTTTTAATGAAAAAAGTAAATAAATCGGTCAAGTTTTGGAGAAGTAATCGTGTGCGTTACCCCAGCCAGATATTGTCGAAAATCGTCATCTAAGTGCAATAGATAATTAGAAATACAGTTTCTGTAATTGGTAAGCTGATTTTTAAATTTGGTATGCTGATAGTTTTTTAATTATTTGTCAAAAAACACTTCCGGCTGGAGTAACGACTGTTTTCTAATGGATATTTTGAAATAAATCTTATCTAAATAATTAGAAATCAATTTGAAATAAATGGTACAACTTAATTTGTATTTGTATTTGCTATGGTTTCGAAGATATTTAGAATCCTGCTGGAGTAACGTTTGCACGATTGCTGTATCTCGGAATTGACTTTACGGCTGATTGTTATTGTTATATTTGTACATTAGATCTGGCTAATTAGTTATAATTTGTTACGCAATAAACGAATCCACTTTATTTTTCCGTTTTGAAGTTATTTTAGTAAATAGAAAATATGCTTTAGTAGGTCCTAGCACATCCAATAAGCGCTCCAAAGACTAAACTCAAACGTTATTATATAGGTAATTAATGTCTATAAATGGGACCGAAGTTTCATTATACATATATTATACGTAATTAAAAAGTTATGATGATGTTCCGGCCACGGCGCGCAGCTGAGTTATTTGACGACCGATTAACCGAGTTTACTGTAGTTGTTGCAACTGAATCTTATATCAATATTTCGAAATACAGTTCAATTATATACATTTGAAATTTCAGACTTGTACACTAATTAATAAACGATATAATCGAAAAAAAAGTATGTATGCGTGGTAACCCGACCAAATCTAGAATGTTATGAAAAAGCGGCCGCGCAATACATTAAACCAACGTTCTAAACTATTTTTAAATTCTCTCGCTCTAAGTGTTTCCTCTTAAGCGAAATGAGTGAGCCATACACAACTGACAACCCCCTAAGATCATACAAGCCTGATATTATGCTTCCTACGTAGCATTTTATTATAATAATCGAGGCAATTTAGTATTTTGCCCAGAAGTAGGCTCTAGGGTGCACTTCTCGTAGCTCATATGCTTGACTGCGATGTAATAGAACATGTAACGCATAAAGTGTCGGAGTAGAACGCTTGATGTTCCCGTTCGAGGCCATATTGGTGTAAAACCGAGTTTTATCACCCGACCGACTGTGAAGCATGGAAGGTGGCTACTGTACTTAAAAGCCTATATTTATAAAGGGTGTAAAAAACCTCTTAACGAAGCCGAAAGACACTTGTTTTCCCCATCATGGCGATCATTTTTTTGTTCTACACCATACCTGGGAACCTTCTAGTTACGGAGATATTGGGGGGCAAAGTTCCAACTTTTAGACAAGTTTTTTTTTAAATACAAGTTTTTAATGTAAGATTTTTACTTTAGACACCTCCACGACCCCCGTACTATTCAATCCATCCATCAGCACAATGTTTTGAGTGCGTTACATTGAGTTCTACCACAAAACATGACTTTTCACCCCAAAAAAAAAAGTCGTTTCCCAGCAATAATTTTTGCGTAAAGTTACTTAGTCTGATGTACTGAATGCTTGGTTGACGGCTTCGTGATGAAGTGGTTTACACCCTGTATCTACATTTGCGAATTTGTTTTCAAACATGTAAATAAATATGTATTTACTGAACCCGATACTGCAGCGCCTCGGGTATGTTCGCTGAGACGCGTACCGATTGCTTTCACGCGACCATGCACAAGCGCCGCGTCATTGATGCGTAGGGTACGGGATAGCCCCAACATCGTGCTGGCGATGATTGCAGGAAGACTGGATTGCCCCTTCATCCGACATTGTTCCAGCAGACATGTTGCTGTACCAGTGTCGGAGAGAAGGTATTCATTTTATTATTCAAATTATGTATATATTTTGACTTCGTTTAATTTTATTTTAATTTTACATTTACGATTTATTATTTTTTTTTTTTTTCAACCAATACTGCTGAGCGTCCCCGCCTGCTGGCTGTGGGTGAGTGGGAGTCGGGCCTCTGGCTTCAGGCACTACCGTCACCTAATATAGGCACCTTGTTGGGTGACACAACCTTCCGGCTCGCTACATGTTTGCGTTTGGGCGCTCCTTGTGGGGCTCCACATCGCTGTCAATGTGGTGAAGCAGTCGACTGCCTCGGACACCATGGCCTTTCCTGCAGTAAGAGTGCAGGTCGGATAGCGCGGCACGCTAGCATTAATGATCTCATCCGTCGTGCTCTTGCCACCGCCGGGGTGCCAGCTGTATTAGAACCCACTGGCTTGGCACGCGTCGATGGGAAGAGACCAGATGGTATGACCATAATGCCATGGAAGTTGGGTAGGCCTTTGGTGTGGGACGCAACTTGCGTCGACACCCTTGCGCCATCCCATCTTCCTAGCACAGTGGGCTGCGCTGGGGCGGCTGCTGCAGGTGCTGAAAACCTCAAACGGCGCAAATACAATAATTTAATTGGTAATTATGTGTTTGAGCCGTTTGGGGTTGAAACACTAGGGCCATGGGGTCCGAGTGCCCACCTAGTATTTCGAGAAATCGCCAAGCGGTTGGTCGACTCTTCACGTGACCAGAGGGCGGGCCTATTTTTTGGCCAAAGAATCAGCATTGCCATCCAACGTGGCAATGCTGCCAGCCTTCTGGGCACTTTTCCTGTTGACAGCGATGTGGACGAATTTATTGACGCCCTGTAACGGTTACAGGTTGTTACTTGTACATATTTTTATTATTATTTAGAGTTATAGTTTATATAAAAGTAGTGAAATTATTTAAATAAATATAAATACTAAAAAAAAAAAAAAAAAAATATAAGAAAATAAATCTTACAATAGGAGCTATATAATAACAAATATAATTATATGATTATTATATTTTTATTTGAATTGTTTAATTTATTCTGATTTAATAATTGGTTGACTTCGATTTTGGATTTAATTTGATTGAATTTGTTTTAATTTGACTCTATTCTAATTTAATTCTAGTTGATTGAGTCTGAGTATATTTTAATGGAATGATGTTTTTATCTGAATTTATTGAATTTATTTAGAAGAAATAATTAAATGTGTTTGTATTTGTTTTTTGACTGCTTCGTTGATCCTGGGTTCGATTCCCAGGTAGGGCAAATTGTTATAGGGTTTAGGAATTTCTCAATAGTAGCCTCGGAGTCTGTATTTGCGTCCGGTTGATGGCAATAGGCCTGCCCTCTACTGCTTGGCTGGGTGTACTATTAGGTACACCTCTGTCTAACCCTTCAGGGGTTCCAGGCGTGATGTTATGTTATGTACCTAATATAATCAATACGTATGTAACCGCCTCTCACATTTACACCTGGGTGATGACACAATGGCATTGTGTCTTCACCTTCTTTTGGGATAATTTCCTACCACCGCGCGAGCGATGTCACGGTCAAAATCTAGTATCAGGGGGTCTAAAATGGTCGCTTAGTAGAATCATAGTAGGATAATAATATGAATCACGTTTTTAAAATGGTCTCAGACGCAGTTAATATTATGGATTGTCACTTTGTGACCATTAAAAAGGTGGAAGCTCCACGGTAGCCCGCGCGCGAAATTCAATATTTATTTATTTTATTTTATTTTATTAATTTTAAGAAAACTTACAGCTAATACATTCGTGTAGTCAGAAGTAATATGTAGAAGACAGCCAATTACAAGTTTCCACTTATACAAACTTATGTATAGATTGACAAAAACGGTACATACAGCGTGTGAGAATTAAACAGAGAAACAACTAAAGAGAGTTAACAAAAATATAAGACAACAAAGTTACATTTCAAAGAAAAAGTTACTTAACATTTTTTTAATTTCTGGACACTATTTGTAAATAAAGCAAGCTCAACATCCCGGCACACCATATTGAACATTCGACATGCCCTTAGGATATTTGTATTTTGCCTGCAGTTAGTTTTCACTATAGGTACATGAAGGAGATGAGGTCTCCGAAGAAACACAGACGGTACACGAAGTCCAATCTTGGCCACCAGCTCAGGGACGTCAGTAGATCCTTCTCATTATACTTAATAGAAAAGCGAGATCTGCTATTTTTCTTCGCTCTTGTAAAGGAAGAATATGAAATTTCTTACACCGACTAGTATAGTTAGGAAGATAAGTATTTGAACGATATTAAGTGTACCTTAAAAATCGCCTTTGAATGCTTTCGAGGCGATTAATATAAACATTGTAATTAGGATTCCAAATTTGAGAAGCATATTCGAGATGGCTACGGACAAAAGCACAGTATAGAATTTTCATGGTTTTGACATTCTTAAAATCGACGATTTTATTTTTTTACGTTTTTTGCAACTTGCAGGTCAGTGTCAGGTTGTATGTTGATTAAAATATGATTCGCGGCTGTAACACGTTAGTTACAGAATTATAATCATCAAAATCAAATACAACCCTCTAAGTTAATGTAACCTGATTGAATGACTATTTCATGAAAATGTCATTCAATCAGGTTGCAAAAAACGCAAGAATTTTTTAATTTAGCGGGTTACCGTGGAGCTTCCACCTTAAGAATTGTAACGCAATTCGTAATAGTATACAGGATAGAATTTTGTAATGCCACCTGGAGGGAAAGTATTCTTAACGCTGCAGATAGAAAATTTTACTCAAAGGAAACATTCCTTTATTTTTGAATAGAAAGCAAACTGCATTCAAAGATTTTCGAAAATTCTCTTCTCCCACACCCGGGAATCGAACCGGCTAAAATCTGAAAAAATTATACCCTGTACTTTTATTGCATCGATCGTTAGGGTCAATTATAAGGATGAAATCTCTCTAACAAACATGATAAATTAAATGAAAGGAAAACCAGGAAATCTGAAGTTACAAATTCAATGAGTCAAGTTAAAGCTCTTTAACTAACATCCATCTTTTGTAATGCAGACTCCTTTGCGACATACTCGTAGCTGCGTGTATGAGGTAATTTAAATATGGAATGTTAGATTAAAATTTGAAAAAATAAATAAAGCATAAATTTGTGTATCCAAGAGAATGGAGCCCATTTCGAGCAACTAATTAGTTAGTTTACCATTTTTTGTAAATAATTAAATTAATTTAAGATTTCCTGGTTTTCCTTTCATTTAATTTATCATGTTTGTTAGAGAGATTTCATCCTTATAATTGACCCTAACGACCGATGCAATAAAAGTACAGGGTATAATTTTTTCAGATTTTAGCCGGTTCGATTCCCGGGTGTGGGAGAAGAGAATTTTCAAAAATCTTTGAATGCAGTTTGCTTTCTATTCAAAAATAAAGGAATGTTTCCTTTGAGTAAAATTATCTATCTGCAGTATTAAGAGTACTTTCCCTCCAGGTGGCATTACAAAATTCCACCCTGTATATCAAATAATATTGCTCCACAAACCAGCCATTAGAATTATACACCGAAACAATCACAGTTACATAGTTTAGTGAACTTTGATCAGTTACTATTACTAGTTATACGGGCATTCAAGTTCCGACAAAGATACCACAATTAACACAATACCCATTATTGTAACGACGGACAAACTGCTGCGTTTTCACTAACACAGGCGATGCCTAAGTGAATGCGTAAATTTTATTGCAGACGTGTTGGTGGTTAAATAGTTCTAGTTTCAAAAATATGCTGAAAAAATAAACAATTACATAAAGGGTGTAAAACACCTCTTAACGAAGCCGAAAAGCACTTGTTCTCCTCGTCATTACGATAATTTTTTTTTCTACACCATGCCTGGGAACCCTCTAGTTACGGAGATATTGGGGTCATAGTTCCAACTTTTTGACAACTTTTTTTTTAAATACAAGATTTTATTGCAAGATTTTTACTTTAAACACCACCATGACCCCCGTACTATTCAATCCATCCATCAGCACAATGTTTTGAGTGCGTTACATTGAGTTCTACCACAAAACATGATTTTTGACCCCAAAAAAAATGTCGTTTCCCAGCAATAATTTTTGCGTAAAGTTACTTAGTTTGATGTACAGAATGCTTGGTTGACGGCTTCGTGATGAGGTGGTTTACACCCTGTGTAAACTACATAACATCGCGCCTGTAATCCCTGTAGAGTTAGGCAGAGGTGTATCTAATAGTACACCCACATTTCGCCAGTTATGTTTAAGTCTATGTAATAGGGGGCGAGCCTATTGCCATCAACCGGGCACAAATCCAGACTTCATGGCTTCATGGAAAACCCAATAGCATTTTGCCCGACCCGGGAATCGAACCCAGGACCTCATGCTCAGCAGTCGCGCTTGCAACCACTAGAACAACGAAGCAGTCAAATAGTAAAAAAAAAAATTACTTACCTGATAAAAAAAAATAGTAATTAAAAAAAAATGCTGAAAAAAAAACAAAAAAACATAAATAACAAAAGAAGTTCTTTCAAAGAAGTTCTTCTGTATTCAAAATTGTATGTTTACCTTGTGAAGTTTCTTCACGATCAATAACTCGTAACTTGAATATAATTATGTAAGTGTTAACGGACATACGACATAGAATAGCCTCGGCTATAATTTAGCAAAGTAAATTCTCCAAAATTTAAAAAATATGTAAATTATCTATATAAATGTATATCTTGAAAACATTAATTCTTGAAGTCTTTTTAGCCAATTAACAACATTCATTAAATTAAAATAAATTCTAGTTTTCTCTGCACCATGTCCAAAACCGCCAAAATATATTGTCCTTTACCATTTAGAAAACACTCAAATGTAAAATCCACCTTATTTCCTTGAGATACATTACAAAGTTGCACGAAGAAAATTATACGAAATTTGCAAACTATCCTTTTTATTTTGCTGTCATGACTGTTTAAAATTGACTTTATACGGTGGGAATAAGGGTGTTAAATGGTTAAAAGGTCGTAGAATAAGTTGGTAGAGTATCCAGGATGCTGCATTGTTGAACATAGCATATTCAGTATGTATAGTGACGGCTTCGTGGATAGTCGTGCGTTCAAAACAAACGCGTTTTATTTTTAATCTGTGCACTAAAAAGTTATAGTTTATCTGTGCGGTGTTTTATCTGTGATTAATTTTCCGCGCTTTCTAAGGCAGTTCTTTTTCCGTAGTAGTTTTTTGTTTTCAATTAGTGGCAATTATAATGTCATTAACGAAAATGGCGGCATATTTTTTATGTGGTCACTAAAAATACTAGTACAAAATTAAAAAAGTTGCGGTATAATATTTAAATTAGTTATACGGGGTTTTGCACTTCAGACAAATAAATGCAGAGTTATAATAAGAAGCAGAGAAGATAAGAAATTAACTTAGTTAACATTAAAAAGTTAAAACATTTCTTATAGTTAGTATCTTTTACTTGTATTTTTGAAGTTGCTTCATGTAAAACTAGCTGTTGCCTGCGGCTTTCGTTAGCGTGAAATTAGTTTAAAAATATTACTTCCCGTTTTGAATCGGACTTTATTAATAATATCTAGGGGTTTCATTTTTGTGCACGGAATCCACATTATTTTTCTAATACAAAAGTTTAGTAAAGTTTCTTCTTATAACATCAGCTATCTGCCAGTGAAAGTCACGTCATAATAGCTAGACAAACAGAAAGAAAACCAAAAAATAAAGTTTTTTTGTTATACGAGTATGTATCGTACTTTCATAAATAATATGCAGCATTCAGTAATAAGCTGTTATTTTGTAATTACATACAGACATTTAATTTTTTTTTATTTATACCTATAGATAACAGTAGACAGACTTTTGAAGTTCAGAAACAAAAACATAACACTTCCCTGGCAGCCGTGTCAAAAGATGAACTTAGTCACAAGGCATAATAACTTGAGAAAGTACTGTAGTTGCACATTCCAAAGCGTAGATCTCTATGGAGAAGAACGGGCAAGAAACTCCATGGACACTCTATAAAATAAAAATACCGGCCAAGTGCGAGTCAGATTCCACCCTTCAATTTTTTTTTTTGTTTTTATAGCTGCAACAGAAATACACATTCTGTGAAAATTTCAACTATCTACTATGACGGATCATGACATACAGCCTTCTGATAGACAGACGGACGGACAGCGGAGGCTTAGTAATAGTGTCCTGTTGGTTACCCTTTGGGTACGGAACCCTGAAAATAGCTTGTATAAAATACAGATAGCTTTTTAGCTACAGCCACGTTTATACTACTTACTTTAGTAAGAATGGCTGCAGAAAACAAAATAACCGGGCAAAAGCAAAGCCTGCTTGTCACTGTGTTTAATTTGCAAATTCCTGTTTAGCTAATGGTTCATCCTCAACCCTAAACGTATTTAAACAAAAACAAAAATTAAGCAATGGAAATGTACATTCTGCCAACATTTAGAAATTGACGATGTTTGAAAAGGGTACAGTGTAAACGGATTATCCATTTTTTTTGCAAATATAACTTTTGTTTCTTAGCGTGATAAATTAGTAGATATTTACCTTAAAGAGCCTGGTAATGTCTATGCTAAGGGAAGCCATGATATCTTCACGCGTGGTTTTTCTGGATCAAGCGATAAATAGAATATCCTTTATTATGTACAAAGTAACATATTTCCTAAATTTAAAACAATTTTCGCGAGAAATAATAAATAAAAATAAATAAATGAATATCGCTGGACATTACACACAGCGCCATCTAGTGCCACACTAAGCAACGAGGCTTGTGTCGTTGACACCAGATAGTTGATATACTACATAGATACTTTTTGTTTGTAAATACATACTTATTATACATATAAACATCCATGACTCGGAAACAAATGTCCATGCTCATCACACAAACATTTGCTCCAACCGGGATTCGAACCCGGGACCCTAAGAACATAAGGCAGCCTCACTACCGCTGCGCTATTCGGGTCGTCAAATGATGATGAATAATGATTGTAACTAGGATCTTTTTCATAAAAAGATGAGTTCCAGAATACTATGTTCGTATCAAACATGAAATTTAATAAGAACAGTTAGGAGAAAAACACCTTTAAGAGTTGTAATGTGTTTATATATTGGTGCTCGTCACTGTACAGGTATGACAAAAAAGGTGACGTTTTAATAGGCTATAATCAAAGGCCTATTCCCTTTACCTTTTGAACGCTTTTATCATGTATACGTGACAAACAAGCGCGTGCCCTGTACGCCAACGATACAAATATGAATATGACAAAAAAAGCGGTGCACTTTAATAAAACTAATTAAATAATTAAGTAGTTTTGGAATCCCTAAACGGTTTTTTTGTGCTCATAATGCCCTTAAGCGTATACTCCAACTCCTACAAATCCGCCCCACTGACTTATTTATTTTTAATTTATTTAAAGGGGAACCAACAGCTATTTAATAAGTGACTAACAATTTTGTATAAGCGACACAGAGCCAATTACAGGTTCTCACGAGTAGACACAGAGATGGTAGTGGAAACCTTAGGGTCACAAAATAGCAAGCACGATAATAATACAAATAAAAGGAATTAAAATAAGCAATAAGCACTAAATACACTCAGACACTAGGTTAGGCATTGTTGACATGGGGAAGAAATAAGACGAAATTTAAGCACTACGCGCTTTTAAAAAAGTTTGCATTCAGCCGAGTGCGTACAGAATAAATAGGCTTTCACGACGGAAAATGAGTCAAAAGAGAACTCTTTACAATAGTACATTTTGATACAAGTGGAGAAAGTTTGTTATTGCAGCCGAGGCGGAATTAACTCCCGAGGCGGAATTAACTCCCGAGCCGTAGGCGAGGGTGTTTTTGAGCCGAGAACTGCAATAACAAATGTCCACGTGTATCAAACGACGTTTTTCAATACGCTTTTGAAGAAATAAAATAAACTAACGAATAAAAAAACAATCACCGCTGACTATAGGCATTGCACCAATTTGTACTAAGTATTGGTATAGTTTTATCTGAGGCAATTTTCCAACACCCGCGTGCTGTGCCACGTGCGAAAATGGCTCCTTTCTGCACGCGGTGATGGAAAATGAAAACAATCCACGTGTGTGAAATACACGGCATGTTGAACCTAATCGTAGTGCGATAAGGACCCGTTTTCGAGAAAGTGTATTGAAAAGAATTTTTCATTACTCATACTCTGAAAGTAGGTCGGAAGTTGCCTGACGAGAGGGTTGAAAGTAATACTTTTCAGCCCTAGGGAGAATCCGTTTCAACTGACAGCTGTCAAATTATAAAAAAATGATGAAAATGAAAAATAGGTAATGGCTGAATAGCTGGCCGGCCACAGAAAAAAAAACAAAATAGGCGGGAAAGCGGCAATCCGATCTTCATTTGTTTTTTCGAGTTGATTCATGTTTTTATTTTTACTTTCCTTGTATTCTTAATGAAAAGCACAGTGTTTACCTCTGGTCAAAGACCTATTTAGTCCCTCGAACTATTAGCGCCCTCGCTGCGCTCGGGCACCAAACCCCGTCTCGGGACTAAATAAGTTACTTTCACCCCTAGGGTAACAATGTACTATTAAAGTCCTTACTCGCTCGCACTATGTATGAGTTTTCCTGACCTGATTTAAACCGGATAACCGTACAAAAATCTAGACACCGGGCTACTAACTTATCAAAATCCTACTAACATTTAACTCGGACCACAAGCTCAGTCCATCACTTAGCCAATAATCCAAAACTATTCTGAAATTTGACTCAAACTGAGCACACGGGAACGAAATTGCAAACTTTTTAGAGAGTGCAACCGTTCCCACAATGTAGACGAATAAAGAAGTTCTTATTGGTCCTATTTAGGGTTCCGTTATCAAGTGGCAATTACGGAATCCATATACCAAAATTTATGTAACAATTTATTTACAAAAAAAAAAAGTAAACACAGTCGAAGTAAAGTAAAGATAGACAGTAAAGAAAACAAAGTCGCCCGCCGCGTCTGTCTGTCCCTATGTACGCTTAGATCTTTAAAACTACGAAACGGATTTTGATGCGGGTTTTTTTAATAGATAGAGTGATTCAAGAGGAAGGTTTTAGTATATAATTTGCGGGCGGGCAACGGGTACATGGATCCTATCATATTTAATTTAACAACTTATTTTTATTTACCTACATTCTAAGCAAATAAAGATTCTATTCTATTCTATTATATTCTATTCTAATCAAGAGGAAGGTTTTAGTATATAATTTTCGGCCGGGCGAAGCCGCGGGCATCAGTTAGTTAACGATAAAGTTGAAAATGACAGATTTTAGTAGCTGGATGTGCAGGTGTCCAAAGGAGATAGGTGTTTATTTTTAAAGAAATCTCTACCAAAAAAAGAGATGTAGACATAGTGTGTAAAAGAAGAAGAATAATAAATTACTTAGACGACAGTATCAAAAAAAGGCAAATATATTATTAAAAATTATATTAATATTTTTTGAGATAATATTATGCGATATTTTTAGTAACAACCACAGCATTGTTTTATAGATTACTCAAGGACTGATTTTAAATAAAAACCCATTTTTGCGACCAAGAAAACCAATATTATGCGTATTCATCCTGGCTACAGAACCCTTCTCTGTGCGTGGTCCGACACACACTTGGCCGGTTTTTATTACAATATGCAAGAGTTCTTACATTAATGTAAGTAAGGAGTAAATTTTAAAACTAAAGCACACAGTCACTTCAAAGTTTAGCTTCCTACTCGTTAGCTCGTTGAGGATTTTGCTGAAAAAAAGATTTTCAAGTGAGAGGAAATAGTCTTGATACTTTTGCTAAAATAGGTTTGAGAAGTTGTCTAAAGTGTTGAGTTTTCCTTAACTATTGAAGAGAATGACTATACGTTAAAAAAATTGGCTTTCGCACGTACGGAAGTAATATAGGCTCAGTTTGTGTTACTTTTCAAATTAAATCATTTATTTCTTTGCAATAGACATAAATATGGGTATTTGGTACATAGATGCTTTCTAATTTAATAATATAGTGCTCCATATTCTACTGTCGAATGCATATAATATTCAATTCTAAAATTAAAGAGAAATTGTATTGACAACGAATAAATTTAAATGCGGGGGGTGATACCAAAAAACTTTTCTGCATAAGTTCTGTTTTACATTTCACTTGACAGAGTTGGCTTATATTATCGAGTCCGTAACGGATTTTTTCTGACTGCTGACAGTTTTAGAATAGAATAGAAAAGAATAAAAATAGAATAATATATTAATTTGCTTAAAATCATGGTATAAAAAGATCATACATGTTTTTGCTTAATGGTGATAAGCGTACAAAATTTTAAGACAATATTTAACATTTATTTTTTCAAATAAATAATTAAATATCGCTGGACAATACACACAGCGCCATCTAGTGTCACACTAAGCAACGAGGCTTGTGTCGTGGACACCAGATAGTTGATATACTACATATAATATACTTTTTGTTTGTAAATACATACTTATTATACATATAAAAATCCATGATACGGAAACAAATGTCATCATCACACGAACATTTGCTCCTACCGGGATTCGAACCCGGGACCCTAAGAACGTAAGGCAGCCTCACTACCGCTGCGCCATTAATAACTGTGGATATTTTTTTACAAGTAGAGCTGTTTCCAAAATGAGACATTAAAGAGAAAACCTTAACGATATACCTTCCCTGCAGCTCTAGTGTATCAGAACAGTTTGCCATCTTTGCTTGATGCTATTTTATTCGAACTCACATGACTTCAAACTGAATCCTTCAATTTTGTTTCTTTTGTTATAAACTAGTTAAAGGCCCAGATGGCAAGGAATTGGGGCATTGTCACCGGATTTAGAGAGGAAGCTGGGAATAGAACAAGAATCTGTTGAGTTTTCTTACCTTGTCAGCAAGTTGGTGCATCTATCTACCGCTGTACAAGTAAGGGTCTGTGAAAGATCTGAATCTACACTAATAAGATAAAGAGAAAAGATTTGTATTTTTGTGTGTAAGTTTCTAATGAATAAACTCAAAAACTTCGGCACCGATTTCAAAAATTCTTTCACCATTAGAAAGTCACGTCGTTACTGAGTAACATAGGCTATATTTTATCCCCGTACTCCCACGGGAACGGGAAATACGTAGGTGAAACCGCATGATGTCCGCTAGTCACTATCACTACATAGTATAAAACAAAGTCGCTTTCTCTGTCCCTATATCCCTATGTATCTTTAAAACTACGAAACGGATTTTGATGGGGGTTTTTTTAATAGATAGAGTGATTCAAGAGGAAGGTTAGGTTAGGTTAGTTAGGTAAGTATAATTTGCGAAGCCGCGGGCATCAGCTAGTAATCTATAAAATTGATTGGTGTGACTATTGACAATCATCTATGGCTGTGTTTCTTATTAAAAAAAATAAGTACAGAGTTTTGATTAAAAAGTAATAATTAATGTTAACTGCTAACGGCTAAACTTAAAATAAACGCTTTTTACTGAATGCATGTAAAAGTTTACACGGCGGTATTTATAACGTTTATTTTTCTCTGTTTGTTTCCGCTAATCTTCGAAACGGCTAGACCAATTTTGACGGGACTTTTACTGGCAGATAGCTGATGTTATAAGCAGTAACTCTATTTTAATTTAAAAAAAATAGGGTCCCATGCAAATCTATTAAAACCCTTGAAATTGTTAACAAAATCTAATTCAAATATTGAAGTAATATTTTTTATAAAATATCACGCGAACGAAGGGCACGGTGCACAGCTAGTTTAAATAAGAAAATGGTAATTATATCCATGATAATAAGTGTCCGGTGTCCGTCCATCCATCCGTCCGTCTGTCTGTCAGCGGGCTGTATCACATGATCTGTAATAGGTAGACAGTTGTTTCACAGAATTTGTATTTCTGTTGCCGCTATCACAACCAATAATAAAAATTAATATTAAAGGGGCTCCTCTACTACGATGGAAAGGAACCTTTCACGCGCAAGTCCGACTCGCACTAAGCCAGTTTTTTTTTTCCATTCCTCCGAACAGTGCCTGGGTTATTAATAGATAATAATCATAATGTCGCTGTATGATTGATTGATCTCATTAAAATTGTTTGTGGTTTATTGAAATGACAGCCACAGTATGAAGTGTTGACTGTGACTGTTAATTGTGTGCAAAATGTACGGTGTAGTAGCTGGACAGAAAGAGAGCGGCAAGGATAGAGAGCGAGACAGAGCACAGCGCCGGGATCGAGAGCAGGTGAGTCAAAGTGACAAATACATATTTTTTTGGCGTTTGTTGGTTAACTGTCAAACTGGTAAAAGAATTGAACAGGGATGATGACTGCCAAAAAAATATATGATTGTGTTTAGTCCGTCAGTTTGATTATCGAAAAATATTGGATGCGTGTTTTTTGTTTTATCAAATTAATAGAAATTGACGAAGATAAAACGTGTCCAAGATCTTGAGTGGGGGCTTGTGACATCACATTTGAGTAAAAAATGTACTCAGTTGTGACGTCACACGAGTTTTCGACGCTCTGTATCATCTTCATTTTTTGTTTACGTGAAAAAAGAAAAAATATGTGTCCAATATTTTTTGGAAATCTATCTGACGGACTAATTAGATTTTTTTGTCATCTACCCTATTAATGGCAGAGGTGTACTTAATAGTTCACCCAAATTATGACAGTAATATTTTAAGTCCTATGTAATAGGGGTAAAGCCTATTGCCATCAACCGGGCACCAATCCAGACTCTGTGGCTGCTAATGAGAAATTCCTGATGGAAAAACACTTTACCCGACCCGGGAATGGAACCCAGGACTACTATTCAATGCATTCGTCTACTGATGAATGTACAATGTAGTACAATGAATTTAGTGCGTTATATTGAGTCATATCGTAAAACAAGATTTACCCCAAAAAATAAATTACAATATTTTTTGCGTAGAGTTACTTAGTTCGACGTCCAGAATGGTTGGTGGACGGGTTCGTGAAGGGATCGTTTACATATTGTATACCTTACAGACTAACATACCTACATATGACAAAATACAAATAAAAGAAAGAAAGAAAAATATTTATTTGACGTCAGTTATTAAGGCACACACATATAAAAAATAAGGAGGAAAACATAGTATGTGCTGGCTGGCTGCTGTAAATGGTGTTAGTAAATCGAACCCTAAAACTATGTTAGCAGCATCTTCACTGAAGTAAAACAAAAGTATCAACACTAATAATCGCGCTATACGTACGCGCGTGGAGCGGCTTAACACCGCTGTCAGCATCGCAATAAATTAAATAAAACACACAATGTTCTCATAAACCAATTTCAACAATGTATTTAAATAAATTATGTACTTGATAGGACTCCGCATTAATGACCTGCAGTTTCCGACTGCCTCGGAGGAGTTCGTGGCTAAATAATAAAACAAAAAAAAACAATAAAAAACATTAATAAGTATATTAACAGCCGCTAGGATCTTTAGGTTAGCCGTGCCTGCTTAGGTAGGTCTGTGAATGAGTGACAGCACCGAGTTTCCTCCGTGCCTCGAAAAAGCACATTAAGCCCTTGGCTCTGGCTATCATTTGTAGATCTATGACTGTCATTACAGGTAGTCAGTGGCCCGAAAGTCTGACAACCGGTCTTACCAAGGGGTATCGTATTAGCCAGTACTAACTGGGTTGTGGAGGACAGATAGGCAGTCGCTATATGTAAAATACTGGTATTCAGCTGCAACCGGTTAGATTAGAAGCCGAACCCAACATTGTTGGGAAAACGCAAGATGACGAGTTTCCGACTGCCTCATTGGTCTTGTAGTCGCAAGTGTGATTGTGTCTTGTTGGGGTTTTCCATTACTAGTTTATCATTGGAAATGGTGTTAATTCACATGGTTTAAAAGTAAAAATGGGGGTTCCACAAGGCTCAATATTGGGTCCTTTCCTTTTTCTAGTATATATAAATGATCTACCCTATTTATTGAAAAACCAACCTCAAAATATGGTGATATTTGCTGATGACACTTCCTTAATTTTTAAGATAAATAGGCGGGCCCAAAATCTAGATGACGTAAATAATGCCCTACTTCAGGTCCAAAATTGGTTCACAGCAAACAATTTGGTATTAAATGAAAAAAAAACCAAATGCATAAGATTTGCTTTACCGAATGTTAAAAGTAGTGATTGTGAAATAGTACTGAATAAAGAGAAACTTGAATTCGTAGATAAAACGGTTTTCCTGGGGATTACGCTTGATTCAAGGCTACAATGGGGTTCTCATTTAACATCTCTTGCGGGGCGGCTAAGTTCAGCAGCATATGCCATTAGAAAAATCCGTCAATATACTGATGTAGATACCGCTAGACTGGTTTATTTTAGTTACTTTCATAGTATAATGTCTTATGGCATTTTGCTATGGGGACGGGCTGCAGAGAGTCTATATTTATTCTGCAGAAAAGAGCCATCAGAGCCATATATAATCTTCGTAGGCGCGATTCTCTAAGGGAACTGTTTAAGGATATTGGCATCATGACAGTACATTGTCAATACATCTACGAAAACATAATGTACGTCAGAAAAAATCTGCACCTTTTTGGTAAAAGGGGTGACAGACATAATTACAGTACTAGAAATAGGGACCAACTAGTTCAGTCAGGCTTCAGACTCGCTAAAGTAGACTCATCTTTCATGGGGTACTGTTTGAGATGCTATAATAAAATTCCACAAAGTATTCTTGAACTGAATGAGACGAAATTTAAAACATGTATTAAACGCACACTATGTAAGCAAGCATATTACAAGTTGAGCGATTATATCGCTGATAAAAATGCTTGGCTCAATGCTGGTCCTGCTCCACAAGGACAGGGGCGCTTTAATTGATAGCATTAAATGGTATTGTTGGAGCTGCTGAAGATTGTACAACTATCTTTGCATTGTATAGATTCAATCTGTTTAGTATTATATAATCGCATAGCCCATATTGTGTGAGTACTATGTACTAGAAAGCTATCATTCACTGGAAACCTACGTCTTTTCTTGACTTGAATGTGCCCTGGCGGTTGAGAATATGTCATGCTCACTCAAAAGTCTCGCTGATGGTGGCGCATGTGTCGGATCATTTAGTTCCCTTCAAAATGGTTGAGTTGAATGGTGCTGATCTATGCGTCATGTCCGTGAACGGACGCTGTCAGTTGTGACTGGTCATCTCTCAGTTGCCATGGCTTATTTTAATGAATTATTTTAGTTTTTGAATTGTTTTTATTTTGTTTTGTTTTACTGTGGACACTTTTAACGTGCACATCTTGCTACATTGTTCTCACATAATATACCATCTCAACATGAATGATGTAACCAAGATTTTGTAACAATATTCTGATTTCAAAGAGTGTCCATGGAGTTTCTTGCCCGTTCTTCTCCATAGAGATCTACGCTAGGGAATGGGCAACTACAGTACTTTCACAGTTTTTATGTCTTGTGACTGGGACTGTAGCTACATTTAATTTTCATCTTTGTTTCGACAATTCAAAAGTGCCTGTAACTGGCTTACTTGAAATAAATGCTTTGATTTTGATTTTTGATTGATACACATATAAGGGATCTTGATTTTTGCATGGTTGACGCCAATAGGGTCGCCATATTTCTAGGCAAATGTGGTTGTGCCGTACCTCGTTGTGGAAAACAGACGCAGTTATGTTGTTTCATAATTATAAGTTACGACTACAAATACATTCGAACACTGTTTTAATTTACTGTCATCCCGCGATCATGGCGCTTGCAACAGCGTCCAAATATCGGGACCTCACGTGGATGAAGCCAGTGTAAGCTAGTATTATATATCTCAACCGCCAAGCATTACTGTGTCCCCGGGAGACTGGAGCAATAATTTGTGCGAAGTCTTTAAAAGCCCGATTATAACATGTCTGGTGTCAAACATGTAAGCCTTTGTGATTGATCGGTAAACATATCAATCAATCATATTCAAATTGACTAATGATTATAGAGATATGAAGAACAATGTGTCGCACTCGTCCTTTATAGAAAAAGGAGGATTTTCCGACCACGGGCTGTATCTGGTTGGCTACTGCCCGACAGTTGTGAGGTTTTTTTTGCGTGAAACAATATAGATTTAACAGAGTGTAAACCACCTCATCACGAAGCCGTCAACTAAGCATTCTGTACATCAAACTAAGTAACTTTACGCAAAAATTATTGCTGGGAAACGACTTTTTATTTTTGGGGTGAGATATCATGTTTTGTGGTAGAACTCAATGAAACGCACTCAAAACATTGTGCTGATGGATGGATTGAATAGTACGGGGGTCGTGGAGGTGTTTAAAGTCTAAAAATCTTACATTAAAAACATGTATTTAAAAAAAAACTTGTCAAAAAGTTGGAACTCGACCCTCAATTTCTCCGTAACTAGAAGGTTCCCAGGTATGGTATAGAACAAAAAAATGATCGCAATCAATGACGAGGAGAACAAGTGCCTTTCGGCTTCGTTAAGAGGTGTTTTACACCCTCTAAGTAAACTTATACTGTCACTTACGAGATATCATCCATGATTATGCGTTATTTTGAGCTCCCGATGTTCACGAAAAATATCTCGTAAGTGACACTATAAGTTTAGTTTCAAACCATCATCTGCTGCCTTTTCCCAACTATGTTGGGGTCGGCTTACAGTCTAATCGGATGCAGCTGAATACCAGTATTTTACATGAAGCTGAATCTGACCTCCACAACGCAGTTAGTACTGCTTAATACTATACGCCATGGTTGTCAGACTTTTCGTGCCACTGACTACCTGTAACGACTGTCAAAGATCTACAAATGACAGCCAGGACCAACTGATTAACCTGCTTTCCGAGGCACGGAGGAGAACCAGCCATACCAAAGCGTCTTTCGTCATTTCAGCCGATATGTTTACATTCCAGAGGTCCACTGCTGGACATAGCCCTCTCCCAAGTGTCGCCACATTGTCCGGACCCGTGCGACTCGCATCCAGCGGATCTAACGGGTGGTCACCCATCCGTAGACCTACCTAGGCAAGCACGGCTTAACCTAAACATCGACCCAAACGGCTGATAACCCATGATCTGTCCACGAAGTAGACACAATAGTTAAACAATGGCGTCTCTACCAAATCGGTCATTCGACTGATCATGATTTATTATTTAGCTACGGGTTCTTCTTTGGTTTTAAACCGTGGAAGCTTAAAACAACGTTCAGTTCAGTACAGTATACGTAGTATGGTGGCCATACTTCCCCGGAGGAACACCACCACAAGCTGCTACGCCACATTTAACACCGCTTCTCTACCGGGCTACTCCCTTAAATATCCGCAGCTTGTAATAAAATATCAAGCTATATATTTCACGTTAACAGTTTACAGCTTGCTTGGGTACGCAGCACGTGTTCAAGCTATAAATATGGTACAATAGCTTGTAAATTTATGAGCTGTTTCGAGCTGATATGGTTAGAAATTCCGTGGAAATATGCCTTGACCATGAGCTGCACGTTCAACCCGTGTTGCGAGTGTTGCGACAACGACTGTGGGGCAGTGAGGGGTTATAAAATAACACTAAAAGGTCTAAAATAATTTTACTTACGTAAGTCGGTGACTTTGTTGATTAAAATTTGTAGTCTCTTCCAAATCTCTCAACTTTTGGCAGTTTTGTGTCATATATGGCTGTCCAGATTCTTTCGGCCGCTTTAGTGAGATCGTCTGTCCACCGGTCGGTCTTCCATCCAGTCTACGGAACATAATGGGTGTAAAAGTACCCTTAACGATGCCTTTTTTTTTTAAAGGCTGTAAATAAAACCTTAACGAAGCCGAAAAGCACTTGTTCTCCTCGTCATTGCGATCATTTTTTTTTGTTCTAAACCATACCATCCAGGGAACCTTCTAGTTCCGGAGATATTGGAAGTCAAAGTTCCAACATTTTCACAAGTTTTTTTTAATACGTGTTTTAAATTCTTCCAATTACTTTAAATACTTCCACAGCCACTACCACTACTATTCAATGTTTCCATATTTACCGTAAAACGATGATTTTTCACCCCAAAAAAAGTCAGCGATAATTTTTGCGTGAAGTTACCTAATTTGATATACAGCATGCTTGGTTGACGGCTTCGTGAAGATTCCGCTTACACTTTGTATAACCTACTTGCGCTTTGTTTTTGTTGGATATAACTTTAGCTATGTCCGTAAGTCCAGAGCTATTCACTCGGTCGTAGCCCTCTTTTTTTTTTTTTTTTTAGGATGGGTAATCCTTAAATGACTCCTCCCGCTCTGGGCGGAGCAGGAGGGAGTGTCAGACTTTTACTGACTAAAACCCATCCATGTTCCTTCCTTGCCCTTTGTGTTCCGGGGCCACGGTATCTCTTTCGAATAGTCCCGCAGCCCCGGCAGGCTTCGGCCCTTGCGGACCCCTTCACTGTTGCTGACTCTCTTTGAGGCGCGCGTGGAACACGAACGCGCCGTCGACACGGCCTGTCGTCATGAGACGGATGGACGGCGAGCTAGCCCATAGCTCCCCGTCCACAGGCCCGGTCGTAGCCCTCTACGACCGAGTGTAGATGCCCAACATGGCTCGTCCCATAGCTCTTGAAATGACTTGCATGTAGTGGATAGTAAGTTTGGTGAGCGTATATACCCAATCACCCAAAATGTTAAGAACAGCATATCACGCTACTACACTTTGTCAAATTTATTTAATACTGAAAGTGTATTTATATTATTTTCGTTTATTCTTTTTACAACATATTTTTAAAATTAATAAAAACAGTATAAATAAAAACATTTACAAATATAAAAATAGTAGCCCACCAGCGCTGGGAGAAGGGTCCGAGTGGCCGGTGGTCAGGGCTATTATTATATTATTATTATCGTTTATTTCAAGCATTAACCCATATAACTCAGTTTACTTAGTTATTACATAGATTGCATTCAAAAATTAAATCACATTCCATTCCATTATTAAAAATTTATATCCAATTCACCATTAAAATCTAAAATTAAAATCCAAATTAAAATCCAAATTAAAATCATAATCAAAATCAAAATTAAAATCAGAATTAAAGTCAATCTCACAATCAAAATTAACATTAAAAACAAAGTCAAATTTAAATAAAATTACATAAAATTAAAATTGCTATTTTCTAAATAGGTAGGTAAATCAATAAAATTAGTTAGTAAACACAATAATTACAATATCCTAATCGGCATTGGAGGAGCAACATGCCTGCCACAGCAATGCCGAACATAAGGGCAGTCCAGCCTGCTGGCGATCATCGCCAGGATAGCATTGGGGCTGGCCCGCACCCGCCGCACCAGAGACGCACACCGCTTGCGCATGGAAGCGTGAAAATAATACATTTTGATACAAGTGGAGAAAGTTTGTTATTGCATCCGAGGCGGAATTAACTCCCGAGCCGTAGGCGAGGGTGTTTTTGAGCCGATAACTGCAATAACAAAATGTCCACGTGTATCAAACGACGTTTTTCAATACACTTTTGAAGAAAGAAAATAAAATAACGAAATAATACAATCACCGCCGACTATAGGCATTGCACCAATTTGTACTAAGTATAGGTATAGTTTTATCTGAGGCAATTTTCCAACACCCGCGTGCTGTGCCGCGTGCGAAATTGGCTCCTTTATATATATAATATATATATTTATTATATCACACTTTATCGCTATATCATTAAGCCTAAGCTTGACCTAGGTTTGGAAGAAGTTGTGCTGAAGATGCCATCAGTGAATGGACTTAACTTTGATAGCTCATATCTCGGAAACGTGACACTTTAGAACATTTTGTCTCATACAAAACTGGTTTGTATTAATACCAGCTATTGATTAATATAAGTTTTATACGTGGCCATAACTTTGAAAAAATAATTAAAATGCCAGATGTTAGGCCATTAAATTCGAATCCCTTTGACAGTTTCGGGTAGCTTGATGAGCGAGTCTGTACCAACATGCAAGCTTCCATACAATTTTAATCAAACGCTACACCTCTGCTTACAAACTTACGTCCCCGGGGTGAAGTTGTGCTCGCTAACTCGGCGACAGTCACGGAATCATTAATATTTTATGTTTTATTTTCGAAGCACGTTCGTGTAGAGGTTTTTGTCGCTTCAATTGGGTTAGGCGGGTCTTATTGGCAGTTTTGGTTCTGTACGCATAGGGTACGTTCAATGGGACCCTTTTGCTGTGTAGTCGGTCTGTCTCATTACAACCAAAATCTATACAAATGAATAAAATTGAAGTGTCTGGTTGTAATGTGCAGCTTTTCGCATATGAAAGTATATGCCGTACATAGGTACAACAAAAAAAAGCATTTTTTTTTCTTTTTTTTATATGTCTATTAATTCCGGCTGGACCGATTTTGACGGGATTATTGACAGATAGCTGATGTTATAAGGGGTAACTTTGTACAAAATGGATTAGGTTTTCGTGCATAAAAACCGATTAAAATAGGAAAGTAAGATTACCTTAGTAACTGACCGGATAAGGAACACCACACTGCGCTACAGAACGCAAATTGCCGACGTAGCTTATAAAGCTGCAAGACTAAAATGGGACTGGGCAGGCCATGTCTGTCGGATGCCCGCACAGCTGTGGGCCTGAATATCGCAGAGCTGGAGCCCTGAGACAGCTAGACGGGGTCGCGGCAGACCGAGAAGAAGATGGCGGGACGTCTTGGATGGCTTCCTGGCGAATTGGCGAGAAGAAGCACACCATCGCGAGAAGTGGAAGGAATGGGGAGAGGCCTTTGCTCAGGAGTGGGACAATACGGGCTAACTAAAAAAAAAAAAGATTTGTAAAAATAATACCCATAGACAAATTTATAATCATTTTCAGTAACGTCGCCGGTCGCCCTCCTGAGGACACAGTCATTATTTCCAAGAGACAAGACATCCTTGCATAACTTAACCACATACCAATAGCAATACATATCAACGCCGACCATAGATTAAATTCGACATAATCCCTCTATAAGTTATGGTATGGCCACACTGATATTATCTTTGGACGTGCGTGTAATCTATGGCCACTAGTTTCAAAGCTGATAATGATTGTTTAGAACCGTTTAGAGTGAAATTTATTTATTCATTAACACATACATTTGTTTTAACAGGTAAAACCCAAGCTAACAAAAGTAGTCATAAATTGCTTTTGTAAAATTTGCTTATGCCTGCGGCTTTGTCAGCGTGGAGTTCGGTAACTGTCCCATGGGATCATACTATGGGATTAAAAGTATCCTATATGTTAATCCAGGTTATAAACTGTCTATCTGCCAAATTGTATCTAAGTCCGTTCAGTAGTTTTCGCGTGGAAGAGTAACAAACACCCATCCGTCCATCCGTCCGTCCATCCATCCATCCATCCATCCATCTGTCCATCCATCCATCCGTCCACACAAATTTTCGCATTTATAATATAAGTAAGATTAACAGTTCTGCCTCGCTGGCGTAATGGTTAAATGATAAATAATGTTTATTTTGCAAATAGGTTTTTAAAAACGGTTTAACACGTCACGTCATCATCATCATCATCATCATCATCATCATCATCTGCCTATAATGTTCCCACTGCTGGGACACAGACCTCCTCTCTATGAGAGGGAATGGGCTATAATCCATCACGCGGGCCCAGCGCGGGTTGGTAGATGTCACATGTCTTCGAATGTTTGGGTTCTAGGACATGCCGGTTTCCTCACGATGTTTTTCTTCACCGTTTTGAGAGCAGTGGTGATGAAATAAATTACAAAAAGTAATGCGCCTGTCTGGGTTCAAAACCACGAGTTACTGTTCGTAAGTCAGGGCCGCCACCACTGGGTCACCGCTGCTCTCACATCACGTCTTTTTTTTTTTTACAAGTATTTTTTTTAAACTAGATGGGGCCGGTGTTTCGTACCTGACTACTTTGAGAAGAAACAGCCGAAACAAACTCAGAGGTCATAGTCTCTTTTAAATTCCAGACAGGTTATTCTGACCGCTGTGCGTGAGGTAATTTACATGTCAGTAAAATGATTTTAGGTTTTCCAATCATAATTTCTTCAGTGGTAATTTAGTTTTTTTTAGCTAGTATCCGAATTTGTGCCGGTTGATGGCAGATGTAACATCACTACTTGTAATCCCGCCAAAGATTCCTTTCTGTATTACCATTAACACATGACGTGTCCAATAGGCGAGACGACAAAAAAAATCTAATTAGTTCCGTCACTTAGATTATCAAAAAATATTTGACCCATGTTTTTTCATTTGTTACGTAAACAAAAATTGACGGAGATACGACGCTTTTAAAATTCTCAATACGTCACGCCATGGTATAATTTTTAGCTAGGTCTGACGTCACGAGCCCCCAGTCCCGAGTTCTGATGCGTTTTATCTTTGTCAATATTCATTGATTTACAAAAACAAAAAATACGTGTCCATTTATTTCCAATACTCTAACTGACGGACTAAATAGATTTGCAATTTTTTGATACTGTCGTCATGCCTATTATGGCTAAACCATTTAAATCGTCCATTTACTTCTGGCTACTGATCGAGGCTATAAAACGCAGGCACAAAGATTTATAGACACAGTTAGTGGTCTTTGGATGTATTTATAATAATGGATTAACTTTTAACTGTTCGGTTAAAATAGAGTTTTCTGCAGTATGTTTGACCGCCTCGTTTGGTGTAATAGATGTAAGCGTGGCTGTTGTTCAGGTGTTCTTTTTTATCTTGGAATTTGTGGAATTTAGCATGGCAGTTTATTTATAATATAAGTTTATTAGTACATAACAAATACAACAACACAGAACATAACATATGGAAACAGTGGGTTGTATTACCCATTATTGTCAGGTTTCCGGGCTCCTTAGACTAGGTACGCAGACCTGTATCTTAGGAGTCGGAGATTGAGAGGCGGCTTCAATTTATATAATACAACCGTGACTTTCTGTTTGATTACAACATTTTTTTTTAACACAGCAAATGGAGTGAATCATTGTGGTTGTGTATCTAGAGGTGAGTAAATGAGTGTAGTATGTGTGTGGTGGAGTGTGTATTTGAAATCAAAGTGTTTAACTTACTTTCTTTCAAAGTAGGTTTGATAAACTTATGATTCTATAGCCAATATAGTAATAGTGGTACTTAGTTTTATATTAATACTAACGTATGCCTGCGCCTTCGCCCGCGTGAAGTTCGATAATTGTCCCACAGGATCTTACTACCGGGATAAAAAGAATCCTATGTGTTAATCCAGGTTATAAACTATCCGTGTGCAAAATTTCATCGAATACCGTTCAGTAGTTTTTGCGTGAAAGAGTAACAAACATCCATCAATCCATCCACACAAAATAAATGATGTTTATTTTGCAAATAGGTTTTTACAAACACTTTTACACGTCACGTCGTTACATATACACATACACAGTAACACACACATATTCAAACTTTCACCTTTATAATATTAGTGTGATGACTATAACTACCTACTTTACACCTCAGCTTTTGTGTAATACAAACGAGATGTTATTATCACTGCTTGTTAGAGCGGTAGTGATAGTCTTTGATTACGTTGTACGCATAGCCTTATGCTATAGGCATTATTTATATAAACAGCTAAAGGTCAACCTATGGTGCGTCGCAGAGTGTACTCTGCACACCTAGCAAATGCTACGACAGCGTAGCTTGGTCTACGCACGTAGCAAATGCTACGACAGCGTAGCTTGCTCTACGCACGTAGCAAACTGCTACGGTGTAGCGTACTTCACGGATGAGCATCTCGGCTACGACGTAGCTTTCTGTGCCCGTATCTTCTGTTACGCCTACGGTTTAGTTTCCTCTCGTAGTTTAAAACATCTCTTTTAAAACTGCACCTGTTTTAAATAGTTCTAATCAAGTACTCTTTATTTTCTTGCCTTTTATTACTAAAAAATCTGTAATGTTTTTCCGACATAAAACGTATGTTACTATCTCTCCCACGTCTGCCAAATCTTTTAAACTGAAATATAACTGTGTGAACGTGCGTCGATTTAGCGCATCATTTGTAAGGCACACGTGTTGGCCCAACTTTCTGGCGCGCGGCCAACGTTGGCGCTAGGTGGCATTATGGTACAATCTTTTAAGAGTTGGTGTGTGTTTGACTAGATGGGCGAGAATCTGAGGTTATTTTTTGCTTTAACTAAGTTTTATAAACCGCGATTAATCTCTATAATCATGTGATGACAAAATTAATTAGGAAGAAAATAATAATGATTAAGTTCATACAAAAAGAAATTGTGATTAGCTGCACTAGCATAAGCTGATATAATTTTTTAAATTGAACTTAATCAAGAAAAAATATTTGTTGTGTTTTCTGTATATAGAAATACCCTGTTTGAAATTAAAAAATAAAACTATTTTTTCATAATTTATAATCTATCGTATCAATAAAGATTTTGATTTTTCAAAGTCATCGCAAACTTTTTTTGATGTGTCCCAATTTATTTGCGGTCGGCGCAGCATATCTTCTTCTTCCATACTTCTCTATTACTCGTCATCTCATCAGACACCTCCTTTCTTGCCATATCATTCTTCACACAGTCGTTTATTACACTACCAGCTGATTAATAAGAATGAAAGGGAATCATTTATTGGAGAGTTTAAATTAAACATTCTGGACGTTGGGCTGATCCAAATCATTTTAGCAAACCCTACATCAACGATTGCAAAGTGGTTGTGTGGCTTAGTGAAGATATTTAGTCAATGATTCTTTAGTAGGTACATAGTAAATATTCTGCATATGTAAATAGCTAATAAGGTACGATGGGGTTGTGATGTGTATGTATGCGTATATATGTGTGCGTGCCTGCACCATAATGATGTTGTGTTGCTACGACAGTAATAAACTAGCATCCAATCGCAACGGTGGTTTCATTCGGTAGCTGACAGATCACTGGCGACGAGTTACCCACGCATATATAAAAAATAAAAAAAAAGTTCGTAAGATGTCGAATATCATCGGAAATCTTTCAAATTTATATGCATATCCGTATGGATAAAAACCCCTTTTTGTTTGCAAGGAATAAAAAAAAAATCAACCGAGTCAAAAATGTAATAGATGGAAAAAATATGTACTAAATAATAGTCTTGCGTTGGCCGCAACTCGCCCGATGTTAAGCGATGTTGCGGCCAAGGGTGGAGCACGCTTGCCTAGAAGAAACCGATTCACTCGAACTTTGAATAGATCCAGATTATAATGATCGGGGAACAGAGAAGCGACTAGTGAATTCCACAGACTTCCAAAAACGGACGTTTGGAGGCAAGACCACCAAACGTCCGTTTTTAATTCCGCAGCCAGTCCGCAATATGTCTGCACTGGTTTGATACTCCCTTAAAGGCTTACAATCCAGCTTTAACACCCTGTAAAACCGCAAATAAACGTAAAAAAGCGCCACACAGCACAATTGGAACAATTCCAATAAAAAACGAACAATAAAATGTATTAAAAGATGTGGACTGCACATAACGGCATTTTTATTCGCCATGACGTTAGACCTTGTCCACATCATCACGTTACGACGTCATTGACGTGAAACGGTGCGGTGTCGCGGCGCGGCACGTTGACGTGACGTGCCAATGCACGGTACGGCAACATGATGCTAATACTACTAACTAGTCATAATAGGGATGATTCCTGACTAAAAAATATGATTCTGTTTAGTCTGTCAGTTACTTAGATAGATAGAAATTAATAAAAATTGACGAAGATGATAAAACGAGTCAAAGGTCATGAATGCGGGCTTGTGACGTCACTTTCCGGTTAAAAAATGTACTTATTATGTGACGTCACACGAGTTTTCAACGCAGTGTATTGTCTTCACATTTTGTTCACATGAAAAAAGAAAAAAATATGTCTCCAATATTTTTTTGAAATCTATCTGACGGACTAATTAGATTGTTTTTTTTTGTCATCTAACCTATTGAAAGATATGGGTGCACACAGTATTTTGTTTCGTATCTTTTTTCGTCAAGCGTCTTCTTAACAATAGTAGGAGCAGAATACGTCTTGTGCGGTCCATATCTAGCAAGATACTGATTTTCACAAGCTCGTGAGTGAAAAATATACCAGAATTTTACAAGGTCCGACAACGTCTAACGTTGCGGCATCGTAACCTGCATTTTTACGACACGGTAAAGTAAATTTGTACGTCACGTCAACGTGCCGCTCCACGACACCGCACCGATTCACGTTAACGACGTCGTGACGTGATGATGTGGACTAGGCCTTATGGCGAATATAGCCATCATATGACGCTAAAACTCATGACGCATGTTTTATCGTTAACAAGCCGTTTCCCGATGTGATTTCACCAAGAATTACTAGGGTAAAAAAATCATGAAATTCGTGACTTAATTTATGGATTTCAATGTCTGTTGTTAATTCGATTAAAAGTAAGTTACATATTCTCAGAAGCCACTCGGGTCGATCTTTAGGTTAAGCCGTGCTTGCCTAGGTTGGTCTGTGGATGGGTGATCACCCGCCATTACATACCGAGTTTCCTCCGTACCTCAAAAAGCATGTTTACCAGTTGGTCCCGGCTGTCATTTGTAAGTCTTTGAAAGTCGTTACAGGTAGTCAGTGGCCCGAAAAGTCTTACCATGGAGTATCGTATTATCCAGTACTGACTGGGTTGTGGAGGTCAGATAGGCAGCCTAGTCGCTCCATGTAACATACTGGTATTCAGCTGCATCCGGTTAGACTGAAGCCGACCCCAACATAGTTGAGAAAAGGCAGGCGATGATGATGACATATTCTCAGAAGGCAAAGCCACCGCACTGCCGCGATCAACGAAACAGTAAACTAACGTAATTATTACTAGTATACTACCCCCAACTGCCGCTAGATGTCTCTGCACGCCACAACTCTCTCCTGCTTTAATATTTGAGCGTTCAATCTGGGCGTTAAGTGGCACTTATGTGCAATAGTGATGCTGTATTAGGAGCAAGAGGTGTCTTGTGATATTATGGAGATTAATAATAAATTGAATATGAGTCTTATTGTTTGTCTAGGGTGGCTTAAATGTGGTATAGTATCACGTGGGCTCGAATCCTGAGTCAGAAAAGTGTTAAAAAGATTTTTGTGGTTGGTTTCGGATTCAGAATATTTACCTAATGTCTCCCCGGCGAGCAGCGGTGGCCCAGCGGTGGCAGCCCCGGCTTACGAGCAGTAAGTCGTGAGTTCAAACCCAGGTAGGCGCATTACCTCGTGTAATTTCTTTCAATACCACTGCTCTTAAAACGGTGAAGGAAAACATCGTGAGACCGGCATGGCCTATATAGAATTAAAACTCGAACTAACCCGCACTGGGCCCGCGTGATGGATTATAGCCCATTCCCTCGCATAGAGAGGAGGCCTATGTCCCAGCAGTGGGAACATTATAGGCTGATGTGTTTATGCTAACCTATGCCTCCCCGCCGCATGTAGTGCAAATGAACTGAGGTTGAGATGCACGTCCAATCATATTGGCTGCAATCGTGCGATTGGCCGATGCCTGCAGCTTCCTCAGCCCCGCTGTACTCATCTTCTCTTCTCACGAAACGCACACGTTCAGACTCCTTTTTTTTAGTAGTCTGTACTGACCCAGTGCTTGGCAAAGGCCTCCTCCCCCAATTCATTCCATGTGCTCTTTTCCCATGCCACCTCGAACCAGTCCCCGCGGTACGCGTCTAGATCGTCTCGCCAGACATCCAGACTCCTGCAATCTCATAAACCTAAAATAACACTTTGTTGACTAAGCTAAGCTTACGGACAGTTAGACACAAAGCGTCTCAGATGTTTTTAGATTTTTCTATGAATCAAGTGACAGATAGGTAACGCGGATAGGTTATTTCCAGCTAACTTTGTTTATAGAAACACTCATAGCTACGGACATAGGCATATTAACCAACAGTTAGACGTAAGTAAGTTATAGAAAACGGTGGTAAGTTCAATACTTGCGACTTGCCTGAGACCAGGGAGACAGTCAATCTAACAATTTGTCGTTGTTACAGAATGACAGAGAAGAGAAGGAATCAAAGAAGAGAGGCATCACGGAGAAGTTCTTTGAGTACGTCAAGAGAAGATTGAACCCACAGACAGGTAAGCTTAGAGTACGGAACGGTAGTCTTTTATCTTTCTTAGCTTTAATACGCGACGATAAAAGATTACCACCATTTTTCAGAAAAGTTGAACTACACAACTAAAAATATATTTATTTATCAGCCTTTAAGTCATGGTTACTGCTGTAATTGGCTGATTGAAATATGATTTTGAAAGTTTTTAACGTTGTGGCTGGGTGCCGGGCGAGGCTTCTTCTTAGCGTGTCTAAATTGTGTCGGCCCAGAATTAGGCCACTAGTTTGGCGCTTTCGGTAGGGTCCTGCGTCCGTTTCTGTAGTGAACAAACAACAGGACACGATACACGACGGTGTCCCATTTGATTGTTTGTGGAACAGCAGATTTACACTCCAGGGCAGAGTCATTAATGAAAAGAATCACCTAACACTAATCTGAAACAGAAAAATAACATTAAAATTAAGTATACATTCTTTAATGATGGTAATGAAAGAAACACAGATGTCACGCAATTCAAGTCTTTTGTATCAGCGACAACGGAAATTAAAACAATTCGCAGTATACTTCAAGAGCTATTTGCGCTCGTATTTCCTCATTATTTAAAAACACATGCCGTATACGCAATGACCAAAACTGCCGCAACAAAAAAGGAACAGCGACACTGAAAGTTACGCCATCTATACGCTTTGTTAGCAAACAATTAATCTTGGAACAGCGCCACCTATGTAAATTAATAAGAACTACGACGAATCTCGACCGTTACGACATCTGTTGGTAACGAGAGAAAGTTTTGACCGAGCTAGTTACTTACACAAGCGTGGATAGATGGCGCTTCCCTTTGATTCTCAAAATTGTGTTTGAAGAAAAAGTACGTTTTGAATTTGGTACTTAGGGATTTGTCTCAGTGTTGACAACGAGCTAAAAGCGAATATATATAGAAACGAGTTGTTTGTTAGTGTGTAACACTGACTTGTAGAAAGTTCTCCCCGGTACTTTAAATTTTTGTGTGTGCATTTGTGGCATATGCCAAATAAAGGTATTTTCTCAAACATGCTTGGAAATTTGAGCATTATTTTGATAACCTTCTTCGAGATAAATCGAAATTGCTGTACTGGCCAGATAAATGCGACCAGCGGCCGGCAAAAAATGTATGAAAATCCATATCTATCGTGTTTAGCGGCCAAATAAATTACATAGTAAACTCAAATCTGTCATGTTATTTAAAAATACCAATTGAATTGAGACCTCCTCCTTTCTGAAACATGGCAACCAAGGAGGTACCTAACTTAACGAAAGTTTTATTTAAATTTCGAATTGGCTTGCAAATAGAAAGCGGTTTATTGAAAACAAAACAAATGAACTCTTCAACGCGAGAAAAAATGTTGTTGTTGGTGTGCATCATTGATTTTGAAAAGTAATTGTATTAATTTCTTCGCATTATTTGAGAAAAGTACTATACAAGCCTTGGCCACACCTAAGCATTGATGGACTTACGTATGTGTGCTGAAAAATACATCGTGTTTAAGAAAGGTTTAAAAAGGTACATACAAATCACAAATTTTCACTGAATGTTGATGCCTGGCACTGCATATCATCCGCGTACTACTGCGTTGGACTGTTCGACGTGCGCCCACAACTCAAGCGATGAATTTGCTAAACCTTCTGATTGCTCAGGAACCGGGTATTGATATGTTTACTAGTAGCAGTAAAGCTATGCTTAATTATTGCATATGCTGCGCGCTTTGGTGCAAACTCTATGTGTAGCAAGTTACATCTGTACAAATTAATAAATAAATTAGCTACTCGTCATCTCAGCTTCCGTCCTCTTTTAAGCCATATCATCTTCAAACAGTCCATGCATCGGTTACATGATCATCTGTGATCATCCCCTGCTCTTATGACTATCCATAAATAAAATAAATAAATATCGCTGGACATTACACACAGCGCCATCTAGCGCCACACTAAGCTACGAGGCTTGTGTCGTGGACGCCAGATAGTTGATATACTACATAGATACTTTTTTTTTTGTAGATACATACCTATTATACATAATATAAATATCCATGACTCGGAAACAAATGTCCATGCTCATTATACAAACATTTGCTCCTACCGGGATTCGAACCCCCCCCAACGAACGTAAGGCAGCCTCACTACCAACAACAAAACATACTGAAAACGACAATCATAACCTGTAATAATTACAAAACCCATCCACATATTTAATTGCTGAAACCAAAACGCGTGCGGCCATTTTGTCAGCCATTTGCAATAAATTGTGAATAATGTTGACAGCTTACAAAGTGGTTTTTATTATCACAATGTTAACATTCACAACAAATGTGGAACGTTTTATGCACGTAAAAGTGTAATGTTTTTTTTTGTGATAAAAAAGGTACACGTTACACAATATTGCTGTGTCGCAGAGCAAACAATAATTTATAATCGTAGCGCCGCCATCTTGGATTTTAATTTCAACCTTTTTTTTTTTCGTTTTCAGCAGCCTCGACAAACATGAATCATTTATTAAAAAACAAATGTTTACCACGAAAATGCAATAATTAGCTGAAACAAACGAAAGAAAGAATAAATTGATGTAAGAGTTATTTTTGTTCGTAAGCACACGATAGATAGACAGATGGCAGACCGCAGCTGTACGACTGGATTTCTTATATGGAGCGACTGCCTATCTGACCTCCACAACCCAGTTAGTACTGGTTAATACGTAAGACTGGTTGTCAGACTTTCGGGCCACTGACTACCTATAACGACTGTCAAAGATCTACAAATTACAGCCAGGACCAACGTGCTATCCGAGGCACGGGGGAACTCGATAGGTCACCCATCCACATATCGACCTTAACAAGCGCGGCTTAACCTTGAAGATCCACCCGTGCGCCTGTTATTATTTAGCCACGAGCTCTTCAAACAACAAGTTACACATAGTAAACCGTTAGGTATAATGGGTGTAAAAAACCTCTTAACGAAGCCGAAAGGCACTTGTTCTCCTCGTCATTGCGATCATTTTTTTGTTCTACACCATACCTGGGAACCTTCTAGTTACGGAGATATTGGGGGTCAACGTTCCAACTTTTTGACAAGTTTTTGTTGTAAGGTTTTTACTTGTAACACCTTCACGACCCCCGTACTATTCAATCCATCCATCAGCACAATGTTTTGGGTGCGTTATATTGAGGTCAACCCCAAAAAAAAGTCGTTTCCTAGCAATAATTTTTGCGTAAAGTAACTTAGTTTTATGTACATAATGCTTGGTTGACGGCTTCGTGATGGGGTGGTTTACACCCTGTATTTTAGTACACATACTATCCTACTACCTAATATTATAAATGCGAAAGTTTATGAGGATATAATGGATGTATGTATGTTTGTTACTCGTTCACGCAAAAACTACCTAATGGATTTCGATGAAATTAATCACACAGATAGTTTATAACCTGGATTAACACATAGGATACTTTTTATCCCGTGGGACAATTATCGTATGTACTGTACGCAGGCGATGCCGCGGGCATAAACTAGTAACATACAAATACTAACTATAGACAAAATTCGTACGTTGTGCGTAAGTAGATATTTTAATAAGATGTGCAAACAGTTCGACTTTAATCTTTCTGAAACAAGTGTGACATCGGCAAAAAACTGCTTAGCAATGAATTTCTTTAAAGCATAATTTCTTTGCAAATAAAACGACTAATATAATATAACCTCACAATGGATCAATACAAAGTTCCTCCAGATCTTTCACAAATAAATAAATAATTTAGTTATGAATTTTTGTAACAATATTTTTTAAAGTAAACAAGCGAGACGCCACACTCGCACATAATCGTTCAAAATTAAGATTAAGCGATGTGGGTTTAACCAAAATTAATGTAATGTTTTTGAAATAAAAAGTTAAAATTTGTTTTTTGGACTTTGGTTTTATTATTATTTAATTTTTTATTAATTTAATTTTAACATCTTTATTCTCATGGTAAATAACCTGTCGCAATTATAAGTATTAATTTTTACATGTTATTTGCATGTTTTCTTTAATTTTTGGGCATTATTTGGCAGTGAGTTTATATTTTGTACCACAGTATATTTATACCTGGCAAGCTTTAGACTTGAAGACTTGTTATTGTCTGTCTGATTATCATATTGTTATTTATCACTATTATATTTAGCTGTAAGTCTTCCAAAGTCTTTAAATAAATAAACATATAACTACAATAACTAAACTAAATTACTAAATTTCTCCCAAACCCGGCCAACCCCAAACAATAGAAATCTACCAATACACAGTAATACCATTACTGGAGACGTAACTTAAAGTTACTCAAACCAATTATTATTATTAATGGTTTTGGGACGAGATGTACCGCTTGTTGGTTTAACTTTGTACAACATTACGCGTGTATTCTGTGAAGGGGTAGACAGAGCAGAGAGTTTTATGGTAAACTGACCTTTAGAATGATTTGCTGTAAATACAACGTAGTAGGTAGGTACATTAGAAATGACGACCTTCATTGGTCTGATACATTGGGTGATCTTATACAAGTTTTTAAACATGTTTCCATAAACACAATGAAACTCGTCACCATGCACCATCATCCAACTTTATTGATTCCCATGATCACAGACTTCAGCGACTTGAATGTGGAGGTGTTGTCTAGCTGCTAGACAACACGGACATACTGAACATAACCCATAACCCATAACCCATAACCCATAACCCGTAACCCGTAACCCGTAACCCATAACCCATAACCCATAACCCATAACCCATAACCCATAACCCATAACCCATAACCCATAACCCATAACCCATAACCCATAACCCATAACCCATAACCCATAACCCATAACCCATAACCCATAACCCATAACCCATAACCCATAACCCATAACCCATAAGCCATAAGCCATAAGCCATAAGCCATAAGCCATAAGCCATAAGCCATAAGCCATAAGCCATAAGCCATAAGCCATAAGCCATAAGCCATAAGCCATAAGCCATAAGCCATAAGCCATAAGCCATAAGCCATAAGCCATAAGCCATAAGCCATAAGCCATAAGCCATAAGCTATAACCCATAACCCATCCATAAACCAACCTAGGCAAGCACGGTTTAACCTGAAGATTGATCCAAGCGACTGTAATTATTTAGCCACGAGCTCCTCTGGCTCTCTATAATATCAACATCATCACCAGCCTATAATGTTCCCACTGCTGGGACACAGGCCTCCTCTCTGTGAGAGGGAATAGGCTATAATCCACCACGCGGGCCCAGCGCGGGTTGGTAGACGTCGC
Organism: Xestia rhomboidea; assembly: GCA_963853795.1. Taxonomy (NCBI): domain Eukaryota; kingdom Metazoa; phylum Arthropoda; class Insecta; order Lepidoptera; family Noctuidae; genus Xestia; species Xestia rhomboidea. Next base: position 886,429 of record OY970784.1, read on the forward strand.
ATGTCTTCGAATGTTTTGGTTCTAGGACATGGCGGTTTCCTCACGATGTTTTCCTTCACCGTTTTGAGAGCAGCGCTGATGAAATAAATTACATAAAGTTATGCGCCTGTCTGGGTTCGAACCCACGACTTACTGTTCGTAAGTCGGGGCCGCCACCACTGGGCCACCGCTGCTCCCTATAATATGAGACTTAAATCATTCATCATTCTCCTGCCCTTATACCAATTTATTTGAGGTCGCCGCAGCATGTCTTCTTCTTCCATACTTCTCTATTACTCGTCATCTCATCAGACACCTCCTTTCTAGCCTTATCATCTTTCACACAGTCCATCCATCGTTTATGGGACTTAAACCTAACTACTAAAATGTATACCCCGTCAGGCACAACACGCGTGATATTATATGTCATCTATGTTCAGTAAACATAAAACCACCAAAATACTGGAACCTCCGTTAGGCTGCGTTTCAACCAGAGATGTACGAAGATGCGTAGTGAGGGATGTGTTTGTTAAGAACCAATAGAATCACTTCATTTACCTAGCCGAGGCTAGGTAAATGAAGCCAGCTCTAGTGTGAAAACGGCTCAGTGGAGCGAGGTTTTTGTACATACAAAACAAGATAAGGATGCACTGTTTTAGACTTTCACGGTTTTTCACTACACTTAAAGACACGGATATCATCCCGTAAGTACTTTAAGTGAAGATAAGGATGTGTGCGAAGGATGTGTTGCGAGGTATATGTGCTAGGGACGGTTGCGAACGAAAAACTAGCAGTCGCTAGACGGTGTGGTTACCGAGCATCTGAAATGAGCCCGCTACACATCTTCGCATCGCTCATCTGCGCACCGTTTCACAGCGTCGCCACGCATACGCGCACCGCTCAGCAGCCTAGCAACTCTCTGGTGGAAACGCTCGTCCCGCTTCACAGCCTCGCTACGTATCCTCGCACCGCTCAGCGGCCTAGCAGATTTCTGATGGAATCGTAGCCTTACAGAAACATGTCACAGCAATATACACAACACATTCGTTGCGGGCGCACGTTACATAAATCTGTGGTGACGTCAGATTGACGTATAGCTCAGAGGCTCTGAGGCTACAGTCTGTTGTTGGCTTTAGTTGTTACTAACAACTTAGTTTAGCTGAGAGCTTGTTTGTATTGCCTTGTAACTAAATCATCATCAAACAACTTGAGGTCGGCTTCCAGTCTAACCGGGTGCAGCTGAATACCAGTATTTTACATGGAGCGACTGCCTACTTGACATCCACAATCCAGTTAGTACTGGGTAATATGATACCCCGATACGGTAGGACTGGTTGTCAGACTTTCGGGCCACTGACTAATAGGCGAGACGACAAAAAAAATCTAATTAGTCTGTCACTTAGATTATCAAAAAACATTTGACCAGTGTTTTTTCTTTTGTTACGTAAACCAAAATTGACGAAGATACGACGTTTTTAAAATTCTCAATACGTCACGCCATGGTATAATTTTTAGCTAGTTCTGACGTCACGAGCCCACACTCCCGAGTTTTGATGCGTTTTATCTTTTGTCAATATTCATTGATTTACAAAAACAAAAAATACGTGTCCATTAATTAAAATATAAAATATAATAACTAACTAAAATAACTGACGGACTACATAGATTTAGATTTTTTTGATACTGTCGTCATGCCTATTGTAACGACTGTCAAAGATCTACAATTAGACAGTTAAATTGGAAGTCGATCCCAACATAGTTTGGAGGAGTTATGCCCAACTCGTCACTGTGCCTACTCGTCATCAAAAAAAACAAAAGATCACGATTCACAACTGTTTCAACAGAAAAGGCAAGCACATGATGATAGTCATTGTTGTTCCTTTCTGAATTTACGTATATTTCAACTACACTGGCCTGCAAAAATAAGTACTACACTTTTAAAATTTCAATTTTTCCTAAACTATAGAAGTTAGAGAATTAAAAAAAAAAAAAACGTTTTATAGCAATTTTTATCAGCTTTCTTTGAAACTATAGACAAAATTAAACTATGTTTCGATTCCTTTTTGTTTCGAAAGATTATCTCGTGTACTTAAAAAGTTATTGCAATTTAAAAAGTGTGATACTTATTTTTGCAGGCCAGTGTTTATTACTTTAACTTATTTTTTTTTGTTACTCTTTCACGCAAAAACTACTGAATGGATTTGGATGAAATTTATAACTTGGATAGTATTATCCTGTAGGACAATTATCGAACTCCACGCGGGCGAAGCCGCGGGCATAAGCTACTCGTAGTATTGAAATAAAAGACAAGACTAACATCATCAACTGCCTAGCCTTTACCCAACTACTGGCCTGCAAAAATAAATAATAATAAATAATAAATATCGGTGAACATTACACACAGCGCCACCTAGTGCCACACTAAGCAACGAGGCTTGTGTCGTGGACACCAGATAGTTGATATACTACATATATACTTTTTGTTTGTAAATACATACTTATTATACATATAAACATCCATGACTCGGAAACTACGTTTGCTCCTACCGGGTTTCGAACCCGGAACCCAAAGAACGTAAGGCAGCCTCACTACCGCTGCGCCATTTGGGTCGTCAAAAAACTAAGTATCACACTTTTAAAATTGCAGTAACTTTTTAAGTACACAAGATATGCTTTCGAAACAAAAAGGGCTGAAAAATAGTTTGATTTTGTCTATAGTTTCAAAGAAAGCTGATAAAAATTGCTTTATATCGTTTATTTTTATTTTAAATCTCTAACTTCTATATTATAGGAAAAAAATTAATTTAAAAGTGTAGTACTTATTATTGCAGGTCAGTGTAAGTTGGGATCACTAGTGTTAACATTAATAGTTAAATAAATACAGCACTATTTTAATCGAGCTGTCAGGGGCGACTCAGCTGGACGGTGACTGACACATCATGGTCGCGACGCATCACGGGTGTGACGCGTTAAACCACAGATTTATGTAGCCAGCCATCGAGAGTGATGGCGAGCTATACGGACGAGTGATTCGATACTGTGCTGTGTTGAAAGTTGAGCTAGTGGCTGAAGAATAACAGCTGCATGAATCGATCTTCGAAGACGTCTTCTTCTTTCTTTGCGTGTTGATAGACTCAAATAATACCCGACCAGTATATTCTGATGGATTGATGAAGTGAGGAGGCGTGGTAGGTCTGTTCCTCCACAATTCGCATCTTTCATCCGACGCATTGTTTTTTGAGGATATCCTGTGTCTCACGAAGCTTTTACGGCTTTCAAACTCATCTTAGTACTCAAACTCATCTTCGAAGTAATGCAGTGTAAGCACTGCATAACTTCGAAGATGAGTTTTGAGGTCACTCCATGCATGGGTGACAATCATTTACTGAGTTATCTCCGTGCCTCGGAAATCACATGAAGCAGTTGGTCCCGGCTGTCATTTGTAGATCTTTGACAGTCGTTACAGGTAGTCAGTGGATCGGTCTGACAACCAATAATAGGTACCAAAGCGTCACTCGTCACTTCAGCCGATACGTTTACATTTATATTTCAGACGTCCACTGCTGGACATAGGCCTCCCCCAAGTGTCGCCACATTGACCGGTCCCGTGCGCCTCGCATCCAGCGGATCTAATGGGTGGTCACCCATCCGCAGACCAACCTGGGTAAGCACGGTTTAACTGGTCAGCCAGCACAAGTGTAGTGTGAATTTAACAAGTGAAGTGCTACTAACACACTTTTAAGTTTTGTATTTACTTTATAAAGGGTGTAAAAAAACCTCTCAACGAAGCCGAAAGGCACTTGTTCTCCTCGTCATTGCGATATTTTTTTTATTCTATACCATATCTGGGAACTTTCTAGTTACGGAGATATTGGGGGTCAAAGTACCAACTTTTTTTTTAAATACAAGTTTTTAATGTAAGATTTTTACTTTAAACACCTCCACGACCCCCGTACTATTCAATCCATCCATCAGCACAATGTTTTGAGTGCGTTACATTGAGTTCTACCACAAAACATGATTTTTCACCCCAAAAAAAAGTCGTTTCCCAGCAATAATTTTAGCGTAAAGTTACTTAGTTTGATGTACAGAATGCTTGGTTGACGGCTTCGTGATGAGGTGGTTTACACCCTGTGTAATGTGTTAGTGTTCTCTACGGGCCATTGTAGCCTGAAATAAATTGACGTTGTTAACCTAAAGGTCGACCGGAGCGGCTGTTATTATTTAGCCACGAGCTCCTCTACGACATACGACACAGAATACGACCGTTATTCCTAGTATCAAATACTTTCTCACATACCCTCGTCCGCTGTCGGCTTTTATCCGAAATGACAATACTTTCGAATTCTAAATAAGTTGGGTTTAGTTCACCTTTTTCTCTGTCAAGCCTATTTAATACAAAATCGCGCCTGTAATCCTTAAAGGGTAATGCAGTACAGTCGTGCAGGTCTTTTCCGCCTGATCAGTATAAAAAAAAATGCCGGCCGGGCCACGCCCCCTTAAAGTTTACTCCTATTAGAAAAGCGTAAACTTTGGCGCGCAAAATAACAATAACTCTCGTTTGGCGTGCGTCGTCAGTGCGCTCGGCCGATCGGTATCTTTTCATTCATTATTTCTATACAAAGTCAACGGGGCGAGGCTAGAGAGCGTTTCTATGTTGTAAGTGCAAGCAAAAATTAGCTTAGTGGTGATCAGGCGGGAGTGTCCTCGATAGTACCTAATAGTACACTTCCACCAGAATGTTTAAGTCGCATGTAATGAGGGCCATCAACCGGACTACGTGGCTGTTACTGAGAAATTTCAAATGGATAAATCCAACACTTTGACCGACCTGGGAATTGCACGTAGGACCTCACGCTCAACAGTCGTGCCCGTAACCACTAGACCAACGATATAGATCGCAGCGTTGTTACTAAACAAAATTCCTTAGTGAAACAAATCTTTACTAATCTTTACATAGTATAAAACAAAGTCGCTCCCGCTGTTTGTACGCTTAGATCTTTTAAACTACGCAACGGATTTTAATGTAGATAATATAGATTTTCAGCAATATGTAGTGTGATTCAAGAGGAAGGTTTATATATATGTATAATATGCTACATTGCGCCTGTGTGAAGACAGGGCGGCTCGCTTGTAATATTATAAAGAGGTAGTTTGTATGTAGGGGGTACCTAATCTTTGGAACTTCTGATCCGATTTGAAAATTATTTCATTAACGGAAAGGTACGGTCGAACAAGATATTTAGTTTACATTTTACAATGTAATTTGCATGTTAAAATGTAAACCAAATAGCTAAGTCGACCTTACATTATTCCCGAGTGTCATAGGGTACATTTAAAACCTTCCCGTTGGTTAATTTCCATAAATTATGGGAGCGAAGCCGCAAGCAAAGACTAGTTTATACTATCTACACTAATATTCTAAAGAGGAAAGATTTGTATTTGTGTGTGTGTGTGTATGTTTGTAATGAATAAACTCTAAAACTACTGAGCCGATTTCAGAAATTCTTTCACCATTAGAAAGCCACGTTTTTACTGAGTAACATAGGCTATATTTTATCCCCATACTCCCACGGGAACGGGAACTACGCGGGCGAAACCGCGTGACGTCCGCTATTAATATTATAAAACTGAAAAGTTTGTTTGGTTGAACGCGTTAATCTTAGGAACTACAGGTTCGAATTATAAAAATATTTGAGTGTTGGATAGCCCATTTACCGAGGAAGGCTACAGGCTATATAACATCACGCTACGTCTAATAGTAGTGAAGCAACAATGAAAAATGTTGCACTAGGGAAAATAGTATTTTTATAATAATAACACCCCAACTTCCTAACTAGTCCTAACTAAAATAGTAAATGCAAAAGTAAGTTTGTTTGTTACCTTATCACGCGTAAACCCCTGAATCGATCATCCTGAAATTTTGTAGATACCACAGATAATATAATACTGTAAATACGTTGACAGGTGTACAGAAACGGACACCACCTTTCATCCCGAAAAATGGTACTGTTTCCGAGGAAAACAACTAATAAGGTTTGTTGGAGTGATTCAGATTCAATATCGATCGTTAGGACTTCATAAAAATAACAGACACGTCTTTAGTTCACGATGATTTATTTCGAACTACTTTAACGAGCAAAAAAAGAAATTGCGTGAAGAAATAAATATAATTACTAAATATGTTGTTTTAAATAATATTAATTGTTTTTAATTCTATTGTATTAATTAATTGTATTGTAATAAAATCACTACATAGTATAAAACAAAGTCGCTTTCTCTGTTTATCCCTATGTATGCTTAAATCTTTAAAACTACACAACTGATTTTGATGCGGTTTTTTTAATAGAGTGATTCAAGAGAAAGATTTTAGTATATAATTTGCGGGCGGGCGAAGCCGCGGGCATCAGCTAGTATGTAATAAATGAATGTATTATTAACAGCCAATAACTGGGCATAATATTAATTTGGTTGAATTACCAAAAACAATTAATGTAAATTATTAATTGATATTTATACAGTGTAAGGAATCAATAAAGCTATTTTTATTTTATCTATTATTTTTATACTTTAATGAGCAAGACAGACGATTATATGTATGTACCGAACAAGGTTCTTATGATAATAGATGGCGCCACGTGTCTTTAGATTCCATGATTGAATTATATTATTACAAGCAGAATACAACCCGAATTTATTGTCAAATCGTAAATTAACGTGTTGCGAAGCCGTGGGAAAGAGCTAGTGTCATATAAACAAAGACTGGTTTACTTACGTGAAGTAAGTTTTTGAGTTAATTATTAAAGTTTGTGGCTTTTATAGGATGTGAGAAGAGAGATCGGAAGTTTCAAGTTATATATATGTGAAGTTGGATAAGTTAATCCTTCTACTTAGGGGAGTGCTGCAAGGTCGTTGTGAAATTCTAGATTTCTTTTTAGAAAAATTATTCAGGTCAAAAGAAAGAAAGAAAAAGCATTTATTAGCCCGCACAGGACAAAACACATAAAATAAAAATGGTGAAATTATCAACTAATAAAAATGTGACATGCGATTGTTATAACGAAATAATTATACTGAACAATCTTCTGTCTTTATCGTGCGGTTCGGGCCTTTTTTTTTTGTATGTTAAATCATCAAATGACCCCTCCCGCTCTGGGCGGAGCAGAAGGGAGTGTCAGACTTTTACTGACTAAAACCCATCCATGTTCCTTCTTAGCCCTTTGTGTTCCGGGGCCACTTTCGAACAGTCCCGCAGCCCCGGCAGAAATCAGCCCTTGCGGACCCCTTCCTTTTGCTGACATCTCTTTGAGGCGCGCGTGGAACACGAACGCGCCGTCGACACGACCTGTCGTCATAAGACGGACAGACGGAGCTCACCGTCCCGCGTGTGGTTAGTGCCTAACCTGGTGTCAGAGTTGTTATGCCTCCCATGGGCCTCTGACTTGGCTTTACATGCCGTCGAGAAATATCTCTCAGGCAGGCTGGTTTCCTCACAATGTTTTCCTTCACCGAAGCAAGATGATAATTATACAATACGCACATGAATCCGAAAAATCAGAGGTTAGTCTTGGATTCGAACTCGAGACCTATGACTTGGCAGTCCGACGTCGCACCACTAGGCGATCACTGCAAAATAAAGGGTGTAAAACACCTCTTAACGAAGCCGAAAGGCTAAGGTGTTCCCCCCGTCACGTCATTGCGATCATTTTTTTGTTCTACACCATACCTTCTAGTTACGGAAATATTGGGGGTCAAAGTTCCAACATTTTGACAAATTTATTTTAAATACAAGTTTTTAATGTAAGATTTTTACTTTAAACACCTCCACGACCCTCGTACTATTCAATCCATCCATTAGCACAATGTTGAAAAACATGATTTTTCACCCAAAAAAAAAAAGTCGTTTCCCAGCAATAATTTTTGCGTCAAGTTACTTAGTTTGATGTACAGAATGCTTGGTTGACGGCTTTGTGATTAACGCTTATAAGTTTAATTATAATATTACAATCACTGTGGCAAATCACAAGCTGATTAACATACAAAGTAGACTGTGAGCGTAAGTTTTGTCAGCAAAGTATAAGCAATCTTAAAAATGAAAGAATTGGCAATGTCGCCTGTTATTCACATAAACTTGGTCCAGCTTGCAACTGCCAAATGTTATGAAAATAAGGTGTTCCAGTAATTATGTAAGTAGATCTGAAATAGGTCCTAGAAGTAGGTCATCGTCTCTTTTAAAAAAGTAATATCATCACGCCTGAAATCTTCAAAGGGTTAGACAGAGATGTACCTAATAGTACACCCACATTTCGCCAGTTATGTTTAAGTCCCATGTAATAGGTGTGAGCCTATTGCCATCAACCGGGCACAAATCCAGATTCCGTGGCTGCTACTGAGAAATTCTAGATGGAAAATCCCAATAACATTTTGCCCGACCCGGGAATCGAACTCGGGACTTCGTGCTCAGCAGTCACATTTGTGCCCACTCAAAATTCTTCAACATTAAATTCATTTCTTGTGAAGATCAAATTCTAACAGTACAACTGGCTATATAATCAGGATTACGCCCGTACAGAAAATCTTATTTCTAAAATAATGTAGGCACGTTATAATAATACTACAAAAAAAGAAAAAACGAATACAGACATCACACGAACATACCGTAAACGACTAAACACTCCCCCTCTCATACACCACACCACACCACACCACACCACACCACATCACACCACACCACACCACACCACACCACACCACACCACACCACACCACACCACACCACACCACACCTCACCACACCACACCACACCACACCACACCATACCACACCACACCACATCCCACTCACACAGCCACATTCATAGTATAGGTATAGTTAAACCAGGTCATTATAGGTTTATTATCACACAAAGGTTTATTTTGTACACGAAGCTACAGTAGAACACTGTCTCCTAGGTCACAGGGTCCCCCTAGTTGAGGAGGCAGGGTTTTTAACTATTTGTACAGCCTTTTCCTAAAATTCAATGTACCTATGTGGAATGTAGTAGTATTGTTAAAAAGGTTTTTTATGCCAATAAACTATATTTTTTTATCTATATTCAGGCATTGTTTTGTGTAAGTAAGGCTTTCGTCTATCTTATTTTATCGATATTTGATAGTTAAAAGAGAGAGAGAACGTGGAAATATTCTCTGAAATTGTAGTCAATATAGTCTACGAGTTGTTGTATAAACTACTTCATATCTTGCCTCGTTCTTACATAAAATATGTTGATACCATCTCCGGGACACATCGTCGTAAAACTTTGATAGCACTTGTTGCAAACTGCTACAATATCTTCAGGAACATAACGGTTGCAGAATAACGTTATGACTATAACTGTATTTCAAGATATGAGTTAGTTTATAAGTGTGAGCAGTCAGCGATAGCGGATGATCAAATACTGATAGATTTAGCTTAACCCGGTGATAGACGAAATGTTAAGGAAGCCGTACACATAAGGGTGTACACTGACAGGTTTACCTGTGTAAAGGGTGTAAACAGACTCTTAACGAAGCCGAAAGGCAGTTGTTTTCCCCGTCACTGCGAACATTTTTTTGTTCTAGACCATACCTGGGAACCTTTAAGTTACGGAGATATTGGGGGTCAAAGTTCCAACTTTTCCATTTAACTTTACCTACGTTAAATACCTCCTTGACCCGTTTACTAGTCAATGCATCCATTAGCAATGTGTTGAATGCGTTACATTGAGTTATACCGTAAAATGTGATTTACACTCCAAAACAAAAAGTCTTTTCCCAGTAAATTTTTTTACGGAAAATTACTCAGTTTGATGTACAGAATGCTTGGTTGACGGCTTCTTTTACAATCTCTTTACATCCTGCAGGTACACCCGTCAGGTAAGCTTGAGCTGCGGAGAAGACAAACCTGCACAGTTTTACAACATACACGCCCCGGTTTACCTGTACAGGTCAACTACAATACGGAAGGAGAGACCTAAGCCCTCCTACATCTATACCTATAACTCTACCGGGCACACGCAAGGATATAAGCTATAAAAACTTCAAAGGGAAAGTTACCAAAATTTAAACAGACTCATCATGAAGCCGTCATACCTCGATAGCCCGTTTACTGTTAAAAGCGTCCTTCAGCACAATGTATTGAGGGCGTTACATTGAGTTTTACCGTAAAATGAGATTTTTCACCCCAAAACAAAAAGTCGTTTCCCAGGTTTTTTTTTTGCGGAAAGTACTTAAGTATCAGTTTGATGTATAATAGAATGCTTGGTTGACGGTTTCGTGAAGGGTCTGTTCACCCTGTTTACAGGTCAACTGTACAGGCAAACCTGTCAGGATAATATCACATGGAGCGACCTACCTATTTGACCTCCAAATGGGAATTGTACTGTAAGAAATCCACACTTCGCTCGCCCACGACAAGAGCGACTGTAATTGAGCCATGATTTCATTTCGACTGTTTCGGTGACAAATAGACGGTCATCCGCGGACGGAACGCCACCAGAGAAGCTCACCTAGGTCCAAACCCTTTCATCAATCGACACTAGAGAACTTTTTCCACGAGCCCCTAAAGCTCTACTACTCGTATAACTAAGTTATTTAGCTACTTAATCTCACAACAACCACCTAATGATCACCATCCATCATTCTCCTGCCCTTATCCCAATTAATTTGTGGTCGGCGCAGCATGTCTTCTTCTTCCATACTTCTCTATTACTCGTCATCTCATCAGTCACGTCCTTTCTAGCCATATCATCCTTCACACAGTCCATCCATCGTTTCTTTGGTCTTCCTCTACTCTTATACCCATCCACATTCATACTCAATTTTCCTCATTCCTCCGCATCACATGTGCATACCTCGTTAACCGATTACCAGTCAACTTTTTAGTCACCGGCGCCACTTTCAGATTTCCTCTTATGTACTCATTTCTTATTTCAGAGTTCAGACCAGCCACCTAATCTTATATATCATGATCTGTCGAATGACCGATTTGGTCGAGACGCCATTGTTTAACTATTGTGTCTACTTCGTGGACAAATCATGGGATATTGTCACTTACGGGATATCTTCCGTGATTATTATTTGTTTTCTGCTCCTGATAATTCGACGCTGTTGCAAGCGCCATGATCGCGGGTTCACTGGAGAATGTGGGTGGATGGAAAATAAATTGGTAGGAGCAGACAAATCTGGCTACCCTCTTTCTTTGTCTTTTGCTACGCGCACTACTGGAACTCGACACTAAGTACGTAATTAAGTCACGGCAAAACACGCTCACAGTATCACCAGGTTTTGTGGAGTCCTTAATATGATGCCGGCTGCTACTTTACAATAATCACGGAAGATATCCCGTAAGTGACAATATAAGTTTAGTTTTAAACCGTGAAAGCTTAAAACAGAGTCACCTAATGATATTATCTTAAAACAAAAGCGTCAATATTTCAGAATACAATAAAGTTATGGACAATATGGCGTCCATTAATTGCCTATTGTCGCGGAGATTAATAGTCGAAGTGTGAGGGAGAGAAAAATATTGAAGGGAGGATATATTATGAGTGTGCCGAGGCTTTGCCTTGGAAATTATTTCCTAAGCAGAATCTCCGAAATTTGTATTTACTTTGTTAATTCGTTTACATATTAAATACATTTTTAATACTTTTTCAAAAATAAAACCTTCGTGCAGGTGAAATTATTATAAAAAAGACTTCCCTATTTCAATTGGATTTGTAAATAATATCAGGGGTTTTTTTTTTTCTAATTGTTTTTCTAACATAAAAGTAGCCGGAGATACTCCGTATAACATCAGCTATCTGTCAGTAAAAGTTCCGTCAAAATCGGTCCTGCCGTGTCGGAGACTAGACGGAACAAACAGACAGACATACAAAAATGTTTTTTTTTTCTTATTTTTTCAGTAAAAAGCTGTTATTTTGCTATTACAAAGAGACACTTTAATTTTATTTATTTGTAATAGATGTATGGATATTGTATAAATGTATATTAACATAAATAATATTGTAATAGTCATAGTTTGTAACAATTACATTTAGTAAGCTAGTATTGTTTGCTTTGATTCGACACAATAGGCTCTAGTAAACTATTATTTATTACTGATAATAAAGGGAATTACTTTGACATTGGGAGCTCTACAACAGAGCTTAAATTAGAATTGTTAGAAGTAATTGTTGACTGCCTCGTTGGTCCAGTTAGCATAACATAACATCACGCCTGTATTCTCCGAGGGGTTAGACAGAGGTGTACCTAATAGTACACACACATTTCGCCAGTTATGTTTAAGTCCCATGTAATTCAAATTCGCGGAGATGGCCGATGGAGCAAGGCTTTGATCAAGTGGTGACCAAGGTTAGGCCAAAGAAACCAGGGCCGTCCTAAAGCTCGTTGGGTTGACGATATCGTCAGGGTCACGGGAAACACCTGGATCAGGGACGCACAGAACCGAGAAGTGTGGCGGAAAAAGGGGAGGCCTTTACCTAGCAGTGGGTGATTCCGGGCTGATATGATGAATTCGAATTAAATAAATATTTTTGTTATAATTATTGTGTGGAGTATCTCTCCCATTATTGAAATGATAATTATTGACATTTATGATTATTACTATTGACATTTATTTAATTCAATAATACAATTTTAATGGGATTATCTGCTTGTAATGACTGCATGATTGTGATCAATAATTAATTTAAATTAATAGAAAAATATGTAATTTTATCTTATATTTGCGCGCCGAAATTAAAGGCAGAATAAGAGAACAATTTCATACATTCTACCAACCTTCTGTACCTTATTTACGCAAATAAATGATTTTTTTGATTTTTTGGAAAAACTCAATAACACTTTGACCGACCTGGAAATCAAACCCAGGACCTTATGCGCAGCAAGAACTGCTGAACAAGCTCTGCTTGGAGAAAATAAGATACGATACGGTACGATTTTCACAGAAACTTATATTTGTCACTTACGGGATATCTTCCGTGATCTTCAATTATTCTGAGCTCCCGATATTTCGACGCTGTTGCAAGCGCCATGATCGCGGGGCTGAATGAGATACTGAGAAATTCCTCAAATTCGAATTCAAATCTATGACTAACTATAAATTTGAATCCGAAAATGTCGACCGACCTTGACGACCCGAATGGCGCAGCGGTGGTCAGCCTGCCTTACGTTCTTAGGGTTCCGGGTCCGAATCCCGGTAGGAGCAAATGTTTGTGTAATTAGCATGGACATTTGTTTCCGAGTCATGGATGTTTATATGTATAATAAGTATGTATTTAGAAACAAAAAGTATATATATGTAGTATATCAATTATCTGGTGTCCACGACACAAGCCTCGTTGCTTAGTGTGACACTAGATGGCGCTGTGTGTAAAGTCCACCGATATTTATTTATAATATGAGGAATTTTTCAGTAGCACAGCACCCACGGAGTCAGTCAGAGTCATTGGGCCCGGGTGACGACAATAGGTTCGCCCCTAATTATATGAGACTTAAATATAAAGAGTGAAATGTGGGTGTATTATTAGGTACAACTCAGCCTAACCTTTTAGGATTACAGGCGTGATGATATGTTCTAAATACGGTTGATGGTACACTTAACGATTGAAGTCTTTAGTGCTATACACTTCTACCCACCCCTGCGTTAAATACAGGCGTGATATTACGAAACGGTAACTAAACTCGCCCCTTTCAGCGTCAGTTGGCAAAACATTTTAATTATAACTAAACTCTTACTCATTATATTTCACAATTTTCAGCGGGGTGACGTCAGCGCGTTCAAAGGGTTCAGTTTAGGGGGAGGTTATGTTTATAAGCGGAGCGAGGAGCGGGTAATGGTTTCACTATCAGGCAACCAGCTGTTTTATCACAAGGAACAGCGAACACATCACAATCCTAATAATTATTATTATACAAGAGTTTGAAAGGATGGATGGATGTTTGTTATTCTTTTACGCCAAAACTACTGACCTGATTTGGATAAAATTTGGCACACAGATAGTTTAACCTGAATTAACACTTAGTGCGTAGACACGTAGAACACTGGCTGTCAGAAATGGCGCTTATAGTTAGAGAGCCCACGACACTAAACCTAGTTCGATAAGGCTACCAGACGATAATATTATATAATTAGTCACGTTATTAATGGGGAACACGAAATAGCGAACACGAAATAAGTTTGGAAGATCAGTTTCTGAGGTACGGGAGAGCACTAATTTACCTTTTAATAACTAATTTCTGTCAATTCAATACATTTACAACTGCGCAACCATTTAACAAAAATGTAAATCTTTAGATATCACACTCATAATGCATTTATGTATATTCATCATAATCCATATCATTTCATTTAGTATTAAGTAAATTTTATTTTATATTGTATTCGAATTTTATTATTAAGATTTAAAAAATTATATGTTGTTTGTTGTCTTATGGTGAATGCTGCGTATCCCTATAATAGGCATACATACCAGCACTTTATGTTATTTTCATTGTCTTACATTAATTATTTGTATGTATTGCTGTTGGTGTACCAAATAAATAAATAGCGATGCTGCAATGCAAAAAACCGAGAACCCTGAAGGAAAAAAAAAAGATTTTTAGATCATACTAAAAATTACCAATTATCGAACTATTTTTATTATTATTATTTTAATCGCGCCGCAAGGTTTTTCGCATTGCAGCATCGCCGTTTCGTGTTCTCCCATTAATAACGTGACTAATTATATAATATCATCAGGGAGTCTTATAGAACTAGGTTTGGTGTCGTGGGCTCTCTAACGATTATCGGCGCCGACCTGCCAGCAGAACAACCAGCGTTCTACGTGTGTACGCCCTTAGGATACTTTTTATCCCAGTAGTATGATCCCGTGGGACAATAGGCGAGACGACAAAAAAAATCTAATTAATCCGTCACTTAGATTATCAAAAAATATTTGACCCGTGTTTTTTCTTTTGCTACGTAAACCAAAATTGACGAAGATATAACGCTTTTAAAATTCTCAATACGTCCCGCCTAGGTATAATTTTTAGCTAGTTCTGACGTCACGAGCGCCCACTCCAGAGTTCTGATGCGTTTTATATTTGTCAATATTCATTGATTTACAAAAACAAAAAATACGTGTCCATTAATTTCCAATACTCTAACTGACGGACTAAATGGATTTGCAATTTTTTGATACTGTTGTCATGCCTATTATCGAACTTCACGCGGGATACCATACTCAGTCTGTACCCGCCCTTAAAATGTAGGTTTTTAACGAGAATTTTAAACTGAAAGAAAACTTTAATGTGGGCTTTTAAAATTGGTGATGAAACAAGTTTTAATAAAGTAAGTCACCACTAAACTAGTTTGTTCCTGTGACTTTTCTTGGAGGAAAATAGATCTTTAAAGAAAGTGTTATAATTATCTTTTTTTTAATATAAAATAAGTGTTGTATTTAAACGAGCAAAAATAAATTTAAAATATAGTTGTCGAAGATACTGTTCATATGGGGCTTCTAAAATACTAAGTGGGCGACAAACAGTGGGCGAATACAATAAGTGTTTAAAACGGCGACTTGAAATTACTTTGAGTTAGCAGTTGTTCAATACGATCAGTGTGATAACAGACCTATTCTGTTGTTCTCTGAGTAAATTCACAAGGAATGCTTTGTTTGTAATTAGTTATAGGTATTAGTTAGAAATAACAATTATGTTAAGTATTAATTAAGGCACATTTACCGCATTGGTTAGCTGTAAGGGTAGATGATTGATGATAAATAAATAAATAAATGAAAATAATTCAAGGTCTCAGAAAAAAAAAAAACGAAAACTAGATCATTAACCACTAGACTGTAGATAAGGTGTGGTCGACATAGCCCCGCTGCGCGCCAGCCCAGCGCTGTGCGCGGGGCTTCTTTTTCTGTTTGCAGGGTTTAAAGTAGTTTGCGTTCTATGCGGGCGTTCACTTGACCCCGCCATCCCCTTCAACTTCGACGACCCGAATGGCGCAGCGGTAGTGAGGCTGCCTTACGTTCGTTGGGTCCCGGGTTCGAATCCCGGTAGAAGCAAATGTTTGTGTGATGAGCATGGACATTGGTTTCCGAGTCATGGATGTTTATATGTATAATAAGTATGTATTTACAAACAAAAAGTATCTATGTAGTATATCAACTATCTGGTGTCCACGACACAAGCCTCGTTGCTTAGTGTGGCGCTAGATGGCGCTGTGTGTAATGTCCAGCGATATTTATTTATTATTCAAGTCTGTATTTATGGCCGGTTTTGGCTATCACCTTCAATTACAAAAAATTTGAAACCACAGCTGATGAAAGTTAATCTAAACGTACACCTCTATGTTTCTCCTTGAGAAATACAAGCGTAATTATAATCGTGTAAGGCCGCGTTCCCATAAGTCGTGACGATTAATTTATCGTTGGTTTTTAGTTGGCAAAAGTCGTGGATGCTAATGCATAGCTAATACTCATATAAATCTACTAAAGAGGCCATATTTCCCTATTTCTAAAGAACTGCAGTAATTATAGCAAACATAGCTGAACCAAAGGGTTTTGAAACCGTGCCGTGAAACGTTTTTCAATTGCACAGAGTCAAGAAAGTAGGTCATTTCTGGAGAAAGTATTTGCTTTTCAATGGCTTCAAAAATGCAGTACTTATTAGGGTCCCGTTTTGCGTACCAAAAGGTCCCGCGGGACTATTTTTCTGAGCGACGCTTACTAAAAGAGTTCCGCGGGACCGTGGGATGAAGGCGCTCCTTCGTAAAGGTTTAACAAGGCAGTTGTGAGTGGCAACGCCGGCAGAGGACGCCCTAGAAGGACATATACTGACGTTATTGGTGAATTTGAAAAAATTACAAAATATACTTCATAGCTTATAGATTACAGGAAAACCTATAAGAATTCTATCAATTGAAAATAAAGACATTTTCGGGGGACAAATTAGGAAAAAAAAAAAAAAAAACTTGACTGGGTATTGTACGGAACTCTCTTCACGCGAGTTCAACTCGCACTTGTCCGGTTTTGTTATACACGTTTTTAAGAGAGATAAACAAGAAAAACTATAATAACTTAGTTTTGAGACGAATCTGCCAACTACTTGTGAATATGCTCTAGAGCCGTCACTTTGAAAGTGAAACGACTAGTCAATAATAAAAATCAATATTTAACTAACAATAAGCAAACTAACTGAAGTTTAATGTTAAAAGCTAAAAAGGTAAGTATCTACCGTTACTATAGTAAGTCTTATTTACTACAAGGCCCGCCGGTGGACACGAAATCAAAATTTTGGGCCACCTTTAAAATAAGTTGAGCAGCCTTGATCTAGATAAACCAATAACACGTGAATCCGTTTCGCACTTGACCAGTTTACAAAATTGGGTAGCAAAAAAGCAGACAAGTTGTTCATAATATCGCTTAATCTTGGCAACAGCTTCTCGAAGCAGATACTGTTACAAAAAACAACGTAGCCTAAAATAAGCGTTATTTATTTGCCAACGTTATTTTTAGTTGACATTAATTAAGAGAAAATCGTCGGCGTTTATTTATAGAAGAAGAACGTAATTATGTAACACAATATCTCAGCTCGGATCGGGTCGAATTAATAAATATACATTTCACGCCTGTTATCCCAAAAGGGTTGGGCAGAGGTGTACCTAATAATTATTAGTAAATAAATAAATAAATATCGCTGGACCTTACACACAGCGCCATCTAGTGCTACACTAAGCAACGAGGCTTGTGTCGCGGACACCAGATAGTTGATATACTACATAGATACTTTTTGTTTGTAAATACATACTTATTATATCCATGACTCGAAAACAAAATGTCCATGCTCATCACACAAACATTTGCTCCTACCGAGATTCGAACCCGGGACCCAACGAACGTAAGGCAGCCTCACTACCGCTGCGCCATTCGCCAATAATGATTAGTACCGCCAGCAGGCCTAGCCAAGTTACAAACGATTCGTATCTATTCTCTTTCTACAATCGTAAACGTTAAGTCACGTGGTCAAAACAAGCGAATAGAAACTTTCGTAGACAAGTTTACATCGATCAAGATGATAGAATGAAATGTATTCGTTTCTACAATCGTGATCGCTACATCCCATATAAGTCGTAGCCAACTTACAGTTTTGACTGAACTTTAATGTTTCTATTCGTGTGTTTCGACCACGTGACTTAACGTTGAAATGATGTCATTCCCATACATTTGGTTAGTTTTCTATTAGCGTTAACGATTGTAGATTGTCAACTTGGCTAAGCCCATAGTTATGTTTAAGTCCTATGTAGTAAGGGGCGAGCCTATTGCCATCAACCGGGCACAAATCCGGACTCCATGGCTGGTACTGAGAGATTCCGGATAGAAAAACCCAATAACACTTTGCCCGACCCGGGAATCGAACC
Organism: Xestia rhomboidea; assembly: GCA_963853795.1. Taxonomy (NCBI): domain Eukaryota; kingdom Metazoa; phylum Arthropoda; class Insecta; order Lepidoptera; family Noctuidae; genus Xestia; species Xestia rhomboidea. Next base: position 904,835 of record OY970784.1, read on the forward strand.
CAGGACCTCATGGCTCAGTCGCGTTTCGTCGAAATTAATGAAGATTCGGTCATATCGGTCCGGACAGAATACGAACATGCTGTACACTCCCTCTCATTGAGAGGAGGCCGTGTCCCAGCAGTGGGAACATTATAGGCTGATGATGATGTAGGATACTGACAGGAAGAGCTCTTAATTATCCGTGGTTCCATAGCATTAGGGGTTGTTTCCTGAACTTCTGAATATATCGATAGAAAATACAAAGCCATAGTAACAGCATATCATATCCCACAGGGACCACGGGTAACAAGTCATTGCATGATTTGACAACGGGTATATTGGTTTTTTATTTTTTATTTATCTACCAACTACCAGGAGGCCAGAACCATTAAGAAGGTATTTTATATTTTTTAATAGGAATCTCATAATCAATCCGTGTAAGTATATTTCGATTATTATGTGCAAATAAAATACCTCCTCTATGGTTCTGTCTTCCTGGTAGTTGGTGGATAAATAAAAAATAGAAAACCAATAAACCCGTTGTCAAATTATGCAATCACTCGTTACCCGTGGTCCCTGTGGGATATTGACTTTTTTTTTAAAATAATAACAGCCGGTCGGGTCGATCTTCAGGTTAAGCCGAGCTTGCAAGTTGGTCTGTGGATGGGTGACCACCCATTACATACCGAGTTTCCTCCGTGCATGGGAAAGCACGTCAGGCTGTCATTTATAGATCTTCAACAGCCGTTGCAGGTGGCCTGAATGTCTGACAACCAGTCTTACCAAGGGGCATTTGGCACTTATCGCATTACTCAGTACTAACTGTGTTGTGGAGATCAGATAGGCACTCTATGTGAAATTACTCCAACTATTCACTCCATCCATTATATTTTTCAGTTTTCAGCGGGTTGACGTTAGCACGTCGAAAGGGTTGTGCACTATTGACTGCAATCAGTACTAGCTTTTTTTTTTTTTTTTCGGATAGGAAATCATCAAATGACTCCTCCCGCTCTGGGCGGAGCAGGAGGGAGTGTCAGACTTTTACTGACTAAAACCCATCCATGTTCCTTCATCGCCCTTTGTGTTCCGGGGCCACGGTATCTCTTTCGAATAGTCCCGCAGCCCCGGCAGGCTTCGGCCCTTGCGAACCCCTTCACTGTTGCTGACTCTCTTTGAGGCGCGCGTGGAACACGAACGCGCCGTCGACACGGCCTGTCGTCATGAGACGGACGGACGGCGAGCTAGCCCATAGCTCACCGTCCACAGGCCCGTGCCTACGGTGGCCGGAAGCCACCACGTGGCCCCCGACGCCCGGGGCGTCTCCCGCGGCGGCCGGGACGTGAGGATATCTCCCTCTCACGTTCCGCCACCTCCTTCGCTATCATGACTGCTTCGCAGAAGGAGGTGACGGCGTCCCGTTCCGTCTCGCTCCGGACCATGGCACGAACCAGAGCCGGAAGCGAGAGGCCACCTCGAGGACACGGCGGTGCTCCACCCAAGCAGGGCACACCTCCACAGTGTGCTCCACCGTGTCCTCCGGTCGATCCTCGCAGTGATAGCACCCGGGCGTCTCCTCCCGCCCGATTCGGTGCAGGAACTTACCGAAACAACCGTGTCCGGTAAGAACCTGCGTCAGGCGGAAGGTGAGGACGCCCTGGCGTCTCTCCAGCCACTCCTCAAAGAGGGGACTTACCGCCACTATTGTGGCGTGCCCTAATCAGTACTAGCTGCCTAATAAATATTTTTACCAAATGCTATTCAAATTCAATTTTAAAAGCAGTGACATCCTATAAGTGGTGTGACCGTCGGACTGCCAAGTCATAGGTCTCGAGTTCGAACCCAAGACACGCACCTCTGATTTTTCGGATTCATGTGCGTATTGTATAATTATCACTTGCTTCGGTGAAGGAAAACATCGTGAGGAAACCAACATGCCTGGGAGATATTTCTCGACGGCATGTTAAGCCAAGTCAGAGGCCCATGGGCGGCATAACAACTCTGACACCAGGTTAGGCACTAACCACACGATAAAGACAGAATTTAAGTTGTTTATTTCAGACATGAAGCGTTTAGTAAATAACTACTACAACTAGACACTAATACTTCAAAAAGAAATAGAAATTTAATATTAAAATCCACATTAATCTTCATATATTTTCAGTAGCAAATCAAATTACAGTTATGTGCACCTCAACGTTTCAACTTCAGATAAAGGATAAATATGTACAGAAGTTTCACTTTGTTATATGTTGACATCCCACCTGTTTTTCCTGAGCAGGGTAGGCAGAGTCGTATATAGTCGTAGATGCCCTATAGTTAAAGGGTAAAATATAGAAGTCCGTGATTAGACCTGTCGTACTGTATGAAAATACTTGTTAAAAAGTTGGAACGCAGATCCCCAATATCTCCGAAACTAGAAGGTTCCCAGGTATGGTGTAGAACAAAAAAATGATCGCAATGACGAGGAAAACCGATGCCTTTCGGCTTCGCTAAGAGGTGTTTTTCACCCTTTATTAAGTATTTATTTTTAAAGATTAGACACATAATAATTACGTATATCTAACACAATCATTTCAAAGCTGTTATTTTGAAGTTACAAACAGACAGTTTAATTTTATTTATTTGTGTAAATTATTTCAATGTCTAACAAACGAAAGCTTGGTTTTCTGTATTTTCCTACGTAGTGTATAAAAGTATTCGTAGCTAACGAGGTATCGAGCAAACCCCGCTCTCCCTACGATCACTGGTTCAGAACGAAATGGCTCGGGATTTATGTACAGTCGTGGTCTTTTCCGCCTGATCAGTTAAATTATTTTTCGATTAAATCATGCGGAGGCGCCGAGCCACCTTAAAGTTTAGGCCTATTAGGAAAGCGTCAACTTTGGCGCGCAAAATAACAATAACTCACGATTGGCGTGCGTCGTCAGTGCGCTCGGCCGATCGGTATCTTTTCATTCATTATTTCTATACAAAGTCAACGGGGCGAGCCGCGAGGCTAAAGTAAGTGCAGACAAAAATGAGCTTAGTGGTGATCAGGCGGGAGTGTCCTCGATAGTACAGTTGTATACACGGAATTCTTTTCAATTCATACTCAATTTGCAAGGCATGATATTCCCGCGTCGTTGGTCTAAGTCGCAAGTGCGACTGCTGAGTCGACGACGTCCTGAATTCGATTCCAGGTCGAGCAAAGAGTTACTGGGTTTTTCCATTAGGAATTTTATTACTATTTATTTATTTATTTATAATTCAAAAATGCTAAGTAGACTTATAAACTAACCCCCGAATACTGAAACGTCACTCAAAATTTAAGGGCTGCTTAACATTTGAGCAGCTCCTAAACTTGAAATTTCGTATGGCCAAACGTCACTTTTGTGTATCTGTTATTGCTACTTAAATTTTGAGTGACGTTTCAGTATTCGGGGGTTAGCCCCACAAAACCGTTGCAATGGTTTGACTGTGGGGTCGGTGAGTCTCTAAACACTCATACTTAAACATAAAACTAAACGTGACTAATAAGATAAAATTAAAGTTCATTGCCGACTACATAGCCTTGCTAGTATTAAGTATTAGTAACAATGGTGCTTAGGTACTAGGTTAGCATTGTTAGTATAATAATCATTACATATCATAAAACCAAGACCTCCGCCGCATATGTCTGTTTGTTCGTGATAAACTCAAAATCTACCAGAGCTTAATCTCTCAGTAGAAGCCACGGAGTTTGGATTTGTGCCCAGTTGATGGGAATAGGCTCGACCTCTTTTACATAGACCTTAAACATGACTGAGGGTGTACTATTAGGTCTACCTCTGCCTAACCCTTCAGGTATTAAAGGTGTGGTGTTATGTTAATGACATCTTTTTTTTTATCACTGTACATTACACACAGCGCCATCTAGTGCCACACAAAGCAACGAGGCTTGTGTCGTGGACACCAGATAGTTGATATACTACATAGATACTTTTTGTTTGTAAATACATACTTATTATACGTACTGATGACTCGGAAACAAATGTCCATGCTCATCACAAAAACATTTGCTCGCACCGGGATTCGAACCCGGGACCCTAAGAACGTAAGGCAGCCTTACTACCGCTGCGCCATTCGGGTCGTTTTAATTACTATTGCATATTATTTATAAATTATAGTAGTATTTCTAAAATTATAATAAAAACATATCTAAGTATTAAAATGAATTATTCTGTAAATAAATCCCTTCAACTCCGTTTTCCAATTATAAGTATTTCAGTAATAAATTATAACGAAAATGAATTTAGTGAAATGCCAACATCTGGTGCCTTTCGTGAAGCTTACTTCCGAGTTTCAATTATATCAATAAATAATTGAGTTTAATTGGTTCGTCGTTCGTTCGTTCGTATCGTTTTATAATTGACGTTTGCGTAAATATGTATTTAATTGGTTTTAATTTTGTAACAAATACCATCATAACGTCACCCCTGTAATCCTTGTAGGGTAGACAGAGGTGTATCTAATAGTCCTACTTCCTACTAATATTATAAATGCAAAAGTTTGTGAGGATGGATGGATGGATGTTTGTTACTCTTTCACGCTAAAACTACTGGACTGATTTGGATGAAATTTGGCACACAGATAGTTTATAACCTCTGGATTAAAACACAGGATAATTTTTATCCCGGTAGTACAATCCCGTGGGACAATTACTAAACTCCACGCGGGCGAAGCTGCCGGCAAAAGCATGATTGGTCCAATTTCTGTAACAATAAACATCGTAACGTCACGCCTGTAATCCCTGTTGGGTTAGACAGAGGTGTATCTCTCACACTCATATTTCGCCAGTTGTGTTTAAGTTCTAAGTAATTTAGGGAATTGCCTTTAATTGGGCATAAATCCAGACTCCAGGTACAGAACTCCAGAACTCAGAAATTCGTGACCCAAAATCCAATATCACTTTGCTAGACCAGGAAATCGTACGCAGGTGGTCATGGAACGACTGCCTATCAGTCAGTCCATGTTATTGGTGTAAAAATACCCTTATAAGCGAAGCCGAAGAGCACTTGTTCTCTCCGTCATTCCGATCATTTATTTGTTCTTGACCATACCTGAGAACCTTCTAGTTATGGAGATTTTTGAGGTCAACTTTTCATAGTTTCAACTATTTAATGTTGCAACATGATCCCTGTACTGTAACTACTCAATGCATCTCGCAGCACAATATTTGGAGTGCGTTACATTGAGTCTTACCGTAAAACGTAACTTTACCCACCAAAAGAAAAGTCGTTCCCCGGCAATAATTTTTGCGTAAACTTAGTTTGACGTCCTATCGTGGACACTCCCGCCTGATCACCACTAAGCTAATTTTTGCTTGCACTCGCAACATAGAAACGCCCTCTAGCCCCACCCCGTTGACTTTATATAGAAATAATGAATGAATAACAATACCGATCGGCCGAGCGCACTGACGACACACGCCAAACGAAAGTTATTGTTATTTTGCGCGCCAAATTGACGTTTACAAAATTTTAAGGGGGCGTGGCTCGGCGCCTCCGCATGATTTAATTGAAACATTTTTAACTGATCAGGCGGAAAAGCTGTTCATGTACCCATTACATATCGAGTTTCCTCCGTGCCTCGGAAAGCACGTCAAGCGATTGGTCCCGGCTGTCGTTTGTAGATCTTTGAAGTCTTAGCCAGTCGTAGTCAGCCCCGAAATTCTGCCAACCAGTCTTACTAAGGGGTATCGTATTACCCAGTACTAACTGGGTTGTGGAGGTCAGATAGGCAGTCGCTCCATGTAAAATACTGGTATTCAGCTGCATCCGGGTAGACTGGAAGCCGACCACAACATAGTTGGGAAATGGCTAGGCAGATGATGATATTTTTACCCGACTATGGCGAAGCTAAACGGAAGGGTTATCATTTTAGCAGTCTGTGTATGTATGTTTGTATTTGCGTATGTTTCTCCATAGCGCCTAAACTATTCAACCTATTTTGATGAATAAGGTGTCAATCAATTTTGTATCATGGCCCGAGTAACATAGGCTACATTTTAATCGACTTTAATAATAGAAGTAGTCAATTTTACCTTGTAAACCCCGATACCCCTTGGTCAGACTGGTTTACAGAATTTTTGGGCCACTAACTACCTGTAACGACTGTGAAAGATCTACAAATGACAGCCGGGACCAACGGCTTAACGTGCTCTCCGAGGCACGGAGGAAAATTGGTAGGTAAGGGTGGTCACCCATCCACAGACCAACCTAGGCAAGCACGGCTTAACCTAAAGATCGACCCGAGCGGCTGTTATTATTTAGCCACGAGCTCCTCGAGTCGGGTAAAAATATGAGTTCCAAATTACAATGTTCGAAACAACATGCAATTTTAATTTTGTTGTAAAGTGTATACATATTGCTGTTTGTGACGGTACATAGGACGTACGTAGTACATAGACGACGTACCCATGACGTACCAGATAATATTGGAATAGTTCGACATCAGGAATTACTGGCGATGGCGGTTTTGAGGGGCCACGAAACAGGCAAAGTTGCAATAGATATTTAAAACTCAAAGCATTTGTATTTCACAGGCACTTTCGAATTATCAAAGGACAACTCCATTCAAGAGTGGGTTCCTATTGAGAAGAAGATATATGCTTGAAAATTAAAGAAAAAATACCGCTGATAATATAATGGCTTAATTGCCAAGGACCTCGATCAATACCTGCGGAGGCTCTCGTTAGGCAGCTGGATCAAGGGTTTGATTGAAAGCGGTATTCCTGGACATGGCTTATAAGTTAGAAGGTGTCTTTTTCTGAAGTCCTGACCACCGGTAGCTGGGACCTTGTTCCCGATACCAGTAGGCTACATTTTATTATAATTTTAAATGTTTTTAGAAATTTAAATTAGGTCATTTATTTAAAAATAAATTCAAAGACCAAAAATTTTTTAGAGTAACAACAAGAGATTTTTCTTCTAATGATGATCATCATTAAAATACTAACAAGTTTTAACAGGATCAGCTAAATATTTCCCATGTCCTATTTATACTACCCGCTTACTTCGTGGCCACACTGACAGCCTGCATGCCATCGATCTTATAATCCAGTGGAAGCCACAACTGGAAGTCTTCGAGTTAGTTCATCTCATTTGACTGTTATGCGACTTACGAAGCCGCGACTTTTGAAGTCTGTGCTTTGTTTAAGGGATAGTTTCTTGTGAGGGTTTAAAGTTTAAGATTAGGAGCAGATTGTCTTGTGGTTCTGTGGTTGTAACCTCAAGTGACTGCTGGCTTTGTGGTTGTGAGTTTGTTTCTGGATCAGGAAAATTATTGTGTCACTGTCTTATGCCCGGAGCTTCGCCCGCGAGTTCAATAATGGATAATATTACTGGGATAAAAAGTATTAATCCAGTTTGTAAACTATCTGTGTGCAAAATTTCGTCCAAACCCGTTCAGTAGTTTTTGCGTGAAAAAGTAACAAACATACACTCTTAAACTCTCGCCTTCGTAATATTAGAGTGAAGTGTGATTTGTGTGAAGTGTGATTCAATGAAGAAATTCACATTATCATAGTTATAGGTTGATCACCGGAATCAGCTTTTACCGAATAACTTAAGGTTGTTGTGTAAATATTTCATGACCGTGATGTTTAACTATTAAGTTTTGTCTTAATCTGTTATCAATTATCATGTCTAAATAAATATTATTAAAAGTATCAGTAATTTTGTCTGTTTCTAAAGCCACAGCTTTTTATAGCTTTCTTTGAATCTTAACTGTCCGTATCGGTATCAGTATCGGCGATACTTTTTAGGGTTCCGTAGCCCTGACAAGGAACCCTTATAGTTTCGCCATGTCCGTCTGTCTGTCTGTCTGTCTGTCCGAGGTTTCGTTAGTACTAGAAAGCTGTTATTTTGTAGAGGTATGTATATCAATATCGCCGACAAAGTGCTAAAATAAAATGTTGGAAAATATTTTTTTTTAGGGTAGCTCCCTTAGATGTGAAGTAGGGATGAATTTTTTTTTCGTCGTCTACCCCATCGTGTAGGATATCGTTGAATAGCTCTTTTAAAATGACTTAGGGTTCGCCGATACTACTTTTCGATTTAATGCTCCATTTACGAAATATTAAACTTTAAAGTGAAAATTTTTGTTCCAGTAGGGCGTCCGCCCCCGCTGAAAGCTAAACTGCTGGCTTGAAAAATCTGGAAAAATTCATGATGATAGTACATTTTGTGAACTTTATAGGATAACTATAGCAGCTAAGATAACTTTATTAGTTTAGCAGTAATAGTCGTTGAACTTGGGTGTTGGATAATTTTGTACCAAATACAAAATCCTTAGAATAAATCCTTTAAAGTAACTAAGATGAAGTAGTTGCTTGAATATAACGGGCTATTATAGAACCCTATAGTGCGCGTGGCCCGACACGCACTTGGCCGGTTTTTTTTTTGTAAATATCTGTATCGTATCGGCTGAAGTGCGTGTCGATGCATCCCTAATAAAAAAATAAAAAAAAAACTCCCCAATCCTCTCAAAGTTGAAACTTATAACTCTACCCTTAACTTACATAATCACCGCTATAAGTAGGTAATCCCCGCTGTAATCACCGGCGATGCTCATCACCACAGTAAACTAATTTCCGCCATTATATCACTCTTCGTCGTCCCAGCCCGTTCTGCAGGGTTGGCACAAAACTATAGGTTTATTTAGACTTCACATGGAAAATTATGCTGAATGCTCCAAGATAGCTCTTAAAAATAAACAACTTATTATTATAATTCTGTTAATGCGACAAATGCACTCAATTTGCAAAAAAGCCGGTCAGATGCGAGTTGGCCTCGCGCACCGCGGGTTCTGTATAAACGTGTAGGTATTTTGTTATTAAACTACTTAATTACGGTTGAAGGGAAGGTAGAAATCGCAAAATATGCGACATAAATAAGCATGACGACAGTATCAAATAGTTGCAAGTCTATTTAGTCCGTCAGTTAGAGTATTGGAAATTAATGGACACGTATTTTTTGTTTTTGTAAATCCATGAATATTGACAAAAGATAGAACGCATCAAAACTCGGGAGTGGGGGCTCGTGACGTCAGAACTAGCTAAAAATTATACCACGGCGTGACGTATTGAGAATTTTAAAAGCGTCGTATCTTCGTCTATTTTGGTTTACGTAACAAAAGAAAAAGAACGGGTCCAATATTTTTTGATAATCTAAGTGACGGACTAATTGGATTTTTTTTGGGCGTCTCGCCTATTGTCATATCTTTTGATCGCGTTGACTTACAAGTTTGATTTTTCACTGCTCCAAGGGGTAGGAGACTTGAGTACTCAATATTAATTTCAGCTCGATACGGTCTTGTCAGACGGACAACAAATTGATCCTATGAGGGTACCGCTTTTGCCGACTGAGTTACGGAACTCAAAAAGTTAGAAAGTTGAAGTTAGTCGTCATTTCCAAAACGAGAAATTATGTAGAAGAACGGGAAAGATATTCAATGGCAACTTTTTAAATCATGCAAGGTAGGTATTTAAAAATCCAGAATTTACAGTATTATGCTTATGATTATATTAATTATTAAATGGCCATTCAATCTCAATTTCATTTGAATATAAAAATTTAATATAAAAAAAAAAAACAAAAAAAAAGTAACGCATGATCCCAGTTTTGATGGATTCTTGAGAATTTTGTTAAAGAGTGATGAATTGATGATGTTAAGACCAATATTCTGGTCTATAGTCATGGATATACAGGGTGTCCGGTAATTAATGGATAACCTTGAAATGGCTTATGGTAGAACTTATGGCCATTTAGAAAAATATACGAACAAAAATCTATCATAAGTAGTACCTGTAAGCAAGTTATTTATTTTGGAAAATTAGCATGAATTAATTTTTAAACAAAGTTTAAACATCTTGGGTAAAACAAAAATGTATGCATACATGAGTGACCAATAATTTTAAAATAGTGTCGGTTTTTTAAGTAGATTTGATAATGGTACGATTCATAATTGTATAGCTGCCTTAAATAGTGAATTATTGCTATTAATGTAGACAAGGACAAAAAATTGGATGAAGGATGATTTATTTTTTATTTTTTTTCGTATATTTTTCTGAATGGCCATGTCGTTGCCGGACACCCTGTATATGGTATATTTAACTCAATGTCTGTAGTAGTCTATTTTGTTAGTCAAATAGTACGTGCGTGTTCGTCCGTGTGTCTGTATCAGCCCTAGTTTTCCCGCACCGCGCGTCCGCCGCACCGCGGTCGTCGGTGCGTTCAATTTCCGCTAACATTTTAATAATTCTCTAAACCATACCCGCGCCGGACCAACGACCACGAATCAGATAAATACAAAAGGTTAAACATTGTAGTCGTAGTTAGTGCCCCGAAAGTCTGACAACCAGTGTTATCGAGGGGTATCGTATTACCCAGTACTAACTGAGTTGTGGAGGTCAGATAGGCAGTCGCTTCATGTAAAATACTGGTGTTCAGCTGCATCCGGTTAGACTGGAAGCCGACCCCAACATAGTTGGGAAAAGGCTAGGCAGATGATGATGACATACTGGCCAACCTTGACATGTTACACTACTATCTGGCTATGGCTTCTGGATTTAAGCTATGACGCTTCGGAAAAACTTCTAGCTGCCCCGAAATAACTTGCTTGTCAAAGGATACAATCTAGATACATCACAATAGGCGAGACGACAAAAAAAAAAACTAATTAGTCCGTCACTTAGATTATCAAAAAATATTTGACACGTGTTTTTTCTTTTGTTACGTAAACTAAAATTGACGAAGAAATGACGCTTTTAAAATTCTCAATACGTCACGCCTAGGTATAATTTGTAACTAGTTCTGACGTCACGAGCCCCCACTCCCGAGTTTTGATGCGTTTTATCTTTAGTCAACATTCATTGATTTACAAAAACAAAAACACGTGTCCATTAATTTCCAATACTCTAACTGACGGACTAAATAGATTTGCTATTTTTTGATACTGTCGTCGTGCTTATTCCATACGAAGATATGCTACTAAGATTATAATTTCGAAAGTTTGTGAGGATGGATGGACGAATGTCTATGCTACTTTTTCACCCAGAACTACTGAACAAATTTGTATTAAATTTAGCACACAGATAAATTATAACCTGGATTAACTCAAAGGACATTTATCGAACTTCACGCGGGTGCGGGCATAAGATAAGATAAAGATTTATTTCTCGCCACAATACATAAGAACTAGTTAAAAATTATACCATGGCGTGACGTATTGAGAATTTTAAAAGCGTCGTATCTTCGTCAATTTTGGTTTACGTAACAAAAGAAAAAACACGGGTCGAATATTTTTTGATAATATAAGTGACGGACTAATTAGATATTTTTTGTCGTCTCGCCTATTGACCTTTTTGAACAGTACCTGTATATGGAAAGCCCGCGTTGTCCGGATATTACGCCACTAATGTTAGCCGGACGGCCGGTTTAGACCATTAGCTAAATTGTTATGCGACTAAAATTAATTAGGAGGAGTTTAAATGTCTAAATGATGTTTGGGAGCGTTGAAAATTGTTTTAAAACACATATCCATTTGCTTTTATTATGAGGGGGATACGCAAAAGTGTTATACGCCAAATATAATTATCCTACTAATATTATAAATGTGAAAGTTTGTGAGGATGTATGGATGGAGGTTTGTTACTCTTTCACAAAAACTACTTAATGAATTTGTATGAAATTTTGCACACAGATGTTTATAACCTGGATTAACGCATAAAATACTTTATATCCGCGGGCATAAGCTAGTTTAGCTATAAATACAATTAAGATATAAATACAATAGATGAGACTAAGTGAACAATATCAATACCAACCTGTTCAATATTCAAAGATCTAACTCAAATATTGGGGTAAACTCGCCACTCAATAGACTCTGTAGAGAGATGAATTCTTTATTAAATCCTCCCCTGAAATTTACCATAATTCCATAAAATCTTTAAATCCCAGTTACTGGATCGCAACACAATGTTTTGTTATGTTAGTATTATGATTGATGATTCATTTGGTTTTTTTTTATTATCCCATGATCTGTCCACGAAGTAGACACAGTAGTTAAACAATGGCGTCTCGACCAAATCGGTCATTCGACAGATCATGGTTTATACTAAGTACTTCTTTCTATATTTTAACAATGTTATAATAATTTTATATCTATTCATAGTTCTGATCTCATTTTTATCTGTCGTAACACTAATATTCATATCTTGTCTTTTTGTTTTAAATTTAATTGTAATTAGTTAGTAAAATTACTGCGTGTGGTTTTCATTTTCTTTGAAATAAATTCTTAATTCTCTCTATTTAAATAATAAAGTAATATATGATAATTTTTTTAAATTTTATTTATTCTTAATTTTCTTTAATTCTTTTTTTGTTTTTTTTTTCTTTTTTCTAATGTTTCATTTTTTTCTCTTATGTTATCACTTATTTTTGTGAATGCTGGTTAACCTGTAATTGGCGTCTGTGTAAGTCCAAGACTGTAAAACATATGTATACCTAAATGCTGTACACAGAATCTGTTGGTGAACCTATATAAATAAATAAAAATAAATGATCTACTTGATAACGTTTCTGCAGCGCATCTGCTATGTTCATGAAGGGTCGAACAGACCGATTCGCAGCTATACTGCGCAAGAAAGTCGCCTCGTTATTGAGCAGAGTTCGTGCTAGCGGCAATGGTATTCTGGCGGTCATTGCGGACAAATTTGACTGCCCTATTTTACGTCATTCCATTACTCACAAAAAGGAACAACGCGAAATGATGGAATTTTTAAATTATTAATTTATTATTATAATTGAAAAATGATCTGAATGAATGTAACTAAATCACCTAATTTCTCATCGCTGACATAGTTTTTAAGTACTCTTTTACTAACCCTTATGTACCTTGTTGTTCGCAATAAATTATTATTTGATTTGATTTGATTTGATAACCAACTGGTTGTTGTAAAAAAAAAAGAAAATTATGTAATTTCGAGAAGCCAGCACCCCAGCCCGAGGTAGTCGAAGAACAGCGATGTAGTTTTAGTCAGTACTTATATGAGGCTGATAGATCTCGTCACCTATCTCAGGGCGGAGGACATCCTTAAGAATTTCCACACGCCAAAAAAAAAAGGGGATGCATTTAATAGCACTTTAAAAATAATGTTTCACACTTTAATGAACTATATACAAATTAATGAATCATCTATAATCAATCAATACATCACTACATAGTATAAAACAAAGTCTCTTTCTCTGTCCCTATAGCCCTATGTATGCTTAAATCTTTAAAACTACGCAACGGATTTTGATGCGGTATTTTTTAATAGATAGAGTGATTCAAGAGAAAGGTTTTAATATAAAATTTGCGGGCGGGCGAAGCCGCGGGCATCAGCTAGTGAACTATAAAATAATGGTTTTCACTATAAATATGCTTAGCTTTAAAATTAATCGAATGAACTACACAAATAATGGTTTGCACTATAACTGTATCGAAACCAACTCCGAAACCAGTTAGTTGGTAAAAAATGAACTTCAAAACACGTTATAGCGTGTCTGCATGGTTTAAAGTAACCTAACATAACCTGACATCGGGTTGCCCCAAGTCCAGAGCTCGCTTCGCTCGCTTTTGCATTCTAAGTTCTCCTGGTAATATTGCCCTTCATCATTTTTATGGATTATTCCAGAAATCCCCACCGACAAATCCCTACCAGTGGGGATCGTTACTTTTTTTTCCCGAAATCCCCACTTGTTAAATAATCTCAGTCTAGTGGGGATTTTTGGAAAAATAAACAACAACGCCCAACAGATGTTGTTGTTTCTAAATTGTTAAACAAATAATGCGTTAGTCAAACCGTTTAATTAGAAGAAAAATGAACAAAAACATATTTATTTACAAGCACACAACAGAACAAAAATAAGAATGAAATAAAACACCTTCAACTACACAAAAAAAAAGTAAAAAAAAAACTTAAAACTAAACAGAAAACAAAAGAAATAATAAGGGCGAGAACTGAATCCAACAAAATCCAACATTTTGAGAGGCAAATGTGGGTAGTTCATTCTTTAATTTTTATTTTATATTTATAGTGGAAACCATTATACATATTAGTTTATTATTTATTTAGTTCTGTTTACTATCCTGTATATAGTTTTTTTAGTTTTGTCTTAAGTGATCCTTTACAAACTTTTACTTTTTCTCTTAATAAATCTATTTGTTAAACACTTTCTATTATTTTTATTATTAGTTTATTAATTCGTTTTTAAAGCTAAAATATTTTAAAGTGTGACACATTATTTTTAAAGTGCGTTTATAATTAAATCCCCCAAAAAAAGTGGAGAAGTGAAGAAGATGGCGGGGTTTTGGGAGCGAAGCGAGCGAATGAAGACCCCGTACGAGACCTGATACACACATTTCACTTTGTGAAATGTGTGTATTAAAAAAATCTTTGAAACATTATTTTACACACGAACTGAGTAGGCTCGTAATTTTAGCCGCTAGTAGACGCTTCACCAAAGGGCTGGCTTTTACCTTGGTCAGAGGCTAAGTGTTGCCAAACAAATTGGCAACGCCGCCAGTCTCTTGGGCACATTACCAGCTGACAGCGTTAGGGAGGAGTTTTTCGATGACCTTTTATAGATTGTTGTTGGTTTATTTATTTTAGTTTATTTATTAACTAAATAAACAATAAATATATTTTTTCCTTCCTAGGAAATGTGTACAATTCTTTGGCTTCATACATTTGCGGTAACATTTTATGCACGTCAAGTTCCTTTTTTTTTTTATTTTTTTTTATTTTTTCGGATGGGAAATCATCAAATGACTTCTCCCGCTCTGGGCTGAGCAGGAGGGAGTGTCAGACTTTTACTGACTAAAACCCATCCATGTTCCTTCATCGCCCTTTGTGTTCCGGGGCCACGGTATCTCTTTCGAATAGTCCCGCAGCCCCGGCAGGCTTCGGTCCTTGCGGACCCCTTCACTATTGCTGACTCTCTTTGAGGCGCGCGTGAACGCGCCATCGACACGGCCTGTCGTCATGAGACGAACGGACGGCGAGCTAGCCCATAGCTCCCCGTCCACAGGCCCGCGCCTACGGTGGCCGGAAGCCACCACGTGGCCCCCGACGCCCGGGGCGTCTCCCGCGGCGGCCGGGACGTGAGGATATCTCCCTCTCACGTTCCGCCACCTCCTTCGCTAGCATGACTGCTTCGCAGAAGGAGGTGGCACGTCAAGTTCCTGCGACTAATATATTTTTTTTTTAATTTATCAGAAATTCTAATACAAAGGTTTTGCTTAATTCTATACTCGCCAAACTTTTACGTTTGATGGCGAGAGGCGCTCTTTTACATCATAATTAACCACCTTACTTACTTTGATATTACTTTTAAATATCTATAATACTGTTATGTTTTAATCCTAACAATGTAGGTATTTAGTTCTGTTTACTATCCTGTATAAAGTTTTTTAGTTTTGTCTTAAGTGATCCTTAACAAACTTTTACTTTTTCTCTTAATAAATCTATTTTGTTAAACACTTTCTATTATTTTTCTTTCTTTTTATTTTTTCTTTTCTCTTACATCACGTAAATTATAACCGTTTCCAGTTGGCAACTACTGGCGCACCTTACCTATGTCAAACTCAATTGGAAAGTATCACTAAATCATATAAACGGCTTCTACTCCAGAGTCTTAGGACTCATAGCATATTGACACTTGAACAAAAAAGGGACCCCAGACAGGGTTACCACTTTAAAAAAAACTCACCTTTCCCTATCATACAACTTGACTGGACGTTAGACCAATGGGCACAATTGCGACTACTGTACATTCAATTCTCAGATTTAAGTTTTTCGGCTCATGATAACTCCAACGAAATTTTGCTCGCTACAAAAAAAAATATATATACAGGGTGTAAACCACTTCATCACGAAGCCGTCAACCAAGCATTCTGTACATCAAACTAAGTAACTTTACGCAAAAATTATTGCTGGGAAACGACTATTTTTTTTTGGGGGGTGAAAAATCATTTTTTGTGGTAGAACTCAACGTAACGCACTCAAAACATTGTGCTGCTGGATGTATTGTATAGTACGAGGGTCGTGGAAGTGTTTAAAGTAAAAATCTTACATTAAAAACTTTATAAAAAAAGCTAATTAAAAAAAAAGTTGTCAAAAAGTTGGAACTTTGACCCCCAATATCTCCGTAACTAGAAGGTTCCCAGGCATGGTGTAGAACAAAAAAATTATCGCAATGACGGGGAAAACAAGTGCTTTTCAGCTTCGTTAAGTAGTGTTTTACACCCTTTAAAGATGCTGCCCCTATTTCTAGCCGCCTCTGTTTGTCGCGTGTAGGTACGCATTTACGTTAGAACTGAGACGCAATTATGCGCTGTTGATGCACTACTATTTACTACTCAATAATAAAAACGACGTGACTACTTTATCTCGTTGTTCATTGTTTGCTCCGGAACGACTGCGGCGGTCGCGGGCCTGTGCTTCGTGGGGCCTGTTCGCGGCTCAATCTGTGCGTACCCAAACTGCTCGATATGCGCTAATCCAGGCGATGACGCTGCTAAACGCCTTGATTGCTCGGGAGCCGGATCTTGAAATGTTTACGTTTATGTTTAGTGAGGCTATGCTTAATTATTGCATAAAGTTATTTCGTTAATGTTGTGTTGTTAGCTTGTTACAGCTGATCAGTGGCCCAAAAAGTCTGACAACCAGTCTCACCAAGGGGTATCGTATTACCCAGTACTAAATGGGTTGTGGAGGTCAGATAGACAGTCGCTCCATGTAAAATACTGGTGTTCAGCTGCATCCGGTTAGACTGGAAGCCGACCACAACATAGTTGGGAAAAGGCTAGGCACGCACGCACAGTTTGCACGCTTTGGAGCAAAGTGTAGAGAAAAAAAAAATCTGTATTAACAAATAAACAAATGAGACTCAAGCTTAACTAGCAATGCGGGCGTGATATTATGTTATCGTTTGGACAACCCTAATCAAACGGGACGCACAGTAAACGCCGTGTCCCCTGAGGGTTACACATAGAAATAATCTATAGGACTTACTTTTATAGCTCTTATAGGAAACAGTTTACACTGGTATTCCCTCGGTATTAACGGTTTTATACGGAATTAGTTTCTATTCTAGTTTTTACGAAGAAAAGTACGTTTTTCGTGTCTTCAATATTAGTGCTAAAAGGAGCTCGTGGCTAAATAATAACAGCCGCTCTGGTCGATCTTTAGGTTAAGCCGTGCTTGCCTAGGTTGGTCTGTGGATGGGTGACCACCCATTACGTAGGTACCGAGTTTCGTCCGTTAGGAAAACACGTTAAATCGTTGGTCCCGGCTGTCATTTATAGACTTTGACAGTCGTTTTATTCAGTGACGCAAAAGTCTGGCAACCAGTCTTGTCAAGGGACATCGTATTACCCAGTACTAACTGGGTTGTGGAGGTCACATAGGCAGTCGCTCCATGTAAAATACTGGTATTCAGCTGCATCCGGTTAGACTGGAAGCCGACCCCGACATAGTTGGGAAAAAACTAAGCAGATGCTGAATATTAGTACTAAGACAACGTAAGGAATATGGAAGGACCGTCGCAGAAGAAATTTATATTTATCTGTCAACATTCAACGCGTATACAAAGTTTCGTGTCCGTGCTATTGACCGTTGAGGAGTTCTCTCGTGAGGAGGTGACCCTGGCTGCAGGATCAAGTCAGGTCTGCCATTAAATGTATTGTCACCAGAAACAAAGGTGTGTGCAAAATTTCAGCTCAATCGGTTGGGGGGAACTGGTTTGAAATTCAGTTGCAAGATTTGACCAATACATGTTAACTAACTGACCAACCAACTAACTAACATAGCATAATCAGCCTATTTTCCCACTGCTGGGACACAGGCCTCCTATCTTCGAGCGGGAGTCGGCTTTAATCCACCACAAGGGCCCAGTGCGGGTTGGTAGATGTCACATGTCTTCGAAGATTTTTGGTTCTAGGACATGCCGGTTTCCTCACGCTGTTTTCCTTTTGAGAGCAGTGCTGATGAAATAAATTACACAAAGTAATGCGCTTGTCTGGGTTCGAACCCACGACTTACTGCTCGTAAGTCGGGGCCACCACCACTGGGCCACTGCTGGTCTCATTTATCTATCAAGGTTTGTTAAATAAAAGCTTATAATAAAGTATGATACCTACCCAAACCAAGAGCCTTTTTTCTATTAAAAAACTTCATTTCAAAAGCGCTCACTTTATTACCCTACTTGCGAAAAATCTCAGCTATAGAAAATATTAGGACCCTCCATCAATACAGACATGTCTATATGTTATATGTATATACACAGCTGTCTGTTTGTAGTTCAGTATATTATGTACTAAGCAGCGTGGCGGCAGAAGTTTAAGGCGCTGTCAACACCAATACCGCGCACATTGTCTATTTGTATGGGAGTAAACGAGACGTCACTATGACTGGGCGGCCAGGTTTTAGAAGAAAATAATGAATAAATATTGAAATAAAAAAAAGTGTGGATTATTTGTGAAATATGACTCGTTAGCGGTTTAGGTATGAATATGTTGACTTCATGTTTTTAATAGCAGACCCATACGTCAAAAAAATAAAGACTTAAAAAAAAAAAAAAAAAAAATTTATTCAAAAAAAAAAATATAAGGTAAATGTTTACAGTTTTGCTTAAATCTATGTCAAGTTCACCCATGCTTTGAGCCTGAACTAGGTAATCCTGTGTTTCAGGCGATTTGAGGTAACATTAATTGATTAAATAATCATATGTCTTATTAATAATATTGGTAACAATGTAAAAGGTATATAACATTTTTACTATTTTAACTTAGCAAACTAATTAAAAAAATAACACTAATGTGAACAATATTTACTTTAGCACAAGTAATAACTTCTCTGTATCTTCATAGGACATAGTTTGAAGAGCTTCCTTG
Organism: Xestia rhomboidea; assembly: GCA_963853795.1. Taxonomy (NCBI): domain Eukaryota; kingdom Metazoa; phylum Arthropoda; class Insecta; order Lepidoptera; family Noctuidae; genus Xestia; species Xestia rhomboidea. The sequence goes on from OY970784.1 coordinate 923,771, forward strand.
AGGATTTTCTTGCAGTTATTGTGATTTAAGGAGTAGATGCTTCCTTTTTCATTAAGCCTGTTATAGAGTAGCGGTCCGAGGTACATATAAAACTTGGCTGTGAAAGCGTGTTTTGTACTTTTTTGAGGGCAAACTATATCTTTCCGTCTTTTTTTTGTGAATTCAGTGCTGTATGGAAGTGCTGCGTGTTGTTTTAGTACAGTGCTCATAATAAATAACTGTCGAACTGTTAGTACTTCACAAGATTTATACAGGAGGTTAGTGGGGAAAAGGAAAGGGCGGCAAGTAGCCACCTTGAGAATAGCTCTTTGAGCTCTTTCAATGGGCAATAACAGAGTTTTTCTCGCCCCACCCCATGAAGTAATGCAGTAAGTCAGAATTGACTGACAAAGAGCAAAATATACTTGCCTAAGTATTTTTGGATCTGTAATATATCGTATTTTTTTGAATACGAATATCAGCTTACGAATTCTATTATTTAGAGCTTCCATATGTTGTTTGAAGGAAAGAGTTTCATCTATTATAATACCCAGGTATTTTATTTTATCAGTCTTCTTAATATTGGGACACCTACACTGGCTATCTGCAGGGACTGGGCAACAATGAGCGTGCAACGCTGAGGGGATATTGGCTATATGCTTGCGCATCGAAAACTTAATGTAATTTGTTTTCTCTGCATTTAGAGTTAGTGAGTTATTTTGAAGCCATTTATTTACAATATTAAATCCGTGTTGCGCAAGCTTGTAGACTTCATTTTCTGAGTCAGCCGAAAAAAGTAAAGCAGTGTCGTCAGCGTAGGTAATGATAGTACCATGCTCTAGCTTTAGATTGCAAAGGTCATTTATGTAGATCAAAAAAAGGGTGGGTCCAAGAATACTTCCTTGGGGAACACCAAAAAATGTGGTTTTTTGAACAGCGCTGAGAACATCGCCAATCTTTACGCACTGGGAACGATCTTCTAAATAACTTTTGAATATTTTCAATTGGTTGCCTCTTACACCCATGATCTCAAGCTTGCGCAATAGAATTGGAATGGAAACTGTGTCAAAAGCTTTGGCGAGGTCCAGGAAAATTCCTACTGTGTGGTTACCCTTGTCAAGTTCTTTCGCTAGATAGTCAGTCAGATGATGTACCGCATCGGCATCGGCATCGGCATCGACTTAGAACCGTTAATGATGATTTTAAGATCAATCTTTACAATTATTTTCTATCGAACCGATTTCGTCCAAGAGTCTGTCCAAGGTCTTTGAAATATGATGAATATTAACATTATTTTTTTGATTTATTTATTTATGTACACAAAATATTTGAAAAAAAAAAAAAAATTGAAATATTTGAATTTTTTGATGTGCTAGAACAAATAGCGTTTCTTAAAAAACTGTTTAAATAACATCAATTTCAACAAATTTGGTGTTGTCAGCCCCTTATGTGGAAACGACATGCAAGAAAAATATCCTATTCTATCCTAACTATTATTATAAATGCGAAAGTAAGTTTGTTTGTTACCTCTTCACGCCTAAACCACTGAACCGATCATCCTGAAGTGTTGCATACACGTTGTCAGGTGTACAGCAACGGACATAGGGTAGCTTTCATCTCGAAATAAAGTACTGTTCCCGAGAGAAACAACAATAACGTTCTTATGATAATAGATGGCGCCACGTGTCTTTCGAATCATGATTGAATTATATTATTACAAGCAGAGTACAACCCAAATTGGTTGTCAAATTATAAATTAACACTAGCGAAGCTGTGGGTGAAAGCTAGAACATAATAATTTCGTAAAAGCTAACAATTGATTTACTGCGAGCTTGTCTGTTACATTACCCTGCCATTACTCAGTTTATTTTGTAACCACAGAGGCAGGAAAATTTGGAGCTCATACATACGTATTAACAAGCCAGTAATCCCTGAAGGGCTAGGCAAAGTTGTACCTAGTACAAGCGCATTTTGCCAGTTATGTTTGTAATAGATGGCGAGCCTATTGCCTGCAACTGGGCACAAATTTAGACTCGTGATAGCTACTGAGAAATAACTGGAAATGTGAAAGGACGATTTATAAAAAGGCAGTTTATTAAACCTGGTCTGGCTGCCTCCTTGATGCAGTGGTGTGATGCTGGGTTCGATACCCAGAGCGAGCAGTGTTAACCGGGTTTTGCTATAGTAGTTTAGAGACTTACTTGTGTCCAAGGCCTTCAGGACTCAAGTCTTAGGCCCTAGGAAAAAATAATAAATAAATAATAAATAAATGTCGCTGGACATAAACACACATCGCCATCTAGTGCCACACTAAGCAACGAAGCTTGTGTCGTGGACACCAGATAGTTGATATATACTACATAGATACTTTTTGTTTGTAAATACATACTTATTATACATATAACATCCATGACTCAGAAACAAATGTCCATGCTCATCACACAAACATTTGCTCCAACCGGGATTCGAACCCGGGACCCTAAGAACGTAAGGCAGCCTCACTACCGCATCGCCATTCGGTCCGTCCAATTATATTCTATCAGCAAAACTAGTGAACACTGTATGACATCTGACATTTCGGAAGACCTAACTACACGAACGCCTCTAGCGGGGAATTCATGCGCGATTTTTATTTAATTTGTAAAAGCACTAGTCTTATGTCTCCTGTCACTAATCATCGATAAGGGACTCATATCTGCTGCGGGACTGTTCGAAAGAGATACTGTGGCCCCGGAACACAAAGGGCGATGAAGGAACATGGATAAGTTTTAGTCAGTAAAAGTCTGACACTCCCTCCTGCTCCGCCCAGAGCGGGAGGAGTCATTTGATGATTTCCCATCCGGAAATAAAGGGACCTATATCTGAAATAAGTTTTGTTTGAAATAAAGAGTTTGCAATGTGAGATGGTAGGTAGCAAATAATACCGCTCATGTTTGAGAATAATCTACTCTTACAATTCGTAGCTCTGCGTCGCTTACAAATTCGGGACTCCATCGCAAAAGGTTCTTTTCAATTCCGTTCTGATGCGAATGAGAATATTCATAACATATTATATACAGACACTATTATTGTTAATGTCTTTATTATTAAAAAGATTACTTAATGGAGTTTTGAAAGGAAGACTAGCTGAGTAGAAGAAGACGAAAAAAACGATGGATGGACTGTGTGAAAGATGATATGGCAAGAAAGGAGGTGACTGCTGAGATGACGAGTAATAGAGAAGTATGGAAGAAGAAGACATGCTGCGCCGACCACGAATAGATTCAGATAATGGCAGATGAAGGTAATTATGTATTGAGTGGCGTTCCTAGGAGCTAACAATACAACAAAGCCCTTAGGGCGGGCAGACTGTTCAGAAACATTATGGACAGTAAACACTGTTTTAAGCTTTCACGGTTTAAAACTAAACTTATATTGCGCTTGCAACAGCGTCGAAATATCGGGAGCTCATAACAAATAATAACCAAGGAAGATATCCCTTAAGTGACTATATAAGTTTATGAAGAGTAGTAAGCTACGGGGCAAGCCAAAGTTCTAGGCTTGTATTAAAGTACCGCCACTGTGAAATTAAAAGTGAAGGAAAATATCGTGAGGAAATTGTAGAGATACAGGGAGTAAGGGTCGATTTTTTTTTATCCATAAGAGCCTTTGTAAGTGGGGTCGTGGCTAAGTGATAGTGATTTGCAGGGTAAGCTGCGCTAACCGAAGAAGGTTTGCGGATGCGCAACCATTGATTTGTCCATTTGTTTTGGTTGTTAAATCACAGCTAACTTGTAGATTTTTGAAACTCGTTAAGAGAACTACCTCGTTGATCTGTTGGTCGCAAGTGCGACTGCTGAAATGGTCCTGGGTTCAATTCCCGAGTCGGGCAAAGTTTTATTGAGTTTTACCATCAGGAAATCATGTTACGATAATTGCGTTGTGGATCTCAGATGGGCAGTCACTCCATGTAACATACAGGGTATTCAGCTGCATCCAATTAGACTGGAAGCCAAACCCAACATCATCATCCACAGCCGGACTTCACCCACTGCTGGGTATAGGCCTCTCTTTGTTTGTGCCAAGCTTCACGCTCCTGTGCCAACCTCATCCAGGATATTCCCGCAATGGCAACAATATCGTCTGCCCATCTCGCCGCCGGACGACCAACACTTCTCTTTCCATTCCTTGGACGCCACCCAGTCACAGCTTTACTCCACCTGCCATCACCGCGCCTTGCTAAGTGTCCTGACCAACTCCATTTGAGTTCCATAACTCGATTTCCAATATCGAAGACCTTCGTACGTCTTCGGATTTCGACGTTTGGAACTCGGTCTATTAATTTTATGCCGAGCATGGAACGCTCTATGGCTCTCTGTGTTACTCTGAGTCTGTACACAGCCTCCTGTAAGAGCGTCCACGTCTCAGCACCGTACGTGATGGTTGGCAGAACACACTTATTATAGAGACGGGTCTTCAGGCAGTGTGGAATGTTGGCTGATTCGAGGATGTCGTCCAATTTGCTAACCCCAACACACATAATTGGAAAAAGGCAAACAGATGACGATGCTGATATAAATTACTATTACTAACTTAAACGGGACCAAAAGCTTATTTAAATGATCCAATAAACCCGTCTACCTAACATAAATAAACTAAAAACTAATTTAGCGCGAATATAAACTAAAACCGAGAGTTTTAATAACCAACACTAACTTTTATGATATCGTTATGAAACAGAATATTATTGAATTTTAATTAAACAAAATGGAGGAATAACATTTAAATGATGCAGGTATTTCTGTCTGTTTTAATTATCTATGTTGGTGAGAATTTCACACTGAAAGTTTAGCATCTGCAGGTATAATCAGATGCAGTTGAATACCAGTATATTACTTTCACCTGACCTCCACAACCCAGTACTGGGTAATACGATACCCCTTGGTAAGACTGGTTGTCAGACATTCAGGCCACTGACTACCTGTAACGACTGTCAAAGGTCTACAAATGACAGCCGAAACCAACGGCTTAGCGTGCTTTCCGTGGCACGGAGGGAAGTTGGTATGTTGGGGATGGTTAGATTGGCAATATGCTCACCAAAAAATTACATTTGGGTGTACATTATATTTTTTTTGGGTATATTGTGCATTGAATGAATGAATGAATGAATGATACATTTATTTGCAAGAATATTGGTAGTTAACATAAGTTCTTAATATCTATGGGTTTCACTATATTTGGCATTTCGGCCGTACAAATATTGAGATTTTACATCTTGGTATACTAATAGCATGCAGTATACACATTTAGTAATTAGCAATTACATATAAATACTTATCATAATTAAAATTAAAACTACAAACCAATTAAATATAATTAGATTCATTTAAAATAATAATTTATGCATATTAAAATAGTGTTTTTTTTATCATTATTTTTTTTTTGTAATTATATAGTGTTCTAGTTGTAGTATGTATATAATGTAAATATGGTTTTTCAAGAACAAAAATAATAACTATGTCATGTCAATAAAAATTGTATTTGATGAATCCAAAAAATAAAAATCAATATTAAAATAGGCTGTCGAATTAGGTTATACTTTGTTATAGATATCGGAGATAGGTAGAGGTGTAAGGCCCGTTTTCTACAACTTACTTATACAGGGTGTTAAAGTAGTCGCATGCCATAGCTTAGGGGTGAGTACAGTATCGATAAAGGAACCCGTAAAAATTAAAAAAAAAAATCCAAAAAAAATATTTCTTTAAAAAAAAACCAATTGCAAGATCAACCTAATTTAGTACCTACTAACTTCAAATAGCAATATAAAATAATTTTAATTCTAAACGATCTTGCAATATTTATTTTTTGGATTTTATTTTTTATTTTTTACGTGTTCCTTTATCGATACTGAACTCACCCCTAAGCTATGGCACGCGACTACTTTAACACCCTGTATATAACTGTCAGTTAATATGCCACGTCTCGTAGCTATCGGTGTCTTTATACAAATTAGCTTTAAATATCCTATCCGCGTCACCTACCTGTCACTTGATTCATAGAAAAATCAAAAAAAGATTTTCTGTGACGTTTTGTTTCTGACCGTTTGTAAGCTAAATGTCAAACGTACAGAGATAGCAACCTACTGAAACCGAACAGTAAGTTATTGAAAATGGCCGTAAGTCACCTCTGCCAAACTCTTCCGAAAAACAAACGTGATATTATTAATTATGTTATATGTTGTCCAACATAACAAAACATCACGCCTGTTAATATGGTGTTTACTTACATATAATATCTGCTTCACCGAGTCGAGAAACTCTCGCCATGTCAATATTTGCAATCTATACAAATAAATAAAATTGATGTGTCGGTTTGTAATTTCAAAATAGCAGCTTTTTACTGAATGCATGTTATGGTCATTGTGGTGTTCCATCGTAGACTAATTAGGGTTTAGAGTAAAACTACCATATATCAGTGTGGTGTCTTTGTTCAGGGTTGTACAAATAAAACACTGTTTCACATATTACTGCATTAGGCGTGCTGTCGCTACGACTGTTCGGACTAGACTGAGAGTGCGGCGCATCGCCTCGCACTCCCTCCACCGCGCATCCCCCACCATAGCACGCATAACTCATTTATTAAATACAACAGTCATTATAATTTTTGTCCGTCTGTCTGTTTGTTCCGACTAATTCCCGAAACGGCTGGACTGATTTTGACTGGACTTTCACAAGTACATAGCTTAATGTTATAAGGATCAACTTAGGCTCTCTTAACTGCTTTTATTTTAGAGAAAGGATTAGGGTTCCGTGCAAGAAAAATTAACACTTGAAATTGTTTTCAAAAATTGGATTTAAAAACGGAAGTAATATTATTTTTATTATAATTTCATGCAGTCGAAGCTCGCGGGCATCTGCTAGTAATAATTATAATTACAACACTTTACCCACAAGTATAATGTATGTGTAATAATGGTATCTTTGTACAAACACTACTTCAGCCAACACGACTGTATAATCACGCTAATGATCGCGCTGACGAGTATTACTTTGATTACACACCACAAACATGGCGGATTGTCTCGTATATCTGTTTAATTGTGACATTGAGCTTATCATAACATCACGCCTGTGATTTTCATAAGGGGTAGACGGAGATGTATAGTACTGCCTCATTTCATACACCCCATTTCATTAGTCTAGTGACTGTTGAGTATAAGGTCCGGGGTCCGATTTTCGAGCCGGGGAAGCTTTATTAAAAAAAAATTAAATAAAACAATAATACTTTATTTCAGACCTTGATCCACATGATGTTAATAATACACACTACTTATAAGCTATGTTAGTAACAAACGAAAAAAAAAGATTTAATTCATATATCTGCTGCACTTACCTGACGCACCGGGTATATGTACATGTACACGTACCCAATGCGCCATAATGGTGCAGCACGGCTTATCACTAATGACCTTCAGAATGTCATTGCCGCTCCCACGCACTCGGCGCATCATAGAAGCAGTCTTCTTACGTAAAATGGTACTGAACCCGTCCGTACGAGCTTCCGCAAACATTCCCGACGCGCTACAGTAACGTGGGAGCCCCAACAACATCCTGAAAGTATTATTGTACTGAACTCTGAGGGCGTTGTATGCCCTCTGTGTATATCGAACCCACAGAGTGCACGTGTACAATAATTGACAGAAAGCCTTTATTGGAGTTTTCCATCACGAATTTCTCAGTAGCAGCCACGGAGTTTGGATTTGTGCTCGGGTGGTGGCAATAGGCTCGCCCCTTATTACAAGGGACTTAAACATAACTGGCGAAATATGGGTGTACTATTAGGTACACCTCTAGGCAGAGGTGTACACAACTTAACATAACTTAACGTTACATAACTTAACATAACATCCCGCCTGTAAAAGCGGGATGTTATGTTAAGTTATGTTTTCACCGTGTTTTCCGTCGGATAACATAACTGCATATTGTTGGTAGGTACTGAAACAGTTCAGAAATCTATATATATATAAATGAAACCCGTTTTCCTTGCATCACGCGTGAATGGCTAGACCGATTTCACTAATTCTTTTTGTGTTGTATTTGTTATTATTAGGAGAAGGTTCTTACGGAAAAAAATATTAAGAAAATCTCTCAGAAATATTGAAAAATATACATTTAATTTTGCATATTTAAAAAAACGCGCGTAACGAATGTCAATGTCATTCACAGCCATAGACTATATTGAAAGAGCATTGTTTGTTTGGCAACGTGGTTACTTAATTAAATTCGAGCATCATTTGTTCGGAAACATCTTTTAAGGGTGTCTCACACTCTCTCTAACCATCTCTCTGTCTCTCTTATATATCGCAGACGAAGTTGCGCGGGTCAGCTAGTGTTTAATAAATAACATTAATACAGTTCCCACACACACTTGACCCACAAAGTAACGCTCGTAAGTATAAATTACTTTACCATGCTACGGCGTAGCTCCGAGCTACGAGTGTGCTACGCCGTAGCAACTCGTTTGAAACCCGCTACGAGTTTCGTTGGAGCGAATTTCGTAACTTTCAACGGAATAGTTTCGCAATGTTGTTGTTTTAGTTTTCGTTTTAATGCGGCATTTTGGTTGTTTTTGTTCTTTATGTACAAAGTGAATTGGGGATGTGGTTTTAAGGAAACTATTTCCACTACGTGTGTACTTTTTCGTTAGCAATAAGTGGCACCTAAGTTAATGCTTAAATATTATTTCACTGTTGGAGTTTAAACTCTCTGCGCTCAGTTCTCGCAAAGTGCTTTATACAGGGTGTAAACAGACTCTTCACGAAGCGGTCAACCAAGCATTCTGTACATAACTTTACGCAAAAATAATGGCTGGGAAACGGCGTTTTTTTGAGGCGAAAAATCTCGTTTTACGGTAGAACTCAATTTTACGCACTCAAAACATTGTGCTAATGGATGAATTAAATATTACGGGAGTCGTGGAGGTGTTTAAAGTAAAAAAATATTTTATTTTTAAGAACTTGTGAAAAAGTTGGAAGTTTTTCCCCCAATTTATCCGTAACTTCCCAGGTATGGTCTCGACCAAAAAAGTTATCGCAATGACGGGGAGAACCAGTGCCTTTCAGCTCCGTTTAGAGTCTTTATAGTGCACTTTTATTAAGGCATTCTTTTAGTAGTCGCCTAGTGTTAGTTAAACTAATATAAATTAGAGTTATCAGTTTTTATTTGGGCCAATTTGGCACAAAGTTAGACCATGATTAGGGCTAAGGACATATTACTTTAACCCCAGTAGTATGTAACGTGGAATAATTTCTGACACACGGCTTCGCCTGTGTTGATACACAGGCGAAGCCGTGTGTCAGAGCTATTTATACTTAAACTCTTATTTCCAATAAAATTTAAACCTTTCTAAATAAATTCTAAACACAAAACTAGAACACAGCTCAACAAATAAAACAGCTACGCCGTAGCATTCTCGTAGACCCACTATGACGTGCCTACGCCGTAGCACGTTCTACGAGAAACATTTATGTCTCCTTGTATTTATGTGAAAGATAATAAAATATCATGTATATCTTTCTAGTTTAAACTGTAGAATAAAAAGCATTTTAACAAGTATGTCCTGGTATTTTCTAAAGAAGCTCGCGGTTATTATATTTGTAAATATATTATAGCTGTAAATAGTAGATCAATTATGGACAAGCTGCGCTTGGTGAGGTCAGTTCATAGATGGTTCACTATTTTTCTCCCTTTATACGGAGACACCTTAGATCCGATCTCGGCTATGACTCGTAAATTTTTGACAGTCACTTCAGGCCATCAGATGCCCGAATATTAGACAACCTAGATACTGTGTAACTATAGTCCGTTACTGAGTAAACTTAGGCTAAGTTGTGTAAGTCAGTTAGGCAGTCATTCCATGAAACTTGCTAGTATTCAGTTAAACAACATAGTTGGGGAAAGTCTAGATAGATATGATGATGAGATTTTCAGAATCCGTTTTTTTTGTCAGATGGGAAATCATATGATCATAAATGACTCCTCCCGCTCTGGGCGGAGCAGGAGGGAGTGTCAGACTTTTACTGACTAAAACCCATCCATGTTCCTTCATCGCCCTTTGTGTTCCGGGGCCACGGTATCTCTTTCGAACAGTCCCGTAGCCTCGGGATTTTCAGTACCCTGGATTCTTGATGCGTGTCTGGTTGATAGCAATAGGCTCCGCAATAGGGTTCCGTACCCGAAGTGTAACCAACGGGACTTTATTACTAAGCCTCCGTTGTCTGCCCGTCCGTCCGCCCGTCCGTCTGTCTGTCAGCAGTCTCTGATGGTCCGTAATAGGTAGACAGTTGAAATTTGCACAGAATGCGTATTTCTGTTGCCGTTTTAACAACAAATAACAAAAATAAATAAAAAATTAAAGGGCGCTCGCATGAAGCCTTCATGCAAGTTATCTTTTCGCTGTGTTAAATAATATTAACTTAAAGTTTATGACCTTTATAATAACGAAATGATAACTTAACAGACTAGCCAGCATAATTATCATGAAATACAGCTTCAGCAGATTATCTCGTAATATATAATAATTATCTGTATATTCGCGTTGACATTTACATAATCATGATAATCCGGGCAATGCCGCTAGCGGCGTGACATCACATCTATATTCCCTAAAGAGGTAGGCAGTAATGTATAATAAACTTTTCGTCAGTTATATGATGTTTATTTTTATTAAGGAAAACAAAATCTTTACAAATAAATAAAAAAATAGTGTCAGTTTAAATGAAAAAATACTTACTAATACGGAACTTATAAACAACCATTTTTTTTTTTACTTTGTCTGTCTTTTTGTTCTGGTTAATCTCTGAAACGGCTGCACTAATTTAGACGGAAGTTTCACTGGCAGATAGCTGATTTGTTACTCTTCCACGCTCTCAAAACTACTGTATTTTGTACAACAAACAACGAATATCAATAATTCTTGGCATCATTTTACGATTCACGAAACTAAACTGGTCTGTTTATTTGATGCCAGCTTTATATTAACGACTTACATTATTATTTTGCTCTTATATTTATTGATATTGTAAGAGCTAAGTGAGTTCGACTTTTGGAACTCGGATGACTCAATAAAATTTGTAAATATGGTTTATTTTTCTTCCTACATTTGTTTTCCTGTTTTGTACGTGAACATAGAACCTCCTCCTTTTTGAAGTTGGTTAACAAGTAATTGCCATGGTTACTCAGAAGTATTTCCGTTTGGAAATATTAATAAAAAAAACTACTTTTGTCGACTGCTTCAATTGTCAAATGGGCAATGAAACTTCGGCTAGGGAGGTCCTGAATGCAACCCACTACCTAACCTTGCGGGGACTACAAGCGTGATGCTATATTTGGAAAATTCACTCATTTACGTATCCAATAAGTAACCTTCAAGAAAAATAATGTCTCCTGCACTTTATTTCCGTTTCTTACTCAAAGCCCAGACATTATTATTTACCCGTCACCCACATATTCATCCCCCTCACCATAAGGGTAGGGCAGGGGGGAGGGTGTCCCATCCATCCATCACACAAGCCGATATCCGCAACGTGTCGCAAACAGGGCTCAAATAACTGTTTACTTCATATAAATAAGATTGATGGGAATGAAGAACAAGAGCCAGCCTGAAGAATAAGGCAATTAGGCTCGCCACTCACTGCATGGGCCTTTTATTGCTTTTAGGGTTCCGTACCTCAAAAGGAAAAAACGGACCTCTTCTAAGATCACTTTCTTGTCCGTCTGTTCGTCTGTCATCACCGATTTTTTCAGGAACGGGTGGACCTAGCGAGGTGACTGAAGTCTATAGTCCCTATTAGGTGTATAAAATAGATGTATCAAGGCCCTGAGTCAACACGATAAAAAGATATGGGCAAATTTAGATTTTCGCGAAAACTTGTAAGTACCAAAATTTACCTTAATTTTCAACTTTTTTTATTTTTCGGACTTTTCCCTTTACTTTTGCTGTAAGACCTGCTTTTAACCAAAATTGACAATTCTAGATCAACCAGAAGTACCCTATAGGTTTTGGGTCGAAAACCTATATGGTAGTTCCCGTTGACCTAGAATCACGAAATTTGGCAAAAAGCAAGGTCTTACAGCACATGTTAAGGAAAAAGTTAGAAAACCGTAAATATGTAGTTTATTAACAAAAAAAAAGCGATTTTACTATTACAAACTTATTATTTGCGGTTGGAGCAATAGCCGTTTCTAGAGATCGAACAGCAAAGTTAAGTTTGTCCTTTAAAAAGTTTGTACGGAACCCTCGGAGCGCGAGTCCAACTCGCTCTTGACCGGTTTTTTTATTAGGAAATTCTAAGTAGTGGCGAAAAATTCAGAAAGTGACAACAAAATGCATTTACAAAGTAATCATCATCAGCCTATTAATGTTCCCACTGCTGGGACACAGGCCTCTATGAGAGGGAATGGGCTATAATTCATTTATAGAGTACAAAGTCATAATTGATATCCAAATAATTTCCACTTTGGTTTCCTAAAAATGCTAAATCGATACGTAGGTCCTCTTTTTGTTTATTTTTTTTTTATTAATTTAGTACAGCATAGACCTTTAAAACTAAATTAAATAATCCTTTCAGTCGGTCTTCTCACAGAGCCACAAACATTCTAACATTATCGTCTTCCATTCATCAGCAAACAAGTCCAATCCAGGGTTGGTCTCCTTTGGTTTGTGACGTACCCTAGCCGCCTATGTTTGTAACTGCGACCAAGTGGGTTGGTCATAGTTCTTACATAATCTAACACATTTGATTGAGGTCCTAGCTTAATTACCACGATCAACATTAAAAAACGGCTAGAAAGTAGAGGCTAGAAGAAACAATTTTTGGAATCAGATCAGTAGTTCCGAAGATTAAGACTACATAGATTGTTTGATTGCTTCCAGTGCAATTTACTGAAAGTTAATGTACTAATAAAACAAAGTATACAATGTTTGCTGCCAAAAATAAAAAAATACAAACACCACACACTCTTAACCTCAATGGTAAAATTCTAGAAAAATCCAAAGTCAAAGCTTTGTTTGCCTATAAATATGGTTACAAAAGTTCTTACAATGGTATAAAATAATAGTAGCTTAACATATTCAATCAATGTACTTATAAATTAATGACTTGCAAAATTCTTGTACAATTTGATCATTTAAATTTGAACTGGAGGAATTATTTTATATTATAGAAGGGATTCTCAATTAACCATCTATGTAAAGCCCTTCTGAAGCGGACCATTGGAAGTAAAGCTGAAAAATACCTTGGACTTCTACTGGATAGCGACTTGTCGTGAAAAGCGCATATCGAGAAAATAAGAAATAAGCCCTCTTTCTTAACAGGCGCACTGCGCAGCATTGTTCGTGGTCTTCCACCACAAGTGTGCTATATGATTTATTACTCCATGGTAAAACCTCATTTGGACTACTTAATTGAAGTGTATGGCTGTACTTATAAATCCAACCTACAAATCCAACCTACAAATCATGCAAACAGCTCAAAATAAAACTATCAAAATTCTTTTTAAACACCGACACTAAAACTGTACGATAACACAAAGCTCATGAATATTTGCCAGATATATAGGTATAATACTTGTATACTTGTGCATACATAAAATATTAAACAAAAACCTACACACAAATAACTCTTACAAAACAATCACAAATAAAAAACAGATACAGAACTAGACAAACAAATGACATAGCGTTGCGGCCCCCGTAGAACAAACTACGGCAGGAGTACTATTCTGTATGAAGGAGCACAGCTTTACAACAAATTGCCTCGGCACGTGAAAGATCAAAGATCTTTGTATACTTTTAAAAAATATCTAAAGAAACACATTTTAGCGGATTTTAAAATGTAAGCTATCTTCGGTAGTGTAATACTCTAAACTATTTTTATTGTGTAACCATCGCGTCGCTCATGTATCCTTAGTAGAAATAAGTTTTTTCTCATACAGGGTGTAAACCACCTCATCACGAAGCCGTCAACCAAGCATTCTGTACATCAAACTAAGAAACTTTACGCAAAAACTCTTGCTGGAAAACGACTTTTTTTTTTGGGGTGAAAAATCATTTTTGTGGTAGAACTCAATGTAACGCACTCAAAACATTGTGCTGATGGATGGATTGAACAGTACGAGGGTCGTGGAGGTGCTTAAAGTAAAAATCTTACATTAAAGACTTGTATTAAAAAAAAAAGTTGCCAAAAAGTTGGAACTTTGACCCTCAATATCTCCGTAACTAGAAGGTATGGTGTATAACAAAAAAAATATCGCAATGACGGGGAGAACAAGTGCCTTTTGGCTCCGTTAAGAGGTTTTTTACACCCATTATAAGTGAATGTAATTCTTTTTGAGAAATAAAGTTCTTGAACCATATTATACACACTACATTACGTCTAGTCTTTAAAAGAGACTGTGACCTCTGAGTTTGTTTCGGCTGTTTCTTCTCAGAGTAGTCAGGTACGAAACACCGGCCCCATCTAGTTAAAAAATTACGTGTAAAAGTGTTTGTAAAAACCTAATTGCAAAATAAACATCATTTATCATTTATTGTATATCCAAACAATATCGGCCTAGCCTATACTTAAAATGTCACTTACGGGATATCTTCCGTGATTATTTATTGTTTTTGAGCTCCCGATATTTCTAGCTTTTTTTTTTTTCTTTTTTTTCTGGCTATCGGCCTAGCCTTTTCCCAACTACGTTGGGGTCGGTTTCCAGTCTAACCGGAAACAGCTGAATACCAATATACTGACCACGTTTAGAGACTGCCTATCTGACCTCAAACATCAAAGTAAACAAATAGATAGGTCCCACTATCATTGCCGGTAATAGGGTGAGCCCCAATATTAAGATATAAGAGCGACCTCTGTCACCCATTAGATACAGAATGGCATAGATAATCCGAATTTATGGTACCTCACCTGCTTTTACTCAAAATCAGTTACATAGAGGGCCAGGCTTGTGGCACGCCCAACTGAGCATTGATAAACGATATTTATTTGTTTCATGTGTAAGGGTTTGATTATTATCAAAATGACATGATTGTACTTCGATTATTATTCTAATGACCGAAATATGAATGAATGAGATGTATTTGACTATAATTTTATTTTATGCGATTTTGATTTTTTTTCATTCTCTATTTCATCATTTTATTTTATTTTATCCTTTGACATTATTTGCTTATTTGAATGAACTTACAAATGTTTAATTAAAAATGATTTATTAAATGCTACTTACTGTATAATATTATAAATTGTTGTGCCCGACAGGGTCCATGTGAACTTTATTTTAATTATAAGATCTTATAAAACACATGTGATATGCGATAAAGAATTGAATTGAGGGTCATAAGAAGCAAACAAAGGTACTGCTTACTCACATGGCTTAATCCCTCTTTATAAGACCCATGAGAGGATACATAGCAACCCGTTCTTTGTTTTGTTTTGTTACCGACGTAGCCCGAAGAATTGCCAAACTTAAGTGGCAGTGGGCAGGGCACATTGCTCGCAGAACGGATGGCCGATGGGGCCGAAAAGTTGTGGAGTGGCGACCGCGAACCGGAAGACGTTGCGTTGGAAGGCCTCCCACTAGGTGGAGCGGTGACCTGGTGAAGGTTGCGGGGATCCGCTGGATGCGAGTCGCACGTGACCGGGCAATGTGGCGACACTTGGGGGAGACCTATGTCCAGCAGTGGACGTCTTTCGGCTGAAATGATGATGATAATTTATTTTTGTAAATTGGTTAAACCGTATTTACTACCAGACTAAGCCGTTGGTCCCGGCTGTCGTTTGTAGATCTTTGACAGTCGTTACAGGTAGTCAGTGGCCCGAAAGTCTGACAACCAGTCTTACCAAGGGGTATCGTATTACCCGGTACTAACTGGGTTGTGGAGGTCAGATAGGCAGTCGCTCCATGTAAAATACTGGTATTCAGCTGCATCCGGTTAGACTGGGCCGATCCCAACATAGTTGGGAAAAGGCAGGCAGATTACTAGTGTTAAGGGTACTAATAAATCCTGCTTAATTAATATTCCGCTTTGTGATTATTCTTAATCATTATAAACTTGGGATTAAAAGCTAAGAGTTCATGAATTATTGATATTTATAGTCATTTGAATGTGCTATGATATTTAGCTATTCTGTTTGGACTAACCTAAAATATCGAGATAATATGGATGATGACTGACAAAAAAATATGATTCTGTTCTGTAGTCCGTCAGTTAGATTATCGAAAAATATTGGATACGTGTTTTTTTTATCAAATTAATAAAATTGACGAAGATAAAACGTGTCAAAGATGTGGGGCCTTGTGACGTCACATTTGAGTGAAAAATGTACTCAAATGACCTTTGTTTGATTGATTTAGTTTTTTTGTCGCCGACTTCTGAAGCTGGAGTTATTTTTCACTTTTTTGTGTTTTTTGAAGTCGGTTGTATTTTTTGCAATAAAGTTTTTATTTTTCACTTTTTAGTGGTTCACATGTGCTTAAATCTTCACAGCGTACCGGCGTGATGTTATGTTATGAACTGGTGTAAACAATAGACAGACATGAGATTTCAGCAAACCCAGTCCATTTGCTATCATTTATTGAGGAATTTCGTTGCCTATCACAAAAGTTCTTAATCAATCTTCACCAAATTGAAATGGGACCACTCCGAAAAAGTACTCTTCCAGAAAGTACCCAAATCGCTTCGAGTGTGCCTATAAAATTTGAAGAGTTCTCTCTATTGCTCCAGGATCCCACCATCAGATCCTGACTTGATGATCATGGGACCACCTGGGAAGTATACCCTTACAAACAAAACAAAAAAAAAAAACGGTCCAGCCATCTACGAGTAATCGGGGAACATACATAAAAAAAAGGTTGCGATGAATTGAGAAACTCCTCCTTTTTGAAGTCGGTTAAAAAAAAAATTAAAAAAAATAAAAACATTTATTTCAGGTAAAAATGACACCCATATTATATTAAAACAAAATAAAATAAAATACACTAAAACTAAGAATTAAAATAAACTTAGCAAGATCCGGACATGGAAACCAAGAACTTAATGCTCACAACAGCAAAAAGGTAGTTAAATAACTCTGAGCCGTCCAACTAAAAAAACCCAAAAACCCTTACCCGACCCCCCAATCGAATCCACGAACGACTTAGTCAATTCCAAGATTGTTAAGAAACCTATTACTTTAATAGGATTAGAAGCATCTCCGCATTTATACAGAAAATATCCCGTTTAAACCCTAATTCTAGATTTGCGTCTATGCGGGTAGTTCTATAGTGAAAAGACCTAAATAGATCATCTTTCAAAGGATTCTCGACCGTATATCAATTGAAGTAGAATTGACTTCGATGTGAACCGTTTTGTAAAAGACAAATTGGTATTTTTAGCCCTTATAATCATGTTTAGAATTCTTGAGCAATTAACTTTAAGCTCTACTTTTAAAACAATAGAGTATTTATTCAACTGAATCAATAATTGATTTACGCCATTTTGAAAACTAGCATCTATCTGCCAGTTAGAAACAAAAGAAAGTAGACTGTATTCTTACGGCGTAATGTTGAAAATTGTGTGATGGAAATATGGAGGGAGTTCGAAATGTGAAATGGCAAGACGCAAGCGCGCGAAAAGCGCAGTGTTGTTATATGCAAGAAAATGTTTTCCCTGTTACTTAGGTATATATTTTTTGCTATATTTAGAAGCTCCTGATTAGTAACTACATAACATCAAGCCCGTATTCCCCGGAGGGGTAGGTAGGGTTGTCGTAACGTATTTTTTAGGGGTCGAACCTATAAGGTATAACCAGGCACAGCTGTAGAAGAAATTACTTTGTTTTGTTTATAAAACGCTTTTACAAGCCTCAATGTATTTTATATTCAGCTACTCTGGGAAAAGACACCGAAACGGACACATCTATCACCATCTGTCTGCCTTTTCCCAAATATGTTGCGGTCGGCTTCCAGTCTAACCGAATACCAGTATGTTACACGGAGCGACTGCCTTTCTGACTCCACAACCCAGTGAGTACTGGGTAATACGATACCCCTTGGTGAGACTGGTTGTCAGATTTTCGGGCTACTACTTAACGACTGTCAAAGATCTACAAATGACAGCCGGGACCAACGGTTTAACGTGCTTTCCGAGGCACGGAGGAAACTTGGTATGTAATGGGTGGTCACCCATCCACAGACGAACCTAGGTAAGGAGAGGAGAGCAATATTTTTATACTAGTAACATCAAACGTCTAATTGGAATACAATGGCGGCTATGTCCCCGTCCCCGTCTGAGGTAAGTAAAAAATAAGCACAGCTTAACCTGAAGATCGACCCGAGTGGCTGTTTTTATTTAGCCACGAGCGCCTCCGAGTACCGAAATAGACACTTTTTTTTTTTTTTTAGGATGGGAAAACATCAAATGACTTCTCCCGCTCTGGGCGGAGCAGGAGGGAGTGTCAGACTTTTACTGACTAAAACCCATCCATGTTCCTTCCTCGCCCTTTGTGTTCCGGGGCCACGGTATCTCTTTCGAATAGTCCCGCAGCCCCGACCGAAATAGACACTTAAGTTATAATTTATTTTAAAGTCCAGATGTGCTCAGATTAACATAGCGGAATTGCATCCCCGAAACAAGCACTTTCACAAAAAACTCCCACTAAAACTACTCACTCTCCCCAAAATGGCAACCCCACAGCTCTAACAGACTCAACACTTTCAGTATTGTCCCGCGTGTCGACCAAAGAGGCCGCGTCCATTGCGTCTTTACTGACACTCGCGCGAAACCACCTGTTCCATAATACCACTTATATTTTGTTTCTCCATACTTTCCCTTCATTTGTTTTTCAAAGTTTCTTTAAATCTGATATCCAGGTAAGTTGTAGTTATATGGTGTTTTCAATGGTTTAGGCTATAGGTAATTAAAAGTATTGATTTATATGTATTGTTGTGTTGGTTACTTATTAATAGTTAAGAGGTAAACTTTGTAAGTTTAAATGTTAGGGCTTCACAGATCTGATTCCGAAAATTCTTTCATTGATGGGAATCTTACTTATTATTATAAATGGTCGTCGTCGTGAGGATGAATGAATGTTTAGTTTCTCTTTCACGCAAAAACTTCTGAACGGATTTAGATGAAATTTGGCACACAGATAGTTTATAACCTGGATTAACACATAGTATGATCCCGTGGGACAATTATGTTTTTTTTTTTTTAATCCACACTTTGTTTATTCTATATATTATTTTTAGTTACTACACGATGAAAATAAGTACGAAACAACACACGGGTGCACATGAATAAACCTTCCTCTTGAATCACTCTATCTATTGCTGAAAACTGCATTAAAATCCGTTGCGTAGTTTAAAAGATCTAAGCGTACAAACAGCGGGAGCGACTTTGTTTTATACTACACTGTAATAACTTTTTAAGTACACAAAATATACTTTCGAAACAAAAAGGGGTCGAAAAAAAGGTTAATTTTGTCTATGGTTGCAAAGAGAGCTGATAAAAATTGCTATAAAACGTTTTTTTTTTTTTTAAACCTCTAACTTCTATAGTTAAGGAAAAAAAAAATTAAAAGTGTAGTACTTAGTTTTGCAGGCCAGTGTATGGAAAGACGGGCCTGTGGACGGTGAGCTATGGGCGAGCTCGCCGTCCGGGCGTCCGTCCGTCTCATGACGACAGGCCGTGTCGACAGCGCGTTCGTGTTTCAAAGAGAGTCAGCAATAGGGAAGGGGTCCGCAAGGGCCGAAGCCTGCCGGGGCTGCGGGACTGTTCGAAAGAGATACCGTGGCCCCTGAACACAAAGGGCGATGAAGGAACATGGATGGGTTTTAGTCAGTAAAAGTCTGACACTCCCTCCTGCTCCGCCCAGAGCGGGAGGAGTCATTTGATGATTCCAAATAATTGCATAAGCATAGCATAATCAGTCCATAATGTTCCCACTTTTGGGACACAGGCCTCCTCAATATGGGAGGGAATGAGCTATAATCCACCACGCGGGCCCAGTGCGGATTGGTACATGGTATTGGTGATGGTGGATTGGTACATGTCTTCGATTTTTAGGTTCTAGGACATGCCAGTTTCCTCACGATGTTTGGTATACATCTTTTTGTTTCATATATATGAATATATTCTTAAAATACTAAATGTGAATGGGCTATTTTTTAATTTTAAAATCGATGTTACATTAACTCCGCGCGCTCGGGTTATAATCTCGGGTATAAAATCGGTATGAATGATGTTCATTTTGCAAGTAGGTTTTTACAAACACTTTTACACGTCATTTTTTTTAAACTTGATGGGGCCGGTGTTTCGTACCTGACTACTCTGAGAAGAAACAGCCGAAACAAACTCAGAGCTCAGTTTCTTTAGAGTCGCATTCCTTGGCACAGTAAATCCTGGGGTTTTATGTCAGCCATGAATCTCGGGTGAAGCTGTGAACAGCACATAAACATTTAATTTACTCTTGAATTTCTGATAGGGTGAGCTGTATTAAAATACAGAGTGATACTTTGGAAAATATATATTCAGCTGCATCCGGTTAGACTGGAAGCCGAGCCCTACATAGTTGGGAAACGTAAGGAAAATGGTTTCCTTGTCACTTTGGGAGCTGACTGTACTGTACAAAAAACAAAATAAAGCATTCTGATTCTGATTCTGATTCTGAACAGTTGACATTTATGGTTGACATTGGTGGTTTGGAAGACGGAAGACGGAGCGTTGGAAGACCTCCCACTAGGTGGACCGATGACCTGGTGAAGGTTGCGGGAGTCCGCTGGATGCGAGTCGCACGGGACCGGTCAATGTGGCGACACTTGGGGGAGGCCTATGTCCAGCAGTGGACGTCTTGCGGCTGAAATGATGATGATGATGATGATTGGTGGTTTGATTATGTTATTCCCTTGTATCTAATTGTAAAATATGTATTTACTTAATTTAGTTTTAATGTTAATGTTTAATGTTATTTGTACCAATTTGATTATTCTTATAGTTGTTAATAGATTTCTTTAATTTTATAACTTTTACTGACCTAGCTAATTTGTGCTATGTAAAGTGATGGCCTGAAACACAGGTTTAAATAAACCTAGATCGGGCAGGTGTTAAATATATTCTAGTTAAAGTTTACTTTTATGCACTAATTATACCATTGTTTGAGAAATAACACTACTGCACCAAAATGTACACTTTTGTAAAACTTTTTTTTTAAATATATTATTCTTATGGTTGACGAAATGGGATTCAATGTAGGAAGATTAGAGTTGGCACACTTTTTCATATGTATCGCTCGTCTTTTGTTTAGTTGTCGAAATAGGAAAGTTACGAGATGGACCGGAGCCGTAGGTAGATGGGTTGAAAAATTATTTTTCAAAAGGCTTGGCTTCCTACTACGATGGTACGGAACCCTTCATGTACGAGTCCGAATCGCACTTGGCTGGTTTTCGTTTTGACGTGTGTAGACAAATAAATACTTCTTTCATTATGACCTACAAAAAGAGCTGATTTACAAGCTAATTGGAATAATTAAACAACTCATCTTCCTAGTTCATCGTGCTGTGCAGGGGCTGCCGCTGCGGCAGCGGAGAACCTCAAGCGGCGAAAATATAGTAACCTTATTGGTAACTATATTTTCGAGCCGTTTGGGGTTGAAACTCTAGAACCTCTAGGCCGAGCGCTCACAGCCTTTTCAAGGAAATTTCTAAACGCTTAGTTGACACTTCCCGTGACCCTAGGACTGGCTTTTACCTTGGCCAAAGTCTTAGCGTTGCCATACAGCGTGGTAACGCCGCCAGTCTCTTGGGGACATTACCAGTTGACAGCGTTCAGGAGGAGTTTTTTGACGCCATTTTTTAAGTTTTTAGTTTAAGTTAGTTAGCTTAGTTTATTATATTAGATTTTAAATTGTAAATTTGAATAAAAGACTTTTTATTGACATTGTTGTCCTATGGGTACATCACTAGCTAACTCCTTGGGGATTACAGGCATGATGATATCAAAATCTTTTGTAGTCTACAATAATCCGATCCTTCACAAAAAAAAAACATTATTTCCAATTACCCTGCGACACATACATACTCTTTAGAGAACACTTCACTGGAAATTCTTTCACGAATGTCAAAGGCTGTTCTCAATGTGGATGGGTTCTCAATCCAATTCAATACGGTCCTGCCTATTGAAGCTATTAGGCTTTTGTGCCGTTTCCCATTGTATTCTGTGAGAATAAACGGCCATGTGTGATTGGCGCAGGTTTCCAAGAATATTCGGAGATTGGCGTGAAAAGTCATAACTGGAAAATCAATTTCAAAAGTAAATTGATACGGTTATTGTTTACGATCAAAATGGTATATTTTTCTTCTTACTTTCTTACTTCTTTTTAGGGTTCCGTAGTCCTGACAAGGAACCCTTATAGTTTCGTCATGGCCGTCTGTCTGTCAAAGTCTCGGACAGACGTCTGAGGTTTTGCTAGGAGACCGTTAGTACTAGAAAACTGTAATTTTGTAGGGATGTGTATATCAATTACGCCGCCAAAGTGGTAAAATAAAAGATTGGAAAATATTTTCTTTTAGGGTAGCTCTCCTACTTGTGAAGTGGGATGAATTTTTGTTTCGTCGTCTACCCCATCGTGTGGGGTATCGTTGAATAGGTCTTTTAAAATAACTTGGGCAATATGTATAAGACGTGGAATATTTCAAGGAGATGCCCTAAGTCCTCTGTGGTTTTGCATGGCACTCAATCCACTCTCACACTTGTTAGATCAAACAGGCACGGGATTCACGCTGGACAGCAATAACACATATTACACGTTAACACACCTTATGTACATGGATGACATAAAGTTATATGCAGCTGACAAAGATGCACTTTATCAACTAGCTGATGCCACTCAACAATTTTCTGATGATATTTGTATGTCATTCGGAGTTGATAAATGTAAAATTTTGTCCATTGTAAAAGGAAAAATTCAAAATAATAGTTACACACTTCTGTCAGGAGCAACGATCGAGCCAATGGATGAACAGAGTACATACAAATACCTAGGTTTCAAACAGTCCAGACAAATACAACAAAAGATGTCGAAACAAGAACTGCTCAAAAAATTTACAAACCGCCTCAACCTTATCTTAAAAAGCAACCTTAACTCAAGAAATACAATGAAAGCCATCAACACCTTTGCAATACCCATTCTCACATACTCTTTCGGAATTATACGATGGTCAAAGACCGATATTAAAAAACTACAGCGCACTATCCATACACTCCTAACCAAACATAGAAAA
Organism: Xestia rhomboidea; assembly: GCA_963853795.1. Lineage (NCBI taxonomy): Eukaryota > Metazoa > Arthropoda > Insecta > Lepidoptera > Noctuidae > Xestia > Xestia rhomboidea. The sequence goes on from OY970784.1 coordinate 947,041, forward strand.
CACCATCCAAAATCCTGCATACAACGACTTACACTACCACGCCAAGAAGGAGGGAGAGGATTAATAGACATACACAATTTATACAACAAACAGATACTTTCACTCAGAGCATACTTCCATAACAAATCAGAAACCTCATCACTACACAAGCAAGTAACGGAGACCGATAATAAACTAACACCACTAAACCTACAAAACCGAAACACACAAATAAATGAACACATCTTAAGTACTCAACAAAAAATTGCAGCATGGTCTGAAAAAGCTCTACACGGAAGACATCGAGCCTGCCTGAGCCAGCCACACGTCGATAAAATAAAGTCGAACGAATGGCTCAAACGGGGCGAATTGTTTCCCGAGACCGAGGGTTTTATGCTGGCCATACAAGATCAAATAATAGCTACCCGTAACTACAGAAAATACATTATAAAAGATCCAAACCAAGCGACTGACTTGTGCAGACATTGCAACAATGCCTCCGAAACTATACAACATATAACAGGAGCATGCAAATCACTTGCACAAACCGATTACAAACACCGCCATGACCAAGTCGCTGCAATTATACACCAACAGTTAGCATTTAAATATAAATTAGTTTCTGAAATGATACCGTATTATAAATATAAACTAGAAGTAGCATTAGAGAATAACGATCAAAAAATTTACTGGGACCGAACTATAATAACCGATAAAACCATTCATTACAATAGACCCGACATTACCGTTCACGACAAAACCAATAAAACAGTTTATCTGATAGACATAGCAATACCTAACTCACATAATATTCAAGCCACAATATCCGAAAAGCTCAGTAAATACCAAGATCTTGCCATTGAAATTAAAACCCAATGGAAAGTACAAACTGTTCATATAGTCCCCATTGTTCTCTCATCTACTGGTATTATACCAAAATCTCTCACACAAAGCCTCAACACTCTACAGATGCCTAATCACACACTTTACATGCTGCAAAAAGCCACCATTCTCAACACCTGTCGAATTACCCGAAAGTTTCTGACATCATCCACACTATCATCCACTTTCTCTATTTAAATTTCACCTTACATCCTTGGTTCCGACCCGCGTGTAAGGTTTCTTAAGCTCTCTTAAATGAGAAGAAACATAAAGAACAACTAAATAATAATAATAATAATAATAATGTATCCATTGTGGTTTTGTCTAGCCCCATTGTGGTTTTGTCTAGCCTTGAACCCTCTCAGCACACTGCTGGAGCGTTCAGGTCTAGGCTATCTGTTGAGGAAAGATGGTCAGGTCATATCTCACCTTCTTTACATGGATGATCTGAAACTCTTTGCCCCCAACAATTTGCAACTGATGAAGCTACTGAAGGTAACAGAAACTTTCAGTAGCGCCATCAGGATGGAATTTGGTGTGGACAAATGTGCAGTCATGCATGTAAAGCGAGGAGAGATTATGGAATCCGTGGGAACCCAACTCTCGGATTCCATACACCTTAGATCCCTCTCCTCAACAGAAACCTACAAGTATTTGGGTATGTCGGAAGCGTTAGGCATCAACGTGACTGACATGAAGCAATCGTTGAGGGAGCGCTTCTTTGGCCGCCTGAATAAGGTGCTAGGCAGTCTTTTGTCAGGCGGAAACAAGGTGCGCGCCTTCAACGGTTGGGTAATGCCGGTTTTGATGTATTCCTTCGGCATACTCAAATGGACTCAGACGGAACTTGATGCCCTGGATAGGAGGGTACGCACACTGTTGACTGCAAATCGAATGCATCACCCACGGTCGTCGGTGATGAGACTGTATATCCCACGGAAGTGCGGGGGTCGTGGCTTCTTAAATGCTAAGACCCTACACAACCGTGAGGTATGCAGTCTCAGGGAATACTTCCTAGAAGCCGACGGGGAGATGCACCGAGATGTGGTCTCAGTGGACAAGGGCCTCACCCCGCTCTTCCTGGCTAACGAGAACTGGCGCAAGCCTAAAGTATTAGACACTAATGACCGCAAGGAGGAATGGCAGGGCAAGGAGCTTCACGGACGCTTTTACCGGGCCCTACATGGCCCGGATGTAGACTTCTTAGCGTCCGTATCCTGGCTGCGCTTTGGTAAACTGAAGCCGACGAACTGGAAACCGAAGGTTTTGTCTGTGCAATAATGGACGAAGTTATGATGACGAATAACTACCGGAAATACATTGTGAAAGATGGCACGGTTGACATATGTCGGGCATGCCACCGTCCGGGAGAATCGATCCGACACATTATTTCTGGGTGTTCTAGTCTGGCTAACGGAGAGTACTTGCATAGACACAACCTTGTTGCCAGGATTATCCACCAGCAACTTGCTTTGAAGTACAACCTTGTGGAATCAGAAGTGCCATACTATAAGTATGCGCCCGACCCAGTTCTCCATAATGGTAATATCACGTTGTATTGGGATCGACCTATCATCACTGACAGGACTGTTGTTGCCAATAGGCCTGACATTGTGGTGATAGATCGATTGGAGCGTCGCACAATGATTGTTGATATAACGGTCCCGCATGACGAGAACCTCGTGAAAGCAGAAAAAGATAAACAATTTAAATATCTAGATCTGGCTCGCGAGGTTGTTGACATGTGGGACGTGAGTACAGCAGTCATTGTGCCGATAGTCGTGTCGGCCAATGGCTTAATAGCCAAGAGCCTCGACCAACATCTTAGGAGGCTCTCGCTTGGCAGCTGGATCAAGGGCTTGATTCAGAAAGCAGTACTTCTGAACACGGCACGTCTTGTTAGGAGGTTCCTCTCTCAAGAGCCCTGACCACCGGCAGCTCGGACCCTGTTCCCAGCGCTGGTGGGCTACTATTTTTATATTTTTAAATGTTTTTATTTATATTGTTTTTAAATTAGGAATATTTAAAAATTTAAAAATATGTTATAGAATAAATAAACGAAATAATAAAATTTATTTACTCAAACACAGATTGTAGTAGGATACATGGTTATAGCAAAGTTCTTAGAAAATAATAATATATGTCAGGTAGATGGGCACTTAAAAAACGTCGAAAAAGGTCCACGGGTCGCGTTGGTCGTTTCCATGGAGAAGAACCGGCAAGAAACTCCATGGTTACTCTTTTCAAATCATTTGGTATTACAATATTATTTTGTTACAGCATTAGTACATAAGTATGGGGGGACAGCGCAGGCCCGACAACGCAACGTCTTCCGGTTCGCGGTCACCACTCCAGAACTTTTCGGCCCCATCGGGCATCCGTTCTGCGAGCAATGTGACCTGCCCACTGCCACTTAAGTTTGGCAATTCTTAGGGCTACGTCGGTAACCTTGGTTCTCTTGCGGATGTCTTCATTGACGGATGATTTATTAATTTAGTACTTACCACTTCCTCAAAATACTCGTATTTTACAAGCTAAATACAGAGAAACCAGTTAAATTCTCAAACAGCAAGCGTTCCAGGAAAATGGTGGGAAACTATTTAATTGTATACAAAATAATTGTGACGTACTTTTGTAATAACTACCGGCGTTTATCCGAACTTGTGGTCGGCTTCTAGTCTAGCTGGATGCAGACGAATATCTACTGCGTTAAATAGAATTAACTAGTGAATCGCAATATCTAATTAGGGTAACCATTTTTTTTTACAATTTACACTTCTATTAAAATAAATTAAAACTACTACTACTAAAACAAAAAACTTAAAAAATGGCGTCAAAAAGCTCCTCCTCAACGCTGTTAACTGGTAATGTCCCAAAGAGACTGGCAGAAGTACCACGCTGTATGGCAACGCTAAGCCTTTGGCCAAGGTAAAAGCCAGCCCTAGGGTCACGGGTAGTGTCAACTAAGCGTTTAGAAATTTCCTTGAAAAGGCTGTGAGCGCTCGGAACCCACGGCCCTAGAGTTTCAACCCCAAACGGCTCGACAATATAGTTACCAATAAGGTTACTATATTTTCGCCGCTTGAGGTTCTCCGCTGCCGCAGCGGCAGCCCCTGCACAGCACGATGATTCTAGGAAGATGGGATTTTTTTTTATTAATGACATTTATTTATTTATTTTATTTATTTATTTATAGTTAATTAAAACGGCACAAGTCCAATGACATTAATTAACATGGAATCATAAAAATAAAAATAAGCATTCAAATAACATACAATACAAAAATAAATTCAACGATGTACTATTCGTGGTTAAAATTATTAATAATTATTTAAGTAAATGGTTAAATAAATTAAATACATCGCAATGTAACATAAACTAGCATTTAACAGTGGACACCCTCGCATATTGTCTCTCACAGAACACCAGACAAGCACGCATTATCTTTCTCCATTCATCAGCAAACACATCGCATTCAGGGTCGGCTGTCAGGAGGGCGTTTAGCATCCTTAGGGTTCGACATACTGGGGATTCGGCTCTAGCAACAGATCTAGATAGCGTTGGCGCGAACAGATCATGACGGCGGCATTGACGGCGCCCCAGGTATTTGTCGGGCACAAATAGGCGGCAGAAAAGTCCGTGGAGCTCGGGGCAGTCAATACGTCCACTTAGGGTTTTACAGGCAAAGGTGAGCTGATCAACGCCCCTTCTCACCTCCAACGAATTGAAACCCAACACCCCTAGAAGATAGTTCGTTGGGTACATAAAAGGAAAGACATTGTACAGCCTTTGATACAAAAATCTCAGGAAGGTTTTCTGAACTTTCTCAAGCATCAGCGTCTGAGACGCAGTATATGGATGCCAGACACAGGCGCTGGACTCGAGCTTACTCCGAACCAAAGTGGTGTATAGAAGCTTAATAATACTGGGTTTGCGAAAGTCACGAGCGTTCCTCAAGACAAATCCCAGACGCCTGAAGGATTCCTTTGCAAGGGCAGACACGTGGTCTCTAAATGTCAGACTGTGGTCAAAAGTCACTCCTAAGTCCTTAACGGTGGTGACACGAGTGAGTACCCCCCAAATTATAATCGTATTTTATTGGTCTCACCCTCGACCATAAGTCATAACGCTGCATTTACTAATATTAAACAACAACTTGTTCGCAATGCTCCACTCATAGACGGTATCGACATCTTTTTGTAGGAGCTCGCAATCCTCCTCTGATCTGATCTGCGCAGCTAGTTTTAGATCGTCGGCATATCGTAGACATTTTGCGGATCGAATCTTACAAATTAGGTCATTGATCATGATCAGAAACAGAGGCGACCCCAATACAGATCCCTGACTCACGCCCGAGCGAGTGTAATAAGACTTCGACTCAAAGCAGCCATGCCGGACGAACTGCCTGCGATCCCGTAGGTAGTCGGCGAAGAAGTTAAGAAGGCCGGATGAGAAACCCGTAGCCCCTAACTTTGCCAAAAGCACATCGTTGTCCACTTTGTCGAACGCCTTCCGGAAATCAAAATACAGAGTGTCGACCTGCCCACCAGATTCCAGGTTACTGGATATGAAGTCAACATGAATCACTAGGTTTGAGTTCACGGAGCGCCCAGGTCGAAAACCATGTTGAGCATCAGAAAGATACATATTGGTTTGTTCACAGATGACAGTGTAAAGTATGTGTTCAAAGACCTTTGCAATGGTCGGTAAGATAGCGATAGGTCTGTGTTCCTCGACAGAGGTCTTGTCACTGGTTTTAGGGATGGGAGTAACACGTGAAGTCTTCCACAGCTCCGGGTACACGCCTGACTGAAGAGCTAGATTAAAGACATGACATAGAGGGGCTGCTAATATATTGCTACATCCCTTAACGATATACGCAGGGATGTTATCTGGGCCAACCGAACTGCAGGGTTTGAGTTTAGAAATACCCGTAACCACGTTCGGGGGGACTAAAACGGGTAGGGGGAAATTACCTCCCTCATTATTCACCGTGTTTGAATTCGGGTCCAATACTGGTGTGTCCGGCAGAAAAACGCTGGAAAAATACTCAGCAAATGCTTCAGCAGCTTTGACACCTGAGTAGACCTTGCCATCAAGCATAACGTTCGGCTCAAACCCACCCTTAGATCGCAGGTTTGAAATGTGCTGCCAGAACAGTTTTGGATTTTTGCCTAGGCTGTTTTCCACATTGGAACAGTGCAGACTATATGCCTCCTCGGTTCTCGCTCTTAATTTCGACCGCAGTAAGCTAAACTGAGCATGACATCAAACTTTACTTTAGAAACCCATGTACCTACATTGAGTCCTACCGTAAACCGTGATTTTTCATCCCAAAAAAAAGTTGTTTCCCAGCAATCTTTTACGTAGAGTTATACTTAGTTTGATGTACTATCGAGGACACTCCCGCCTGATCACCACTAAGCTAATTTTTGCTTGCACTTACAACATAGAAACGCTCTCCAGGCCCGCCCCGTTGACTTTGTATAGAAAGAATGAATGAAAACATACCGATCGGCTGAGCGCACTGACGACACACGCCAAACGAGAGTTATTATTATTTTGCGTGCCAAAGTTGACGCTTTCCATTAGGAAAGCGTCAACTTTGGCACGCAAAATAATGCGGCCAAAATAATAGGCCTATTAAGGCCTAATCTTTAAGGGGGCGGGGCTCGGCGCCTTCGCATGATTTAAGCTAAAAAAATATTAACTGATCAGGCGGAAAAGACTACTGTACCTCCTTATTCTCGCCACAAAGCGTTGCTGTGCTCCGGTTTGCAGGATACAGCTCCCGGTGCAGTTACAAGTACATGAGAAATTTCACTTTTGTCTTTGGAATGGCAATGTATCTGCGATGCCTCTGGCAGTAAAGATGTCTATAGGCGGTGGCGACCATAAAACATCAGGTGGGCCGCTTGTTAAGGCCCCTTCCACTATCACATGCGATACGACTAATAACAGTATGCCGTAAGACCTACGTCAAGCGACGCGACGCACCAAGCGACGGTTTCATTTACCCTGTATTTGTGTAGTACTGTTGGGTCGCGTTTATGTAGCCATGCTCTAGTTCCTTTTACAATAATGTTATTTAAGTGACTCGTTGGTCTACCCCTTCGAGGAACACAGCCGTCGTGTTATGTTCTGGAACATAATGTTAATCTCTGTAATTTCGAGTGTTAGTATATCACCCAAAAACGTATTTCTGTTTTCTGTATAAATGGTCAAGGAAACATTTAAATAGTGTTGCACTTGTCTTGTAAAATAGTCTGAATTGGTGCCGACAGTGTGGTGGCGCTAGTAACTAGTGATGTGCTCCTGCAGTGTCGATGTTTGGATAAAGTGAAATTATTTTAAACTTGATTATAACATCGCACTATTTCCACAAAAGGATGAGCAGAGGTGTATTAGTAGAAACACTTTTCACCAGTTTAAGTCCTTGTTTTTATTTTAATTGACATTTTATTTGTAATCTTTTAATTCAGTTTGTATTTTATATTTGTAATCTTTTATTTGAGTTGACATTTTATTTTGTCAGTAACGAGAAAACATAGCAGGATCTCTAACTATTTATAAGATCCTTAAAGAAAGAAAGAAAGAAAAAGTATTTATTAAACTCACACAGGACATAATAAAAACAAAAATATAGAATTATGGATGACAAAATTATTTAAAAAAGTAAACATGAGAAACATAACAAACAATTAAATTTGATTGGTCCTGTGCAAGGTTAAAAGGCTCCTATCTCAGCAAGGTGCTGTGACATTTTGAAAAAAAAAGTCACAGCGCTGGTATTCTGATAGGGCCCAAAGTGATGTCACGGTCAGTTATACGAAGTGTGTGTCCTTAGTGTGTTGTTGTGTGTGATGTGTGTGTGTGATCCTATGTTTTACAAATAAATAATTCTGATTTTGATTCTGATTCTTGTTGCATCTGGGCAATACTAGACCATCATCATCAGAATTTCGTCAACTAACTTGGGGTCGGCTTTCTCGTTGGTCTAGTGGTTGCAATCACGACAGCTGAGCACGAGGTCCTGTGTTCGATTCCCGGATTGGGCAAAGTGTTATGGGGTTTTTCCATTAGGAATTTCTCAGTAGCAGCCACGGAGTTTGGATTGGTGCCTGGTGGATGGCGATAGACTCGCCCCGTTACATGGGACTTAAACATAACTGGCGAAATGTGGGTGTACTATTAGGTTCACCTCTGCCTTACCCTTCGGGGAATACAGGCGTGATGTTATGTTATCCATTTTAAACTTCCAAACGACACCGGCCTGCAAAACTAAGTACTACACTTTTAAATATTTTTTTTTTCTCAACTATAGAAGTTGGAGATTTAAAATAATAAAACGTTTTAAAGCAATTTTTAACAGCTTTCTTTGAAACTAATAGACAAAATTAAACTCTTTTTCGAGTCCTTTTTGTTGCGAAAGAGTATCTTGTGTACTTAAAATTTTATTGCAATTTTAAAAGAGTGTGATACTTATTTTAATAACAAAACTATCGATACCCAGCTACATCACTATGACCGCTGGCATTTTTCCTGCAGCTATAAAGTGTCTCGGCACATTTGAGAGCAATAAAATTAAAATAATGGTGGTATCTACGGCTTTGTGTTGCATTGGGTGAAGGATTCGACTGTTTTAACGTTATTGTATGGAACAAACTGGGTTTGGTGTTATTTTATTGTGTGAAAAAAGTTGTCTTAAACAAGGTCAACATAATTTAGCTAGCGATACTCTGCAGACGGTATGGGATCATGAAAAAAACCGGCCAAGTGCGAGTCAAACTCGCGCATGAAGATTTCCGTACCATCGTAGGGGAGCCCTCTTTAATTTTTAATTATTTTTTATTATTTGTTGTCATAGCGGCAACAGAAATACACATTATAATATCTTTACTACTAGACTAGTTCACTTTGTACCACGTTCGATTTTTCTTTTTATGTAACTTATTCTGGAAGGCCCTGGTGTCTGTGATACAATCATTTTAATCATTAGTACAGGCACCAACGACTCACTTTCGTTGGAAATGCTCATTTTTATTTGTTAATGTTTTTGTGAAACTTGTATATGTGTATTTTCTGATAATAAATTATTTATTTATTGCTATTATATAAACTATAACTCTAAATAATAATAAAAATATGTACAAGTAACAACCTGTAACCGTTACAGGGCGTCAAAAAATTCGTCCACATCGCTGTCAACAGGAAAAGTGCCCAGAAGGCTGGCAGCATTGCCACGTTGGATGGCAATGCTGATTCTTTGGCCAAAAAATAGGCCCGCCCTCTGGTTACGTGAAGAGTCGACCAACCGCTTGGCGATTTCTCGAAATACTAGGTGGGCACTCGGACCCCATGGCCCTAGTGTTTCAACCCCAAACGGCTCAAACACATAATTACCAATTAAATTATTGTATTTGCGCCGTTTGAGGTTTTCAGCACCTGCAGCAGCCGCCCCAGCGCAGCCCACTGTGCTAGGAAGATGGGATGGCGCAAGGGTGTCGATGCAAGTTGCGTCCCACACCAAAGGCCTACCCAACTTCCATGGCATTATGGTCATACCATCTGGTCTCTTCCCATCGACGCGTGCCAAGCCAGTGGGTTCTAATACAGCTGGCACCCCGGCGGTGGCAAGAGCACGACGGATGAGATCATTAATGCTAGCGTGCCGCGCTATCCGACCTGCACTCTTACTGCAGGAAAGGCCATGGTGTCCGAGGCAGTCGACTGCTTCACCACATTGACAGCGATGTGGAGCCCCACAAGGAGCGCCCAAACGCAAACATGTAGCGAGCCGGAAGGTTGTGTCACCCAACAAGGTGCCTATATTAGGTGACGGTAGTGCCTGAAGCCAGAGGCCCGACTCCCACTCACCCACAGCCAGCAGGCGGGGACGCTCAGCAGTATTGGTTGACGTATTAATAAGTTTATTCCGTACCAACCTGCAGAGCGGCTCATCCCACTGTCTCTGGGAAAACTGGTTCTCGGGCCGATCCGTGTCCGGGCAAGCCACTTTCCAGGCGTCCTCTGCGTCGGTCAAGCACGGCACTTCCGAGCTAACCAGGGAGAGAGTTAAAATTTTCGTGGTTAGCTTTTCAGTGCTGTGGACAGAAGACAGGAACGCCGGTAAGCTTACACTAGAAATTTTGCGGACGCCGAGGCCACCAAAACGAATTGGTAGAGTGGCTTGCAGCCACGCTCGGTCGTCCAGGGCCACATTAAGAATGGATGTTAATGTTATGTTATGTTGTTTATTTATTTATTTATCTACATTCTGTCAAAATTTCAACTGTCTACCTATTACGGATCAAGAGATACAGCCCGCTGACAGACAGACGGACGGACGGACAGCGGAGGCTTAGTAATAGAGTCCCGTTGGTTCCGCTCCATAATTTGATGACTTTTTGGGGTTGATGACTCATTATCATCTCCCTGCTCTTGTCCCATGTTACTTGGAGTCGGCGCCACACGTTCTCCCATCTCCTCTGTCAACCGTCACGTTATCACCAACTCCTTTTTCTATTACACACAATTCATTAATCTTTTCTTTGGTCTTCGTCTCCTTATCCACCCATTCACATATACAAGGTGTAATCAACTCCTTCACGAAGCCGTCAACCAAGCATTCTGTACATCAAATGATAGAAGATTTTTGTACGAAGCTTGGACGGTCTAACTTTCGCCATTTTAATTCCAAGTTGCGGCCATTCATAAAACCACATCTTATACTTCATAGCTATCTTATACTATCTTATCTTCTTCTCGACATCTTTTAATTCGGAAACGTTACACTTAAGAAATAGTATATAGTCTCATATAAAACTTGTTTGTATTGATATCAGCTATCGATTGATATGAGTTGTATGCCTGGCCGCTATTTTGAAAAAATAATGAAAACCGCGGAAGTTGGGCCGGCGATTTAATTCAAACCCCTTTATTGATGGAAAAAGACTTTTTTTGGGTAAATAATCACGTTCTACGGCAAGGTCAATGTGATTGTGAAAGTCAATGTGTCACTAATAAAAAAACGTTTTTATTAAAAAAATATAAGGTAAATGTTTACAGTTTTTCTTAAATCTATGTCAAGTTCACCCATGCTTTGAGCCTGAACTAGGTAATCCTGTGTTTCAGGCGATTTGAGGTAACATTAATTGATTAAATAATCATATGTCATATTAATAATATTGGTAACAATGTAAAAGGTATATAAAATTTTTACTATTTTAACTTAGCAAACTAATTTAAAAAATAACAATAATGTGGACAATATTTACTTTAGCACAAGTAATAACTTCTCTGTATCTTCATAGGACATAGTTTGAAGAGCTTCCTTGAAGATTTTCTTGCAGTTATTGTGATTTAAGGAGTAGATGCTTCCTTTTTCATTAAGCCTGTTATAGAGTAGCGGTCCGAGGTACATATAAAACTTGGCTGTGAAAGCGTGTTTTGTACTTTTTTGAGGGCAACTATATCTTTCCGTCTTTTTTTTTTGTGAATTCAGTGCTGTATGGAAGTGCTGCGTGTTGTTTTAGTACAGTGCTCATAATAAATAACTGTCGAACTGTTAGTACTTCACAAGATTTATACAGGAGGTTAGTGGGGAAAGGGAAAGGGCGGCAAGTAGCCACCTTGAGACTCAACACACTCACACTGAAACCCAACCACTGTTATGTAGGTGTCTGTTAATGGCTTTTATTGAAGTAATCGATCAAATAAGTATCATCATCATCATCATCATTTCACCCGCAAGACGTCAACTGCTGGACATAGGCCTCCCCCAAGTGTCGCCACATTGACCGGTCCCGTGCGACTCGCATCCAGCGGATTCCCGCAACCTTCACCAGCTCATCCGTCCACTTAGTGGGAGGCCAAGCTACGTCTAACAAATAAGTATTTTTGTACTTATTTACTCGATCAATCATTGTACTGACAGTTAGACGGACTAGTTATTACTTAGGCCTAGAATATCATGTTACTGTTTGACTGGAACGGTGAAGGAAAACATCGTGAAAAAACCAGCATGTTTGTAGAACAGAAATTACAAAGGCATGCGGCGATCTGCTTTACCCGCAAGGTAGATTACTGCAGCTACCCCTAGAGAAGGAATGTGTGCGGTGAGAAGGTCATACCATAATTATCTTGTTTTTTATTTGTATATTTTTTTGTTTGTTTTACTATGGACACTTTACCGTTCACATCTTGCTACATTGTTCTCACATAATATACCATCTCAACATGAATGATGTGACCAAGATTTTCTAACAATATTCTGATTTAAAAGAGTGTCAATGGAGTTTCTTGCCCGTTCTTCTCCATAGAGATCTACGCTAGGGAATGGGCAACTACAGTACTTTCACAGTTTTTATGCCTTGTGACTGGGACTGTAGCTACATTTAATTTTCATCTTTGTTTCGACAATTCAAAAGTGCCTGTAACTGGCCTGCTTGAAATAAATGCTTTTGATTTTGATTTTTGATTTTGATACGCAGATTTTCTTATAGACTGCCCCGTTGTCTACAAGCCGCAAGCGCGCCTGCTGGGCATGAGATCAATTGGGTTGGAGCCCTCTATATATTACACCAGCGGACGTCACGCGGTTTTACCCGCGTAGTTCCCGTTCCCGTGGGAGTACGGGGATAAAATATTGCCTATGTTACTCAGTAAAGACGTGGCTTTCTAATGACGAAAGAATTTTTAAAATCGGTCTAGAAGTTTTTGAGTTTATTCATTACAAACATCCACACACAAGAATACAAATCTTTCCTCTTTATAATATTAGTGTAGATGGGAATTAAACATAGCTGACGAAATATGAGTGTACTTTTAGGTACACCTCTGCCATACTCTTCGGAGATTACAGGCGTGATGTTTGCTTCTAAAGTCTAGGAGAACGATGCTATAACATCGTGGTTTCTTTGACATACCTATGCAAATAAATTAGCATGTATTTGAAGCCACAACTTTGTGATATGTTTGTGATATGTATGTCTGTTCATCCTTCACCGACTATAATGTGGTCAGTCTCCAGTCTAGCCAGATTCAACTGAATATGAATATCTAACATTTCTAATGCATGATGACGTCATGTGAGTTCTAATCCCTACTTAGTGTTTGTACAAGTCACAAATATGGCTGGCTTTCTGTTTTATTGAAACTGACATTTTGTAGTGTTTTTCTTTATGGGGTGTCAGAGTTTTCAAGCCTATAGGCTTGGCTTTGCATGTCATGGAGAAATATCTCTCAGGCCTGCTGGTTCCACGCGATGTTTTACTTCACCGAAGCAAGTGATAATTATAAAAAAAAAAATTGTTAGCCTGTTCTGTTCATTGCTGGGCCAAGGAAAAGAGCAAATGGAAGGAATTGGGGGAAACCCAATTCCTTCCATTTGATCTTTTACCGGGAAAATAAAACTACAATACTCACATAAATTACTTTCTAAAATGCCACAGTACCTAAATAAATGAGAAAATGAATTGTAATGACTTAAAACAAAATCTGTTCCTGGCCTACAAAAATAAATACTACCTACCTTGGTAGTACTTTTGACTTTTCATTGTCTCTGTCACCTCTGAACATAAAAAATTTTCATGTCGTGTTATATTTTCATAATTTTATGTAGTAAAAATATTTTCCTAACTTCATTGTAAAGTTTGTAAATTGTACATAAATTGTCATGTATATAGATTGCACCTAACTCCGAGTTTTTATTCCTGCTCTCCAATCAACGATCGCCCCGGTTGCTCAGCGCCTTCCATATATTGAGAGCTAGGCCCGCCATTCGCGCCTCGACTGCGCCTGATACCATGCAGGTTTTTGTATCAGAGTAAGCAATTTCGTTCCAAGCAAGATATTTGAGTTTTCTCTTGTCAGTAAACCTTTTTTTAATACTTTAGTTTTAGATATGAAGGACATCTTCAGTTGAAAAATCTGTAGAACATCTAGCAGAGACTATACAAGCATAATATTTCATCGTTTATTTATAAATCCAACATGGTGGCCTAGCTCCTCTCGGTCGAGGGATATCAAATAAAAAGCCACTTCGCTTCAAATGCATCGGCTCTATAACTTATTTTCATACGGAGCTAGGGCTGGCACAAGGGGAAATCGGGTTTTATAATACTGTTGTGTTTTCTGGAATTACTTTTAGTTTATTTGATAGTAAACGTACGACTTATGAACGATGGATGGACTTTGTGAAAGATGATATGGCAAGAAAGGAGGCGACTGATGAGATGACGAGTAATAGAGAAGTTTTGAAGAAGGATATATACTGCGTCTACCCCAAATTAATTGGGATAAGGGTAGAAGAATAATGATGTTGAAAATGTACAACAAAATACGTAAATATGGCCGTTTTCAAAAATGGTACGCTCATATTTATTCAATCTGGCAGGCAATATGTGACTGACGACGATTGGATAATATTATCTGTAGGTACTAATATTATTAAGAGGTTATATTTATTTGTTTGTTTGTACCGAATAAGCTCTGAAACTACTGGACCAATTTTAACCACTGTTTCACCAATAGAAAGCTAAATTATAATGAAGTAACATAGGCTATAAATTATATTTACATCATGCAAATTAGCCGAGCTTACACAATTTTTGCGGACGAAGAGCTAGTTATTCATAATTAGGTTTTTTATGTTTTTTTTTTTTTTTAATGTGCAATACTATGCATGATGATCTTCAATTTCCACATTTAAGTATATTGATTAATTATAATATTTGTATACTATAACCACATTATGAAACTGATCATTGTAAAATGTATTAGTTAGATATTAGGTGTGAAATAAAAGGCTTTTTTTATTTTTATTTTATTTATTATGTTTATTATACACCCACAAAGACAGACACCTGTCGTAAAGATGGATCAATTTTGTAATGTTTGACTAGAAATATGTAACATCATTTTCTGATAGTGGGAGGGCGGCAGCTAATTAATCAAGATAAAAAAGTTTTTTTAAATTGTGTGGCAACCCTACACTCTCCCTTCGTCCGCTCACAGACCGAAAAAGAAAAAAGTTTTTAATGTGACAATTTTACCTCCAAACGAGAGATAAAAGATATTTATATAAACAAAGATAAAAAGATAGCGAAACAAAAAGTTTGACCGTTCAAAAGATAAGGGTTTCAAATGGAGGGTACTTGTATATTATATTGTTTTTAAGTAATGTTTCGTGTTTTTGGGGGTATTTGAATAAGTTTCGGTACTCCCGGAGTATTTACAGAAAGATATTGAATTTGGAGTGAGTGACTAGCCAATATTTATGAAATAACTAGCTTAAGGCTGGGGCATCTGCTAAATTAGGAACTCTATTTGTGGTGGTTCAAACTTCGTTTGAAATACTGTTAGAATAAAGTTCTAATCAGCTTGCACTACACAGTGGTTGTTACGTCAGTCACTGCGTGCCGAATAGAGCGAAATGAGTGATTTTTTGCGATTTACATAAAATCTATTGATAGGACTAAAAAATAAAACACTATCATGCTAATATGTTGCTTGTGGAATTTTTTCCAAAAAAATCAGAATGATCGCATGTATTTTAGTATGGTTTTACTCGTTATAAGATATTTTAGAGATAAGTTTGTGATTTTTTTATCGAGTAAAATTAGTTGTATTTTGTTTTCATAACACTATCATACTAGCATATATCCTGAAGAATATCATATATTTTTCTGGTTTTGTTTATTGCAGTGAATCATATGCTTTTTTGCATTATAAAACTTGCGTTTACCTCCTGTAGTCCCCTTAACAGTAGTAAGACTAACCATGGAGTTTCTTGCCGGTTCTTCTCCATGGAAACGACCAACGCGAACCGTGCACCTTTTTCGACGTTTTATAAGTGCCCATCTAGGCTTATGTAAAATAAAATATTTTGATTTTGATTTCTTACGCGAGCGAAGCGTTAAATTAGAATTTGACAATAAATTCGGGTTTTATTCTGCTTGTTAATATAATTCAATCATGATTCGAAAGACACGTGGCGCCATCTATTATCATAAGTACGTTATTGTTGTTTCTCTCGGGAACAGTACTCTTTTTCGGGATGAAAGGTGTCCGTTCCTGTACACCTGACAACGTGTATGCAACATTTCAGGATGATCGAATGGAAAATTTAAAAAATAAACATGAGATAAATAAAATTTGATTGATTGAAAGGCTCCTATCTGAGCAAGGTGCTGTGAAATTTTAAAAAACACACACACTTTACACAACACACAAACATACTAACACACACTTACACTACATATACTTAATATACATATAAACATCCATGACTCAGAAACAAATGTCCATGCTCATCACACAAACATTTGTTCCTACCGGGATTCGAACCCGGGACCCAAAGAACATAAAGCAGCGTCACTACCGCTGCGCCATTCAGGTCGTCAAAACATTAAAATACGCAAGGAGTCTTCAAACAAACTCCGTAGGGAGAACTTCCCACAATATGTTTAAAAGCATTATACCATTTGTATGCTAAGTGCCTGAATTTCGTGAGTTAATATTTAATATACCTTTCAACAATATTGAGGTAGGTTGAGCCTCGTTGGTCTTGCGGTGATAAGCAACTGCTAAGCATGAGGTCCTGGGTTCGATTCCCGGGTCGGGCAAAGTGTTATTGGGTTTTTCCATCAGGAATCTCCCAGTAGCAGCCATGGAGTCTGGATTTACGCCAGGTTTGATGGCAATAGGCTCGCCCCCTATTA
Organism: Xestia rhomboidea; assembly: GCA_963853795.1. NCBI lineage: Eukaryota > Metazoa > Arthropoda > Insecta > Lepidoptera > Noctuidae > Xestia > Xestia rhomboidea. The sequence continues at coordinate 963,624 of OY970784.1, forward strand.
CATGAGACTTGAAGATAACTGGCGAAATGTGGGCGTGCTATAGAGACCTACCTCTATCTAACCCTTCGGGGTTTACAGGCGTGATGTTTTAGGTTATGTTGAGTAACAAAAGTGGATGAGAATTACTAGGCGTCAAAAAATTCGTCCACATCACTACTGTCAACGGGGAAAGTGCCCGACTACGGCGAAGCCAAAAAGAAGGGTTTTGATTTTAATAAATACAGTAATAAAATCATTTAATTCGAGTATCACAGACTAGTAATAGAAATCACACATGTTCATACAGTCACATTACATACACAATATTTTCAATTTGTAACAATTTCATTTACTAAATAAATTCAATAAAATTAAATACACAATAACAATAAAAACACTAAAAAATAATAATCATAACCAACTTAACAAATTTACAATAATAATAATATCGCTGGACATTAACACACAGCGCCATCTAGTGCCACATTAAGCAACGAGGCTTGTGTCGTGGACACCAGATAGTTGATATACTACATAGATACTTTTTGTTTGTAAATACATACTTATTATACATATAAACATTCATGACTCGGAAACAAATGTCCATGCTCATCACACAAACATTTGCTCCAACCGGGATTCGAACCCGGGACCCTAAGAACGTAAGGCAGCCTCACTACTGCTGCGATATTCGGATCGTCAAATTTACATAATAAAATCAGGTCTCTCAGTCGCATCAGCCTGCCACATGACGCATGCAACAGTGGGAGATGACGGAGCAATCAAGCCTTCCCGCGAGCGCGGCCAGCATACTATGCAGGATGCTATGTATTTTAGCAGTCTATGTATCTATGTTCCTCCGTAGCGCCTAAACTATTCATCCAATTTTGATGAATGGTGTCAATAGATTAATTGTTATGGCCCGGGTAACATAGGGTACATTTTAACCGACTTCAATAATAGGAGTAGTCGATTTTATCTTGTAAACCTCGAATTAGAGCGTGATTTTTCAGTAGTCAGGTTTTTAGTGGTTTTAAAACACACAAATTCTTGTTTGGCCATATAATCATTCACACAGTCGATCCATCGTTTCTTTGGTCTTCCTCTACTCTTATATCTCTCCATATGCATACTTAAAACGAGGACTTAGAATGTATAATTTTCATTCTGCACGTTGCTGCCCCGGAGAAAAAATACAATACCGTATGACATTCTGCTTGTTGTTGCATTTACACCATTCGACTCAACGTGGAAAGTAGCAAATCCAACAGCACGCTCAATACACGTTACGACATTTAAAATTTTCCACAGTCGATCTTTCAATGATTATGCCAGAGATCTCAACTTCGTTTCAAAGGCTTCCACTTTGAAAGTCCACTTGAAGTCTGACTTCAATATGAATGAAACATGAAGTTCTTCCGTTCACTCCTAACGATGGCATTTGCATAGAGCATAGACAATAGATGCAGTCTACATCAATGTTAGACGTACTTCGAGTTAATCTAACTTATGGTTCTGTAGTAAAATGCCTCGGACATGAGCGCTGGGATTTGATTCCCATTTTTAGTTGAGCATTTAGTTTTTACATTAGGAATTTGTCAATAGCACGTATCTCAATTTGGGTATATATACGTCTCGTCTGGTAACTTTCCCGCTTCGCCAACTTAACAAAATACCATCACTAAAGTCCCGTTTCGTTTCTATTTTGATCTTCTTACGTTGAATTTCGTTTCGTCGACTTTTGAGTTTATTAATTCCCGTTTGGTAAACTTTATGTTCGGGAAGTACAGTTAGGACTCAGGAGAACTACTAAGAAAAACCACATTTACTATTCATTAAACAGTTTTTTCCAATCCAGAGAGGACTGGCTATCTTTGAAGGAGGCCTTTACCTGCAGAGAAGTACTAGCAGACGACTAAATATTTATCTAGAATCTAAACTAACAACTAGATTTAAGAACTAAACCTAATGTACTAACAAAAATTGTCATATTGAAATAAAAATTCAAGTAAAATTTAAACTAACATCTTAAATTAAGAAACTTTACTACTAACAAAAATACTTAAAAATAAAATGGAATCTAAGAATCTAATGTTTTGCTAGAAATAAAAGGCTTTTTTTGTATAAACTGTTTTTTATTTTTAACTTGGCAACAAGGTAAGTACACAAAAATAAATCATCCTTTGTACCCAGTTAAAGGCAACTTGATGTCTGGACTTTTGGTCGGTTGATGGCAATAGGCTCGCCTTTATTCCGTCCGACTTAATATTACCGGCGAAAGGAATCGAAATCACTTCCAACTTTTAAAAGACTATTAAAACACCACCTAAATCACTACATAGTATAAAACAAAGTCGTTTTCTCTGTCCCTATATCCCTATGTATGCTTATATCTTTAAAACTACGCAACGGATTTTGATGCGCGTTTTTTTTAATAGATAGAGTGATTCAAGAGGAAGGTTTTAGTATATAATTTGCGGGCGGGCGAAGCCGCGGACATCAGCTAGTAATGTATAAATTGTAAGTTTTTGCCGTTTTTCATTACTTAATTTTAGTTTATTACCAAGCGAAACCGTCGTCTATCTTAATTATTATGTGTTTAATCATAGAAGTGTATAATTGTATTCTTTTTGAGCGAAATAAATTTCTTAAACCGTAAACCGAAATGTGGGTGAACTTGTGGTACTTAGGCGCACCTCTGCTTATCGTATCACGGATAGCCGGGGTGATGTTATGTGAACTCATGCAATATTTTTTCTGTATACAGTGCATTCGTTAGACAACAAAGCTACCTGTATTTATTTACAGCAAATGTTCTCGTTTTGTTTGTTATTTAAATAAAACGGACGAAACTGCGGGCGGACTAGAGAATAAATATAGTATAGTCTAGCGTAAACTGTTAGTGAATACAAATACAGGTGTTATGTACGTTTTACTGGCATTTTTGTACCAATATAACGTCAAACTCAAACTCAAAGCATTTTTTTCAATTATACCATTATTGAATGTCAAAAAAACAAAAACAAGCGAAGCTACAGTCTCAGTCACAAGGCATAATAACTTGAGAAAGTACTGTAGTTGCACATTCTAAAGCGTAGACCTTTATGGAGAAGAACGGGCAAGAAACTCCATGGACACTCTTTTCAATAAAAATATTGTTACAAAGTCTTGGTTACATCATTCATGTTGAGATTATACATAAATGTGAGAAATGTACGTATCCTTCGGAGCTCGAGGCTAAATTATATCAGCGACCCGGATCGAGGTTTAGGTGAAGCCGCGCTTGGCTTGGGTGATCCGTGGAGTGGTGACCACCGATTACATGCCGAGTTTCCTCGGTCCTCGGAAAGCACACTAATCCGTTGGTCCCGGCTGTCATTTATAGATCTTTGACAGTCGTTACAGGTATCAGAGGCCTGAAAAGTCTGACCGCCAGTCTTACCAAAGGGTATCGTATTACCTGATACTAACCTGGTTGTGGAGGTCAGATAGGCAGTCGCTCCATGTAAAATACTGGTTATTTACCTGCATCCGGTTAGACTGGAAGCCGATCAACATCGTTGGGAAAAGGCAAACAGATGATGATTACAGTTTGTTTTAGTGGCCATTTATGTTTTTCACTGACCAACCTACAAACATAACTTATAACATAAACTGTTTGTGACATAGTGAGTTCAGGCCGCCACGAAAACCAATAATTTTAAATAATTTCGGTTTCAAGTAGATTTGATAATATAATGGTACAATTTATATTTGTATCCGCCTTAAAAAGTGAATTATTGCTATTAATGTAGACAAGGAGAAAAAATTACTTAAGCAAAAAAAAATAATATGGCCCCCCATTCTTATGCAGGCCCTATATCTCTATATATGCCCTATGTCATTTTTTTATAAGATAGATTTTTTAGAATGATCAGGAGTTCTGCTATTGGCCATTTTAAAGTTATCCATGCGTTGCCGGACACCCTGTATACAAGAACCCAACAACAACTGTCGGCCAGTGGCCCACCAGACACAACACCCGTCTGCTCGGAGGATCCTCCCTTTTCCACGGGGGCTGAAGAGCTTTACACCCTGTCCTTCATACCCAAAACATGTATTTATTAAAAGCACATCAAGTTGAAATCCCTCTGGAAAACAGCGAACGTGACGAAATACATATAATTTTATTAAAAACTTGTTCTATGTTACGGCTGACTATCATCAATATTTCATTAAATAGAGTGTGTCACCTCCACTGAATTATATATGGACGGCAAATGTAATAAGTGGTCGCCTCTGGGATCTGTCGCGAGGATGAAAAACATCATATTACATATTTATCACTAACTTTTGCCTGCAACTTCGTCTGTTTGTATTTTTACAACATAACATCACACCTGTAATCCCTGAAGAGTTAGGCAGAGATGTACCTAATAGTACACCCACATTTTGGAAGCATACAGTAGGTATGCAAGCAAGCATGCAGCATGCAAGCGAGCAAGCATGCAACATGCAAGCGAGCAAGCATGCAGCATGCAAGCGAACAAGCATGCCGCATGCAAGCGAGCAAGCATGCAGCATGCAAGTGAGCAAGCATGCTGCATGCAAATGAGCAAGCATGCAGCATGCAAGTGAGCAAGCAACATGCAGCAGGCATGGTTTCTGTCATGGCTCCGGCGCTGCGGGGCTCCGGCAGTCCCATGCGAGCTTATCGTTGCAGATGTGTCTAACGCTCACCACCGCAGCTTCGGCTAGCTGGCCTATTGCCATCAACCGGGCACAGATCCAGACTCCGTGGCTGCTACTGAGAGATTCCTGATGGAAATACCCAATAATACTGCCCGATCCGGGAATCGAACCCAGAACCTCATGCTCAACAGTCGCGCTTGCTAGCACTAGATTAACGAGGCAGACAGTGTATCTTTACCCGACTACGGTGGAGCCAAAAGGAAGGGTTATGATTTTAGCAGTCTATATATATTACTAGCCGATGCCCGCGGCTTCGCCTGCCCGCAAATTATATACTAAAACCTTCCTCTTGAATCACTCTATCTATTAAAACCCGCATCAAAATCCGTTGCGTAGTTTTAAAGATATAAGCATACATAGGAATATAGGGACTCACTTTTTTTGCACACAATTTTTGTTATTTCACAATACAATCAGCGTATAATGTCCTCAGTTTCCCACTGCTGGACAACAAGACACTTCTTTATATGAGAGAGTGGGCTTCAATCCATAGATGTCACATGTCTTCGAATGTTTGGTTCTAGGGCATGCCGGTTTCCTCACGACGTTTTAATACCGTTTTAAGAGCAGTGATGTCGAAATAAATTAATCAAAGTAGGTAATGCGCCTGTCTGGGTTGAAACCCACAACTTGTCAGTTGATAGTTATTTCATGATTTGTTAAACTGTCTATTTTGGTAACGATCGATTCAGTGTCGTGAACAGGTAACAAGTTACTGTCACATATATAATTGATGTAAAAGTACCCATAACCTTCTAGTTACGGAGATTTTGGGGGTCAAAGTTCCAACTTTTTGACAAGTTTTTTTTTTTTTTATTACAAGTTTTTAATGTAAGACTTTTACTTTAAACACGTCCACGACCGTACTATTCAATCCATGCATCAGCACAATGTTTTGTGTGCGTTACATTGAGTTCTACCACAAAACATGATTTTTCACCCGAAAAAAAAGTGGTTTCCCAACAATATTTTTTGCGTAAAGTTACATAGTTTGATGTACAGAATGCTTCGTTGACGGCTTCGTGATGAGGTGGTTTACACACAGTATACCACTGCTTACACCCTCAATAGACTACCAGAAATAATGTTGCGTTGTATCTGTCCCATTTATTTCCTGTTTCCTGCAGATATTATTGATATGGCCACTCTGTTGCTATTAGTTATTCATAGAGAGAAGCGACGCGACACGAGGCCACGTCAAAATAGATAAATGTACGGCTTTTTATAACTCTGTTGGGGTAGGCGGAGGCACGACAATTTTTTATAGTTTTGTTCCTATCCTACCAATCATTATTCCCCTGCCCTTATCCGAATTTATTTGTGGTCGGCGCAGCATGTCTTCTTCTTCCATACTTCTCTATTACTCGTCATCTCATCAGACACCTTTCTAGCCATATCATCCTTCACACAGTCCATCCACCGTTTATTTGGTCTTGCTCTACTATTATAGCCTATATCTACATTCATACTCAACATTTTCCTCATTCCTCCTCATCACATGTCCATGCCACGACAACCGATTACCACACAACTTATCAGTCACCGGCGCCACTGTCAGACTTCCTCTTATGTACTCATTCCTTATTTTTTCCATTCGCGTTACACCGCTTCATTTCTTTAAACCAACTAATAAAAAAAATACCTTTCAAGGTTTGAGTGCTATGTATACTCAATGGCTATATCTTGCCCGTTCTTCTCCATAGAGATCTACGCTAGGGAATGGGCAACTACAGTACTTTCACAGTTCGTGACGTCAGAACTAGCTTAAAATTATACCATGGCGTGACGTATTGAGAATTTTAAAAGTGTCATATCTTCGTCAATTTTTGTTTACGTAACAAAAGAAAAAACACGGGTCAAATATTTTTTGATAATCTAAGTGACGGGCTAATTAGATTTTTTTTTGTCGTCTCGCCTAATCTATTTAAAAAGTTACTGCAATTTCAAAAGTGTGATACTTAGTTTTGTAGGCCAGTGTAATTATGGTAGAGTCCTGTGCCTATCCCTTACGATAATACAGGTGTGAAGTAATAAAATAATCGACTCCTAATTTAATTTGCTAACTAAGCTGTTTTTATAGCAGAAAATATCGAGAACGAAATTTTTTAAAGCTAAAAGTTGGCTCCGCAAGTTTAGCTTAAGCCCGCTTGTTTCAAGTGGTTCGATAGCTCATTTACAAGTTTCAATAAAGTCTAAAAAATGTTGTACCCGGGTAACGGTAATAGGCTCGCCCCATTTCACATAAGACTTAAACATAACTGGCAAAATTTGGGTGTACTTAGTACTATGTATGTAATCATGCCGATCCGTGTTGCACCCCTTATGTTATATTGAATAAGGAGTCACTCAGTTGATGGTCTAAGACCCCAGGGCCGCCAGACCTTACTTATTTTCTCACGAACAAAATGTGTGGCATCAAGTCGTGTTAGTATGTACTGTGAACGTATGCATACCTGCTAACTTGTGCCGACGGACAATTTTTAGATATTAGTTGCCAAAGTTGCGTAAAAATAATATTATTTTTTCTTAAAGCGCGAGTGCTGATTTTTTAATATGTTGTAAAGAAGATTGTTAAAAAAAAAATATTAATAACTCTGCCAGATGCTTCAGGTCGGCAGAAATTTCTGACAAGCACTTCGAAGCACGAAAAAAAAAAAAATGTGATTTTACCGATAGTCTGATACTTAATTTTTATATTTGATACTCAGGTAATCACTTCAGTACTTATTTTGGTGTAAGTAAGGTCTGGCAGCCCTCGCATCTTGCTCTATGAGTCTAGAATTCTAGATTGAAATAGCTCAGACTATTTCAGAGCCTAGATCGATTAGCTCACAAGCTGTGGTAAGCTTTAACTGGTTCACTGTTTTAGACTTTCACGGTTTTTCACTACACTTAAAGTACTTACGGGATGATATCCGTGATTTTGATTTTGTTCGATGAGCTCCCGATATTTCGACGCTGTTGCAAGCATCATGATCGCGGGAATACTGAAGAGGTATGCGGGTGGGACGAAAATTATATAAAATAATAATAAAAAATAATAATAATAAGAATATCGGGAGCTCATCGAACAAAATCAAAATCACGGATATCATCCCGTAAGTACTTTAAGTGTATTAACTGGTTCAGTTTACGATTGGAGGACAATTTTTCACACAGTCTATCCCTATCCTATCCTAAGTAATATTATTAATGCGAAAGTTAGTTTTGTTACCTCTTCTCGCCTAAACCTACCACTGAACCGATCATCCTGAAATGTTGCATACACGTTGTCAGGTGTACAGGAACGGACATAGGGTACCTTTCATTACGAAAAAAAGTACTGTTCCCGAGGGAAACAATAATTACGTTCTTATGATAATAGATGGCGCCACGTGTCTTTGAATCATGATTGAATTATATTATTAGAAAAACTTTGTTAGTGTTTAATTCGGGCAAAAGCTAGTATAAATACATAAATATCGCTGGACATTGCACACAGCGCCATCTAATGCCACACTAAGCAACAAGGCTTGTGTCGTGGACACCAGATAGTTGATATACTACATATAATATACTGTTTAAAATAAACATCCATGACTCGGAACCAAATGTCCATGCTCATCACACAAACATTTGCTCCAACCGGGATTCGAACCCGGGACCATAAGAACGTAAGGCAGCCTCACTACCTCTGCGCCATTCGGGCCGTCGAATTTAGTACGTGTATATTTCGCAACCAGCATGCGTGTATGACTTGATTGAATGTAGTCACACGTCATTCGCAATGTTGTCGCAAATCAGCTTTCAACGGAATGCATATGAAATTATTGGTAAACAGCTGGATAAGGGCCGCACAGAACCGGGAATGGGGGTGATTCCGGGCTGATATGATGATGATCATAAATGTATAAAAGTATATTCGGTACGTTAACAAATATTTTATTTGTTGTCTGTCTGACGAACTGTCTGTTTGTTCCGACTAATCTCCGAAACAGCTAGACCGATTTTGACGGGATTACGTGCAGATATAGCTGATGTTATAAGGAGTAATGTATGGTACTCTTATTTAAAAAAAGGATTAGGGTTCCGTGCAAAATAATTAAAACCCTTGAAATTGATAGCAAAATCCGATTCAAATATGGATTTAATATACTACTAATATTATCAATGCGAAAGTTTGTAAGGATGGATAAATGTATTTGTTAGCTCTTTCACTAAAACTACTAAACGGATTTGGATGAACTTTGGCCCACAGTTAGTTTATAACCTGGATTTAGACACAGGGTACTTTTTATCCCGGTAGTACGATCCCGTGGGACATTAAAGAACTCCACGCGGGCGAAGCCGCGGACACACGCTAGTAGAGAATAAAAGTTTGTACAAAAAACCATTATCAAAGTGAAAACTTCTTTAGGCGCGTTGAACGTCATCGTTCGTTTGTCTCGCTAAAACTCGAGAACGGCTGGGCCGATTTAGCTGATTTTCATTTTGAGATGTTTGTTGTAGTCCAGGGAAGGTTTAAACATTAAGAAAATATGGAAAAATTGCGAGGAAGCAAAAAAACAACAATTTAATTTTCCCATATAAACTGTTCTACCTACTTTCCTGTCAAACATTTGACGTTCGTCCCTTCGGTACGGTAGACTCGGGTCCAATCAATTTGCATCACGTATTAAATTAAGGGTTTTGAATCGACAACATATATATGCACATTACTCGGATTATCGTGTATTTAAAGTTTAAATTAGACATTAACACTTCTTTACAAACCAAAAATAAGTCTAAAATAATACTTAATCTAATAGCTCGACGCGACGATACAATTCACGAGTTAATTAGTTTTCACTTTTATCGGGAGTCCCCAAAGACTGCTCGGCATTGTTTTTTTTTTGTCGATGAGAGATTTACAGCGTACCTACAGTCTATAGAAACCCAAGTTATAACGACCCTTACAAACTTGCCTCATAAAAGTTAGATCGGACAATAAATACGACTCAATCCCAATCCGGTCACCGGCGTCCGGCCGGACAGCCGCGTCCAGCGTCCGGTGTCCGCCTACCGACCGGAATGAACCACGTTCAGGGGTTCCAAATACATTAATAAGTTTTCTGGAGAAACAAAAAGATGAACATTCCGGAGTTTTCGTTCTTTTGAATTTTGCATGATGGTTTTGTTAAGCGATTTTACATAGAAATATACAGGATGGAACATTGACGCACAAAATTTAACGGTTACCACGAATTTAGCACATCATTCTGGACCACACACATATATTTGACGACCCGAATGGCGCAGCGGTAGTGAGGCTGCCTTACGTTCTTAGGGTCCCGGGTTCGAATCCCGGTAGGAGTAAATGTTTGTGTGATGAGCATGGACATTTGTTTCCTAGTCATGGATGTTTATATGTATAATAAGTATGTATTTACAAACAAAACGTATCTATGTAGTATATCAACTATCTGGTGTTCACGACACAAACCTCGTTGCTTAGTGTGGCACTAGATGGCGCTGTGTGTAATGTCCAGCGATATTATTATATATATATTATTTTAAGCTACTTTTCTACACGTTTTAACCATGTCACTTTAGTAGGAAATAGTTGTTTTTATATAACCGATAAATAATTTCAATGGGGGTTAAACATTATGTACTGAATACGTGATAACCGTTAGTGCGTCGGTGTGATCCCACCTTGTATTAATCAGGGTTCGTTATTGTCATAATAATTATTGTCTTTGATAATTGTCACGATAATTATCCACACTGATTCATAACCTGATCGTGACTTGATTACTTACTTTTTTTCATTTTTTTCTATGACGCGGAATGTCGCTAACACACGTACCTACGTGTGTTAGCGACATTCCGCGTACAAAATTACATTTTATGGTTTTTTTATTAGGTATCAAGATAATCATCATCTGCCTAGCCTAGGCTTCCAGTCTAACCGGATGCAGCTGAATACCAGTATTTTACATGCAGCGACTGCCTATCTGACCTCCACAACCCAGTTAGTACTGGGCAATACGATACCCCTTGGTAAGACTGGTTGTCAAGTGTCATGTGTTTTTCATATTCATATTCATTTATTTGCGTTCCACAAGGTAAAAACATGGTGTTAACAAAAAGGCTTAGAGCTAAGAGCCGTTGTAGACCCTGTCAGGGCACAGCAAAATCAATTTCCTAAAAGCTAGAGATTAAAATATACATGAAACCAAATAAAATGTCAATATACTTAAAGTTGGGAGTTAAAAATGTCAGACGTACACAGCCAAAAATTAAAAGTTAAAATATACATGAAAACTAAAAACTAGATAATTATATTTTACAAAAACAATAACATACAATTTTTGGGCCACTGACTAAGTACCTGTAACGACTGTCAAAGATCTACATGACAGATAAATTATCAATGATAGTTATCACTTTGAACTCTGCTTACATTATAATTATTATGTAATTTATGAACCGGTACTGTTGCTTTCACTCAATTTTATTTTAGAAACATAAATTATTTTAATTTTCAAATCAATGGAAATTACGGACTTTTTACAATTCTCCCGCTTTCCGGCTATTAAACTAATCAATTCCGGGCATGCCCAAAATAATCCTGCCGAATGGCAACCCTAGCCACGATGATATTTGAAGCTGTATCTCTAATTGATTTCCAAGTTATTAGTAGAAATTGTTGTTGGAATATTAATTTTGTATTCTGATTCGGTCTGCGTTTGGAGAGTACGTTGAAATTAATTATTATGTGAGTTTTGATGAAACCTTTTATTTTGAAAAGGGATATTTCATTTCCGTTTAAAGGACATTTATCGAGATTTTTAATTCATCCATCATCGTTATTATTAACAAACTATAAATAGATATAAAATAAAATAAAGAAATACCAGTAACAAAATGGGGGAAAAATTACAGGGCGTCAAAAAAAAATGTCTCGCCTCCCATGCATGAGGTTGTGGTTTCAAATCCGGGCAAGTACCAATGTGACTTTTTCAATTCATATGTACTTTTATAAGTTTATCTTGGACATCACAGACATCGGTGAAGGAAAACATCGTGAGGAAACCTGGAAATATAATTAAAATAAGTCTGAAATCGCCAACCCGTCTTGAGCAAGCGTGGTGATCAATGCTCGTGCCTTCTCTGTATGAGAAGAGGCCTTTGCCCAGCAGTGGGACAATAATAGGCTGGTATTATTATTATTATACTAATAGAATGTTACTTTATTTTGTTGTTATGATCATACAGGAATAGGAGGCAAACAAAAGCTTGCAAAAATACAATATATGTTTCGAAAATCTAGGTCTAAAATCATTTCACACCAAAAAAGCAATTTCACTGCAAAAAAGTTTTATATTTAAAAAAAGAACACCATTCTTCCAATAGAACAAACATAGTTACCCAGCGTTTAAAAAAGGAACAACGAAACGAACAAAATGTCGGCCAAACTGTTGCACGTACGGAAATATTTGAAACTAGGTAACATTCCTGCGTGGGTCCGCTATTTTGTTTTAACAATTTCTAGGAAGGAATGAGGTTTGCTATTCGATGTGGATTTTTCAGTTCTTTTTTTCTTGATCACGTCTGTAATCCCAGAAGGGTTGGGTTAGGTTAGGAGATGTTACCAAATGGTACACCCAAATTTCGCCAGTTATGTTTTAAGTCCCGTGTAATAGAGGGCGAGCCTATTGCCATAAACAGGGCACTAATCCAAACTCCGTGACTGCTACTGAGAAATCTTAGTTGGAAAAAATCAACAACGCTTTGCCCGACCTGGAAATCGAACCCGAGACCACAAGCGCTTGTGATCACAAGAAAAACAGGCACTATGGAACATGCATGTAATTTTTTCTTCACTTAAATCAATAAAATACAGTACTATCAACCCAAGAAAAGTATTAAAAGTTAAGTTCAACTACTGCTTGTCGCTCAAAAATAATATTAAACTCCAGTAATTTTCTACGACAGTTGAAACGTCCGTAGCTGTCACGGCATTATCCACAATCTGCCTTGTTTACATCTAATTTTTTTGGCCTTAATAAAATAATTTTACCAATTGTATGTGCTTTAAGTAATAATTGCAATAACAATATTATAATAAAATTTTAGTGAAACTTTTAGCACTTTTCAAATAAAAGTGTTTTTCCGTTTCACCAAAAACATACTACATAAAACAGTAAATTGTAAAATAACTGATGTATTAGAAACTTTTTTTTTTTTTTTTTTTTATTTAAAGGGGTATTAGAAACTTTAAATTAAACAAGTGTACCACAATGTTTTTAGGCGCCAATACAAAGCATTTTTCATAAATATAATGAGTTTTGTATTTCATGCATATATTTGTTGATGTAGTTCATTTATTTGTTATTATTACAGTAACAAATAACAAACTAACTAATACAACTAACTAACTATGAACCGAAAAGTCTGAAATAAATGTTTTGAATTGAATTGAATAGTAACATGTCCAAGTAATGGGAGACGGAGGGAGATACCAACGTTATTTTCGCTGTTCAAAGCTATCACCATGATGATTATAATGATGATGCCATCTAGCAGATTTCGGGCGCAGCGACTGCATTCTATGACTTTCTAAGATGGTTGTCGAGAACTCTGGTGTGCTGCTCTTTCATGTGCTACCATAGTGTTAGTCGAAAGAATTTCTGGAACTTTCTAGCAATGCAAGTTCTGAAAGGTTCGTAATACTCTCAACCAGCGAGTGTGTATTGTAAGCTACAGCCGTCGCCACCTGTCGACGGCTGCCGTCGACGCTTGCAGTTGTGGCGTCGGCGGCAGCCGTCAACACACATTTACGCGGCATGCCACAACTGCAAGCGTCGCGACGCGTCGACGGCTGCCGTGAACGCGCCGGCGGCAGCCGCCGACAGGTGTCGACGGCTGCCGTTTATCTGCAGTTGGCAACGTGCCGCTCGTCTGTAAGAACCCTTAGAGATTTTATAAACAAATCCATCATTTTGTTCCCCCTTTTCCAGTGCCCTTCCTCAGTGATATCCTTGTGAACTTCCCCGTGTTAGTGAACAGTGTGCCCAGTGCCCAGTGTGTAAGGTGTCGGAGTATACTGCAGAAGAACAGGCTTCAAGCTGGCAGACCTAACGGGTGAGTGATTATTTTATTCTTCTTTTACTTTACGTGTCATCATCATCACCAGCCTATTAATGTTCCCACTGCTGGGACACAGGCCTCTACTCTATGAGGGGGAATGGGCTATAATCCACCACGCGGGCCCAGTGCGGGTTGGTAGATGTCACATGTCTTCGAATTTTTTGGTTCTAGGACATGCCGGTTTCCTCACGATGTTTTCCTTCACCGTTTTGAGAGCAGTGGTGATGAAATAAATTACACTAAGTAAGGCGCCTGCCTGGTTCGAACCCACGACTTACTGTTCGTAAGTCGGGGCCGCTATTACTGATTAACAAATTAATTGAAATCAACATCATCTTCAATATATAATATATATATATATTTAGCAGCGGTGGCCCAGTGGTGGCGGCCCCGACTTACGAACAGTAAGTCGTGCGTTCGAACCCAGGCAGGCGCATTACTTTGTGTAAATTATTTTCGATTTCAAAAATTCTTTCACCATTCGAAAGCCACGTCTTTACTAAGTAACATTGGCTATATTTTATCACCGTACTCCCACGGGAACGGGAACTACGCGGGTGATACCGCGTGACGTCCGCTAGTCACAAATATCTTGGCTAGCCACATCCAAACCAATTTTTCTTAATCATTTTTACTTTTGTTTCTGTCTCCAGAAAAACTAATATAAACTTTTATATCTCTGTCGTTCCATTATCGCTCGCCATGATGGATCAAATATGGCCGCTATTAATCATTCAAGAGGCGGAAACAATACGAATGGATATTAATTATAAAGTCCAGTAAAGCTTTTAGCGATGTCAGGGAGTCATGGCTTAATTATTTATTGAATGAAATAAAGAGTTGGTTTGATTATTTCTTCCTCATATCGGCACGCGACGGGTTAATTCAGTTAGGCTGCGATTCAAACAGAGTTGAGCGATGTGTAACTAACCAATCATATCGCTTCTTTTTCACATCTTGAGGTATTCTAGCTCTGTGATTGGTTAGTTACACGCACATCCCTCGCTAAGTACTCATCTGTAGTTATAACGCAGCCTAATACACTCGAAATACCTTTCATTTTGACGATTCAACGACATTCGTTGTGTTTCTGTCGAGAATACGTAATTTTTTTAAACATAAGATGCAATAGATTAGGAATTTCCTACAAAGGGCTTTGAATTATTTGGCCTGCCTAATTCCGCCATATTATTTATTTTTCAAAATTAACTGACATCAATACAATCAAGTTCCGTATGAGACCAATCGTAAGCGTCACGTTTCCGAGATATAAGCCATCCAGTTATTCATATTCTTGATTGCACACAAAATTAAAAAAAAAATGAACACACAAAATTCAAATATAAGTATTAGCTTATGTACAACGGCGAGCTTAACGCAGAATGGGGTTTTCTTACAGCAAACCTTATTTTTGTTGCGAAATTTGCAGAAGAGGATATACCTATGTGCACAAACAATACTGTTAAAAACTTAAATTAACTTATTTTATACACTAAACTAATATTTATACAGTACTAATACTTATATTTTATATTATAATATACGTAATACATACAATATATTTATATATAGTTTGTAAATAGTGTTTTATATGTAAGTGACATATAAAACACTATTTACTATAATCATGTTGACAGGAAATGTTCTTTTGCTCTTTTCTTGAACACATCTAACGAAGGGCTATCCCGCAAGGAGTGTGGAACAGTAAATGAACCATCAGTTATGTTGTTATTCGTTAAACTAAAATGTACGAAGGAGTTCTACTAACTAGTAACTTATGTATTTAAAAACTAAAGAAAAGAAAATAAGTTTAACAAACATATAACTGAACAAAGAAATCTAATTACAAATAACTTAGCGTACGTTTCTTTTTATTTTTATACAAAAACAGAACGGAACTCCACAAAAACTGTACTTTTTAAGAAAAGTTTAACTGAAAACAAGCAACAGTGCTGCACTCAAAAAACTTGAAAAATAAAAACACAATTTCAAAGTTTCTTTTGTTTAAAATTAAGGTTTGAAATGAAACAGAATTATTTTGTACTAGCTGTAGCCCGCGGTTTCGCTCGCGTTAATTTAAAATTCGACAATCAATTTGGGTTGTACTCTGCTTGTAATAATATAATTCTCTAAGACACGTGGCGCCATCTATTATCTTAAGAACGTTATTTATTAACCCTTTGATTAATATTGTTTTCCTCGGGAACAGTAATTTTTTTCGGGATGAAAGCTACCCTATGTCGTTCCTGTACACCTGACAACGTGTATGCAACATTTCAGGATGATCGGTTCAGTGGTTTAGTCGTGATAAGGTAACAAACAAACTTACTTTCGCATTTATTATATTAGTTAGGATACTTAAAGTACTTACGGGATGATATCCGTGATTTTGTTTTTTTTCGATGAGCTCCCGATATTTCGACGCTGTTGTTGTGAAAAACCGTGGAAGTCTAAAACAGTGCATTAGTTAAGATGTCATCAACCCTGTTAAAGTTCGGTCAGACCGAATGGACAGGACACCGGACTGGCTGTGGACTTCGAATGATTATTAAAAAAATTAAAAAATCTCATCTCAAAACATTGTACTTATTTATACAATAATTTATTAATTCATCATCCATCCAAATATCAATCCAAACCAAATCCAATTGGGTTGGTATAATTTATTTAAATTCAACAGTTTATGACTGAAAAGTGAGTTATAAAATAATGGTGATATAATAGCACTAGTTTCCATTACTAGCTTCCAGTACTGGTCTGTAGTTATAGCCTCTAGTACTATCCTCCACTACTAGCCTCCAAAACTATCTTCCAGTACTAGCCTCCAGAACTATCTTCCAGTACTATCCTCCACTACTAGCCTCCAGTACTATCCTCCACTACTAGCCTCCAGTACTATTCTCCAGTACTACCCCCAGTACTTTCCTCCAGTACCATATTTTAGTTCCACTATGAGCCACGACTAGCCCGAAACTACAAACTACCTCAAACTATACACTAGCTCGAAAATTCTATGTGTTGATTACTCGACCCAGTGCCAGTGGAGTGGCAGTCGGGTCACTGCGTTAAAATACTAGTTAGTATTCCCTTTCAGAGGGCCTCTGTGAATAGCTGATGCGGGGTGATGAGGAAACGGTAGGGGAAGGGTATTGAGGAGTATTCTCAGAGTTCAAACCCTCCCCCCCCGGGAGGGTTTGAACAGTAAAATACAAGAATCTTTATGGAGACAAATAGAACATACAGATACGACACAGACAGACCCAGAGACATAGTTTTTTGTTACTTAAACTTAAGTTACAAAAATAGGCTTGTGTCCTGAAAAAATCTAATTAGTCCGTCAGTTAGATTATCAAAAAATATTTGACACGTATTTTTTCTTTTGTTACGTAAACCAAAATTGACGAAGATACGACGCTTTTAAAATTATCAATACGTCCCGCCGCGCCGTACTATAATTTTTAGTGCGTTCTGACGTCACGAGCCCCCACTCCCGAGATTTGATGCGTTTCACGATTCACGATTGCGTATCTTTGTCAATACTCATTGATTTACAAAAACAAAAAATACGTGTCCATTATTTTCCAATATTACTGACGGACTAAATAGATTTGCAATTTATTGATAGTCGAAACTAGCTTATTGTTATCAGTATGTATATTTAGGTTAAGGTATTTACCTATGGGTCTTTGTAACTAGAAATAAATGGATTATTATTAAATAACTCTTGATGTAAAAGGGGTGACTGGTCTAACAGAGATCCCTAATTGTAAAAATACCCTTAGCCATGCTGGAAGGTACTTGTTCTCCCCGTTATTGCATACGATATTGAAATACGGAGATTTTGGGGGTCAAAGTTTGTAATTACGGTTCCGTACCTCAAAAGGTAAAAAAAGGAACCCTTATAACATTACTTTCTTGTCCGTCTGTCAATCTGTCCGTCTGTCACCACCGATTTTCTCAGGAACGGGTGGACTTAGCAAGTTGAAATTTATACCAGATATTGAAGTCTATAGTCCCTATTAGGTGTATGAAAATCAACACCTCCTGGGTCCTGAGTCAGTCAACATGATAAAAGATATGGGCAAAATTAGTTTTTCGCGAAAACTTGTAAGTCTTGTACCAAAATTTACCTTAATTTTCAACTTTTTTATTTTTCGGACGTTTCCCTTTACTTGCGCTGTAAGACCTTGCTTTTAACCAAAATTGACAATTCTGGGTCAACCGGAAGTACCCTATAGGTTTTGGGTCGAAAACCTATAATGATAGTTCCCGTTGACCTAGAATCACGAAATTTGGCAAAAAGCAAGGTCTTACAGCACATGTAAAGGGAAAAATCGGAAAACCGTAAATATATAGTTTGATAACAAAAAAAAAAGCAATTTGACTATTACAAACTTATTATTTGCGGTTGGTGCAATAGCCGTTTCTAGGGATCGACCAGCAAAGTTAAGTTTGTCCTTTAAAAAGTTTGTACGGAACCCTCGGTGCGAGAGTCCGACTCGCTCCTGGCCGGTTTTTTTTTTCATAAGTTTGTTTTTAATTTTGTAATTTTACTTTAAATACTACCGTGACCTCAGTACTATTCAATGCAACCATCAGCACAATGTTTTGAGTGCGTTACATTGAGTCCTACCGTAAAACATATCGTTAAGAAAAAACCTTATATTTTACCCAAAAAAAAAAGCAGTTTCCCAATAATATTGTTTTCATTTCTCATGTTTTAAAAGTACGCCAATATAGCCCTACGAAGCGGCACTAAAGTGACCACTTTAGTCCCTAGGGAGTAAAAAGTAATTCGTTTTGTAATTTCCTTCATGTGACATAGACAAACTCAAACAGCCAGTTAATATACTACTATTATCTGTGGAGTGTGGACCATCTTCATTGCGAAAATGTCGAGAGTTTTAGTTCCATGGTTTTTCCGCAAGGAAGGTGGCGCCATGCGTTTTAAATTGTTAATCTGTGACTGGTTTATAAGAAAAAACTGACCGCGAAAATTTCAGAATTTTTGTCGAGTGTAAATTTGTTCGGTTTTATATAAATTTATTAAGAATGTCCAGTGACAGTGAAGAGTTTGACGTCGAGCAAAGAGCAAAAGACATAATATTAATATATATTTACCTAAAAACTTACGAAAGTTCTATGGGCTGTAGGAATCATATTTTTTTGTACTAAATTGACTATTTTTCTCGCACTCAAAGTGAAAAGTACAGTTTGCACCTCGAGACTAAACGCCAACTTAATATACCCTCGGTTTCATTGACTCCCTCGCACTTCGTTTAGTCCCTCGATATAAAATATACTATATAATGCTTGGTTGACGGCTTCGTGTAAGGCCCGTTTACACCATGTATTTGTTTTTTCAAATCTTCCTGTAATAATATTCACCAAGCGAGCTGTCCTTTCTTCGAAGGCGGACATGTCAAGATATCGAGATTTCTGTACAATTTCTCAAATAAATGGCCGATGGGAAGTCCCATTCAGCACACGGCTTGTGGCATAAGAAACTCACTAACTAATTCTATCTGAACCACGTTAGTTTAACTAAGTAACACGTTACAGGCGTGGCTCGGCGCCATATTTAATCTCTATTACTGCGAGAACATTCAGGGAATATCTCTAGTTCTATTAAGTTAGTTTAGCATTATGATAGGTGAAAAAGTATAATTAACGAAGCTGAAAAGAACTTGTTCTCCCCGTTATTGTTTTTTTTTTTTGTTCTACATCATACCTAGGAACCTTCTAGATACGGAGATATTTTAACTACACTTTTAAATATTTTTTTTTCTAAACTATGTTAGAGATTTAAAATAAAAAACGTTTTAATGCAATTTTTATCTGCTTTCTTTGAAGTTATAAATAAAATCAAACTCTTTTTCGAGTTCTCTTTCTTTCGAAAGTATATCTTGTGTACTTAAAAAGTTATTGTAATTTTAAAAGTGTGATACTTAGTTTTGCAGGACAGTGTAGTTTTTTTTTTTATAAACAAGTTTTTAATGTAAACTTACCTTACCTTTACTTTAAATACATCCTCGTTCACAGTACGATTCAACGCATCCATCAGCACAATGTTTTGAGAGCGTTACATTGAGTTTTACCATAAAACGTGATTTTTCACCCAAAAAAATGTCGTTTCCCAGCAATATTTTTTTCGTAGGTACAGTTACTGTGCGTAATGTTTAGAATGCTTGGTTGACGGCTTCGTGAAGGTTCCGTTTACTTCTTGTTTATTTTTTTACCTTGACCAGAAGCCATAATATTGTACTTTTGGAATTTAAACGACAGATAAATTAAAATAAAGGTCGAAAGCGCTACAACTAAAATGTGTGTCCGTTTAACAGTTGCAGCCCGATGTCTGATTACCGAAACATAACAACACAACACAACACAACAACAACAACAACAACAAACTACAACAACAACCACAACTGGCGAAAGTAACGTTATAACCGTTGCCTACCCATTAAAGCTATGAATGCGCGATATAACGCACGCCATGGATTCCATTCGATATTTGAATAGAAATCCTCACAATATTGTACAATACTGCCTCGTTGTCTTAGTGGTCAAAAGTGTGACTACTGATCATAAGGTCCTGGGTTCGATTCCCGGGTCGGGCTTAGTGTTATTGGGTTTTTCCCAGTAGCAGCCAAGGTGTCTGCATTTGCACCTCGTTGATGGCAACAGGCGTTGCCCTATTAACTTAAACATAACTGGCGAAATGTGGGAGTACTATTAGGTACACCTCTGTCCAACCCTTCGGGGGTTACAGGCGTGATGTTATGTTACTCACAATATATAACATTTTTTATAACACATTTGCTCGTAAAGGTCTCTTATTTCACCAATTTCAATATCGTAATGTATCTCATTACGTACTTGTGCTGTAAAGTAAAATGCATGGTTTATACTTTTTTAAATCTTAGCAAAGAGTTTTTATGTCAGAAAAGTGGTTAACATTTTATGAATAAAATTAACTTTAGGAGATGAAATATAATAAATAAACATTTAATTCATTAATTTAATTAATTTTGACAATAAATTACAACCATTTATCTGTAAAAAAACACAAAAATATTAATTTACTTGATTAGTAATACTGGCTGTTTTTTGTGTCTTTGCCTTAAAAAAAGCGCTGATGCGCGCGCCTCGCTAATTTGTGAACAAGTAAAAATTATACCGCGCGCTTTTTCTTTTCGCTATATTGTTTTTATTTGTTTTATTTATTTCCTCGTAAATATGTTATAAAACGTCGTATGACTTACGTGCGCTTTGATAATTATAGTCTCAGCTTTTTTATCGCCCTCGCCTACGGCTCGGGCTAGGAATATCGCCTCGGCTGTAATTTTCAACTTACCGCACTTATATCATAATGTACTATTACTTACAATGTTTAAAAAAAACGTCCTATTGACCCAAAAGAAAGAAAGAAAACATATTTATTTGGCACATGCCATAAGTGCACACAACAAAACCAAAATAACAATAAAATAGAAATTACAAAAAAAAATGAACAGAAAAAAAAAAAGAAAAAACATAATATTCTCAAGGCTGCGCCAAATAGGCCCAGTTCAGCAAACAAAATACAATAATACAACATCACTTTTAAACATTTTCATTTACTACCCACAATTCAAACTTAGTCCCTCAAGAGACAGTACCCAACGAGTTCCCATTTGTTTATGAAAGTTAAGGAAAAGAAACCGGCCAAGTGAGAATTGGACTTGCGGACCGAAGGTTCCGTACAAACTTGTAGGTATTTTGTTAAAACAAAATGGCTTTTACCTTGGCCAAAGGCTTGGCGTTGCCAAACAGCGTGGTAGCGTCGCCAGTCTCTTGGGCACATTATCAGCTGACAGCGTTGAGGAGGAATTTTTGATGCCCTTTTATTTATTATTTAATACTGAGGACACTCCCGCCTGATCACCACTAAGCTAATTTTTGTTTGCACTTACAACATAGAAACGCTCTCTAGCCACGCCCCGTTGACTTTGTATAGAAATAATGAATGAAAAGATACCGATCGGCCGAGCGCACTGACGACGCACGCCAAACGAGTTGTTGTTTTGCGCGCCAAAGTTGACGCTTTCCTAATAGGCCTAAACTTTAAGGGGGCGTGGCTCGGCGCTTCCGTATGATTTAAGCGAAAAAAAAAAAACAGATCTTGCGGAAAAGACCACGACTGTACATAAGGTGACGCTTATTTCTGCAGAAATCTCTTTCAGCATACCTGCGAAAAGAGAGAAGATAAAAAGAGATGGAGACATAGTGTGTAAAAGATGAGAAAGTAGTATACATAAAAACATGAAGAATTTAAATATGACTTACCTTTACCTTTTACAGTTTGTTGTTAGTCTTTTTTTTTTAGTTTATTCAATACATTTACGGTTTTCAGATTTTTTTCCTTTACATGTGCTCTATAGACATTACTTCTTGCCAAATTTCATGATTCTAGGTCAACGGGAAGGACATAAACGGTCATATTTATAATTATCTATTGATAGCGTTAACTTACAATATTTTTTTACAACTAAAAGAGATCGTCGTATTTGATACTTCTGTGCGTTCTTGAGAAAAAGGGTCTTGACAGACAGACAGACATACAACAAAGTGATCCAATAAGGGTTCCTTTTTCCTTTTGAGGAACCCTAAAAAGACACAAAATATCCTCCATTGAAATACTGCCCCTTAGGATGCCTCCAAACAATTTAAGGAGAGATCTCAAATTGTCAATGATTGGAGTTTATTGCGGTTGCTTAGGAGATATTATATTATTAAACTTTCTCTGCCTCATTCGTCTAGTGGTGATTTCCATCTGGATTTTTTAAGTAGCAACCCTAGAGTCTGGATTTGTGCACGGTTGATGGCAATAGGTCTGCCCCCAATTACATGTGACTTAAACATAACGGGCAAAATGTGGGTGTGCTATTAGGTACACTCTTGCCTAACCCTTTGGAGATAACAGGCGTTATGTTATTTATTAACTTTGTCCTTCTGGGAGAGTCTCTTGGATAAGTAATAACAGAGTTGATCTACTTGCCAAGGTTGTTCCTTGCGGAGTAGGGCCAGCAGCAGATTCAGCACAAATGTCTTCCCCGTACCCCCTGTTGCATCTAGAAAGAAAAATCCCCCCTCCCCATTATTTACACGGCGCAGAATCGTTTCAACCTGACGTTGCTCGGGAAGCAATCGTGGTGCCATTTCACCAGCGCTTCTAAAATCACGGTATCTTAGTTTAGCTGTGGCTGCTTTAGTAGGCCGAAATCAGCAAGACATTTTCCAGATATGCTCGGAAAGCACGTTAAGGCTTTTGGTCCCGGCTGTCATTCGTTAATCTTTGACAGTTGTTACGGATAGTTAGAAGCAAGGTACTCTGACATCCAGTCTTGCCAAGGAGTACTACGCAATGTATGTGTGTGTGTTTTCTTGCACAATGTTTCTTGCGAAGTTTGCACGTTTGCCGCCCAGTGGCCGAAAATCTGACAACCAGTCCTACCAAGAAATATCATATTAATACTAGCTGGGTTGTGGAGGTCAGATAGGCAGTCGCTCCATGTAAAATACTGGTATGCATCCGGTTAGACTGGAAGCCGACCCCGACATAGTTGGGAAAAGGCTAAGCCTATGATATACTTAAAGTACTTACGGGATAATATCCGTGATTTTCCTTATGTTCTATGAGCTCCCAATATTTCGACGCTGTTGCAAGCATCATGATCGCGGGAATACTGAAGAGGTACGCGGGTGGGACGAAAATTATTTATTATGAGCAGACAAATCTGTCTACCCTCTTTCTTAGTCTTTTATTACGCGCACTACTTTTTTTTTTTTTTTCGAATGGGAAATCATCAAATGACTCCTCCCGCTCTGGGCGGAGCAGGAGGGAGTGTCAGACTTTTACTGACTAAAACCCATCTATGTTCCTTCCTCGCCCTTTGTGTTCCGGGGCCACGGTATCTCTTTCGAATAATCCCGCAGCCCCGGCAGGCTTCAGCCCTTGCGGACCCCTTCCCTATTGCTGACTCTCTTTGAGGCGCGCGTGGAACACTTCTGCGCCGCCGCCGTCGACACGGCCTGTCGTCATGAGACGGACGGACGGCGAGCTAGCCCATAGCTCCCCGTCCATTACGCGCACTACTGGAACTCGATTGTAACTCACGTCAAAACGCACTCAAAAATCAAAATCTAAATCAAAGCATTTATTTCAAGTAACCCAGTTACAGGCACTTTTGAATTGTCGAAACAAAGATGAAAATTAAATGTAGCTACAGTCCCAGTCACAAGACATAAAAACTGTGAAAGTACTGTAGTTGCCCATTCCCTAGCGTAGATCTCTATGGAGAAGAACGGGCAAGAAACTCCATGGACACTCTTTTAAATCAGAATATTGTTACAAAATCTTGGTTACATCATTCATGTTGAGATGGTATATTATGTGAGAACAATGTAGCAAGATGTGCACGTTAAAAGTGTCCACAGTAAAACAAAACAGAAAAAAAAACAACTCAAAAACTAAAATAATTCATTAAAATAAGCCATGGCAACTGAGAGATGACCGAGTCACAACTGACAGCGCCCGTTCACGGACATGACGCATAGATCAGCACCATTCAACTCAACCATTTTGAAGGGAACTAAATGATCCGACACATGCGCCACCATCAGCGAGACTAGTGAGCATGACATATTCTCAACCGCCAGGGCACATTCAAGTCAAGAAAAGACGTAGGTTTCCAGTGAATGATAGCTTTCTAGTACATAGTACTCACACAATATGGGCTATGCGATTATATAATACTAAAGAGATTGAATCTATACAATGCAAAGATAGTTGTACAATCATCAGCAGCTCCAACAATACCATTTAATGCTATCAGTTTAAGCGCCCCTGTCCTTGTGGAGCAGGACCAGCATTGAGCCAAGCATTTTTATCAGCGATATAATCGCTCAACTTGTAATATGCTTGCTTACATAGTGTGCGTTTAATGCATGTTTTAAATTTCGTCTCATTCAGTTCAAGAATACTTTGTGGAATTTTATTATAGCATCTCAAACAGTACCCCATGAAAGATGAGTCTACTTTAGCGAGTCTGACTCACAGAATCACTAGGTTTTTCTTGAAAATGGAGACGCATGTTATTTTTAATTAGGTTAGGCCTATGATGTAGTGCAGTGCCGCTCGTTTAGGTGTCAATTGCTAGGGGATGTCATTAGTTAAATAAATCTGCCTACTCTGGAAGTCACGACACAGGGAACCCTAGTGTGACTTTCAGGAATCAATGCATTGAATGTACTTTTTCTAAACAATAAACTTATTCTTAATTATTCTTATTCTTTATTAATGTCATCTCCCTAGCAAGGCGGGCTCCAACACACTGAAGCGGCTGCTGCAGGTGCTGCAAACTCCAAAAAAGAAAAGTCCTTTCCCAGCAATATTTGGAGTTGTGTGGAGTGGCTTGGTTGGATGTGATGCGGAAGAATGATCACTATGTAGTGAGGAGAATGTTGAGTATGAATGTAGATGGGTATAAGAGTATAGGAAGACCAAAGAAGCGTTGGATGGACTGTGTGAAGGATGATATGGCTAGAAAGGAGGTGACTGATGAGATGACGAGTAATAAGATATGAGATTATGAGAATGAGTAATAGAGAAGTATGGGAAAAGAATACACGAGTTACTTAGTTTGATGTACAGAATGCTTGGTTGACGGCTTCGTGAAGTTTTCGATTACACCTTGTATTTACCCAGACTGCGCCAGAAGGAGGGTTATGTTTTTCTAGAGTATGTATGTATAATTGTTTGGCACGCTCTGTGGCCTGAACAGCTCGATGGATTTTAGCTAGAGAGAGGTGTCGTTAGATTCGTATTTACTGTGAGAGTGACACTGAGTATATCAAAATAAAAAAGTAACAAAATGACGGATTTTTGGCGCCAAATTCAAATGTTTGGCACGCTCTGCAGCCTGAACGGCCCGATAAAGACCTCATCATGAGGATTTTAAAATGGTATATCTAAGTAACTAAAAAGTGTAACATAAAAAAAATAATAAAAAAAATTAAAAAACCCGACTGCATAAAAAATAACTAATAACTTTAAATAAAAACTGAAAAGATAAAAATAAGTTCAAGAAACCTGACATATTGACTGCAATCCGACTGTTGCAGTCAATATGTCCTGTTTCTTGAACTTGTTTTTATCTTTTCAGTTTTTATTTAAAGTTATTTTTTATGCAGTCGGGTTTTTTAATTTTTTTTTTTACTTATCTATACTAGTCTTAGCTGCACCGGTATCTGAACGTCACAGTTCCGGATTCAATTGCTAGTAAACGGTAATTGTATTTTTTTACTAAAAACGTTTGCTTTTTCCTCTTTCATTCAGGTTTAATTTAAACAACAAACACAGCAGGAGTGGTTGCTTTAAATAAATACAAATACCTCTAGCCATGGAGTAAATAAACAGGCTGGAATTGAATGAATGTATTTTATTTTAAACTAGCGACCCGGCCCGGCTTCGCACGGGTGCTGTTGCTGAAAACTGCATTAAAATCCGTTGCGTAGTTTAAAAGTTCTAAGCGTACAGACAGCGGGAGCGACTTTGTTTTATACTAAGTTTGTAATGATTTTGCCCAGTATTGATATCGTAAACGTCAGTATTTTATTATTATTATTATTTATTTACTTCAATCAACCTTGGATCATAGGTACAATAAAACAGAATAAAAAAATCAGCAACACAATTGAAATTAAAATCTCAGTTAAAATTAAAATCACAATTCAAATTAAAAATTATTGACAAAATTAAAATTATTAACAAAATTAAATCAATTTTTTTTTTTGTTTTTCTCAAGAATCAGAACTCGACTCGGTACGAAAACACTTTTATAGGAGAAAAGTTCAATTGTAACTTTTGAACCTTGGAAACAATTGACGCACGAAACAAAGTTGAAAATAAAAAGCACAATTTCAAGTTTCGCTTCATCATCCGCTGCCTCCCGGGACACAATTTTTAGTTTCTTTTGTTTAAAATTAAGGTTTGAAACGAAACAGAATAAACCTGACGACTCCTTTCCAAGCTCTGTTTTTCTTTTGGGAGCTCGTGGCTAAATAATAACAGCCGCTCGGGTCGATCTTTAGGTTAAGCTGTGCTTACATAGGTTGCTCTGTGGATGGGTGACCACATGTCGAGTTTCCACCGTGCCTCGTAAAGCACGTTGAGCCGTTGGTCCCAGCTGTCATTTGTAGATCTTTGACAGTCGTTACAGGTAGTCAGTGGCCCAAAAAGTCTGACAACCAGTCTTACCAAGGGGTATCGTATTACCCAGTACTAACTGGGTTGTGAAGGTTAGATAGGCAGTCGCTCCATGTAAAATACTGGTGTTCAGCTGCATCCGGTTAGACTGGAAGCCGACCCCAACATAGTTCGTAGGCGATGATGATGACTGTTTTCCATGCGGGTATGGAAATACATTTGCCAGTATTTTTGTAGGTATGTATTAGTTATAAATGGCGATAAAGCTCAAAGTCTCAGGCAGCATTTACATAAAAACCTCAGCAGCAATAATTTACTCACGCTATACAGGGTGTAAACCACCTCATCACGAAGCCGTCAACCAAGCATTCTGTACATCAAACTAAGTAACTTTACGCAAAAATTATTGCTGAGGAACGACTTTTGTTTTTGGGGTGAAAAAACATGTTTTGTGGTAGAACTCAATGTACGGGGGTCATGTGGGTGTTTAAAGTAAAAATCTTACATTAAAAACTTTGACCCTCAAATATCTCCGTAACTAGAAGGTTCCCAGGTATGGTGTAATACAAAAAATGATCGCAATGACGAGGTGAACAAGTGCCTTTCGGCTTCGTTAAGAGGTTTTTTACACCCTTTAGAATCAATATTGACCAACATTTAAAAATAAAACGCAATCGTTTGATACTACCCTGTGTACTCGTATTTACTTCGTGTACTAGCTACCTGTATTTATTTAAAGCATGCACTCTGTTTGCGTTTGTTATTTAAACAAAAAACTATTTAAATTCATCAATAAATCTCCACCAGAGCACGTTTTCTATGGTGCGGCTTACATGGGCCCGGAGTCTATTAAAAGACTTCCAGCAGGGATTTTATTACATATCTTTCTGATATCCAGTGACTATCAAGCTTCAGTTGTACAGCTTTGATGACAACCGTAAATGTCATATTATTGGTAATACGTATCACACTGAGTGGATATCACTTTACGGTGACTAACAGGGTCATACATAATACGAAACTAACCTTTTGACAGTTAATTGATGGACACTGAGCCCAGTTACTATCATTACGAGCTGTCAACAGAGATACGTCATAGCCCTACAGGTCAGCCAAGCCAGTGGAGGCGGCAACGACTTAAGAGCAGTAAGTCGTGGGTTTGACCCAGACACGCACATTACTTTGTGTAATTTATTTCATCACCACTGCTCTCAAAACGGTGAAGGAAAACATCGTGAGGAAACCGGCATGTCCTAGAACCAAACATTCGAAGACATGTGACATCTACCAATCCGCACTGGGCCCGCGTGGTGGATTATAGCCCATTCCCTTTCATAGAGAAGGGGCCTGTGTCCCAGCAGTGGGAACATTTTAAGCTGATTATGCAAGGCAACTTGTGTCCAGGTGTCGACATTTTTTAAAACTCTTTATGTCATGGCGTGGTTCCGCAGTTAAATACCTCAATATTTGGTATGCTCATACCAACATAGGTAGGTCAAATTAGTTCCAATCGATTGTCCTTGACTTCGAGAGTATTATTGTACAAACGGTGTGAACATTACAATCATTAAGCTTTCTATTTGATTCGTTTTGGTTGGCTGTGTATATTCATGCTTTTATTCAGAACTGGGATATACAGAAGTGTCTCAGGCCCACACAATAGGGATGCTAACTGACTAAAAAAATATGATTCTGTTTAGTCAGTCAGTCAGAGTAATGAAAAATATTGGATACGTGTTTTTTGTTTTATCAAATTAATAAAAATAGACCGTGTCAAAGATCATGAGTGCCAAAGGATAAAACGGAACCCTTATAAGATAACTTTCTTGTCCGTCTGTATATTTTTCTTTTCAGTTTTTTTTTTACTTGAGAGTTTCAAGTCATCTTTTTCGATTAAACAAAAATAAATTAAAAATACAGATTCAATAAATACCTATTACAAGTTTGCACGTGGCACCAAATTGCATATTATTTTGGCTAGTCCATCAGCTTTTCTTGCTAAAGAACATCATTCCAATTAACCCCACAAATCCCGAGCCAATTTTCACAACGAGTAACTGCGCCGAACTGAAAGTTTTACTTTAGAAAAGTTTCGAAACAATCTCGTTTATTGAAAAGGAGCCAAGATGTAACGGTCCTAACAATGAGTTCTATTGTGAACCTATTTTATTGGACGTGGAATTAACTGGACGAGGTTGGAGTACGTATATTTTGTTTCATACTTTTCTCGAGTCATCATCATCCATTCTCTTGCCCTTATCTCAGTTAATAAAAGTATTAAATTAACTAAAAGTATTACATTTATAATAGGAATTATGTATGTAATTTTTTTTTCACTTAAATCAATAAAATTCAGTATTATCAACCCAAGAAAAGTATTAAAAGTTAAGTTCAACTACTGCTTGTCGCACAAAAATAATATTAAATTCCTGCAATTTTCTATGTCTGACTGTATGACTGTCGCGGCCATGATGTGACGTCATTTACCTCAATCTGCCTTGTTTACATCTATTTTTTTCGCTTTATTAAAGTAATTTTACTAATTGTATCTGCTTTATTCTAGCAAAAATTACAATAACGATATTATAATGAAATCATACACATAACTACTTTTCAAATGAAAGTGTTTTATTTTTACACATGGCGGTGTTATCGAGGACGACGCGTTTTGAGAGTGCGTTCCGTTTCACCAAAAACAATAAAAAATAAAATAAGTTATGTTTTATAAACGTAAACAAGTGTACCACAATGTTTTTAAGCGCCAATAAAAGGCATT
The DNA here is from genome assembly GCA_963853795.1 of Xestia rhomboidea. Classification (NCBI taxonomy): domain Eukaryota; kingdom Metazoa; phylum Arthropoda; class Insecta; order Lepidoptera; family Noctuidae; genus Xestia; species Xestia rhomboidea. Next base: position 993,473 of record OY970784.1, read on the forward strand.
TTTAATAAATAAAAAGACTTTTGTATTTCTTTAATATTCCCTATTCAAATAATTAAGAGTATTCCCCGAAGGGATAAGCAGAGTTGTACCTAATAGTAAAGACGCCCACAAATTCAAACTTCGTGGCTGTAACTGAGAAATTCCTGATGGAAAAACCGAATAATAATTTGCCCGACCCGGGAATCGAATCCAGTACCAACGAGTCGTAACATTTTAGCGAAACAACATTAAAAAATCATGTATACAAATTAGGCATCATCAAAATTAGGAATTAGCACTTTTTAAACGTCAAAAAATACTTAAGGCGCTGGCAACACCTAATTTGTTGAAATTGATGGTATTTAAGCAGTTTTTTAAGAAAAACTATTTGTTCTAGCACATCAAAAAAATATATGTTAATATTCATCATATTTTCACGGACGAACTCGATACATAATTGATTAATAAATTCCAATTATTTATCGAGTGTAAATTATTGCAAAGATTGGTCTTAAAATCATCATTAACGGTTCTTTGTCTTTATTTTTTTGACGTATGGGTCTGCAAACAAAATCATGAAGTCAACATATTCATACATAAACCGCTTACGAGTCATATTTCACAAATAATCCACAGTTTTTTTGTTTCAATATTTATTAATTATTTTCTTCTAAAACCTGGCCGCCCAGTAATAGTGACGTCTCGTTTACTCCCATACAAAATGACAGTGTGCGCGATTTTGTTGTTGACAGCGCCTTAAGACAGTCCTCCAAAACGCCCGCCCTTCACAATTACCAGTGTTTCGCCTGGGGAGAAGCATACAAGCGTGATACTGGTTCTAAAAACTTTCTCCAGCAATTTTCTATAAATTGAAAGCTCGCCAAGAAGTGCGGCTCCACCACGAGGAGGTTCCATTGTGTAGTATTTATTGTGAAACATTTTACTGGACGACAAATTAACCGAGAGAGATGTGGCCCGGCCGAACGAGGTAGTACGGTGACCAGCCGTTAGTACATATAAAAAGAAAAAAATAAAGAAATGATAATGTTTTTTTTTGTTTACTTGATAATAAATTATAATTTAACCATTTTTTTTGTGTGTTTTGTCCTTGTCGGGCTAATAAATGTTGTTTCTTTTTTTCTATTTGACGTCAGTTCATTAGGCACAAAGAATAAAAAAAAAAGATACAAAACAGAAGAATCAAAAAATTAACGATGATTAAAAAAAACCCGACAGCGTAAAGCATAACTAATAACTTTATTTTTTTTCTTTTCAGTATTTATGTGAAGTTATTGGTTATTTTTTAAAATGATTATTTTTATTTTACACTTTTTAGTTACGATTATAATTATAATAAGATGGAGAATTTTGCATTTTATTTATTTTGGTGTACATTTGTCACTTTTAAGTTCACAAGCCAACCTGCTTAGCATCCGCGCGTATCTTGTATAGATAAATAAATAACACATTTTTAAAAATTAAAATATGGTCATGATATATTATAAAATATATATTTTAAATTCCTCATGATGAGCGCTTTAATTTGATACCCATATTGCAGTATTTAATCATTATTATATTAATTATTTTATAGCAGCATTTTATTAATTAGCCTATGTTACCCGGGGTAACACAAGTATACTAACGATACCACGTACATCGAAATCGGTTTAGGCGTTTAGAAGTTATGGTGGAATAAAGAAACTCACAAACATACATACATACATGAACCCTGAAAACATAACACTCCTTTTTTGGGCAGTCGTATAAAAACAAAAAAGAGAGAAAACAATGCAGAGTGCCTCAGGGCTGCGCCAAAAACGTCCATTTTATCATTCGTGCCAGACAGGTGATGCTGTCTGACGTACGTACTACTATCGGAGACTTTTTCTCGCATGACTGTCTCGTTTGCGTCTCGCGACGCCAGTAGTGAACGATACATAAACTCATGCCTTTTCCCAAAAGGTTTAGGCAGAAACCACAGAACGCCACCTGCTCAGCTACGATCCTTACATACTCCTTTTGCCTCGTCCACGTTCATACATCTGGTCATACAAGCACGCCGGTTGCGAGTACACCTGACCTTTCTGGAGAGCCTCACCAATAAGGTCAGTGGATGTCCTTTTAGGGTGTCCCACATGGCGTCGCCACATTTTGTTAGTCGCCTTTAACTCATCCTCTCAAATCAAGACCAAACCATCTAAGCATACTCTTTTCAATTTTTGTAACTACATCTTTTAAATCGCAACGTTTTCGTATAACCTCAATCCTCAATTTATCATTCACTCAAATATCCCACATTTTCCAACGTCACAGTCACCCTACAATTGGCAAGACGCCTGTCAGAATAGCTTTCGCACAAGAAACGGTTACGTTCAAACGACTTTATTTCATGACTTTATACGACTTCAGACTTCAAATAGTTTCAAAACAAGAAAGAACTAAATACTTAATAGAGCATACACTATTCTATATGGTTCGTGGGTTGGTAAAATGTGACTTAGAGGTTATATTCGCTCTTTTAAAGTCAAAAATGAATTTGTTTTCTTTTGATGACGAGTCGGGACTCCTAGTATGGTATAAGTTTTTGGTGACCAATCGGAACTGTGACGAGTAGATGGTATTTTTTTAGGGTTCCGTTGTCCTGGCAAGGAACCCTTATTGTTTCGTCATGTCTGTCTGTCCGAGGTTTTGCTAAGAGACTGTTAGTACTAGAAAGCTGTAAATTTGTCGAGGTGTGTATATCAATAACGCCGACAAAGTAGTAAAATACAATTTTAGAAAATATTTTTTTAGGGTAGCTCCCCTATAATATGTGAAGTGGGGATGATTTTGTTTTTCGTCGTCTACCCCATCGTGTGGGGTATTGTTAAATAGGTCTTTTAAAATAACTTAGGGGTTGCTATTACTATTTTTCGATTTAATGCTCCATTTACTTTAAAGTCCAAATTTTTGTTCCAGTAGGGCGTCCCCCCCCCCCTCTAAAAGCTAAACTACTGGCTTGAAAAATCTGGAAAAATTCATGATGATAGTGCATTTCATGTACTTTAAAGAAAATCTATAGCGGTTACGATAACCTTATTAGTTTAGCAGTAATAGTCGTTGAACTTGGGTGTTGGATTATTTTGTACCAAATACAAAATCCTTAGAATAAATCTTATAAAGTGACTAAGATGAAGTAGTTGCTTGTTTATGACGGGTAAATACTTGCATAGAAAAACAAAATCTAAACTAAAAAAACATAATAAATTATCATAAGTTTCACAAAGCTGCCGCTAGATGGCGCTGTACCGTTCGTTCTATATTGTGATAACGTGCTACTAAGTACCCTACACTGCGCGTGGCCCGACACGCACTTGGCCAGTTTTTAATTTTTTTAATCTTAAATTATCTTGCGTATCACTCCCGCAATTCGATGCCGATTCACTCGAAGTTTGAATAGATTCAGAAGTCACCGACTGACAATGATTGACTGGAATAAAATGTACAAACAAGAGGACATGCAGGACCACCCATAAGGTATCAAGTTCCCTCCGTGCCTCGGAAAGCACATTAAGCCGTTGTTCCCGGCTTTCAATTCTAGATCTATGACACTCGTTAAGTAGTCAGTGGCCCGAAAATCTAACAACCAGTCTTACCAAGGGGTATCGTATTACCCAGAACTAACTGGGTTGTGGAGGTCAGATAGGCAGTCGCTCCATATAACGTGCTGGTATTCAGCTTCATCCGGTTAGACTGGAAGCCGACCCCAACATAGTTGGGAAAAGGCACGCAGCCAGATAGTTAACAGTTGGTAAGCTAATAATACGAGTGACCTAGCGAGGTATTTTTGATATATCGATTGGACTTATTAGCGGGCCACGGAAACAGCGGGGAGCCACACGGAAATGTAGAACTTATTAATTATTCATTCAAGGTTGCTATGAAGGGGACATAATTATTTTTGTTTGAGTAAAACCAACCATTGAAATTATACTCACTTTACTTGTATTTGACCTAAATACAACGTCTAAGCGGACCCTGCACAAAGCCGTCAACCAAGCATTCTGTACATTAAACCAAGTAACAAAAATTATTGCTGGAAACCCTTTTTTTTGGGGTGGAAAATGGATGCACGATTTACGCGAGGACTCAATGTAACACACTGAAAATATTGTGCTAGTGGATGCATTGACATTCAGTTATATCATTAAAAGCTTGTATTTAAAAAAAATACTTGTTAAAAGTTGGTACTTTTGACCCCTAATATCTCCGTAGCTAGAGGTATGGTTTAAAGGTATTGTTTAAAACAAAAACAAAAAATAACGTTATGACGGGGAGAACAAGGGACTATCAGCTTCGTTAAGAGTAATTTTACACGCATTATGATCTGTCCAGTAGTGGATTTATGAAGGATGATACATAATAGGAAATATATGCACGTAATATTTTCTTCACTTAAATCAATAAAATACAGTAGTATCAAGAAAGTATTAAAAGGTAAGTTCAACTACTGCTTGTCTCTTAAAAATAATATTAAACTCCTGCAATTTTTTACGACAGTTCAAACGTCCGTAGCTGTCACGGCCATGATGTGACATCATGTACCACAATCTGCCTTGTTTACATCTAAGTTTTTGCCCTTAATAGAATAATATTACTAATTGTATGTGCTCTAGTCAATTAAAAATGGCAATAACAATATTATAATAAAATCTTAGTGAAACTTAAAGCACTTTTCAAATAAAAGTGTTTTTTTGACACATAGACTTTGATGTCACTACCGACGTTATTGAGTACGGCGCGTTTTGAGAGTGCGTTCCGTTTCACCAGAAAAAACAAAAAAACACAACAAAAACAAACAGTATAATTGTGAAATAAATGATGTATTAGAATTTTAAACAATTGTACCAAAATGTTTTTGCGCGCCAATACAAGGCATTTTTAATAAATAAAAATAATTTGTATTTCATGCATTTTCCCTATTACACATAATACACTTTAATTTACAGAAATTAAAGTGTCACATAATGTGTCAAAAATTGTGCGCTCAAAACAGTGATGGACATAACTTGTACGTAATTTCAAGCTGTTAGTCGAATTGGATTAACCAGCGATTACCAACTTCTCTGTTGTAACCATTCAGGGGACATTTTTACCCGACTGCGCCAGAAGTAGGGTTATGTTTTTTAAAATTATTTTTTATGTCTCACTCATAAATAAGAAGTTCTCGTGAAACACATGCTACTGGATCTAGAAGTTTAGGATGTCCGTTAGTACTCAGTGAATTAATGAGTTTAAGATTTATCTTCAAGTTATGGATAGGTGACGATCTGATCATGTTTGCGGGGCTAACATGGCCAGAGATCGCACAAGATAGAGAGGTATGGAAGGAGAAAGCAGCAGCCCAGCAGTGGGACACGATGTAGGCTAGTAAAAATAAAGTTCCGACTAATACGGTTCTTATAAATTCAATTCTGATTAAATTTAATTCTGATTTTAATTTTGACTTTAATTATGATTTTGATTTAAATTTGGATTTAAATTTTAGATTTTAATGGCGAATTAGATTTATATTTGGTTTTTTTTTTTTTTTTTTTAATAATGTAATGTGAATTAATTTTAATGAAATCTATGTAATAATTATGTAAACTGAGTTATATGGGTTAATAATGCCTGAAATAAACGATGATAATCCCCCCCCCCCCTTGTCCGCGACCTTCATGGCCCCACATATCACAACCGGCATAGGAAGCAATCACCCGATTGCTTCCGCCACGCCCCTCCGTCACCGACCTCACCCCTCCGTCGTCTGCAACACACATATTGTGTGTTATCGCGGAATTACCTCAGACCGCTCCTTTAAAAGTGATAACGGTAGAATAAGATATCTTAATCGCTAGGGTTGGGTTTGACATACAGATAATCTTACTTATACTTTGAACACCAGAGCACAGACGCACGCGCGTGCCCTCCTAGCCAAGCCACAATTTCACCGCAAATACCTACAAACGTGCTACCTGTAACGACTGTGTGAAAACGTACGATCATACCAACAGAGCTATAGTCCTCAAACTCCTCAATCATGTTGGACTCTTGATCATGGTCTGCCTGCCTTTAATAATAATAATAATAATCCCTTTATTTAGGTAACAAAGACCCATAGGTACTCAACCTTAACCTAAAAATACATTGATACATATTATAAGACAAAACCAATTAGAAATATTGGCTTTATTCAACATTAAGACAGTAGTGACAAACATAGAGTATAAATCAATAAATCAAATAAATCTTCTAAATAACAAGGAGTTCATATCATACATAAATAATAATACCAGCCTATTACTGTCCCACTGCTGGGCAATGGCCTCCTCTCATACAGAGAAGGCACGAGCATTGATCACCACGCTTGCTCAAGACGGGTTGGCGATTTCAGACTTATATTAATTATAAGTCCAGGTTTCCTCATGATTTTTTCCTTCACCAATGTCTGTGATGTCCGAGATAAACTTAGAAAGTACATATGAATTGAAAAAGTCACATTGGTACTTGCCAGGATTTGAACCCACAACCTCATACATGGGAGGCGAGGCCTTAACCTCTTGGCCAAAACGACAGATTAAAAAAAAAATACCTACTAACAACATTTTTGTTAGTTTATGCAACTTAAAACTATGTTAGTAACACTTCACTTAAGTTCACCGGCGCGAACTTTTATGCGTTCTTGTGGAATTTGTCCGCGGAAGCGACGGAACACCACATCCTGCGGCCAAAAACTTTCTTCCAACACCAAATGGAGCATACAAGTCGGGATGCGCACCACAAACGCCTTGAAATGATTGATTGATGTGATTCTGTAAGATCTCATTCTAAACTTGGAATCTGAATTCGCTGTGAGTTATTTGATTGGCATTCTAAAAACTCAGTTGATAATTCGAATTTACACTAGCGTCACCCTTGCGAGCGTGTCAGCGAGTTGAACTAAATTAACAGAGAGATTTTGACAGATAAAGTATGAGATGACGTAAGAAGTGGCATTGGTCGCTTCGGAGCTCACTTCACCTCGCAAGTGACTATGTGATGCTTACAGAATGCAAAATCAAGGTTATTTTGAACCTTATGCAAAGTGAGAGTGAATAGCGATGTGAGATGCGAGCTGTTGTTTGAATTTTATAGAATCGACCTACAGTAGCTGTACTCTTGGCGTGTACTTCAATCTCGGGCGCACGAACTCCTCGATGTCCTCAGCCTCAGTGGTGTAATGTAGTCGAGAGATGTACGACGGTGTGTTCGGCTTCGCGGCGCGCAGTTTAACGTTGGACTCCACAGGAGCCTTGCCAGAGCGATTCTTACACTTTTTTGACGACTTGAATGGCGCGGCGGTAGGGAGGCTGCCTTACGTCCTTAGGGTCCCGGGTTCGAATCCCGGTAGGAGCAAATATTTGTGTGATGAGCATGGACATTTGTTTCCGAATCATGGTGAACGTCAGAATGGTTGGTTGTCTGCATCGCTCCGCGCCAGGCTGGTGACCAAAAATTGCTACCCATTGCTACCTATAGTCAATTAATTGCTACCTAACTTGGAAACAAAATAACGGGACTTCAAAATGTCCAGCCATTCTGATATCAGGATGGCTGGTCAACTCTCCGTTTGCGTAAACTATGCACATTCGTGTTATTATTTTTATTTGAGTAATTGCTACCTGATTGCTACCCTCACGTCTTTCAGTGTCCACCTTGTAGCTTTAACAAGTAAAAAATTATGATCGTTTGAATTTTTTACAGGGACTGGATTTAGGTTATTGAATAAAATAATATTAAAAACCAATAAAATTTTTTTCGTCGTCTACCCCATTGCGTGGGGTATCGTTGAATAGGTCATTAAAATGACTTGGGGGGACGGAAACGGACCGGCCGTTGCTTTTGCAGGGCTTAACCCCCCCTGGTTAGCCATTACCCAACTATTACGCTGGTGTCGGCTTCCAGTCTAACCAGAGGCATCTGAATACCAGTATTTTACATGGAGCGACTGTCTAACCTAAAAAATCCAGTTAGTACTGGATAATACGATACCCCTTGGTAAAACTGGTTGTCAGACTTTGGAGAAACTGACTAACTGTAGCGACAATCAAAGATCCTAAAATGACAGCCGGGACCAACGGCTTAACGTGCTTTCCGAGGTACGGAGGAAACTCGTTGTGTAATAGCTGGTCATCCATCGACGGCTCGAGACAAGCGCGGCTTAACCTTTAAGAACGACCCGAACGGCTATCATTATTTAGCCACGAGTTAAAAACATATTGGACTCTTATATCGAAATATTTTAAAAGCACCATTTCACACACTTTCTCTAAATACCTTAAAATATAATACGAAGTTTACCGAGAAAAACTCAAGCTTAGCGTAGCTTTTTAACAGACATTTCTAAAGATAAGAAACCAGAAGATTCCTCTGGATATTGTATGTGAAAAGCAATTTATACTATATCACACAAATGTAGAACAATTTGGAATTTAAATGCATCTGTTTTATAGATAGGATCTAGAGAACGTTTAGCTTTTATGATTTAGATAAAACAATTTCATTTACTGCCTCGTTGGCGACAGCTGGGCATGAGGACCTAGGTTCGATTCCCGGGTCGGCCAAAGCGTTATTAAGTTTTTCCATTAGGAATTTCTCTGTAGCAGCAGTCTGTTTGATGGCAATAGGCTCGCCCCCCTATAACATATGACTTAAAAAACTGCCCAAATGTGGGTTTACTATTAGGCACACCTCTGTCTAACCCTTTGGGGATTCCAGGCGTGTTTTAAATCCCATGTATTACTATATTGCCATCAATCGGTCAAAATCCAAACCCTGCAGCTGCCACTGAGAAATAGGGATGATGACTGACTAAAAAAGACATGATTCTGTTTAGTCCGTCAGTAAGATTATCGAAAAATATTGGATACGTGTTTTTTGTTCTAACAAATTATTAAAAATTGACGAAGTTAAAACGTGTCAAAGATCATGAGTTTGTTCGTGAGGCTTGTGACGTCAGATTTGAATGAAAAATGTACTCAAATGTGAAGTCACACGAGTTTTCAACGCATTGTATCGTCTTCATTTTTTTATAACGTGAAAAAAGAAACAATATTTGTCCAATATTTTTTGGAAATCTATTTGACGGACTAATTAGTTTTTTTTTTGTCATCTACCTTATTCTTGATGGAAAAATCCAATAACGATTTGCCTAAACCGGGAATCGAACCCAGGACATGCTCAGCATTCGCCTTTGCGAACACTAAACCTACGAGTTGCCTCGTAGGTTTAGTGTTGTGTTGTTTAGTGTGTGCGAATCCATTATTACTTCTTATAAATTTATCCTCATTCATACTCAAAACTGTTTCCCTAGTACAAATAAAATTGTAACTCAGAATCATTATCATCATCACCTGCCTAGCCTTTTCCTAACTATGTTGGGGTCGGCTTCCAGTCTAACCGGATGCTGCTGAATACCAGTATTTTACATGGAGCGACTGCCTATCTGACCTCCACAACCCAGTTAGTACTCGGGAATACGATACCCCTTGGTAAAACTGGTTGTCACTGCCAAATAATTGTAACTCAGAATATGCAAGAAAAAAAATCTGCCATTTCAAACTGAATTTTAAAACTGCAGTGGAGAATATAAAAGGTTTCTTCATGCATTAAGTCACAAAGAATATCTTTTCCTTTGCTTTGAGTAAGAACGACTTAAAACGGACTGAGATACGGGCCCGTAACAAAAAATCTCAAAGGTTGAGCTAGACTAGAAACGTTCCTAGGTTTTATTATAGATCAGGCTACGATATTCATTTTTTTCTATGAGGTTTTTCTTTCAAAATACTAACTTTACTTACTTTTAAGTTTCCGTACTACAAAAGGAAAAAACGGAACCCTTATAAGACCACTTTCTGGTCTGTCCGTCTGTCCTAGCAAGTTGAAATTTATACCAGATACCGAGGTCTATAATGGTCCCTATTCAGTGTATAAAAATCAAGATCCTGTGTCAACACGATAAAAAGATATGGGTAAATTTAGATTTTCGCGAAAATTATAAGTACCAAAGTTTACCTTAATTTTCAACTTTTTTTTTTATTTTTCGGCCTTTCCCTTCAATTGTGCTGTAAGACCTTGCTTTTAACCAAAATTGACAATTCTAGGTTAACCGGAAGTACCCTATAGGTTTTGGGTCGTTTACCTAGAATCACGAAATTTGGCAAAAAATTTGGGAAAAGTCTGAAAACCGTAATTATTATGTAGTTTAATAACAAAAAAAAAGTGGTTTTTTCTATAACAAACTTATTATTTGCGGTTGGCAATAGCCACCAGTGCGGGTTGGTAGACGTCACATGTCTTCGAATGTTTGGTTCTAGGACATGCCGATTTCCTCACGATGTTTTCCTTCACCGTTTTGAGAGCAGCGGTGATTATATAAATTACACAAAGTAATGCGCCTGCCTGGTTTCAAACCCACGACTTACTGTTCGTAAGTCAGGGCCGCCAGCACTTGGCCACCGCTGCCTTAACAGTAATTACCATTAAATTGTTACTGGGGCTGAAACTCCGTATGATATAATGTCATGCAAGATACGTGCAAATCACATATAACTATCGAGAGTAATAACAATGCTACAACAACACCGAAGTAAGAAACTACACAACATTAAACTTGTACTTGCGTAGTTCAAAACTGTCAAACTATTGTAGTAAAACATTACTACCCTACAATATATAAACAATGTACCATCTCAACGGACGAAATATCACCACCAATACGGCTCTTTTTCTATTGGTTATAAAAAGTGGTCAAACAATAGAATAGAATTTTTGTAAAACAAAGGATAACGTAAAAAAGGGTCGCATATTTTTGTCGTTTTACTACTATTGGTCCGCACACTCTTTGTGCGGAACAATAGAAGTTCTTCTTCTTCTTCGTGTCGATGATTCGTTAAGGGTGGTAAACAGATGTGGACATCGTGTGCACGGGATTTTATTTTAAATATGAGCAGATTTCGTCCGAGCCCATGGTACATACAACTGTGCGTGTTTATAGTCTATAACATTGGAGTCGCAAACTGTAGTATCTTATATATATCTCAACTGTTGTCTCAGTAAGACATTGAAACTCTTTGGTAGTAAATAAGACATTTTATTGTGTAGTAAGTCTTATGTGTGTGGGGGACGCGATACGAATGCTTTAACACGCAAGTAACGGTGGAGGTCGCAAATTATATCAAAATCATAAACACACTACTCTGGGACAAAAAATCTGAAAATAAATAAATATCGCTGGACATTAACACACAGCGCCATCTAATGCCACACTAAGCAACGAGGCTTGTGTCGTGGACACCAGATAGTTGATATACTACATAGATACTTTTTGTTTGTAAATACATACTTATTATACATATAAACATCCATGACTCGGAAACAAATGTCCATGCTTATCACACAGACATTTGCTCCAACCGGGATTCGAACCCGGGACCCTAAGAACGTTAGGCAGCCTCACTACCGCTGCGCCATTCGGGTTGTCAGATTTGAAAAAAACTAAACCTTTTCTTAGAACTAAGGTGTTCGGTAGCTTATAAAGAAGAAGCTGTATCATATGGTTAGTACCTAACTTGGTGTCGAGAGTTTTTATGCCGTCCATGGGCCTCTGACTTGGCTTTACATGCCGTCAAGAAATATCTCTCAGGCATGCTGGTTTCCTCACGACGTTTTCCTTCACCGAAGCAATTGATAATTAAATAATACGAACATGAATCCGAACAATCAGAACCACACCACGAGTCACACCACTAGTCCATCAATGCTATAAACGGCAGCTCATCGCTAGCTTATAATAGTACATTATGATATAAGTGCGGTAAGTTGAAAATTACAGCCGAGGCGATATTACTACTACGATAAAAAAGCAGAGGCTGTAATTATCAAAGCGCACGTAAGTCATACGACGTTTTATAACATATTTGCGAGGAAATAAACAAAAGAAATAAAAACAATACAGCGAAAAGAAAAAGCGCGCGGAGTAATTTTTACTTGTTCACAAAATAGCGAGGCGCGCGCATCAGCGCTTTTTTGAAGGCAAAGACACAAAAAACAGCCAGTATTACTAATAAAGTAAATTAATATTTTTGTATTTTTGTTACAGATAAATGGTTGTAATTTATTGTCAAAATTAATTAAATTAAAGAATTAAATGTTTATTTATTATATTTCATCTCCCAAAGTTAATTTTATTCATAAAATGTTGACCACTTTTCTGACATAAAAACTCTTCGCTAAGATTTAAAAAAGTATAAACCGTGCAGTTTACTTTACAGCACAAGTACTTAATGAGATACATTACGATATTGAAATTGGTGACATAAGAGACCCTTTACGAGCAAATGTGTTATAAAATATACATTACTAGCTGACCCGGCCGGCGAACTTTGTTCCGCGTAAGAGGGAATAAATGAGCAGATTCAGGATTTTAAAATTAATTTATGATTATCAATGCTGCAATCGTATCGAAACGCTGCTCGAGTCCAATCACTCGAATTTTTTTTTCTTGCGAGTCGAAAATTATCTATTTGTTGATCTCTTAGGTTTGCTCGACAATTTCCCATTGCCAACCGAGCCGTTTCACGGTCTGCCTCGCTTTGCTCTTGTGATTGAGAAGCACGAAGTCGAGTCATACAAACGCGGCGCTCTCCACGGGCAATCTCTTGTTCTTCTTCAGTGGTTTCATTCGCAATGTTTCGAATCCTAATTGCTTTATGGCTTTGTCGGATACATTATTGACGTTGAAATTATCGTTATAGTTTAAATTTTTTCTAGATCCTCACATTGTAAGCTGATGACATTATTAACCATCATTTGGCGGATGACAGCCAAAATATTTCACGACAAATCTGCCTCAAACATTACTAGCTTATCATTAACCTAGTGTTTTACCAACTATGATGGGGTCTACTTCCAGTGTAATCGAATGCTGCTTAATATCAGTATTTTACATGGAGCGACTGCCCTATCTGACCTCCACAACCCAGTTAGTACCGGGTAATACGATACCCTTTCGTATCACTGGTTGTCAGACTTTTTGGGCTACTGACTACCTAACGACTGTCAAAGATCTACAATTGACAGCCGGGACCAGCAGCTTAACGTGCTTTCCGAGGCACGGAGGTATGTAATGGGTGGTCACCCATCCACAGACCAACCTAGGCAAGCTTAACCTAAAGATCTACCCGAGCGACTGTTATTATTCGACCACGAGCTCCAAACGTTACTAGTTCATCATCATCATCATCATCATTTCAGCCGAAAGACGTCCACTGCTGGGCCTCCCCCAAGTGTCGCCACATTGACCAGTGTTGGGGCTTCAGATTTCTCAATGAAACTCCCGGAATGAGGTATTGGTGTTTTAATTCGGTATAAACTGTATTTTACAATAAAATATGCGGAGCGAGAGGTTGCCGCTACGAAGACAGTTTTTCAACACAAAAGTAAAAAAGGTAGGTGGTAGAATAAAAATAAAGTCACAATAATCAGTTTAATGTACGGCGCGCGCCTAGCCCTTTTGTGGCGGCAAAGGTGCGACACAAACACTGCACTGCACTACACTTAACGCAGGCGTAAACAACCAGTCCCGTGCGACTCGCATCCAACGTTACTAGTTGAATTCACATAATCTCATGTCAAAATCATCAAAGTTAGATGTAATATGGCAAGCTATTTATCGGCACATCTCAACACTAAAGCTATTCCAAACGATAACAACGTAGATAAATATTAACTTAGGCTCGCCGCACGCTCTCAAGTCTTCAGACACATATTACAGTGTGTAAACAACTTTCTGACACATTCAAGTAAACTTGCAGAAGTTTAATTTTGTTACACTACTTGTATCCCATGATCTGTCCACGAAGTAGACACAATTATTGTTAAACAATGGCGTCTCGAACAAATTGGTCATTTGACAGATCATGATATATTCAAACTATAACTCTATATAATAATATGTACAAGTAACAAAACGGTTACAGGGCGTCAAAAAATTCATCCAGATCGCTGTCAACAGGAAAAGTGCCCAGAAGGCAGCATTGCCACGTTGGATGGCAATGCTGATTCTTTGGCCACAACATAGGCTCGCCCTGTGGTCACGTGAAGAGTCGACCAACCGCTTGGCGATTTCTCGAAATACTAGGTCACACTCGGACTCGGACACACAATCGGACACATAATTACCAATTAAATTATTGTATTTGCGCCGTTTGAGGTTTTCAGCACCTGCAGCAGCCGCCCCAGCGCAGCCCACTATGCTAGGAAGATGGGATCGCGCAAGGGTGTCGACGCAAGTTGCGTCCCACACCAAAGGCCTACCTAACTTCCATTTTGTTCTTAGTTGTATTATCTCGTCCGACAATCTACTGATCATCCGCCTGCCTTGTCCCAACTATGTAGGGGTCGGCTTCCAGTCTAACCGGATGCAGCTGAATACCAGTATTTTACATGGAGCGACTGTCTATCTGACCTCCACAACCCAGTTAGTACTGGGTAATACGATACCCCTTGGTAAGACTCGTTGTCGCTTCAATTTTATTTATTTGTATAAATTGACGTTAAAAATTGCATTCACAGCTAAATTTAAAATAATTCGTTTTTCATTTTGGGAGACCACGTCTCCTCTTACCTACATTTCTACATTGTGGTATTCCGTAAATATAATTATACCGAAGGAGCCTGTTGCGACGTAACGTCTATCATCTCCAGGATACGTTCACAACTCACATTTGTTCAACGGGGTCTTCCTTGTGCCTAGGTGTGAGTGGGCGCTTGGCTCACACGCTTGTGGTTTGACTTAAAAATGTTGTGTCAGAATATTTCAGGCAAATACAAAGCACATCATGACGCCTGTAATCCCCGAAGGGTAAGGTAGAGGTGTACCTAATAGTACAGCTACATTTCGCTAGTTACAGAAAACCTACACAGTACACACCATGTAGAGTCGTGGTCTTTTTCGCCTGATCAGTTAAAATTTATTTCGCTTAAATTATGCGGAGGTGCCGAGCCACGCCCCCTTAAAGTTTAGGCCTATTAGGAAAGCGTCAATTTGGCTCGCTAAATAACAATAACTCTCGTTTGGCTTGCGTCGTCAGTGCGCTCGGCCGATCGGTATTGTCTTTCATTCATTATTTCTATACAAAGTCAACGGGGCGGGGCTAGAGAGCGTTTCTATGTTGCGAGTGCAAGCAAAAATTAGCTTAGTGGTGATCAAGCGGGAGTGTCCTCGATAGTACACCATGCACCTTATGTTATGTTTATGTAATAGGTTCGTGGACTGAAAAAATCTAATTAGTCCGTCAGTTAGATTATCAAAAAATATTTGACCCGTGTTTTTTCTTTTGTTACGTACGTAAACCAAAATTGACGAAGATACGACGCTTTTAAAATTCTCAATACATCACGCCGTGGTATAATTTTTAGTGCGTTCTGACGTCACGAGCCCGTGATCCCGAGTTTTGATGCGTTTTATCTTTGTCAATATTCATTGATTTACGAAAACAAAAAATACGTGTCCATTATTTTCCAATACTCTAACTGACGGACTAAATAGATTTGCAATTTATTGATGGTGGAAACTAGCCTATTGAAACATTCAAACAAGACTATGTTCTTTACATTTTAGATTATATTTTAATTACATTCCTCAATTCAAGAATTCTCTCAAAACTACACCTAATACCGCAGCTTCACCCCTAAAAGCAGTAGATTCCAATATAATTCTTGGGTTACAAGCAATCTGTGAGCCGCGTCATGAAGCGCTGAATTATATGCGGCGCTATCTGTGCAGCGATGCAGCCGCTGTGGTGGCGTGGTGCAAGTCAAAAACGACAGCGAGATGCCGATCTTCTTTCTTTTTTATCGTGTGGTTAGTACCTAACCTGGTGTCAGAGTTGTTATGTCGCCCATGGGCCTCTGACTTGGCTTTACATGCCGTTGAGTAATATCTCTCAGGCATGCTGGTTACCTCACGGTGTTTTCCTTCACCGAAGCTAGTGAATTAGTATTATACAATACGCACATGAATCCGAAAAATCAGAGGTGCGTGACTTGTGTTCGAACTCGAGACCTATGACTTGGCAGTCCGACGGTCACACCTATCACACAGGCTATCACAGATTTAAATAAAATAAACAAGTAACATTAAGTATAACTAAAAGTATCAAAAAACTTGACTTAAAATCGGATTATGTACCTAGATGTATGTATTATATATTAATCTCCTGTTAATTTCCTTTATTTTGATATCCTACCCGATAGGCCTATCTAAAGACACTTGGGCTTTTAAGACGAATTTAATGATACCTTAATAGTCGAAATCCATTCAGCCATTTGGAACATACGAGGTTATAAAGAACACAGTCACACCAACTTGAGGCAATTCTGCCCACTATCTTGGATGTATGCTGCATTCAAAGAGCACGAAGCGAACTTTGATTTATTTAACTCTTCGTCACGTGTTCTAAAAAAAGGTCGCCCTTGCCATTTAATGGATCTCTACTATAGTCAAATATTTCCCTAATCTTATACAAATACAATAAAATAATTTCATCAAATCTAATTTAATTTATTCTAATTTAATCTAATCGAATTTCATTTAATCTATGTTATTTATTTTAATTGAAGTAATTAAGCGTAATCAATTTATTTGTTAATAGTTTTTATTTTTCCAACATATTTATTTCTTGTTCTAATTAATGATTTAATTGTATAATTGTCTGCGCATAATGTAGTGCATGCTGAGCTTTTCTGTAAGTGATGAGGCGCTTAGACTTAAGTTTGCAATCATCATCATCAGCCTATTAATGTTCCCACTGCTGTTGACAGCACCATGCTGAGATGGGGCCTCTTGGCCTTGTACAGGACCAATTTCGTTTTCTTTTTATTTTTAATTTCTTTTAGTTGTTTTATGTTTAATTTTTATTTGTTGATAATTTCACCATTTTTTTTATGTGTTTTATCCTGTGCGGGTTAATAAATGCTTTTTCTTTCTTTCTTTCTTTCACTGCTGGGACACAGGCCTCCTCTTTATAAGAGGGAATGGGCTATAATCCACCACGCGGGCCCAGTGCGGATTGGTAGATGTCACATGTCTTCGAATTTTTTGGTTCTAGGACATGCCGGAAGTTTGCAATGTACAAATTATAATGTAACAGTGTACTCATTGTTGAGAAGCCTAATAATACATCCTACTAATATTATAAATGTGAAAGTTTGTGAGAATGGATGTGTGGATGTTTGTTACTCTTTCACGCATAAACGGCTGGACCGATTTGGATGAATTTTGGCACAGAGATAGTTTATAACCTGGATTAACACATAGGATACTTTTTATCCCGGTAGTAAGATCCCATGGGACAATTATCAAACATCACGCGGGCGAAGCCGCTGGCAGAAGCTAGTAAATAAATAAAAATACTTGATACGCGCGAAAAACATAACCCTTCCTTGGCAGTCTGGTAAAAGAACTATGACAGATAAAATACGGATGCGGTATAAGTGACTAGAGCGATCCCCGCCCCCGCTACCTCTTACACCTCGCGGTACCGTCACAATACCGCGGCGGGCGTCTCGTCGGCACACAGTTTAGCGTCGATATTGCCGCCGACGCAACTTTCATCGGAATTTAATGTCCTCTCTGCTCTGGGTACCGCTGACTGAGCGTGAAGTATCAAGTATTGTAGCTTCGACGAGTTTTGAACCGTATAAAAGTTATCTAGAAAACTAAGAATGTTTTAAATTCGAAAGGTGAGGATTGAAAATTAAATAGATAAAAATGTAGACAGTAGTGTGTGAGAACAGAAAGGACATTACACACAGCGCCATCTATCAACGAGGCTTGTGTCGTGGACACCAGATAGTTGATATACTACATAGATACTTTTTTGTTTGTAAATAAATACTATCTGGGATATCTTCCGACGATATTTCGACGCTGTTGCATGCGCCATGTTCGCGGGTTGACTGGAGAATTCGGGTGGATGGAAAATAAATTGTTAGGAGCAGACAAATCTGTCTACCCTCTTTCTTTGTCTTTTGCTCCGTGCACTACTGGAACTCGACACTAAGTCACGACAAAACACACTCACAGTAACACCAGGTTTTGTGGAGTTCTTATCATAATAAGGACTCCACAAAACCTGAATAGAAATCCCGTAAGTGAGAATATAAGTTAAGTTTTAAACCGTGAAAGCTAAATACTCTAGTCACCCCCGATGACGCTATCACCCTCTTACAGGAGAGTAGTAAAGACACCAGCACCGTACGTAGAAAATACAGATACAAACCGGCAACATACCGACCTCGCCGCCGAGGTCCGGCGCGACGTCCCCGTTCACCCCCCCCCCCCGATCCTTGCTTGCGCCAGCCTGCGATGCTGAGCCAGTAATGATAAACGAGCCCCTAATTAATGCATCTCAGATCCAGCCTGTCCCTTTGCTGCCCCCCCCCCAGAGGGTGCCCTTAGGCGTGGTCGCTTAGTTTGTAGTAATTATGCCCCTGGCTGGAGGCCTTAAATTCAAGGCATCCACAGGACTAGCCCGGTTAAGCAGTAGCCAGTCTCAGACTGAACTGCGAGATGCCATACCCAAAAAAAAACAAAAAAAAACTTGAAAGCTTAAAACAGTGCCAGAAAAAACAACTCGCACACAACGCACGTAAACATACATTTACACAAACATTGCACATACATTTGGTACATGTATATTATGTATGTACATGATGGAACGTATTAAGTACAACATTCTGCAACCCCAAAAAAATCTGGAAATCTTCGAGCGTCGTTTTTTGACATTGGAAATAACTTTTCGTTCACTCCAGTATAGGCTCCGATTTCACGAAAAAGTGCGATCCCTTTTATTTATATCTCAGAGAATTGTTAAGACATGATATTAAAAAAGACTCAAAAGACGCGTATTTACAAGAGCTGTAAGGTGCAAAAAGAATTATTCGAGAAAGTAAAATACGAAGAAAGTTATGGCCGAAATTGTGAAAAAATAACATTTTTTTCTTTGAATTTTTGATTTTCGTGCTCGATATTTTGGAAACGAAGAATGATATCAAAAATTTGAGAAACAATCTTCTGGTCAATTTAGTCAGCTACAATTTCAGTCTAAAACAAAGATAACGTTTGCTCTGTAGCCTAACCTTTTTGAAAAATGTCAAAAAGCCAGAACGACATTTTTCACAGTCATGACATTTATGACTTCATGTTTCGCAGAGTTCGTTGTAGCGACTTTCTCGTCGCTCGGCGACAATATTTTTACGAATTCCGTAGATTCGTTTCCAATGTGCTCGATAGTCGTGTCGAGGCACGAAATCTGTGATATTTTTTTTAACTTCCTGTTTACACTTCTCAAAAAAAATCTAACTTCATTCCACCTTTTGAGTTTTTTTTTTTGTTAAATTGCACTCGGCTAGTTTATCAATAAAATATTTAAGAAAGAGTATCGACGAACGATTGTAAATCCTAAATCTATCTAGCTACCAGCCTGCTCTAATCTTAGTCACCTCAAATCCCAGTGTTAACCATAAAAGTCTTGCACAATCGACCTTTATCTTAAGACGTTCCACTCGGATGCACCGAAGATATTGTAGTCCAGGGCATAAGCGGACGCGAGAGCGGGATCAAATCATCATCTGCCTGATTTTTCCCAACTTATTGAAGTCGACTTCCAGTCTGACCGGATGCAAGTGTAGAGCAGTATTTTACACGGAGCGACTACCTATCTGACCTCCACAACCCAGTTAGTACTGGGTAATACGATACCCCTTTTTTTTTTTTTTTTAGGATGGGAAATCATCAAATGACTTCTCCCGCTCTGGGCGGAGCAGGAGGGAGTGTCAGACTTTTACTGACTAAAACCCATCCATGTTCCTTCCTCGCCCTTTGTGTTCCGGGGCCACGGTATCTCTTTCGAATAGTCCCGCAGCCCTAATACGATACCCCTTGGTTAGACTGGTTGTCAAATGACAGCCAATACATCTTTAATACAATAAATATCCATCATTTGTAGGGTTCCGGAACCTAAAGGTAACCGACACCCTATTAGTAAGCCTCTGCTGTCCGTCCATACGTCTGTCCATCCGTCTGTCTGTCAGCGGGCTGTATCTCATGATCCGATGATAAGAGGTAGTGACAGTTTACATTTTCACAAACTGTGTATTTGAAATGTGTTTTTGATTTTTGTATTTGTTTAGTGTATGTGTATTTCCTTGCGTGATCAAATCAGGAATGAAGACATCCGCAAGAGAACTAAGGTTACCGACGTAGCCCGAAGAATTGCCAAACTTAAGTGGCAGTGGGCAGGGCACATTGCTTGCAGAACGGATGGCCGATGGGGCCGAAAAGTTCTGGAGTGGCGACCGCGAACTGGAAGACGTTGCGTTGAAAGGCCTCCCACTAGGTGGACCGATGACCTGGTGAAGGCTGCGGGAATCCGCTGGATGCGAGTCGCACGGGACCGGGCAATGTGGCGACACTTGGGGGAGGCCTATGTGAAATGAAATGAAATGAAATGATTTATTTTGCAAATAGGATATTAAATCACTTTTACACGTCAATATTTTGTTTTAAGAGAACGTTGGCGCCGGCATTTCCTAACTGACTACCCTGAGAAGAAATACCGAAACAAACTCAGGGATCGTGGTCTCTTTTAAAGTCCAGACACTATTATTTGAAATTATATCAATGTGAGTGTGATCATGTAGGCATGGTCTGGTATGGTCTTTTGAGGAAAGAGCCATAGCAGGTTAGAGTTGACCTATCCCGACAGACCGCACGCATGCATCAGTCATCGTGTAGCTCAAACCACATTTTTGGGAGCTCAAATGTCCAGCAGTGGACGTCTTTCGGCTGAAATGATGATGATGTGTATTTCTGTTTCTGTGTCTTTGTGTATGTTTTAACAAATAAAATTATCTTTATCTTTTTATCTTTATCTATTGCCGCTTCAACAAAAAAAAAAAAATTAAAGGGGTTTCCCCCTACTACGATGGTACGGAATCCATCATGCACGAGTCCAACTCGTTTTTGTTCAGTTTTTCTTAACTAATACTACACTCGAGAGCAATGAATCCGGGTCACTTAAAGAATCCTAAAAATCTCGGAAACTAAAAATGCTAGGTTAATGCAATAAATTATATTTAATAGACAATGTAATACTCCTTACTCTCTACTCCTCTTAAATGAAGGTATTAAAACTTCTTAGTTATTGTATAGTTATATCATAAAAAAATCAAATTTGAAAAAGGGCCACTTTCGAAGATGGAACTACGAAATTACAGCATTTGGTTTTGCTTTTGTTTGTAATCTGTCATTTATGTGGGTACATAAACCATGTTGATAGTGCTCTATATTCATTATTCAAGCTGAAATTATGTCGCTTACGCCTGAAGAATGCACCAGAATACTTACAATGCTGGAAACCGGCCGGAGTCAGCGCGATACAGCCAGGACGGTCGGTGTGTCGCTGTCAACAGTACAAAGAGTTCTTCGACGTTACGAAGAAACTGGTTCTAACCTACGCAGATCAGGAACGGGCAGAACCAGGTGTACCACAGCACGAGAAGACCGATACTTGGTGAACACCATGCTTCGAAATCGCTTTCTCACAGGAACTGAACTCACAAATCAGTTTCGACGCCTCGGAGGAAGTAACCCAAGTGCATGGACAGTAAGACGTCGGCTTGCTGAATCTAACTTAAAACCCCTTAGACCTGCAAACGGCCCTAAACTGGAGCGTGGGCATCGTATTTCAAGACTAAGATATGCCCAGAGCCACGTAAATTGGAGTATTGAAGATTGGTCAAAAGTTATGTTCTCCGACGAATCAAAATTTATGCTCTACAAGCACGATGGAAGACACAGAGTGTATCGAAGACCAGGGGAAAGATTCAAGCAAGCATGCATCGAAGAAAAAGTAGCCTACGGTGGTGGGTCTGTACTTGTGTGGGCCGGAATTTCTTCTGAAAGTCGCACAGAGCTGGTGATCATAGAAAACGGCTCTTTAACTAGCGTAAGATATGTGGAAGAAATCCTCAATGATCACGTTGGTCCATTTATGGTCAATTTAGGTGAGGATGCTATATTTATGCATGACAATGCCCGACCTCATACAGGTAGGATTGTGAATGACTACCTTCAAGAGATGAACATTACTCGTATGGAGTGGCCAGCGCGCAGCCCGGATATCAACCCGATCGAGCATGCTTGGAACGAGCTAGGCAGATGCGTAAAACAACGAAACCCTCCCCCAATCACGCTTCGTGAGCTCAAAATTGCTCTCACAGAGGAATGGGAGAATATTCCCCAAAATCGTATAAGGAACTTGGTGTACAGCATGCCAAACCGCGTAAACGCAGTAATGGAAGCACGAGGAGGCAATACGAAGTATTCAAATTCAAGAAAATCGTAATAAAGTTCAAAAATTTCATGTTTCCTATTTTTGTTTTAAGGAGAGATCAGCAGTTTTTTTCTTTATGTAATTTTGTGTTAATAAAATGTATGGTGACTCATATTTTTTTTACTTTCATTTAAGGAGTATTACATTGTCTATTAAATACAATCTATTGCATTAACCTATCATTTATAGTTTCCGAGATGTTTAACATTCTTTAAGTGACCCGGATTCATTGCTCTCGAGTGTATAAATGCGAAAGTAGCTCAGTCTGTCTGTTTTTTGGCTGGACGGAAATAGAAATATAAATGGTGCAAAGATAGACTGCGTCCTTAGTAAAGACACAGGATACTTTAATCCCAATACTTCTAAGATAATTTCCGACCACCACACGGGCGTAATCGCGGGCTATCTTAAATCTAGTAGTACCGTGAAACGGGGCTATTTGGGACGACCCAGAATTTCCAACAAAAATATCGATAACTGTCGGTTGGTGTACGGTAGAAGTTATTTTACAAACTCGAGCAACACTTTGATTGGCTGCTACTGAGATATTCTTGATAGAAAAACCGAATAACATTTTGGTATATATGGTACCGAAAAACCCCGAAAAACCCAAATAGCTCCGTTTTACTGCAGCTATATTTTCTTGACTTAATAAATAATAAAACACCCAATTTCAATCTCCCAGCTTCAATGCAAATCCAATAATTCGAAAAAGTATTAACCAGATTTATGTGTTAGATTATTCGCTCGAGCTACTTACCCGACTTGTCATCGTAAAAGAGAGTTATGTGCGAGTGTGCACGAGATAGCATGCATATTTATGTTCTTTCGAAGTTAGTTATTTCTTTGGATATAGGTATAAAAATCCGTTAATATATGTTTTGAGCGTAGAGTTGCGGACACCACCCTGACAATAAAATACTACTAATATTATAATGTGTATGTCGTGATGTTTAAGGCCTATCGCCTCCCATGTCTGAGGTTGTGGGTTCAAATCCGGGCAAGTACCAATGTGACTTTTTCAATTCATATATACTTTCTCAGTTTATCTTGGACATCACAGACATCGGTGAAGGAAATCATCGTAAGGAAACCTGGACTTATAATTAATACAAGTCTGAAATCACCAACCCGTCTTGCGCAAGCGTGGTGATCAATGCTCGTGCCTTCGCTGTATGAGAAGAGGCCTTTGCCCAGCAGTGGGACAGTAATAGCCTGGTATTATTATTATATTATTAATATTATATTGGCGAGAAGAAGCACACCATCGCGAGAAGTGCTTTGCTCAGGAGTAGGACAATACGGGCCAACTAAAAGAAAATATATATATTATAATGATGGTTGGATGGATAGATGGAACGACTAAACGGATTTGGGTGAAATTGAATACACAGATAGCTTATAACCAGGATTATAAATATAAATATCGCTGGACATTAACACACAGCGCCATCTAGTGCCACACTAAGCAACGAGGCTTGTGTCGTGGACACCAGATAGTTGATATACTAAATAGATACTTTTTGTTTGTAAATACATACTTATTATACATATAAACATCCATGACTCGGAAACAAATGTCCATGCTCACCACACAAACATTTGCTCCTACCGGGATTCAAACCCGGGACCCTAAGAAAGAAAGAAAGAAAGAAAGAAAAAATATTTATTTGACGTCAGTTAATAAAGCACACACACAATAATATAATAAAGATACAAAATAAGGAGTAAAACATAGATGTGCTGTGTGCCCCACGGCTGCGCCAAAAAGGTCCATTTCAGCATTCATGCCAGACAGGTGATGCTGTCTGACGCTGATCTTCCAATGAACCTTGAGGGGGAAGTGACGGAAAAAACAGTTTCAAACATAATATACAAATAAATAGATAACGAGTACTTAAGTAAATTAATTAAATGCGTATTTACGAGTTTGTATTAAAAAAAAAAATGTATGTAATAATTGTATTTTTGTGTTCTAACGTAACACTGGTAACAATAAATAAGTACAGAGATAAGCCAAGACAGCTTAAATATTATTAGAAGAGAAAAATAAATGAATAGGTAAGTATACAGAATAATATAATATAATAAGAAGAAAGTTGTGTGACGCTCTGTGTGTGTCAGGTTTAGTACTTGAAAGAAGATATGGCCCGTGAACAGTGTCGCAATAGTTCGCGTGTATGCATAAGTAGGTACTCACGGCGCAGTAGTGCGCAAGCGCTGCAAATTGCTAAGTGTTTATATGATTGAAACATTCATTCTGACCATATCCAATTTCTGCTGTGCTGCTAACAAATACTGCCGCAATCGTGTTCGGAATGTGTGTATAGTGCCCAATACCCGTAATGGGAGGGGAATGTTATTCCACACTTTAGATGCAGCGTATCGGAAACTACCTTTAAAAGCGGCTGTCCTATGAGACTGTGTCGATAACTGCTGCGCACATAGCCTCGGTGCGCACTCTCGTCTACTGGCCATCCAACTTAGCTTGTCGTACAAATACTTCGGCTTCGTAGTCCTAATAACACCAAAAAGAAGACACGCTAGGTGTAACTTTCGCCTCGACTTCCTTTTAAGCATACAGTGTTTGTTCAGATAAGGGGTGACATGACTTCTAGGGGGTACCGAGTAACAGAACCGAGCACACGCATTTTGGACTCTTTGTATAAGCCTATCCGTACGAGCCAGCAAACGTGGGCCGTAAACCGTATCAGCGTAGTTTAGTTTGGATAGTACAAGGGTTTCGACTAGCTGTTCGCGAAGCTTTTCAGACAGGTAAGGCCTCATTTTGTGTAGCAGTTTCAGGCGGTAAAAACAGTTTCTCACGGAGTTAGCGACGTGTTTCTCAAACCTAAGGCTGTTGTCCATACACAACCCTAGGTTCCGCGCCTCATTAACTCGGTCAATAGGCTCACCCATTACAGTCAAATTAAGGCTTACAGGTAGCTTTTTTAATCGCTGCCTCGTACCAAACAACATATACTTCGTTTTCAATGGGTTTAAAGCTAAACAGTTCTCATCTGACCATGTGGCGATTCTTTCCAGGTCATCATTTAGGTCTTTAATCGCTGAGTCAATAGCGTGGGGCTTAATAATAATAATAATAATAATAAAGCCTTTATTTCCCAAAATAATAGTTATACATAATTCCAAAACAGTTTTCATGCACATAACAATACCAATTCTTATTAAATATTTATTTTATACATTTACATTTTTATCACAGTTACATTAAAGATTACAATTTGATTTGACTTTAAAAATTAATTTATTTCATATCATGATTTCATTTAGTTATATATTCAATTCAATTTTTAATTTAATTAATTAATCATAATATTCAACATTCAATCCAGTTTTTAATTATTTAATTGATTAAATTACACTTTTGAATGATATTCCAATAACAAATTGTAACGTTGACATTTCTAGGTACTCAGATTATATTAATTATAATTCGATTTTCGGAATACTTTCTCAAATTATTGAAACACGCATATCACTGGGCTACCCATTTAGCATGGGTAGTATGATCCCGTGGGACAATTACGGAACTCCACGCGGGTGAAGCCGCGTTCATAAGCTAATTGATTATAAAAAATTACTATACGTCTGGCTTTTGTAAGATTTTTAAGTTTAAATATTATTTATTGTTGTTGTGGTGTTTTAAACAATACTTGGTTTGTGGATGTTAGAAAGTCGCTACATGTAAATCATAATTATTTCCTTTATATATTTCTTTACTCACATATAGGGTGTAAACAACCTCATCACGAAGCCGTCAACCAAGCATTCTGTACATCAAACTAAGTAACTTTACGCAAAAAATATTGCTGGGAAACGACTTTTTTTTTGGGGTCAAAAATCATGTTTTCTGGTAGTACACAATGTAACGCACTCAAAACATTGTGCTGATGGATAGATTGAATAATACGAGGGTCGTGGAGGTGTTTAAAGTAAAAATCTTACATTAAAAAAACTTGTTTTTAAAAAAAACTTGTCAAAAGTTGTAACTTTGACCCCCAATATGTCGCAATGACTGGGAGAACAAGTGCCTTTCGGCTTCGTTAAGAGGTGTTTTACACCCTTTATTATTATATTTCTTTAAAAAATATATATTTATTTCAAATAGTAGCCCACCGGTATCGGGAACAGGGTCCCAGCTGCCGGTGGTCAGGGCTCCAGAGAGAGGAACCTCCTAACAATACGAGCCGTGTCCAGGAGTACCGCGTACTCAATAAATCTTTCTCCAGCTGCCTCCATGTAAATTATTATTGAATGCATCCGTTTAGACTGGAGTCTGTTTCTTGCGGAAGGAAAAAATCCTCCCCCCCACCTCCTTATAACGCCTCACGTAATTAATGGACGCCCCCTTACTGACTCGATACTTGTGCAGACATCATCTGCCTAGCCTTTTCCCAACTATGTTAGAGTCGGCTTCCAGTCTAACCGGATGCAGCTGAATACCAGTATTTTACATAGAGCGACTACCTATCTGACCTCCACAACCGAGTTAGTACTGGGTAATACAATACTCCTTGGTAAGACTATATGTTTGTCAGACTTTTTGGGCCACTGACTACCTGTAACGACTGTCATAGATCTACAAATGACAGCCGGGACCAATTGCTTAAAGTGCTTTCCGAGGCACTGAGGAAAATCGGTATGTAACCGGGTGGTCACCCATCCACAGACCAACCTAGGCAAGCACGGCTTAACCTAAAGATCGACGATATTTAGCCACGAGAGGGAGCTGACAGTTAGTATTATAATATCATCAGCTGGTAATGTCAGTATCATCTGTGGTCGCTCGTAGCTATAATGAGTCTCGTAGCTTTTAGATGGGAGCTACGTGTCGCAGCGACGAGACTGTAAGGTTCGTATAAAATGGTTTGGAACATTGTGAAAGTGATACTATGTGCTTAGGTAAAGGAAAACTATTGTTTTGAAAAATATTGGAGACAATCAAACATGAGACTTCGAGATTTCCAACCGACGTAACATAACATCACGCCTGTAATCTTCGCAAGGGTTAGGCAGAGGTGTACCTAATAGTAACACCCACACCGATATTTATTAACTCATTTGTTTTGTTTTTGCGGCTGACTGCTTCGTTGTTCAAATCAATTTTTTTTTTTCATCTTTTGCTCAGAATAGTTACAGCACTGATGACAATATTTTTGTCACTTGTTTAATTTCGTTTTCTTTTAACATTTTTTTTTATTTACAAAATTTTATTACCTTTGTATAGATTGTTTTTTTTTACCTATTATTTGTTAAAATTAGTGAACATTGTAGGCTTTGTAGATTCCCAGATGCTTGTTAACTTTTGTTAAATATTTTTCTGTTTTACGCTTTTTGTATAGTAAGCAACGACCTATTGTCGGGCCTACGCTGTCCCCCCATACTTATGTACTAATGCTGCAACAAAATAATATTGTAATACCAAATGATTACCATGGAGTTTCTTGCCGGTTCGTCTCCATGGAAACGACCAACGCGAACCGTGCACCTTTTTCGACGTTTTATAAGTGTCCATCTAGGCCTATGTGAAATAAAATATTTTGATTTTTGATTTTGTTGGTCTCATGATCGCGCGCGCCACCGTGACAGCTAAACATGAGGTCCTGGGTTCGAATCCCGGGTCGGGCAAAGTGATATTGGGGTTTTCCATCAGGAATCCTTCCGGGCCGTTTGGTGCTGTTTGGGACCCTCTGTGTGGTTACTTTGGTCCACAGCTCCTCCGGCATGCGACAGATGTGGCCAGCCCGGTTTCATTTGAGCTACATCGGCAATTTAAGTTTTGGAATGCAGTCTCGAGCTCTTTTTTTAAATCTTATCCGTAACTGACCGTGGCATCTTATCGACTTTCACTTTGGGCCCTATCAGAATACCAGCGCAGTGACGTTTTTTTAATGTTACAGCACTATGCTGAGATAGGGCCTTTTGGCCTTGTACAGGACCAGTTTATTATTATTTTTGACTACCCGAATGGCGCAGCGGTAGTGAGAATGCCTAACGTTCTTAGGGTCCCGGGTTATGAGCATGGACATTTGTTTCCGAGTCATGGATGTTATTTGTATAGTAATTATGTTTTTACAAACAAAAAGTATCTATGTAGTATATCAACTATCTGGTGTCCACGGCACAAGCCTCGTTGCTTAGTGTGGCACTAGATGGCGCTGTGTGTAATGTCCAGCAATATTTATTTATTTTTATTTTAATTTCACCATTTTATTAAGTTTTTTGTCCTGTGCGGGCTTATAAATGTTTTTTCTTTCTTTCTTTCAGTGAGTTTTACTCCAAGGATATCATGCTCCATTGCTCTCTTTTAAGACTCAGGGAATATTTTAAGCATTTATATATTTAAAGGCATTTTTCCCTCAACCTATATATATCTCTATAGACACACAAAGTGTCGCCACGACCTCCGTTTCCGCAATTTCATCTCAATTGTTTGAGTTGCGGCCACTTCGCGCGGCTGTACAGCTATATTATAGCTGAAACTGTGAACATTATTATATCTGCTATTAGCTTTCATCCGCGACATCGCCCGCGTTGAGGATGGAAGTTGTCCTAGTTGAACGTATTAGTGGGATAACAAGTATTCTATACCCAGACCTAGGTCATCGGTGGGCTTCTGTATTTAATGTAATTATAAATACTGAGAAATCACTGATGAAAAAGACCTTTACAAAATTTTGCGTGACTTGGGCATCAAACCCAGAGGACCTAGACAATGGAATGTATTACAGCGATAACGATAATGATAAAAACATATAAATCTACATGTTTATAATCGATAAGGATAGTAGTTATATAATAAATCTTTATCAAACAATAAAACGTAAACATAATCGAGCGTCGTAGCCACGTAGCACCAGCTCGTAGCTCGTAGGCGCTACGTGCTACGCCGTAGCACTGTCCGTAGCGTATTAGTAGAATGGGCAGATAAAGTTTTCTCCGGGGCGAGTTTGTAGGGTTGTCGCAAGGTTTAGTTCTGAAATGAGTTTGATTAGATTAGAAAATTATATATTGTTTTTTTTTGTTAGTTTTATTTTGTACTGATAGTTTTATAATAATCTTATTACGATTTTATAAATGCACAAATTTATGAGGATGAATAGATGTTAGTTCCTCCTTCACGCAGTAACGGTTAGACGGATTTGGATGAAATTTGGCACTCAGATACTTAAAATTTCTAAGAGAACTAAGACTAAGGGAAGGTTAGACCCTGCAGGAAGATGCTTGCTTGGTAGTTAATCTTTTGAACGCCATTGTCACATATACGTGCCAAGCAAGCGCGTGCCCTGTACGCCAACGACACAAATATGTGGCAAAAATGCGGTGCACTATAACACGAAATAAACAATAAAATTGTTTTGGAAACCCTATTCTTTTTGTAGGTATTTGCGGTGAAGTTACGGCTTGGCGTGGAGGGCACGCGCGTGCGTTTATGCTCTGGCATTCAAAATGTTAATAGTGATGTGCGTGTGTGTGTGTTATAAAGAGTTTGAGTTTGAGTGAGAGGACTATGGTTGACACTTTGCCTATCTCGTCAGGGCGTCCGCTAAAATAGCTAAAAGGCGCCGTGCACCCACGCGATTTTAAGCAAACAACCTCAACGATTGCAACTTGAGACGGTCTCTACAGGCGTGTACTCTATGTTTAAGTAAACAAATAAAACAACGATTTAGGCACTTATCATTTATTTATGAACGTATAGAAAGTGATTTTATGATGATGATTGATGATGAGGGTAAAGAGAGATTTTAGTCGAGTTTTTGAAGTGAAAACTTTTGGCGCGTTGAGCACTTTTTGGGTGAACAAAAATCATGGAACTCGCATCATCTTCACCGAACGCTTTCATAGAAAGGTTAGTAAAAATCAACCTTATATCTAACCTTCCCTTAGACTAAGTTAAAATTTCTAGTTATATTTATTTCATAACATCACGCCCGCCTAAAAATTACACCCACATTTCGCTAGTTATGTTTAAGTGTATTTGTCTCTGTAATCTGTGTCTCTGATTATATGATTTTTTTATTAACTAAGTTAAGGAGCGTTGTGTCTGATGCAAATAAATAAATTAAGTCCCATGTGATAGAAGTCGAGCCTCTTGCCATCAACCGGGGCATAAATGTTGTGATGCATAAATCTAGACTCCCCTAATCTCCCAACCCAATAAATGTCATCAAAGATTGTTGTGCACCAGTTGATTGATTCAACGTCATACCCAATTCAATTTGTCCGATCCTCAAGATCATATTCAAACGCGTACCAGCCCTACACCTAACTACAACAGCCACGATACTTGCGTATACTAAGCACCACTTGATAATCGACTATAATGAGCGCTAGTTACAGCTGCTTATAGTCTAACTAGCAGTTCAAACTAACTGCAGTACTGGAGCGTCAGTTACAGCTGCTTATAGTCTAACTAGCAGTTCAAACTAACTGTACTGTTACTGTGCTGGGTAACGAGGAGAGCAGTTTGTGCAGGAGCTGGTGCGGGGAAAGTCAACCGTGCATATGCATATGACGATTCGAATGGTGCAGCG
Source organism: Xestia rhomboidea (assembly GCA_963853795.1). Lineage (NCBI taxonomy): Eukaryota > Metazoa > Arthropoda > Insecta > Lepidoptera > Noctuidae > Xestia > Xestia rhomboidea. Next base: position 1,024,476 of record OY970784.1, read on the forward strand.
GTAGTGAGGCTGCCTTACGTTCTCAGGGTCCCGGTTTTGAATCCCGGTAGGAGCAAATGTTTGTGTGATGAGCATGGACATTCGTTTCCGAGTCATGGATGTTTATATGTATAATAAGAATGTATTTCCAAACAAAAAAGTATCTATGTAGTATATCAACTATCTGGTATCCACGACACAAGCCTCTTTGCTTAGCGTGGCACTAGATGACGCTGTGTGTTATAATGTCCACTATGTCCAGCGATATTTATTTATTTGATATTTATAAATGTATGGGGGGTGAAAGGAACACTAACGCACAAACGGATACCACGTATTCAATACATCATTCTGAGCCCACACATAGAATTTTTTCACTAGTTATTAAAAAAACATCTGTTTCCTACAAAAGAGGAGCTTGTGGTAAAATAATATCAGCCGCTCGGGTCGATCTGTAGGTTAAGCCGTGCTTGCCTAGGTTGGTCTGTGGATGGGTGACCACCCAGTACATACCGAGTTTCCTCCGTGCCTCGGAAAGTACGTTAAACCGTTGGTCCCAGCTGTCATAATTATGTAGATCTATGACAGTCGTTACAGGTAGTCAGTGGCCCAAAAAGTCTGACAACCAGTATTACCAAGAGGTATCGTATTACCAGTACTAACGGGGTCAGGTACCCTGGCCACGGTCTACGTCAGTTCCAAATAGAAATGCCCTGAACGCAAACACAGACAGATAGACGGATATAGTTATAATATTTAAATGGATTTGTTGCGGAGGTCAGATAGGCAGTCGCTCCATGTAAAATACTGGTATTCAGCTGCATCTGGTTAGACTGGAAGCCGACCCCTACATAGTCGGGAAAAGGCTAGGCAGATGATGATCTGTTTCCTACAAAACTACGCAAACGGTCAATATTTATAGAACAGCTGATTTTTGTGTCGGTTCTCCACCGTGTATGCAAACTTTGGTATTTAATAAATGAGTTATGCGTGCTGTGGTGGGGGATGCGCGGTGGAGGGAGTGCGGGGCGATGCGCCGCACTCTCAGTCTAGTCCGAACAGTCGTAACAACAGCACGCATAACGCAGTAATATTGGAAACAGTGTTTTATTTGTACAACCCTGAACAAAGACACCACACTGATATATGGTGGTTTTACTCTAAACCCTAACTAGTGTACGAGTGAACACCACACATTACCACACTTAGCAAAGCGTTGTCCCGAATTAAGCTTTGAGTATGCTCACTGCTGTGCTGTGCAACAATATAACATAACACCACGTCTGTAATCCCTGAAGATTTAAGCAGAGGTCACTTAATGTGCCCTTAACCCACATTTCGCCAGTTTTGTATAAGATCTAATTGGGGCTCGCCACCATCCTAATAAAGATAACTAATGAAACTGCTTCCGAATAATTCATAAAATACTTAAGTTATAGCCGTTAAACGTCCACTGCAATTCTGCTAGAGATAATTATGTCCGATGTCAATTATTTAAACTGGTAAAAAAATAGCATAAAAAGAGCAACACAAACCAGAAACCATCTTCGAACGAAACCTTTGTTTTTAAATCAACCTTACTGAATGTTAAATAAAGCAGTTTGCAGTAACAATAAAATACTCCACACGTTAAAAACAAATCCCACGACTATTTATTTCTCAATTACAATCTTGACAGTCTGAACACCACTCCTCCACAGCAGGCTGGCCACAAACGAGGCTCTCTGCCGTTCTCCGACAGCCTAATAACATAAAGTAGGTGAACAACGACTGTGGACGTCCTTATTTATTTGCACTAAGGCCTCGGCCATGCGAGCAGCGGTGGTCTAGTCATGCGGCCTCAACTTACGAGCAGTAAGTCGTGGATTCGAACCCAGAAAGGCGCAATACTTTGTGTAATTTATTTCATCACCACTGCTCTCAAAACGGTGAAGGAAAACATCGTGAGGAAACCGGCATGTCAAGTAAAAAACGAGCGTGTCGTTTGACGCAAGTATGTGACAAGTTACATCGTCAGAGACTGAACGCAGCCTAAGGGTTGTTCCACATCTAGCTGAGCAGAGAGGGCGCTGCTGTCACGTGCAATAGCATCGCTCTGTTTCTCGCTCTAACAAATGACAGTTCTGAGCGATAAAAAAAAGGTAGGAGCATGGAAAAGTGTGATCCCACGCTGCTAGTTCAACCCAAAGAGCAAACGAATAAAGACAGTCTTAGTAAGAGTATAAAATAGGTTTGCGTTCTTTATTTTATTAGGCTACTACTTAGAAATTTCTGTTGGAAAAAGCCAATAAAAAATTAAATAATACACTTAAAGTACTTACGGGATGATATCCGTGATTTTCTTTAGGTTCTATGAGCTCCCGATATTTCGACGCTGTTGCAAGCATCATGATCGCGGGAATACCAAAAAGAAAACCGAAAACCGTGAAAGTCTAAAACAGTGCAATTAAATAATAATGATTTCTCAGTGGTAGCCACGGAGTCTAAGTTTGTGCCCGGTTGGAAATTGGCTTGCCCCGTATTACATGGGACTTAAACATAACTGGCGAAATGTGGGTGTACTATCAGATACACCTCTGCTTAACCCTTCGGATAAATTACGGTTTTCCTACTCCTCCGTTATATTTTTACGATTAATTTCGTTGCGGAATCCAAGACAGTTAAATTGTTTCTCTGGGACTTCGTCGAGCTTCATTGTCTCGGCGCTTTTCTGGTGGTCGCCACTGTTGATTCTGGCGCATAGGAGTTGCAGTGGTTTGAGAGTGGTTTGAGTGGTTTCGTATGGTTTAGGAACATTGTTTATATTAGCTGTAAGTTTCGCGAACATCATCATCATCATTATCAGCCTATTAATGTTCCCACTACTGGGACAAAGGCCTCCTCTCTAAGAGAGGGAATGGGCTATAATCTACCACGCGGGCCCAGTGCGGATTGGTAGATGTCACATGTCTTCGTATTTTTTGATTCTAGGACATGCCGATTTCCTCACGATGTTTTCCTTCACCGTTTTGAGAGCAGTGGTGATGAAATAAATTACACAAAGTAATGCGCCTGCCTGGGTTCGAACCCACGACTTACTGTTCGTAAGTCAGGGCCACCGCTGCTCTCTGCTTCTCTGTTTCCCGAACAGTATAAAATAAAATAAAATATTGTGGCAGGCTTGTCCCGTAACCCTACGAGCATTACAGGCGCGATGTTATGTTATGTTATTATTTTATTAAGCCCTGTTCGGTTTTGACTTGTGTCGAGCGACAGTCACTTGTTTGCTGCACGTGAGTACCGTTCCAAAGTGCAAATGACGTCGGAACGATTTTCATTTGTTTTCACCGCTGTCGTCGTCGCAAGACGCATGTCGCTTGATCATGTAGGTCGTGGTCGAGCGGTTATAATATAAAGTAGGAGAGCGTTGAGTGCAGCCGTCCTTATTCATTTCCTCTAAGTGATATACGTTCGCCACGTAGCTTTCTAGTTTCTTAGTGATGTGGGAATTATGTTTCCGGGAATTTTAAATGGGATGTTTTATTGGGAACTTTTATTTTGTTACCAGCCGGCTAGATTCACAACTTTGCTCTCTTGGGGAATGGAAATTATCCTACGCAAACGGGGTCAGGTACCCCGGCCACGGTCTACGTCAGTTCCAAATATAAATGCCCTGAAGGTAAACACAGACAGATAAACAGATATAGTTCCCTCACACCTTCAGGCTTTATGTCAAATTCTTACGCTATCTCGACTATAAAGCTCTGGAACGCGCTACCTCTTGGCATTAAGAAAGCTGAAAGCATGTTCACTTTTAAAAGAAAAGTTCGTAACTACTATTTAAGTCAGAGTAAATAGCTTTTAATTTGAAGTCTAGTCATAATAATGATTATTAGGCTTCTCGTTATTTTCTTTTTAATTTTTGGTATTTGCTAAAATATCTATTAGTTTATTTTGTATTACGTGTATTAGTATCAATATAAAGTATATAAATTATCGTTTACAAGAAGTTAGTTTTTTAGACATTATTTTGTACCCAAAGGTTGACTGGTAGAGAATGCCTTGTGGCATTAAGTCCGCCTATGTACCACTATGAAATATAAATAGATAAATAAAATAGATCTATATCATGATCTGTCAAAGGACCGATTTGTTCAATCAATCAATCAATCAATCAAAGCATTTATTTCAAGTAAGCCAGTTACAGGCACTTTTGAATTGTCGAAATAAAGATGAAAATTAAATGTAGCTACAGTCCCAGTCACAAGACATAAAAACTGTGAAAGTACTGTAGTTGCCCATTCCCTAGCGTAGATCTCTATGGAGAAGAACGGGCAAGAAACTCCATGGACACTCTTTTAAATCAGAATATTGTTACAAAATCTTGGTTACATCATTCATGTTGAGATGGTATATTATGTGAGAACAATGTAGCAAGATGTGCACGTTAAAAGTGTCCACAGTAAAACAAAACAGAAAAAAAAAACAATTCAAAAACTAAAATAATTCATTAAAATAAGCCATGGCAACTGAGAGATGACCAGTCACAACCGACAGCGCCCGTTCACGGACATGACGCATAGATCAGCACCATTCAACTCAACCATTTTGAAGGGAACTAAATGATCCGACACATGCGCCACCATCAGCGAGACTTTTGAGTGAGCATGACATATTCTCAACCGCCAGGGCACATTCAAGTCAAGAAAAGACGTAGGTTTCCAGTGAATGATAGCTTTCTAGTACATAGTACTCACACAATATGGGCTATGCGATTATATAATACTAAAGAGATTGAATCTATACAATGCAAAGATAGTTGTACAATCTTCAGCAGCTCCAACAATACCATTTAATGCATCAATTTAAGCGCCCCTGTCCTTGTGGAGCAGGACCAGCATTGAGCCAAGCATTTTTATCAGCGATATAATCGCTCAACTTGTAATATGCTTGCTTACATAGTGTGCGTTTAATACATGTTTTAAATTTCGTCTCATTCAGTTCAAGAATACTTTGTGGAATTTTATTATAGCATCTCAAACAGTACCCCATGAAAGATGAGTCTACTTTAGCGAGTCTGAAGCCTGGCTGAACTAGTTGGTCCCTATTTCTAGTACTGTAATTATGTCTGTCACCCCTTTTACCAAAAAGGTGCAGATTTTTTCTGACGTACATTATGTTTTCGTAGATGTATTGACAATGTACTGTCATGATGCCAATATCCTTAAACAGTTCCCTTAGAGAATCACGCCTACGAAGATTATATATGGCTCTGATGGCTCTTTTCTGCAGAATAAATATAGACTCAATATCTGCAGCCCGTCCCCATAGCAAAATGCCATAAGACATTATACTATGAAAGTAACTAAAATAAACCAGTCTAGCGGTATCTACATCAGTATACTGACGGATTTTTCTAATGGCATATGCTGCTGAACTTAGCCGCCCCGCAAGAGATGTTAAATGAGAACCCCATTGTAGCCTTGAATCAAGCGTAATCCCCAGGAAAACCGTTTTATCTACGAATTCAAGTTTCTCTTTATTCAGTACTATATCACAATCACTACTTTTAACATTCGGTAAAGCAAATCTTATGCATTTGGTTTTTTTTTCATTTAATACCAAATTGTTTGCTGTGAACCAATTTTGGACCTGAAGTAGGGCATTATTTACGTCATCTAGATTTTGGGCCCGCCTATTTATCTTAAAAATTAAGGAAGTGTCATCAGCAAATAATACCATATTTTGAGGTTGGTTTTTCAATAAATAGGGTAGATCATTTATATATACTAGAAAAAGGAAAGGACCCAATATTGAGCCTTGTGGAACCCCCATTTTTACTTTTAAACCATGTGAATTAACACCATTTATTTGAACATGTTGTTGTCTATCATTCAAATAAGATTTTACCAAACTAAGTGCAAGTTTACCCAGTCCGTAATGCTCAAGTTTCAAAAGTAATGTGTCGTGATTTACACAATCAAACGCTTTGGAGAGGTCACAAAAAATTCCTATGGCGTCTTGAGACTCTTCCCACGCAGTAAATATGTGCTTTAATAAGGTTACACCGGCGTCAGTTGTACAACGTCCCTTGGTGAAACCATACTGTTGATCATGTAAGATTCTGTTGGTGTTAAAATGATAGAGCATTTGATTAAGCATTACCTTTTCAAAAACCTTGCTAAAAGCTGGTAAAACCGATACAGGTCTATAATTATTAGTGTCTTTACTGTCCCCGGATTTGAAAAGAGGTATGACTTTACTGTATTTCATTAAATCAGGGAAAACTCCTTGGTCTACACATAAATTAAAAATTAAAGCTAGGTAAGGGGCTATAGTCTCAAGTATGGATGTACAAACTTTGATAGACATTCCCCATAGATCTTCGGTCAGTTTGATTTTTATTTGCCGGAAAGCTTTAATAACTATCATAGGGTTAATGTGTTTAAATTTAAATTCAGCCAGGCAGCCAGACACATTCGCCTTTAATAAACCAATTGAGAGTTCAGGTGAGGAAATAAGAGCCTCTGTAGTTTTTAATGGTACATCGGTAAAGAAATTTACAAATTCTTGAGCTACTTCCTTATCAGAGCTTTTAGGACCACATGCTGTATCTAATGTGTAGCTAGTGTTACGTATTTTCTTCCTGTTAGTCTCGTTATTTATGACTTTCCAAACTGTCTTTATTTTATTTTCTGCTGTTTTGATCTTGTTGCTAATGTGCAGGGCTTTAGCAACCTTGCATGTATTTCTAAAAATTTTTGAATACTTAGCAACATACTTGTTAAAAGTTTCAGTGTTTATAAAAGGCTTAAGGCCATAAAGCTCAAATAGTCTTTCCCTACTTTTTCGGATACCTCTAGTTGCCCAATCACTAAATATGAATTTAGGGCAAATACTTTTTGTCTTCTTTTCAAAAGTTTTATTGAATTCCGTGTGAACTATTGAAAAGAAACGATCATAGAATTGATTTATATTAATATCGTCAAGGCTCATAGCACTTAACTTGTTTTGTAGCGAAATATTATACCTCTTTAATCTGCTAGAAGTTATAGGTCTAAATTTAATTTGAACTTTTTGCAATGGGGGTGTATTACACCTAAAAGTTACAGTTTGTCCGCTATGGTCAGAAGGCAGACAATTTACTATGGCCTTATCTAAGTAATCACAATCGCAGAAAACATTATCTATGCAAGTAGCAGTAGAAGGAGTGACTCTAGTAGGTTCTATAAAAGTGTTGGTCAAGTCAAATGACTTAAAAAGATTTAATAACCGACTGCTATTTGAACTTTCTTCTAAAATATTGATATTGAAATCACCACAAATAATTGTAGATTTATTACTGGCTGCAAGTTTTGCCAGGACATCTTCCATTATTGATTCAAATAAGGAAAAGTTTTGATAGTTTGGGGGTCTGTACACACACACAATTACATGCTTATCTAGCTCAACACAGGACAGTTCGACGCAATGTTCAACTGAGAGACCTACTATGTCATTACGTTGCTTATATTTAAAACAATTTTTTATTAATATTAGGGAACCTCCACGAAGCATAGTTTTACGGTTAAAGCAGCTACCCACCATATAGTTCTCATAATTGATAAGCATTTGGTAATCCTTTAGCCAATGTTCAGTAAAACAAATAATGTCAAACTTACTATTTTCTAAAAACAACCATTCGAGACACCATTGTTTAACTATTGTGTCTACTTCGTGGACAGATCAAGGGAATTTAAATGGATTTGTCGCGGAGGTAAAATAGGCAATCGCTCCATGTAAAATACTGGTATTCAGCTGCATCCGATTAGACTGGAAACCGACCCCAACATAGTTGGGAAAAGGCTCGGCAGATGATCATGATAATTTATATGGTTTTTAATGAAATGTATTGAAAAAGAACAGCGCTAATATTAACATCAGAGAGGGCATTATAACATTGTGTGTATTCAACAGTTCATTCAGCAGTGAATTTCGAATGGAAAATGATCGTTTGATACATTTTATTTTAATTTGTTCAAACTGAATACGTTATTCGTATTTCTGTTTGCATAATTATGTGTAAATTGTGCGCGATGCATATTTAAACAAAATATAATGGGACTGTTGTATGAATTTCAATATTTTTTTTGTAACCTACCCAACATCAAACAATAGACATTGAAAGCTTTTAATTGTAGATTTTTCCTTTGGTTTTTAAGTAAAAAGCTTGACCTTTGGCTACTCTGAGTTAGTATGTATTTTATTTTATAACACATTTGCTCGTTAAGGGTATCTTATTTCACCAATTTCAATATCGTAATGTATCTCATTACGTACTTGTGCTGTAAAGTCAAATGCACGGTTTATACTTTTTTAAATGTTAGCAAAGAGTTTTTATGTCAGAAAAGTGGTCAACATTTTATGAATAAAATTAACTTTGGGAGATGAAATATAATAAAAATAAACATTTAATTCTTTCATTTACAATAAATTACAACCATTTATCCGTAACAAAAACACAAAAATATTAATTCACTTTATTAGTAATAATGGCTGTTTTTTGGGTCTTTGCCTTAAAAAAAAGCGCAGTTGCGCGCGCCTCGCTAATTTGTGAACAAGTAAAAATTATTCCGCGCGCTTTTTCTTTTCGCTGTATTGTTTTTATTTGATTTATTTATTTTCTCGTAAATATGTTATAAAACGTCGTATGACATACGTGCGCTTTGATTATTACAGCCTCTGCTTTTTTATCGCCCTCGCCTACGGCTCGGGCTAGTAATATCGCCTCGGCTGTAATTTTCAACTTACAGCACTTATATCATAATGTACTATTACATTATGATAAATAGATAGAATATTCTATAATAAGTAAACCATCCAAATTTCAATTTACATAAAAGAAAACATTTCACATAGGGTGACACAATGGGCTTATCGCTAAAAGCGATCTTTTCAAGACAACCTTTGGATGAATTAGAGGAAGAAGGAGATACAATTTATACAGCAGTATGCTTAGTGCGAGTTTTTTTTACGTATCGAGCGCGTTGACGTTTACGCAAATTTGAATGGCGCTGGGCAAGCGCCACCTAGCGTACGTGAGAACTTCAAATTGTGAGTGTTAGTTTTAAACGCATCGACTATCGTTAACTTGAGAGTGTGAGATCTTTAGAATACATTCAAGCGTTTCGCGTTAATTCACCATGAGAAGTGGCGCGTACATTAGTAACCGGCCTAAATAAATTGATATTCGTATTTTGAGTTCACAATAGAAGCGACTGCCTATTCAATTAGAGGTGGTTATACAACGAAGTTAGATGACATTACTTATCTGTGGTCAATGGTCATTAGTTTCGTTTGTGTTTACGAAAGTTTGTGTTGTGATTTGCATACAGTTTTGAATATTATTGTTAAAAATAAAGACTAGCCCGTCCCAATTTGAAATGCTGGTGACATAAATGGAGCAGTTAGGGTAATTTATATCTTTTGGTGTGTAGTGAGTGACCTTGATCCATCTGTGAAGTTTGTATAACTAAGTTTGTTACTTTTTAGTCATGGAGATCTAAGCAAATGATCTAATAATGCCCGAGTGGCTTGTAGTGGAGCACTCTATCTTTGTTTACGTGACCGTGTTTACGTTTTTGTGGCGGTTAATTACGCTTATCTTGTGCTTTTGCGGTCTCAAACATTCTCGAAACGAAAAATTACGAGATTCCATTGAAAGTTTTATTCACAATATGAAATGAAATGAAATTACTTTGTTATTTCACCACTCTCACGAAGCTTTCACCACAAAATCTTAAGTGACAACTTTTTACGCAAATAAGTTTGTAATAGTACATTATGATATTATTATTATTATTATTTATTTATTTGCCAGACTACATATAAGTGCGGTAAGTTGAAAATTACAGCCGTGGCGATATTGCTAGCCCGAGCCGTAGGCGAGGACTATAAGAAAGCAGAGGCTGTAACTACCAAAGCGCACGTATGTCATACGACGTTTTATAACATATTTGCAAGGAAATATTTAATTTAATTAAATTAAATATAGATAAACAAACATTTAATTCTTTAATTTAATTAAATTAAAGAATTAAATGTTTATTTATCATATTTCATCTCCCAAAGTTAATTTGATTCATAAAATGTTGACCAGCTTTCTGACATAAAAACTCTTTGCTAAGATTTAAAAAAGTACCGTTCGGTTTAGACGGAGCATCTTGATAAACCGTACAAGTACGTAATGAGATACATTACGATATTGAAATTTGTGAAATAAGAGAGCCTTTACGAGCAAATGTGTTATAAATCATTTTAACAGAATATAAACGATTTTTCTTTATTTCATTTAAATACGTTAACGATGTGATACATCAAAATTATTCACGCAACACCACACAACAAGAAATTCCTCATAATTCTTGAACACAAACGGCCATTTTCTGCCTTTATCTTCCGAACCATTACATCTCTGTGAAGCTGAAACAAAGGCTTTCAGCGTCTTCTGCAAATTGCCTCCATCGGGTCATTATCTGTCCCGGGGTTAGGGCGACCATCCATCTCGGTTTTTCCGGGTATTTGGTGCCTGGACTCTCTAAGGAATTATCTGGATGTTTTAACTTAAGGTGTCCTGGTGTCAACTGCCAAGTCATAGGTCCCAAGTTTGAACCCAAGACACGTACATACCTTTGATTTTTCGGATTCATGTGTGTATTGTATAATTATCACTAGCTTTGGTAAAGGGAAAACATCGTGAGGAAACCAGCATGCCTGAGAGATATTTCTCGGCGGTATGTAAAGCCAAGTCAGAGGCCCATGGGCGGCATAAAAACTCTGACACCAGATCCTGTGTACTCTGTAACTAACAGAAGAACTTAGGTTGTAATTAAACTGGTACGGACAGATTATTAAACGGGCTCTGGAGGCTTTGCCAAATAAAATAATATACTGAAGTATCGGTCAGTGTACTGTGTCTTCTAGCTCGCAATTCGCTGAACCTATGTGGTGGTTTTCTTTTAGCAAAAACAACCATCGACTATAGTTGCTGCCAGTTTAGATTGCAATAGCGGTCAGTGACCCACCTACATTTATTAAAGTTCTTAACTTTGAAATCCAAAAATAAGCCTGTTCAAGTCTTGAATCGTCATCTATCGTGATCTTCAACATTTTTTCTAATGAAAAAGGATGCATGGTTCATTTGTTTTGGTTCGTACGAAGAGATATGAGATCACCACCAACTATACCGTAAAGTAAGATCACAAAGCTCGTATCTAGTAAGCTCGCTCGTCCAGCTTTGTTTGCATATGTCCAGCTATTTGGCGGGACTTTTTAGATTACGAAATGTTTACGTTACCCTAACCGGGCTGGCGTCCTGGGATGGAATCCCGGGGGGACTGGATTTGTAGGTACGTTCTTACACACTGTGTGGTTGTGATTTCTTTTAATGTGTTTTTATTTAAATGGTAAGAGAATAAGTGCCGGAGTGGACGGTGTTGGACAATGTAATTAGAATGTTAGAGTAATATGTAGTGGAAGCAACGCTGTAATTTGTCTTGGTAGACATGTTTTTAAGTGGCGCTTTGGTATTTAAATAGAAATGTTTTACGAAAACAGTACATTTTTTAATTTAGAATTGGAATATCTACACACATCCCACGGAATCTGTGCTCGGTTGATGGCAATAGGCTCGCCCCCTATTACATAGACTTAAACATAACTGGCGAAATGTGGGTGTACTATTAGGTACACCTCTGCCTAACCCATCGGAGATGACAGGCGTGATGGTATCGAACTGAAACCATAATATACTTAGACCGAATAGAATAAAATAGATTACTCTTTATTAAGTACACCATAAAAATTACAGATACAAATGTAAAACATTTTACAAGGGGTGACACAGGGGGCCGTCTTATCGCTAAAAGCGATCTTTTAAAAACAACCTTTGGATGGATTTCCCTTAAATCCATCCAAAGGTTGTCTTTAAAAGGAAGGAGAGACAATACTTCAGGTAGCCTGTGGTGTACCATTTACATTATACTATAAATACACACATATGCATACATAAATATATATACACTTATATAAATATATACGTTTTTTTTTTTGTCGAAATCTTTAAACATTACTAAGCAATTGCTTTGACTGATGTATGTTAATAGCAGTTCTCGGCAAGACATAGCTTTAAAGCACTAAACTGCTATAAACAATATCATCAACAAACAACACTCATAACAAACCCTAGGCACACCGCACCCCTAATTCAAACATATTACATTCATCTCACGGAAACGAGTCTCAGAAAAAACATACGTCTTGATTTGCCCGTGTATGTTATTGCGTTGATATGTAAATGAGTGCGTAATGTAATATAATCGCACAATATGTTTGCTGCGTAAGGAAATATAGCTTACTAGCTTTGGCCCGCGGCTTCACTCGCGTTAATTTAGAATTTGACAGTCAATTCGGGTTGTACTCTGCTTGTAATAATATAATTCAATCGTTACTCGAAAGACACGTGGCGCCATCTATTATCATAAGAACGTTTTTGTTGTTTCCCTCGGGAACAGTACTATTTTTCGGGATGAAAGGTACCTTACGTTCGTTTCTGTACACCTGACAACGTGTATGCAACATTTCAGCATGATCGGTTCAGTGGTTTAGGCGTGAAAAGTTGACAGACAAACTTACTTTCGCATTTATAATATGAGACGTAATGTCTCAGCGCATAATTTCCTTTCTCAAAATGTTTAGTTAGGATTAGTTATTATTCTATTAATTTGTGCTTTTACTTTTTTTATTCAAAAGCTGACCTGAAATTCTTGCAAATAATTAATAACTAAACTAAACTATTTAAGCATTAACCCATGATCTGTCCACGAAGTAGACACAATAGTTAAACAATGGCGTCTCGACCAAATTGGTCATTTGACAGATCATGATTTAATTTGGCTTTCATCTAGATCTAGAGTTAGTAAACTTAGCCCTTATCCAATGTCCGAGTAGGGCTAACAGAAATAGAAAGCCCTCCACGCTTGTGACTAGTTACTGCACAAAGCCGGAGGCGCGCGTGAAGTGTCATCAGCCGTCACCCGCGGCGCGTCAGAGGCAGTGTCGTGAGCTATGCTCGCTCAAGCGACACGGAGTTGCGAAAGTGAGTTCTAACAACTCTGACTTTTCATCCTTTTCAAAATCAGAGTGATGTATAAGGCGTTCGCTAAACCATGAGCGGGTGCAAGCAGCGAGTGCGTCTACCCTCAACTTTTTTACATGTTTACGTTTACTTTATCTACGTTATTGTCGAGGTTATTTAGTGTCCCCATTTGAGCACGGCGAAACTGATTTTTCTTTGTTGCATTTTCCCTATTCTTTACCAAATAATACACAAAAAAAAAAAAAATCGCTGGCCATTACACACAGCGCCATCTGGTGCCACACTAAGCAACGAGGCTTGTCGTGGACACCAGATAGTTGATATACTACATAGATACTTTTTGTTTGTAAATACATACCTATTATATATATAAACATCCATGACTCGGAAACTAATGTCCATGCTCTTCACACAAACATTTGCTCCTACCGGGATTCGAACCCGGAACCCTAAGGACGTAAGGCAGCCTCACTACCGCTGCGCCATTCAATTTATTTCATTTTCCTGCGGTTACTCTAATCTTGGGTGTAAATGGGTGCAAGCGCCATGATCGTCGTCGAGTCTTTTGTACGCGCACTACTGGAACTTGATATACAATCACGGCAAAACACACTCACAGTATAGTGATACTGTGAGTGTGTTTTGCCGTAAAAACTTAGTGAAGTTTTTTGAAGTAAGAAGAGGTTAGACAGATTTGTTTGCTCCTAACAATTTATTTTCCATCCACCCGCATTCTCCACTTAACCTGCGATCATGGCGCTTGCAACAGCGTCGAAATATCGAGAGCTCAGATTAATTGAAAATCACGGAATATATATCTCGTAAGTGACAATATAAGTTTAGTTATAAATCGTAAAAGCTTAAAACAGTGTTTGAAATCTCAATAGAGTAGATGACAAAAAAATCTAATTAGTCCGTCAGATAGATTTCCAAAAAATATTGGAGACAAATTTTTTCTTTTTTCACGTAAACAAAAAATGAGGACGACAGTGCGTTGAAAACTCGTGTGATGCCACATTTTAGTAAAATTTTTACTCAAATTTGACGTCACAAGCCTCCACTCATGATCTGTGACACGTTTTATCATCGTCAATTTTTATTAATTTGATAAAACAAAAAACACGTATCCAATATTTTTCGATAATCTAACTGACGGACTAAACAGAATCATGTTTTTTTTAGTCAGTCATCATCCTTATAGTCCAGAACCCAACATTTCTGTTATATTCAAAATAAGGCCACACACACCTTTGACTTGCATTATAAAACACTTTGACTCCTATCAAAATGCACATACATTTACAAGTTCGCATAAATACTGGTATTCAGCTGCATCCGGTTGGACTGGAAGCCGACCCCAACATAGTTGTGAAAAAGCTAAGCAGATGAAGGTGATGAAGAGTTGCTTGTTCGTGACACGAGTCTCGCTTATGTCTGTACACGATTTTACATTCATTTCTCGTCGTACAAAAGCCTTTGTGAATTCACAGTAGTTCTTTTGTTTTCAAGAATATTAAGTTAAGTTTGTAGTTCGTTTGTTTTGAAGAATAGGCGAGACGTCAAAAAAAATCTAATTAGTCCGTCAGTTATCAAAAAATATTTGACCCGTGTTTTTTTCTTTTGTTAAGTAAACCAAAATTGACGAAGATATGACACTTAAAATTCTCAATACGTCACGCCTAGGTATAATTTTTAGCTAGTTCTGACGTCACGAGCCCCCACTCCCGAGTTTTGATGCGTTTTATCTCTTGTCAATATTCATTGATTTACAAAAACAAAAAATACGTGTCCAATAATTTCCAATACTCTAACTGACGGACTAAACAGATTTGCAATTTTTTGATACTGTCGTCGTGCTTATTCAGTTCATAGCCCACATAAACGCCTCCGCAATCCGAAAATAATGTAATACAAATATGGGCTTTATTGCACTTTAGATATACTTTACATTACCCTTTTCCTAATATATCTTCGTATGAACCAAAACAAATGAACTATGTATCGTTTTTCATTCGAAAAAATGTTGAAGATCACGATAAATGACGATTCAAGACTTGAACAGGCTTATTTTTGGTTTTCAAAGTTAGGAACTTTAATAAATGTAGGTGGGTCACTGACCGCTATTGCGATCTTAACTGGCACCAAATATCAATCGATTGTTTTTGCTAAAAGAAAACCGCCACACAGGTTCAGCGGATTGCCGGTTGCCGTTGACCGGTATTGTCATCTTAAAAGGCAGCAATTAAAGTATTACATATTCGAGACTTACATTTGACCACTATTTCAAACAAAAAATAAACTCAAAGCATTTATTTCAATTAGACCGTTACAGGCACTATTAATGTAGATGTGCATAAGAGTAGAGGAAGACCAAAGAAACGATGGATGGACTGTGTGAAGGATGATATGGCTAGAAAGGAGGTGACTGATGAGGTGACGAGTAATAGAGAAGTATGGAAGAAGAAGACATGCTGCGCCGACGACAAATAAATTGGGATAAGGGCAGGAGCGTTACAGGCACTTTTGAAAGTCAAAAACCAAGAATGAAGCTACAGTCCCACTCACAAGGCATAATAACTTGCGAAAGTACTGTAGAAACGATGAATCGGTCGACTATTACTATCCAAACGTCCTTTTATGTCTTTTAAACTATCCGATATATCTTATAGCGTATAAACCGACTCTAACCGGTATAAACCCGCATAAACCGGTGATATTTCACGTAAGAACGGTTCGCTGACACAATTTGAAATAAGAGGTGGACTTAGTCGGGCTTAGGCAATTCTTTTAGTAAATCCTGTGACTTATTGTTTGTTAGAACCAGCTTTTTCATTTTGACCATAGCTTTGCTAGCTGTCTGTTTGATATAAGATAAAGATAAGATAAAGATTTATTTCTCGCCACAATACATAGGTACAATATTAGGTTTCGTGAACAATACATGCGTTTTTTTATATTGTGGGAGACTGGTGCCTAAGCTAGACGAAAGCCTGTATTTCAGGACACCAGACAATAACCGGATACAATTTGTAAGCAATTTGCAATTTGTACACCAGATATAATTTGTAAGTCCCTTAACATACTGCTGTACTGTGTGTTATATGCTGTATATTAAGGGATTCATTTATCATACTCGGTGGAAAGGGACCTTACAGGGCCGTGCGGATCGCGGCCCTTTCCTCTTCGGGGGAAACTGACCTTATTACTAATATTAATAAGATTTAGGAAAAACAAACATTTTTCCAGCTCAGGAACAGTCACAGTGGCTTAACCTAAAGATCGAGCAAGGCAATGCCTTTAAACATATTTTTGCCACATACTCTCGATTTATACGTATTTAATTATTTATTTATTTATTTATTTATTTAATTAATTATTTATTTATTTATGTAGACACAAAATACTTAACAGGACATTAAATTAGTATGTAGCTATTAAGTACATTTCCTTTTAACAGACCGCGACACAACCTTTTTCTCGAAAGAAACCAAAAACTACGCTTACTCAATGTCGGGAACATACCATGACAAGCGTAGGGTCGACTTGTGATTAACTTGATCTGTGATGCGGAAATATGGACCTTGTGTACTTATAGTTATAAGATTGGGAATAAGAGACTTGTAATCAATATAAGAAACTAACAGTTGCCCGCAAACTTCGCCCGCGAGAAATTATTATAAAAATATTATTTTCCCCATTTATGCAACATTTTTCATTGATGCTCTGCTCCTATTGGTTGTAGCGTGATATTGTCTAGCCTATAGCCTTCCTCGATAAATAGGCTATCCAAAACGAGAACAATTTTTCAATTCGAACCAGTAATTCCAGAGATTAGCGCGTTCAACCAAACAAACTCTTTAGCTTTATAATATTAGTATGCGAGTAGATTTCAAGTTTATTTCAAGCTGCCTTGTTAGTCTAGTCTCACAAGCGCTAGTGATGAGCTGATTCTAAGTTTTCCCTGGTCGGGCAAACTGTTATTGGATTTTGCCATCAGGAATTTCTCAATAGCAGCCACGGAATCTGGATTAAGATCAAATTGGTCACTCTCTGGTCACGCATACCCATTCAATGAAACGCTATGGCCATTGTCAGCCAGCACCGAATATATTGAACTGTTCACTTGTTACCGAGACAATGACATCTGTCACGTTGTACTGACGTCCTCTCGGCCGTGTCACGTCTCGTGAGCGTGCAACGTGACACTTTTGTTTCAGAGCGCCGTGTTTGTGAAACATGAACGGTGGTGTTGCAAAATGTGTGTTTATTCCGGAGCCTAAATATATCGAACAACTAAAACTAGTTATGATTATAGGCTCGCCCCGTATTACATGGCACTGAGACATAGCGCCATGAAATGTGGGTGTACTATTAGATACAACTCTGCTTAACCCGTCGGAGATTACAGAGGTCATGATATAATATGTTTAAAAAAAGTTTTTATTTTCAAGACTTACCCCCGAATACTGAAACGTCACTCAAAATTCAAGGGCTGCTTAACATTTGAGCAGCTCCTAAACTTTAAATTTCGTATGGCCAAACGTCACTTTTGAGTATCTGTTAAATATAAGTGCTACTTGAATTTTGAGTGACGTTTCTGTATTCGGTGGTTAGGTAAGTAAATAAATGTAAATAACAATCATAAATAATAGGAAGCACCTTTGCACCTGTGAAGCGAAAAATTGCTTGTATTAGGTACTTCCGAAAAGTTCAGTTGTTCCGTGTTGTTTGTATAAGTCACAGTCAAAACTGTTAATCAGTCAAAACTACTTTTGACCGGTGAAAACTAGTCAAGACTACTTTTGACCGGTGAAAACTAGTCAAAACTACTTTTGGCCGGTGAAAACTAGTCAAAACTACTTTTGGCCGGTAAAAACTAGTCAAAACTACTTTTGACCGGTGAAAACTAGTCAAAATTACTTTTGGCCAGTGAAAACTAGTTGAAACTACTTTTGTCTGGTGAAAACTAGTCAAACTACTTTTAACCAATGAAAACTAGTCATAACTACTTTTGGCCGGTGAAAACTAGTCAAAACTGCTTCTGACCGGTGAAAACTAGTCAAAACTACTTTTGACCGGTGAAAACTAGTCAAAACTACTTTTAACCGTTAAAAACTAGTCAAAACTACTTTTGACCGGTGAAAACTAGTCAATACTACTTTTACAATTAATTTATTCAAAAAATCAAAGTATTTATTTAAGTAAGCCAGTTACAGGCACTTTTTTTATTCATAAACAATTGACATTGTGTTAAACATTACATAGATATTAAATGAAATTATCACATGCAAAAACAAATACATCAAAGTGACTATTTATATCATTTGACATAAATTCTGATACAGAGTAAAAGCATTTTTTTTTTAGAAGGCTATAATTTAGTTTTAAATAAGTGAGAACCACCCTTTGAAAAACATCATGTAATTCTAGGACTAGCTAATTACAACTGAGGCGTTCTTAAACATGTTTCGGGAGGTTCCTGCACCGAATGGAGCGGGAGGAAACGCCCGGGTGCTATCATTGTGAGGATCGACCGGTGGACACGGTGGAGCACATTGTGGAGGTGTGCCCCGCTTGGGTGGAGTACCGCCGTGTCCTCGAAGCAGCGATCGGCGGCGGCGACCTCTCGCTTCCGGCCCCGGTTCAATCCATGGTCCGGACGGAGACAGAATGGGACGCCGTCACCTCCTTCTGCGAAGCAGTCATGCTAGCGAAGGAGGTGGCGAAACGTGAGAGGTAGAGAACCTCACGTCCCGCCCGGCCATCGTAGGCGCGGGCCTGTGGACGGTGAGCTATGGGTCTCATGACGAAAGGCCGTGTCGACGGCGCGTTCGTGTTCCACGCGCGCATCAAAGAGAGTCAGCAAAAAGGAAGGGGTCCGCAAGGGCCGATGCCTGCCGGGGCTGCGGTATTGTTAGAAGAGATACCATGGCCCCGGAACACAAAGGGCTATGAAGGAACATGGATGAGTTTTAGTCAGTAAAAGTCTGACACTCCCTCCTGCTCCGCCCAGAGCGGGAGAAGTCATTTGATGATTTCCCTTTTTTTTGGCTTTCGACTGACACCAGTCAAAAGTGGTTTTGAGTTTTGACTGTAACATACAATTTACTAATCACGGCAGAAACTTATAGGTACGTAGACACATTACTGACGTAATATAGGTATACTACATACCACTGTCTACTCCTTCGTTAATACAGGCTGTGTAGGCAGTGATGGTATGTGTATTGTGATCAGTATCTAGTCTACCTAGACACGTCTGAATATCAGTGTTTCACATGGAGCGACTGTCTATCTGATAGTGTCTATTCACATGGCCACATGGCCACGGGACATCTTTTCATCGCGCCCTTTTGAGCGAGTTGACGAGAACGAGTGACGCTGTTGTTTTGTGTGTTCATAGTGACGTGTTTGTAAATGTCTGATGGTGTTTAAGAAGGTCGCTTTATAATTCTATTCTATTCTATTCTACTTTAGCAGAATCGTATTAGGATAATAATATGAATTACCTACGTTACTGTAAGCATGATGACAGTATAAAAAATTGCAAATCTATTTAGTCCGTCAGATAGAGTATTGGAAGTTAATGTACACGTATTTTTTGTTTTTGTAAATCAATGAATATTGACAAAGATAAAACGCATCAAAAATCGGGAGTGGGTGCTTGTGACGTCAGAACTAGCTAAAAATTATACCATGGCGTGACGTATTGAGAATTTTAAAAGCGTCGTATTTTCGTCAATTTTGGTTTACGTAACAAAAGAAAAAACACGGGTCAAATATTTTTTGATAATCTAAGTGACGGACTAATTAGTTTTTTATTGTCGTCTCCCCTATTCGTAAAATTGTCATAAAGTTATTATGACAACTCATAATATTTTTAACTGCGTCTGTGGCAATTTTAAGAACTTATGGGGACTACATGAGCTAAATTAGCAACTCTATTTGTGGTGGTTCAAACTTCGTTTGAAATTTTGATAGAATAAAGTTCTAATCAGCTTGCACTACAAAGTGGGTTGTTACGTCAGTCACTGCGGGCCGAATAGTGCGAAATTAGTGGTTTCGATCGATTTACAAACAATCTGTTGATTGGACTAAAAAAATAAAACACTATGTTGCTAATATGTTGCTTGTAGAATTATTTGCCAAAAAGTCTGAATGATCGAATGTATTTTAGTATGGTTTTTACTCGTTAAAATATTTTTTAGAGATAAGTTCGTGATTTTTTTTATCAAGTAAAATTACTTGTATTATGTTTTCAAAACACTATCATACTAGCATATATCCTGAAGAACATCATATTTTAATTTTCTGCTTTTGTTTATTGCAGTGAATCATAATATACTTCCAGGCATTATAAAACTCGCGGTTAGCTCCTGTAGTCGCCTTTAGCGAGCGGCCATTTTAACCCCCTGGTAACATCACGGTTGTGTTGTCTAAGGAGGTAGGCAGAGGAATACAAGATGGAAGGGACATAGACGCTAAAACGGTTATCAGTTATTGAACATCATTCTGAAGTCCCCCACATAGAAAGTTTTCTTCGGTTATTAAAAAAAATCTGCCGTTTAGAAGGTTTTTTCCATTTTTACGGTCAAAATGTGTCTCTTCCTAGCTGTTATAAGAGGGCTTAAATTAAACTGACGACCCGAATGGCGCAGCGGTACTAAGGCTGCCTTACGTTCTTAGGGTCCCGGGTTCGAATCCCGGTTGGAGAAAATGTTTGTGTGATTAGCATGGACATTTGTTTCCGAGTCATGGATGTTTATATGTTTAATAAGTATGTATTTACAAACAAAAAGTATCTATGTAGTATATCAACTATCTGGTGTCCACGACACAAGCCTCGTTGCTTATTAGTGTGGCACTAGATGCCGCTGTGTGTAATGTTTAGCGATATTTATTTATTTAAACCAACCAATCAAGGCCGCGTTACTTTGTCGTGACGACAGATAATCGTGTAGTTTTAAGTGTTGTGGCTTGTGTATTTAAATGGAAGTGTTAGATAGGGCGACGCGATTACTGTCGTCCACGACTTTTGTTAACTAAAAACCAACGATAAATTAATCGTCACGCAACGCGGCCTAACTTACCAACTTTCAACGAACCAATAGATTAATTTTCTACATTTTTCTTTCGACAATCTTTTCCAAATCGCGTATCAAACTCAGTACCTCACGCTCAGCAGTCGCACTTGTAATCACTGGACCAATGTGGCAGTGTGTCTCAAACATTGATGGATACAAAGTGGTCAGCGCACCGAAATCTCTGGTAAAATCACGGTGGTCAGCTGTCTCTGGCAGTGACACGATTGTAAAGGGGGATGAAGGCCCTTTCAACTTGGTTTAGACCTAGCTTTTGTAATTACGAGGCCTTACAGATCCATTGTACAGAAATCAAGCTACAATCAGTCAAACTTCCTTAAAGGGACTACAGGAGCTAAACGCGAGTTTTATAAAGCTAAAAGCATATGATTCACTGCAATAAACAAAACCAGAAAAATATATGATATTCTTCAGAATATATGCTAGTATGATAGTGTTTTGAAAACATAATACAACTAATTTTACTCGATAGAAAAAAATCACGAACCTATCTCTAAAAAATTCTTTTAACGAGTAAAAACCATACTCAAATACATGCGATCATTCTGTTTTCTTGGCAAATAATTCTACAAACAACATATTAGCATGATAGTGTTTTATTTTTTTAGTCCAATCAATAGATGTTTTGTAAATCGCAAAAGACCACTCATTTCGCACTATTCGGCCCTCAGTGACTGACTTAACAACCACTTTGTGGTGCAAGCTGATTAAAACTGTATTCTAATAGTATTTCAAACGAAGGTTTAAATAGAGTTGCTAATTTAGCTCATGTAGTCGCCTTAATAGATTTTCAACTAAGTATATCGAAGGTTGACTGGGAAAATTTGACAGTTTCGGGCAGTTTGATGTTCTGGTGTCTCTACATAAATGGTAATATAATTTCAAATGGAAAATGTCGTGATGAAAGTTTTAGGTACGTATTTAGATGGCTCTAAGAGTAGAGCAAGACCAAAGAAACGATGGATGGACTGTGTGAAGGATGATATGGCAAGAAAGAAGATGTCTGATGAGATGACGAGTAATAGAGAAGTATGGAAGAAGAAGACATGCTGCGCCGACCACAAATGAATTGGATGAGGGCAGGAGTATGATAATGATTGCACAAGCAATATAAAACAATGAAATTAATAGTCCCGAGACGAGGTTTAGTGCCCGAGCGCAGCGAGGGCGCTAATAGTTCGAGGGACTAAATAAGTCTTTAACCCGAGGTAAACACGGTGCTTTTCATTACGAATACAAGGAAAGAAATAATTAAAACATGAATCAACTTGAAAAAACAAATGAAGATCGGATTGCCACTTTACCGCCTATTTTGTTTTTTTTTTTTTCTGTGGCCGGCTTGCTATTCAGCCATTACCTATTTTTCATTTTCATCATCGAAAAAATGGTAAATGTTTTGCCCAAATCTATGTTATTTTAAACATATAGTTGAAACTGAATCATAACAAAGTTATTAAAAAAATATATATTCTTTAATGAATACTTAACTTTATGTTATTTCAATTTTACATCGTGGCTGTATAGAAAGTTGGAACATGGTTCAATAGAAAAATGAACTATTTTTTTTTATAATTTGACAGTTGTCAGTTGAAAACGATTCTCCCTAGGGCTGAAAAGTATTACTTTCAACCCGCTCCTCGGGCAACTTACCTACTTTCAGAGTATGAGTAATGAAAAATACTTTCCTCCACACTTCTAGGAACTCAAAAAAACCTATGAAAATCCGATCACGGTAAACTTCGTTCCACCTGTTGACTATTTTTTGCCTAATTGCACTCGTAACAACATCGTTATTAAAGTTTAGCCAAGTGTTGATAGTAATAACTGTGTAATGTAATAGGAGCTATCCTATTAGCATCAACCGTGCACAAATCCCGCCTGCTACTAAGAAATTCGTAATGGTAATGATTATATTTATTGTTTCATAAATAATGTTATTCTCCCCGCGTTTGCTAGTTACGAGACAATTCAGTTAAAATACAAAGACGGCCATTATTCACTGGTACTCTGATTTATATAATCGTTATTTATTTGAAGAGAGACTCTCAGATTACACAAGAACGGAGAGATTATTTTGAATAAGAACTCGCTTCGATCCAAAATTG
Source organism: Xestia rhomboidea (assembly GCA_963853795.1). Lineage (NCBI taxonomy): Eukaryota > Metazoa > Arthropoda > Insecta > Lepidoptera > Noctuidae > Xestia > Xestia rhomboidea. The sequence continues at coordinate 1,047,776 of OY970784.1, forward strand.
AAAAAAATGAGGCCATTAGTTTTTAGGGTTCCGTACTCAGAGGTTTAAAAAGGGGCCTCATTTATTATATTTTTAGGGGTTCCGTACCTTAAAAGGTAAAAAAGGAACCCTTATATGATCCCTTTCTTGTCCGTCTGTCCGTCCGTCTGTCACCGGCGATTTTCTCAGGAACGGGTGGACCTTGCAAGTTGAAATTTATACCAGATACTGAAGTCTATAGGCCCTATTAGCTGTATAAAAATCAAGGTCCTGACTCAACACGATAAAAAGATATGGTAAAATTTAGATTATCGCAAAACTTGTAAGTACCAAAATTTACCTTAATTTTTAACTTTTTTTTATTTTTCGGAATTTTCCTTTACTTGTGCTGCAAGACCTTGCTTTTAGCCAAAATTGTCAATTCTAGGTCATCCGGAAGTACCCTATAGGTTTTGGGTTGAAAACCTATATGGCAGTTCCCGTTGACCTAGAATCACGAAATTTGTCGAGAAGCAATGTCTTACAACACATGTAATGGGAATGATCTGAAAATCGTAAATATGTAGTTTAATAACAAAAAAGAGCAAACTCAAACTCAAACTCAAACTCAAACTCAAATCATTTATTTCAATTAGGCCATTACGGCACTTTTGAATGTCGAAAATACAAAAAAAAGCAAAGCTACAGTCACAGTCACAAGGCATAATAACTTGAGAAAGTACTGTAGTTGCCCATTCCCTAACGTAGATCTCTATGGAGAAGAACGGGCAAGAAACTCCATGGACACTCTTTTAAATCAAAATATTGTTACAAAATTTTGGTTACATCATTCATGTTGAGATTATACGTATATGTGAGAACGATGTAGAAAGACGTGCACATTAAGAGCGTCCAGAGTAAAATGATAAATCAAAAATTTAAAAAAATAAAATAAAAGTAATTAAAATGAACGAACCGTGGCAGCCAAGAGATGGCCAGTCCCAACTGATAGCGCCCGTTCACGAACATGACGCATGTATCGGCACCATTCAACTCGACCATATTTAAGGGAACTAAGTGACCCGACACACCCGCCACCATCAGCGAGACATTTGAGTGAGCATGACATCCTCTCATAGCCACCAAGGCATATTCAAGTCAATGAAAGATAACTAAATGTAAGTGGCGGCTGAACAGTACAAAGTACTCACACATGTGCTATGCAATTATATAATACTAAAAACTGGAATCTATACAATGCAAGTAGGTATATTTTTACAATCTTCTGCAGCTTCCACAATACATTAACATGGGAATCAATTCTTCTTCTTCTTTGCGTGTCGATAGACTCAAATAATGCCCGACCAGTACAATCAATTAGTTTGCAACTATGGTTGTGGAGCAGGACCAGCATTTAGCCAAGCATTTTTATCATCAATGTAATCCCCCAACTTATAATATGCTTGCCTACATAGTGTGCGTTTTATACAAGATTTAAATTTTGTCTCATTCAGTTGAAGAATGTGGGGAGGTATTTTATTGTAACATTTCAAACAGTACCCCATGAAAGATGAATCTACTTTAGCAAGCCTGAAACCTGGCTGAACTAGTTGGTCCCTATTTCTAGTGTTATAATGGTGTCTGTCACCTCTTTTACTGAATAAATGCAGATTTTTCCTAACGTACATGATGTTTTCATAGATGTATTGACAAGGTACTGTCATCATATTAATTTCCTTAAACAGTTCTCTTAGAGAATCGCGTCTTCGTAATTCATATATGGCTCTGATGGCTCTTTTCTGCAGAATAAATATAGACTCGATGTCTGCAGCCCGTCCCCATAGTAAAATACCGTATGACATAATACTATGAAAATAACTAAAATAGACTAGCCTCGCGGTATCAATATCAGTAAATTGACGGATTTTTCTAACAGCATATGCAGCTGAACTCAGCCGTCCTGCAAGAGATGTTAAATGAGGACCCCATTGTAACCTTGAGTCGAGCGTGATTCCCAAGAAAACCGTTTTATCGACAAATTCTAGTTTCTCTTGATTCAATATTATGTCACAATCATTACTTTTGACATTTGGTAGAGCAAATCTAATGCACTTAGTTTTTTTCCCATTTAGTACTAAATTATTAGCGGTAAACCAATTATGGACCTGCAGTAGGGCGTTATTTACGTCGTCAAGATCAGTCGCACGTCTGTTTATCCTAAATATTAAAGAAGTATCGTCAGCAAACAACACCATATGCGGATGGTTGTTAAATAAACGAGGTAGGTCATTAATATATACTAAAAAGAGGAAGGGACCCAATATCGAACCTTGTGGTACACCCATTTTAACTTTTAAACCCATTGAATTGACACCATTTATTTGTACCTGCTGCTGTCTATCATTCAAATACGATTTTACTAAACTAAGCGCAAGTTTACCTAAACCGTAATGCTCAAGTTTCAAGATCAGGGTTTCGTGATTTACGCAATCAAATGCCTTCGAAAGGTCACAGAAGATTCCTATGGCATCTTGTGCCTCTTCCCACGCAGTAAATATGTGTTTTAATAAAGTGACACCGGCGTCAGTTGTACAACGTCCTTTGGTGAAACCATACTGTTGCTCGTGCAACATTTTATTGGTGTTAAAATGGTTAAGCATTTGATTGAGCATTATCTTTTCAAACACCTTGCTGAAAACCGGCAACACGGATACGGGCCTATAGTTATTGGTGTCTTTACTATCCCCAGATTTAAAAAGCGGTATTACCTTACTGCATTTCATTAGATCCGGGAAGACCCCTTGATCCACGCACAAATTAAATATTAAGGCTAAATACGGTGCTACAGTCTCAATAATTGAGGTACAAGCTTTGATAGACATACCCCATAGATCTTCCGTTAATTTGATCTTGATTTGCTTAAAAGCTTTTATGACTATTAGGGGGTTTATATGCTGAAATTCAAACTCATTTGGACAGGCTGAAACGTTCGCTTTCAATAAATCAATAGAGAGCAAGGGTGAGGATTTTAAGGTTTCTGTAGTTTTAAGTGGGATACTGGTAAAGAAATTTATAAATTCTTGAGCAACTTCATTGTTGGAGCTCACAAGGCCACGTGATGTCTCTAGTGTGAAATCATTATTTAGTTTTTTATTTCTATTTGTTTCACTGTTGATAATTTTCCAAACCGTCTTTATTTTATTATCGGCTGATTTAATCTTGTTGCTAATTAATAAGGATTTGGCTACCTTGCAAGTGTTTTTAAAAATTTTCGAATAAGTAGCAACATATTTAATAAAAGATTCTGTGTTGATGTAAGGCTTAAGGCCGTACAGCTCAAACAATCGTTCCCTACTTTTCCTAATACCCGGTGTTGCCCAGTCACTGAAAATAAACTTTGGGCCAATAGTTTTAAATTTCTTTTTTAAAGTATTATTAAACTCGGTGTGCACTACCGAAAAGAATTCTTCATAAAATTCATTTACATCGTTTATAATATGGCCCGGTATACCTAGCTTGCTAATTAAATTATGATTAAACTTGTCTAAATTGCTGGGTGTTATTTGTCTAGATTGAATCTGAATTCTTTGTAATTGTATATTGGAAGCGAAAGCAACGGTCTGACCGCTGTGATCAGAAGGAAGGTAATTTACGATGGATTTATTTATGTACTCACAGCAACAAAAAACATTATCAATACATGTAGCAGTATTTGTAGTAATTCTAGTTGGTTCTGCAAACACATTTGACAAATTAAATGATTTAAAGAGACTTAAAAATCTACTGCTATTTACATTATTCTCTAAGATATTAACATTAAAGTCACCACAGATAATTATTGGTTTATTACCAGTTACAAGCTTTGCTAAAGCATCTTCCATTACTGATTCAAAGATAGAGTAGTTAAGGTAATTAGGGGTCTGTAAACGCACACTATTACATGCTTATCTAGCTCAACACAAGATAATTCAATGCTATGTTCAACCGATAGATCGACTATATCATTACGAGACTTAGATTTAATAAAAATTTTAACTAAGATTAATGAACCCCCACGCATCTTAGATTTCCGGTTATAGCAACTGCCCATGTTGTAATTCTCATAATTTATTTGCATTAATTCATAATCTTTCATCCAATGTTCAGTAAAGCAGATAATATCAAACTTGGTTTTTTCTAAAAATAGTTCTATTTCTAATTGTTTGGATGAAAATCCCTGAATATTTTGGTGAAACAATTTCATGGAATTCTGCTCAGCCCCTATATTACAATTAATTGATTGAGAGCTAGAAGATACCCCATAGTTGACACTGACAGGTTTAACTAAATTGTCACTCGTACCTTCTATTGTCTTAATGACTAGTTTAAATCTAAGCTAATATGTGTATAATTACAATTAGTATAATTACTAATATCCGTCGACCTATTTACAAAAAACTGCGACATACTACATATGTCTGAGTTTATATTAAAAGCTAATAGCCGTGCTATTTGACGTCTAAAACTAATAGGCAGGTACGCATCATTCCTAGTTGACTTCAATTTCTGAACGAAACTGTTGGTGTCGAAAAATGTCAACCTGTCACTAAAATGACTAACCAACAAATGCATGCGATCGTTAAGGTTATGGATATAATGATTTCGCCTGCTTGATAATTTCTCAAAGTATGGAAAGGCACACAGAATTATTCTTTTACAATTTAGTTTTAACAGTTGAATGACATTGTCAGTGATATCATCAAGTTTAATGTTAGAACTGTTACCTACAAGTACAGTTAGAATGGTATTAGGATCAAATTCCTGCCGAGTTATGGATGTTATTATCTGGTTATAGGAAGCCTGAGGTGTACAATAGTTTAGAGAAGAATGACTCAGATTGTTACTAATTAACTTTCCTAACCCTTTTCCTAAACCATCTGAAAACATAATAGAGCAGCGACAGTGTGAATTACAACAAGGGGAAGAACTACTATCTATTAGACCTACCTGTGATGGACCTTGTACCATATCTGGTGAATTTAGAATGGGTCACAGTCCGTAACACTGCCTAACCGGGACGGGTCCTCCGTTACCTCAGGTAGGAGAGTGTCCGGGCTGGATTCTCTTTGTGATGCACATTGAGTGTTGTTGAAGGTCATCATATCTACACAGTCTGCATGACTATTACCCCTATTAACTAACTCGTTTGCAGCCAGGATATGTTCCTTAATTTGTTTTTGAGAATTCACATACATAGAATAACATGATCTTAGTTGACCCTCTAAAACTTGAATTTCAGACTGTAAGTTTTGAGTGTCTATTTCATAAAACTTCTTACTATCCTCTAATTTAATTTGATAATTATTCAACTTTTTTATGAGAAAAACACGTTCTTTTCTTAGTTGAATATTTTTGGAACTATGTTTTTGTTGATTTTTAAATTTATTGCATTTCTTTATAATGCTATTTAGTTTAGCATATTTCTTTATTTTATTTTGGCTCACTTTATAACTGCTACTATTATATTTCAGAATAGAATCTTCAGTAAGATCTATTGTTGTTAAAGAATGTGGGTTGCAATTTGACTTTAATAATTGATTAAATAGGTGATCTGTTTCCCTAACCTGAGTACCGCCGTGAGCCATTTTACTATTACAAACTTATTATTTGCGGTTGGTGCAACAGCCGTTTCATGGGATCGAAAAGCAAAGTTAACTTTGACCTTTAAAAAGTTTGTACGGAACCCTCGGTGCGCAGTTTTTTCGGTACACCAACAGCAGTACATACAGAACCATTAGTTTGTAGCAATTAAAAATAAAGTGCTGGTATGTTTGGATATAACAAGTACACAGCATTCACTAGAATGACAACAATACAGTTAAAAAAAACATTTAAATATAGAAAATATTCTAATAAGCTGTTCACACTAATATTTCAATTTGAGTGGGCATCGAATTCAAATCTCAAATCTCAAATCTTTATTGCATTCCATATGTATTACATAGATGGTGTAATCAAATAATAAAAAGAAAACCATATGGACCCTGTCGGGCACAGCAACATTACGAGAGAGGAAGAGGGCTAAGTAGCAGTTTAATAATATTATTATAAGTTATTAAATGTGTTATTGGGTTTATATTTATAAATTATTAGAATATTAGATCTGTGGATTATGTATAATATATTATATTAATAATTTCTATTTATGTATTCTATTAAAATAATCTAGATAATTCACGACCTCTCTTTAGCTAGTGAGCTTTTTAACCTCTGACCTTATTTATTTATTTATTTAACAATTTATGTACACACTGAATATAAAACAGTAGAGAGGAACAGAAAATAATACAAAGGTGATGCTTATTTCTAAAGAAATCTCTTCCAGCATACCTGCGAAAGGAGATACTAAAAAGAGATGTAGACATAGTGTGTAAAAACGAAAAAGAAAATGGAATACATAAAACAGATAACTATTTTAAATATAATATACAATACATACCTACTCATAAATACAAATAAAAACATATAACAATACTATAAATACAATACAGTAACTTAATATATACTTATGCAATTATGACGATATGGATAGGTAATGTTCTTTCACTCTTCTCTTGAAAACTGCAACAGTTTGGCAGTCCCTAATGTCAGGCGGAAGTGAATTCCACAACCGTACGGCGTGGACAGTGAAGGAGTAGGAGTAGAAGTCGGTAGAGTGGGGTGGGGATTTGAGGAGGTTCCTAAGATGCGTCCTGCAAGGTGCATCAGAGGGACGAGAGTAGGAAAACCGTTCTCGCAGATAGAATGGCGTTTTAGGGTTGTGAAGGATGTTAAATAGCTGACACAATATCCGAGACCTTACTCCTTACTTTGCCAAATTAGTTTCTTTCTTAATCTTTTCTTTAGAAAATACTTCAAAGTTCCATTTACTCCTTTTAAAGCTAAAAGCCTCAAAAGCCCAGATTTTGTATAAAAAGCAGCTATTTGCAAAAACTGCTATATTTTGACCTGTGCGAAGTAGTACGAACCCAAATACAAAAGTGAGATTTTAAAATTGTACCACCTGTATGATAATAATTAACTATCGAAAATTCACCTAGAACGTTTCATTCGTATTGGATAAAAGGAATCTTTACTATTTTAACGAGGTATTTGTTGTAAGTTTCTATATAGGGGGTAATCTTCGAAACTACTGATCCGATTCCAAAAAATATTTCACTAACGGGAAGCTATATTATCCCCGTGTGTTACAATCCGTACATAACAGGCAAAGCTGCGAGCAAAAGTTAGTCCTTGATGAGAAGGAGGGACTATGTAGGAAGGACTATAACTGCGACTGCATATCTGACCTCCAAACTTACTTACTTACTGGTAATCCATACTCCATACTTACATAATGAAATTTACATAACGAAATGAACAGGTTCTTTCAGCATGCTTCCGTCCCATTTATGTATCTTTTTGTTTTCTGATATATGTATATTTCTGTTTTGTTTTGCACTTTCGTTCAGTCACTCTAGTTTATTTTTCTAATTAGTAATTTATTGTTTTTTTTTATTAGTTTTAAGTTTTTTATTCATTTTGTGTTTTTCTTTTTTTGTTATTTTTTTTATACTGTGTGCACTTGTGGGCGTGTGCCAAATAAATGTATTTTCTTTCGTTCTTCTTTACATAGTCTAATATATAGTATATATATATATATAATATTATAAATGCGAAAGTAAGTTTGTTAGTTTGTTTGTTACCTCTTCACGCCTAAACCACTGAACTGATCATCCTGAAATGTTGCATACACGTTGTCAGGTGTACAGCAACGGACATAGGGTACCTTTCATCACGAAAAAAAGTACTGTTCCCGAGAAAACAACAATAATGTGCATTTGTTAATAGATGGCGCCACGTGTCTTACGAATCATGATTGAATTATATACTCGACTCGTGCTTTGGGTAGGTATATTCTACCGTTTGACACGTACAAATTATTAACAGGATGTTTCATAATAATTCTCTCTTTTCCCTTATTTTTCTTTGCACCTATTGTCTAAATTAATGGTAAAATAAAAATAATCGCGCCTATAGGTATTTTAAGTCGGATACATTCAGTGAACAAGTCACGGTGTATATGTCGCAAGCAAATCGTGGAACACGCCGTATTACATAAAGGCGCGCCGGATTGCAAAACGTCGCTGTTACGTAATGCGGCGTCTTCACGTTCAGCCAGATTACAATTCGGCTGAAATAATGAACGCCGCATTGGATGAGCACTCCGCGTTCGTCAAAGCGGCGTAAACGTGCCGCCCAAATACAAACGGGCGCATCGTCGAGACGCCGCTTTGAAAGCGAGCGAAGCGAGCTCGGTACTTAGGGCACTCGACGTTAGGTTTGGTTATGTTACTTTAAACCCTGTAGACAGAAATAGGAGCCCCGAGCTACGTCAACTACGCCTTATTTTCGGAATTTTCGGTATTTTATTAGGTCGTTTCTTCTTGCAACGGCAACAAGCATGGATGTCAGAGACGCTCAATTTTAGCTGTCGGGAAATATTTGGATGACTTATTGTGCGGGTTTAGATGGAAATGAATGCGGGCAGCGCAGTGCAGCGCAATATCGCGCGAATTTCAATTAGGACACCTATTCGAATTCAATATGTTTGATCGCGCGTTCGTACGAACTAAGTTCGCGCGAATAGATTTACAAACATTTAGGTCGCGCGACCGCGTCGTGCGATTGTCAGTTAAGACACCTATTCGAGTTCAATATAATCACGGTTTCGTACGAGTAAAATTCGCGCGAACCTACGATGATCGCGCATTCGCTTTCTATTAGGACGATGCCTTACATAACGGTGACTTTTGCAATCCGGCGCGCCATTATGGAAAACGGCGTGTTATACGAATTGGCTGCGACCTATACAAGGCAGACGGACCTGAGCCCTACTGAGACAGATAGATCCAAATATACGGACGAAGCGTTAGAGAGTAGGGCCCTGCTTTCCGAAGGACGAAGGGGTCCCGGTATGTAATGGATGGTCACCCGTCCACGGATCGACCTCGGCAAGCGTAGCATAACCTCGCTCGACCCGTGCGGCTTATATTTTTTTGCCATGAGACCCACCATACTGCGGCCTACCAAATATAAGGTCCCAACTTATACTGGCCAAGCCAGCTCAGTTAAAGTTGGTTCCCGCAGTTCCATTCATTCGTTCACAAAGTCAGTCTTTCATTCACTCTCATTCAGTTGGTCTTTCATTCAAGCTACTTCATACAGGCAAGTGTATTGTGGCAAAATAGTGCATTATGTAGTGCGGCTCTTTAGGCATATTCTTTGAAAAAAAAACTAGCGTTTCAGAGAGTTTTTCTTTTAAAGTTTTTTTTTTGAGTTCCGTACCTCAGTCGGCAAAAATGGAACCCTTAGAACACTTTGTTGTCCTTTGTCCGTCTGTCTAGACCCTTTTTCTCAAAAACGCGGGGAGGTATCAAGCTAAAATTAATATCAATAATACTTAGTAGTGAAAAAATCAAACTTAAAATCAACGCGATCAAAAGATACTATCATGACCGTTCATATTTTGCGATTTCACAAGGGAATCAAAACCTTACGAGCTAGAATTATGAAATTTGTCAAGGAGCAATGTCTTACAGCACATGTAAAGGAATAAATTAAAACCGTGAATATGTAGTTTAACAACAAAATACCTACAAGATTATACGGAGCCCTCGGTGCGCGAGTCCAACTCAATTATATCGCTTCTTTGTCACAGCTTAAGGTACCTATTCTAGCTATGTGATTGCTAGTCAAGGGATGTGTGTGGAACTAACCAACCCACGCATCATTTCTGTTGGAAACGCAGCTTAAATCTGATTTTCACAGCTTCCCTACGTAGATAAGACGACCCGAATGGTGCAGCGGAAGTGAGGCTGCCTTACGTTCTTAGGGTCCCGGGTTTGAATCCCGGTAGGGGCAAATGTTTGTGTGATGAACATGGACATTTGTTTCCGAGTCATGGATGTTTATATGTATAATAAGTATGTATTTACAAACTAAAAGTATCTATGTAGTATATCAACTATCTGGTGTCCAATACACAAGCCTCGTTGCTTAGTGTGGCACTAGATGGCGGTGTGTGTAATGTCCAGCGATATAACAGTGTTCAGAGGAAATAAAACCCAACTTTTCCGACCAATGACTAATGTTCAGAGCACCGAGCCGACTTGTGATTAATGGTAGCTCCGAGTGGGGTGAGCAGAGGTCTTCCCTGGCTGTTGGAACAGGGTGGAAACGGATTTAATTGAAAGGGCCATGAAGATGTATGAACTTGGACGAGCCTAAAGGAGTGTGCAATGATCGTGGCAGGTGGTGGTCTGTGGTTTCTGCCTACCCTCAGGGAACAAGGCGTGAGTTTATGTATGTGTGAAAGGGCATTTGTCAAAGCACATTTCATCAGTTTTTCGTTCATTAATTTCCTTCAAAAATGGCGAAACACACTTACAATCCGAATACACTTTATGAATTATGAAAATTTTATTGAAAAAATATGTTTACAGCATTTATAAGGTTTTAGTTGAGCAACATGCCAAAGATCATGACAGAACCTAAACCGTGGTTGGTTTGCCCTGTTCTTATTATTGGCGTTATACAAGGCGTAAACGGAACCTTCACGAAGCGGTCAACCAAGCCTTCCGTACATCAAACTTAAAAAAAAAAAAAAACTAGAATAAAATCAACATCCAATATGGGTCCCGACTGTTGCAGACAATATGTTCCGTACATTAGAATTTTTTATTTGTTCTTGTTTTTTTCTTTTCAAATTTTATCTAAAGTTATTAGTTATTTTTTACGCAACGGTTTTTTTATTTTTTAATATTTTGTTTTTATTAAATTAAAATATGGTCATGATTATATACCATTTTAAAATCCTAATGATGAGCCCTTTAATTTGATACCCATATTGCAGTATCCAATTTTTTTATTTTTTTTATTTTTTAGTAGCCTATGTTACCCGGGGTAACACAAGGATTCTAAAGATAAGCGTTCCGGACATCAAACTTGAAAAAAAATACTTGTGAAAAAGTTGGAACTTTGACCCCCAATATCTCCGTAACTAGAAGGTTCCCAGGTATGATGTAGAACAAAAAAATGATCGCAATGACGAGGAAAACCAGTGCCTTTCGGCTTCATAAGTTTCACACTTATTAGATTTCGTCAGCGCCACTGATGCTCGACGGACTAAATCGACTGTAGAGATGTTAATTTCAACATTTCAATAGGTTAAAATATACTCCTAATGGAATTCTTCTCTTTGTCCCCAGAGGAAGAATGCGAAGAATCAATCTTCCCGACGGGCGTGGTGCGACATCGACCCGAACCGCCGGGAACTCTTGCGCAGTCCACGCGCTTCACCGCGCACGAGATCAAGCTGATGTACCGAGGGTTCAAACAGGTACAAACCAAATGTAAAATATGTTGGTGGGATGGCTTCATTGGGTCTAGTTCATAGTTGTATTATAACAGTGAATATTATAAAGCAAGTCGTTTCAAAAACCCAAAGACCTATAAACAATTATCGTCTACACAATACAAGAAGTTAACATTGGTCCTTCGAGCCGGATTTGAAACATCGACCTCTCGGGTGTATAATACTCAGTCAGGTCCAGAGGTAGCGGCGTAGACTTACGAGGTCAGGGCAGTTCGAGGCTCATTGCTTTGTGTAATTTATTTCATCACCACTTATCATCATCATCAGACACAGCTCGTGGCTAAATAATAAAAGCCGCTCGGGTCAATCATCAGGTTAAGCCGCGCTTGTCCAGGTTGGTCTGTCGATGAATGATCAGCCATTACATACAGAGTTTCTTCAGAGAGATGGTGCTGAGATGAAATGTCTTCGTTTGTTCCAGGAGTGTCCATCAGGCGTGGTCGATGAAGAGGCTTTCAAAAATATCTTCTGTCAATTCTTCCCACTCGGAGGTACGTATTTAATTCGTACATTATTAAGTATTTAAGGTATTAATATGCTTTTTCATTCTTTATAAAAAAACAGTACACTTTTAGACACGGTAAATATTAAAGCCACTATGCAGCACTAACAAAATAAAAGCTAATTTCGTGCAGATGGGCAGACTAAGTTTAATAAAAATTAAAAAGCAAATGTGTTAACGAAGAAAAAAATATAATGTTTGTACTCACAGAAAGAATTCTATTCATGAGCATACTAACTAGTAAAAAAAAAGCCTGCCTTTAACAGTTTGTTTTTTCAACTTACTTTGATTGACTGAAAATCACAATCATAAATCTTTAACTAACTCGACATCAGAAATAACAAACACTAGTTTAAGCACAATCTTAGATAGAGAAAGGTGTCTGAAGTAGGAAAATCCTGAGGTACAGATCACCTCTTCGGCTTAGATATATAACATTTCATTTACAGCAAAAAAAGTCAAGATACTAGTGTTAAAATTGGAAGGAAATATTTAAGAAATAATTAAGCCGTCAGATCTTACTGTTCTTATTTTACTTACACAGCAAAAAGGTTTTTTCACTCATCATCACTCTCCTGTAGTTATCCCAATTTATTTGTGGTCGGCGCAGCATGTCTTCTTCTTCCATACTTCTCTATTACTCGTCATATCAGTGGTCACCTCCTTTGTAACCATATCATCCTTCAACTCCAAGACTTCCTCAAAACTTCCTCTACTCATACTCATCCACATTCACACTCAGAACTTTCCTCACGACATTTTCCTTATTCCTCCGCATCAAATGCCCATACCCACTCAACCGCCCCTGGCTGCATGTGCAGCCAGTAGCTGTTTTGCTAAATGTCCCTGGCTGCATGTGCAGCCAGTAGCGCATTCGTCCAACAAATGCAATAAAAAATATACTAAACTGCTATTTCTAGAGCTTATTCCTCTTGTGACAATCTCTATACTATATTCCTCAACGTTCGGACCAACAATAGCAACACTATTCCATCGACAAATTTCAAAATAAAAGTAAAAACTTTAGTGTAAACAAACTCCGCCATTTCTGACGTGTGGCGTCGTATTTCAATTGTTCTGTTATGTATATTGGAATTTTCGGATAGTGTTAAATATCAAATTAATCGTGAAAATCTGTGCTACTATATATTATCATAAAGGAAATCTAGTATTCGAATCTCAAAGTTGAGTATTTCGCCTCCGAAAAAGTGGTAGGTTTAAATACCTATAGTGATTGTGTTTATACAAGAAATAAGTGTTTTTGTGATTAAAACGTGTGTGTTAACGGAAAAACAGTGCATAATTAGTATTGTGAGCATATTATTCAAATCAAATCAAATCATTTATTACTTTGCAAACATGGGTTATAAGTACATAGATGTTCTAGTATAAGAAGGTAGGAAGGTATTAAATTGTATATACAAAAACAAGTGGCTTCGTAAAGTTATAGGTACGTAAATAACCGTGATCAAAAACAGTCGTTGGCGCAGGCCGCGTCAAAATAAACAGTGAGTATCCAAATTCTAATTTAATTCTAATTAGAGTATCGTAAATAAACTAATAAGATTATGGTCTTATTGGAAAGGAAATATAATCTAGTTTATTTTAAAATTATTTTAATTGAAATTTAATATTTCGAAAAATTCAAATTAATATTTTAATAGCGAAATATCCGTTTTCATCACTGTTTTTCATGTTCTACATTTTTTTTGAGTTTCAAATTAATATCAGTTTTTTTTTTTTTTATATATAGATTCCATAACTATTCAGCTATTCACTGTAAATTTTATTTAGCTATAACTCTTGTAGTTTGCGATTGTTTATCTAAAGTGTCAAATTACATGCGAATATTTCGCAATTTTTTGCACGCGTGGCGGTTTGGTGCAAAAAATTCGCGCGCGGTGCTGGTGAGTGGATACCACGATAACCCTACCAAAAATAATTAAAAACGAATTGCTTTGTTTCAGATGCAACTCAATACGCGCACTATGTATTCAAGACCATCAAACACAAACAAACTGGGAAAGTCAACTTCGAGGTAAGAACATAACTTAATTACATAATATCATCACGCCTGTAGTCTCCGCAGGGTTAGATAGAGGTGTTCCTAATAATACACCCACATCTCAACAGTTATGTTTTGAAGTCCCGTGTAATAAGGGGCTGGGCTATTGCCATCCGGGGCTGCGGGACTATTCGAAAGAGATACCGTGGCCCCGGAACACAAAGGGCGAGGAAGGAACATGGATGGGTTCTAGTCAGTAAAAGTCTGACACTCCCTCCTGCTCCGCCCAGAGCGGGAGGAGTCATTTGATGATTTCCCATCCGAAAAAAAAGGGCTATTGCCATCAACCGGGCGCAAATCCAGACTCCGTTGGTGCTACTGAAAAATTCTTAATGGAAAAACCCAATCACACTTTGCCCGACCCGGGAGTCGAACCAAGAACCTCAGCTCAGCTGTCGTTCTTGCGACCAATGCACCAACGAGACGTCTAATAACTAACTCTGTAGGAAATATAGAAATTATGTTATTTCATCGAACCTCGAGCAGCGGTGGCCCAGTGGTGGCGGCCCCGACTTACGAACAGTAAGTCGTGGGTTCGAATCCAGACAGGCGCATTACTTTGTGTAATTTATTTCATCACCGCTGCTCTCAAAAACGGTGAAGGAAAACATCGTGAGGAAACCGGTATGTCCTTGAACCAAACATTCGAAGACATGTGACATCTAGCATTCCGCACTGGGCCCGCGTGGCGGATTATAGCCCATTCCCTCTCATAGAGAGGAGGCCTGTGTCTCAGCAGTGGGAACATTAATAGGCTGGTGAGGATCGAACCTCTTGAAACGCAAGTCCAAATGTGACTGTGTATACAGGGTGTAAACAGACTTTTCACGAAGCCGTCAACCAAGCATTCTGTACATCAAACCAAGTAAATCTACGCAAAAATTCTTGCTGGGTATGTTTTATGTTTTTTTTTGGGTAAAAAATCACGTTTTTCGGGAGGACTCAATGTAAACTCAAAACATTGTGCTGATAGCTGGATTGAATAGTATGGGGGTCGTGGAGGTGTTTAAAGTAAAAATCTTACATTAAAAACTTGCATTTAAAAAAAAACTTGTGAAAGCCCCCAATATAATATAAATAGAAGGTTCCCAGGTATGGTGTAGAACAAAAAAATGATCGCAATGACGAGGAGAACAAGTGCCTTTCGGCTTCGTTAAGAGTCTTTTTACACCCTTTATATGTGTCTCCATATCTGAATAGTTCTCTATTAGCTATCTCTATAGCTCTCTTTAAATAGTTATGCATAAATTGTGTATGAAATCCATTATAAATTGAGTTACCCCTTTGAAGACCATTCCTAAGGAGTTTCTAGTTCAAGATATAATTGTCAGACAATATTTTTAGCCGTATAACTATTATATTTGGATATTCCATTAATGAGAGATCAGTTTATATTGGTATTTGTGGAAAAAGCCTGAAAACTAATATATTTTGAACTTCCCCTTAAAAGTTTAAGAAGTACTTTTGAAGTAAAAGTTTCAAACCAGTTGTTTCTAGCTAAATTACATGAATTTACTTCTGCCTCATTGGTGGTAGTAAGCGTGATTGCTGAGCATGACGGCCTGGGTTCGACACTCAGGTCGGGCAAAGAGTTATTTAGTTTTCCCCATCAGGAATTTGTCTACCTATTATTTGCAGATCTTTGACAGTCGTTACAGGTAATCAGTGGCCCGAAACTCTGGCAACCAAGGGGTATCGTATTACTCAGTACTAACTGGGTTGTGGAGGTCAGATAGGCAGTCACTCCATGTAAAATACTGGTATTCAGCTGCATCCGGTTAGACTGGAAGCCGACCCCAACATAGTTGGGAAAAGTCTAGGCAGATAATGACAGTCGCATCACAAGTCGCGTCGCATGACTCGTGGCGTGCTCAAAGCAACTTCTTTTATTAGTTTTCTCGGCAGTCGTTGTCGTAAGACGTACGTCGCTTGTGCGTAGCTCGTGGCCGAACGTTTAGGCAGTTGTTCCACCGCCACCGATGAGCGAGAAGCGAATAGAGCTAGGAACTAGAAACGAGTTGGCGAGCAACGAGAAGCTCTGATAGTTTTGTTGCTGGGCTTTAAACGAGTGTGTGAGTGCGACGGGCGATTATTCGCACCACTCGCACACTATAAAATACATCACCGTCGTCGTCTGAACTAGACAACAATGATAGTTCTAGTATTGTTCTGAATTCATAATAAAGGGCGTAAAAAGACTCTTAACGAAGCCAAAGGGACATGTTCTCCCCGTCATTGCGATCATTTTTTTGTTCTACACCTGGGGACCTTCTAGTTACGGAGATATTGGGGGTCAAAGTTCCAACTTTTTCAGAAGTTTTTTTTTAAATTCAAGATTTGCTTCCCAGCATTTTTTTTTACGTAGAGATACTTAGTTTGATGTACAGAATGCTGGGTTGACGGCTTCGTGATGAGGTTGTTTACACCCTGTATGTGCACTCAGATCCGCACTATAGGTAGAAATTACCGCTGGCTGTAACTTTACGCAAAAATTATTGCTGGGAAACGACTTTTTTTTTTGGGGTGAAAAATCATGTTTTGTGGTAGAACTCATTGTAACGCACTCAAAACATTGTGCTGGTGGATGGATTAAACAGTACGAGGGTCGTGGAGGTGTTTAAAATAAAAATCTTACATTAAAAACTTGTATTTGTATAAGTTGAAACTTTGACCCCCAATATCTCCGTAACTAGTAGGTTCCCAGGTATGACGTAGAACAAAAAAATGATCGCAATGATGAGGAGAACAAGTGCCTTTCGGTCGGCTTCCTTAAGAGGTTTCTTACACCCTTTAAAAAAAAAAAAATATCTTTATTTCCCAAAAACACAGATCATTGTACCTACAGTTTACAATTTTGAATTAGTGATATGAGAACACTTACATTGAACATTTGGATGCTTCAGAAATCTGTACACAAAAGATTAAACTCTGTCTCTTAAACTAGGGTATCCTGTATCTTTAGAGACAGTGTTTCATAATGAGGTTCCAATTGATAGATGTACATGTACATGTTGTGTGATGTGTGTGTGTGTGGTTGCTTTATATCTATTGTACGTTTCTGGAGCAAGAAAATAGCCGATAGTTCGTTGCTTCCTCGCCGTCGGTGGGACAACTGCCTTAGCCTAGCCTTTGACTCGACGCAGCCAACCTATTATACAGTTAGTTGATCCCTTCAATAGAAATATAGAGTAATTTGAACAAAGGCCAAATGGACGCCATTTTAAACAATGATGGCGAATCTCGGTCGATAGAGAGAGACAGATATATACATGTACCAACGTGTTAGAGAGAGGAGATGAACTAATGAAACAATCGTTGGATAATAGAGATTGCTTTGTTTGTAACGGAAATTAATTATTTATAGTTCAAGTAATTTAACTTATCATTGAAATGGTAATATTAGTAGACAAAGAAACGATTGATTTGTGTGAAAGATGATATGGCTAGATATTTATTTATTTAGTACATGGAGGACTTACAGCTAATAAAAACAAACTAAACAGGAAACCATATTCACCCAGAAAGCCTAATTTATGGTGTGAGCACTAAAATGGATAACAATGGATTAATAAGGAAGGAATGAGTATATCAGTGGAAATTTGAAAGTTGCGCCAGTTTACTTAGTTTGATGTACAGAATACTTGGTTAACGGCTTCGTGATGAGGTGGTTTACACCCTGTATGTATAATCTCAACATGAATGATGTAACCAGGATTTTGTAAAAATATTTCGATTTAAAAGAGTTCATGGAGTTTCTTGCCCGTTCTTCTCCATAGAGATCTACGCTAGGGAATGCGCAACTACAGTACTTTCTCAAGTTATTATGCCTTGTGACTGTAACTACCTATAGCTTTGCTTTTTTTTTATTTTTGACAATCAAAAATGCTCTTATTGAAATAAATGCTTTGAGTTTGATACAAATTTCTCTCTTAATAAATATTCAAAAATATGTAAGATTTATTCAACCCGGGGTCAACCATTTTCTCTTCAATATTTGTCTTCATGCATATTTTATAAGTTTATTTCGATTTACTGGCAGACCCAATCTTGTTATATAGCGACGATATCTCAAAATTGTCTTTTTGTATTGAGGCACTGGAAGTTTCTATTCTGCCAGTGCAGTGGAAAAAACGTTTCGATCTTTTTTTATGCTGTTGTCAATAGGGACAGTCTTTTAAGGGTTTCTTTTTAGGGTTCCGTTGCTAATTGGCAAAAACGGAACGTATATAGGTAACTGTGTTCTATCGAAAGATCTTTAAAAACCGGCCAAGTGCGTGTCGGGCCACGAGCAGTGTAGGGTTCCGTAGTAGCCATAGCAATTTCCGTAGCAATTTTATTTGACCACTTTGTCGGCGTTATTGATATACATACCTCTACAAAATTACAGCTTTCTAGTACTTACGGTCTCTTAGCAAAACCTCGGACATGTCATGGCTATCCAGTTTCTTCTGGCCACTTTAATGAGATCTCTGTCCACCTAGTCGGTTTCTCTCGGTCTTTTTCATTGCATAATGTTAAAATAAATAAGTCCCTATTAAGTAACTCGTACCAATATAGCACGAAACAGAATGTGACATTCCAACGTGTCTGAAATCTCGATACAAGTTGACACGAGTTCAGATTTAAGATAGGACACAACTTCATACTGAGGCGTTTAGTATTTCGATGAATTTGATACGAAGATCATTAACCTTTTGTTGTTAGGCAGTTAGCAAACAGCATGAGTGTTCATCATCATCATTTCAACGGTACACTGCTGGACATAGGCCTCCCCCGAGTGTCCCGTGCGCCTCACATCCAGCGGATCCCCACAACCTTCACCAGGTCACCGCTCCACCTAGTGGGAGGCCTTCCAACGCAACGTCATCCAGTTCGGAACTCCAGAACTTTTCGGCCCCAACGGCCATCCGTTCTGCGAGCAATGTGCCCTGTCCACTGCCACTTAAATTTGGCAATTCTTCGAGCTACGTCGGTAACCTTGACATGAGTACATCTAGCTAGCCTTTATTAGTCTCTTTAGGCTTGGTTGGTATGGACATGTGATGCGGAGGAATGAGGAAAATGTAGTATGGAAAATGTTGAGTACGAATGTAGATGGCTATAAGAGTAGAGGAAGACCAAAGAAACGATGGATGGACTGTGTGAAGGATGATATGGCTAGAAAGGAGGTGACTGATGAGATAAGATAAGATAAGATAAAGATTTATTTCTCGCCACAATACATAGGTACAATATTAGGTTTCGTGAACAATACATGCGTTTTGTTATATTGTGGGAGACTCATGGTGCCTAAGCTAGACGAAAGCCTGTATTTCAGGACACCAGGTCTCCACCCCTTCGGCAGCACATTTGAACAGAATTATGCACTCGTACACAAATTAATACGGTAAGTAATATTGAGCAAAAAACAAAAGAAAATAAAAATACACATTAAGACAGTGGTATTCCTAATTATACAATCAGGGTTAGTAAGTGTGTATGTGTAAGTGAAGGATGTGTGTTTGAGTCGTGGGTGTGTGTGAGTGGTGGGTGTGTGTATGTGATGGGTGTGTGTGTGCGTGTGACTAAGGAAAAAGGGAAAATTGTAAATAGCTGGATGCACAGAATTGTGATGTCTAAATTGTTTCCTTCGATAGACTAGTTATTTCGAGATGAAGAGAGATAAAGAAGTATGGAAGAAGAAGACCATGCTGTGCTGACCACAAATAAATTGGGATAGGGCAGGAGAATTGACTGCTTAGCATGAGGTTCTGTTCTGAGTTCAAGCAAAGTGTTATTGGATAGTTCCATGAGGAATTTCTCAGTAGCAGCCACTGATCTGAATGCCCAGTTAATGGCAATGGGGTCGCCTCCTATTACGTGGGACTTAAACATAATTGGCGAAATGTGGGCTTATTATGAAAAGAAGAAGAAGAATTTCATTCCATCATCTTTTTAATGGATAGACCCAGCACTGTCTGTGAGGTGCCGTGCGTTGTAGCACAATTAAGTACTAACTACATCACGTCGTAGATTTCCACGACACAACTACGTCGCATCGTGTATGTTCTGGCGCACATGAAGTAAAGTACGATCACCTTCAATAAACGGGATGAGTGCTAAATAGTTACAAAGTTTCGAGTATCTCCAAGCTAAAACCATTTTAGTGTACGATCCCTGACAATGAGTTATTCCAATGATTGCTTCGCTAACAGATTTGCTCTCAAACTCGTTATGCAAGTTATAGACAATATATAATGCAGCCAAGTCCTCGCTCTGGGAATCGTTTGCATACATTTATATACACATTCATAGTCTGTACATATACATAGACACGTAAATCAATGTCGACACGACGAAATATAGCTGGGATTATTCACAGCCAACGAAGATCGAATGTTCAAAAGGCTTCCATTTTAAATTCAACGTTTAAAGAAAACCGGCCAAGAGGGAGTTGGACTCGCGCACCGAGGGTTTCGTACAATCTTTTTAAAGGACAAACTTAACTTTGCTGTTCGATCCCTTGAAACGGCAATTGCACCAATCGCAAATAATAAGTTTGCAATAGTAAAATCGCTTTTTTTTGTTATTAAACTACATATTACGGTTTTCATATTTTTCCGTTTAAATGTGCTGTAAAACCTTGCTTTGTGCCAAATTTCGTGATTCAAGGTCAACGGGAACTACCAAAAGGTTTTCGACCCAAAACAGGGTAATTCCGGTTGAGCTAGAATTGTCAATTTTGGTTAAAAGCAAGGTCTTACAGCACAAGTAAAGTGAAAATTCCGAAAAATAAAAAAAAGTTGATAATTAATGTAAAAAAAACAAGTTTTCGCGAAATTTGCCCATATATCTTTTTATCGTGTTGACTCAGGACCTTGATTTTTATACACCTAACATCCCGGGACTATAGACCTCAGTATAAATTTCAACTTGCTAGGTCCACCCGTTCTTGAGAAAATCGGTGGTGACAGACGGACAAGAAAGTGATCTTGTAAGGGCTCCTGTTTTTACCTTTTGATGTACGGAACCCTAAAAACTAAATATTTTAGGTGCAGTTGAAGTTTGTGAAAGAGCTCATTACCACCATACCTACCATATTCCAGTTTCCGGTTGGAGTGTAGCCTTAGGGGCGCTACGGCGCGAGAACAGAAAAATTTAGCCATAAAAGTTATTTTCGCAAATCGTTTATTTTGTCGATTCTATCGTATAAAACACCTAAATATAAGGCTAAAAGTGTCTTGGTGTTTTTGTCTCCGACTAACCGTTTGTCGTAAAAACGATGTCGAAGGGATCCATAGGTTAGGTTAGGTTAGAACTGTGACCAACTACGCGCGAGGCGAGCGAGCGAAGCGAGCGGTGCCGCGGCAACGGCCGGCGAGCGCTACCTTGAAATTGGTCGCGAAATTTTTATAAGTCTTTTTTTCATAGTGCCCCTAAGACGACCCACTGACCCAGTTCCCAAAAAATATTGTGGTCTGGTCTAATTGGATGATAAATTATATTTATTTTGCAAATAAGTTTTTACAAACTAATAGTGTTTTCTCTCCACACATCTGTTTCATGTGCGTATTGTATAATTATCACTTGCTTCTGTGCAGGAAAACTTCTTGAGGAAACCAGCATGCCTGAGAGATATTTCTCGACGGCATGTAAAGCCAAGTCAGAGGCCCATGGGCGGCATTAAAACTCTGACACCAGGTTAGGTACTAACCACACGATATAGAAGAAAACGACAGGCATATCTACGATTTTAGCTTTGTCTCTGGAATGGCATCTGACTGAAGCGTCTCTAGACCGTGGTGACGCTCAAAATGAATTAATCTAGTCTAAGTAGTCTTTGAAGGTACGCCTACAACATTTTCCTGTCTGTAATGTAGTGGGAAATGGTTTTATTTCTAGGCTACATCCACTTTTAGGGCAATTTAATAAGACCTTGATTATCTGAAAGCTTTTCTGTAGGTATAATGATTACTTACAGACACAAGACAAGAGACTGTATAAGCATGAATTTGTTAAAATGAGGCTTCGTTTTAACCTTACAACCGACTGGGGGTCGCCACGTGCAAGCGGATATTTTGCGCAAAATACAAATAAGTAAAATTAAAGTGTCTGTTTCTTATTTCAAAATAACAGTATTTTACTGAATGTACATGAAAGTTTAGATACTGTACTTAGATTATTTATTTAGTTATTTAGGTTAACCAACAATTGTTTGCACTATGTACATTTCTGACTTAATGACTAGAGTGACATTTACAAGTGCAACAATTAATTACAGGTTAACACCACATGCACAAAAAATGGTTTAACATAACATATTTATAAATTTTTAACATTAGAAACTTATACAAACAAAGAATAATTAAAATATTAATAGAGAAACTATCAAATCATTAATTAATTACTGTTGTATACAAACTATAAAGAAAAAGATTAGATAAGACATTGACAATTTGACGTCTAGTTTGACATTTATGTTTTCATCTAAAACATTGGAATGCTTAGGCAAAGGTAACTACATCATTCTACCGTATATGTGACGTCATCATATATTTTTTGGTTTACAGTTTTTTTTTTTCTCAGAAATGAAGAAACCAAAAAATATAAAAAATATATATTTGAACTCAGGATACGAAAATAATCCGGGGCTGCGGGACTATTCGAAAGAGATACCGTGGCCCCGGAACACAAAGGGCGATGAAGGAACATGGATGGGTTTTAATCAGTAAAAGTCTGACACTCCCTCCTGCTCCGCCCAGAGCCGGAGGAGTCATTTGATGATTTCCCATCCGAAAAAAAAAGGATACGAAAATAAAGAAATGGTATTTTTGTTTTAAGGTGGTGTCAGTTTTGAAATGTTGTCAATTACCTTTTTGTCTGTCTGTTTGTTCCGGCTAAACCCTAAAACAGCTAGACCGACTTCGACGGGACTTACTGGCAAATATGTTACTAGGAGTAACTTACCAGTATACCTTCCACCTTGTATTCAATCTCCTCTTCTATTTTCTAGGAGTTCCTGGACATCTTGTCCCGCGTGGCGCGCGGCTCGGTGCAGGAGAAGCTGTCGTGGGTGTTCACTCTGTACGACGTGGACGGCGACGGGCGCATCTCCCGCTCCGAGATGCTGGCTGTGGTACAGGCAATCTACGAGCTTCTGGGACGTGCTGCTGCGCCGCCTGTGCACAGCACGGCCGCTAAGGACCATGTAGATCGGATATTTCATGTGAGTTCATCATCTGCTTGCTAGCGGTGGGGTGGGGTGCCCCGACTTACGAGTAGCAAGTTGTGGGTTCAAACCCAGGCAGGCGCATGACTTTGTGTAATTTATTTCATCACCGCTGCTCTCAAAACGGTAAAGAAAAACAAGTGAGGAAACCGGCATGTCCTAGAACCAAAACATTCGAAAACATGTGACATCTACCAATCCGCACTGGGCCCGCGTGGTGGATTATAGCCCATTCCCTCTCTTAGAGAGGAGGCCTGTGTCCCAGTAGTGGGGACATAATCTGTGTAAGATCCCGTAGTAGTCGGTACCTTACACTTGCAGTTTATGTAAGAAGTGGCAAGTAAGTAAGTACTTGGAGTTAGGTGAGTTGACGTAAACACGCACAGATTTGGTAACACTAAAAGTTTATTAGAGTATATACCGATCACAACAAAGTAAAAGTGAGTTGGATGCCAATCCGCGGTGTTCGCGTAAGTATGTAATTTGTCAACTAACTTAAAATTATATTAAACATGGTTTTAAATACGAAAGATAAATGTAGGTTGCTGCGTTTGCAGCCTGACGGTATGTACGTAAACCGTACAATCTGCCTGCCTATTCCCAACTATGATGGCGTCGGCTTCCAGTCCAACCGGATGCAGCTGAATACCAGTAGAAGAAGAGACTGTCTTTTTGACTTCCACCACTCAGTTGTTTCTGTAACTTTGATATTTGTGAGTAGTAAAGAAAGAAAGAAAAAGAAAGAAAGAAAAAGAAAGAAAGAAAATTATTTATTTGACGTCAGTTATTAAAGCACACACACATAAAAAAAATAAAGATACAAAATAGGGAGGAAAACATTATATGTGCTGCCTCACGGCTGCGCCAAAAAGGTCCATTTCAGCATTCATGCCAGACAGGTGATGGTGATGCTGTCTGACCCTGGTCTTCCAATGAACCTTGAGGGGGTAGGTAAGTGACGGAAAAACAGTTTCAAACAAAATGTATAAATAAATGGTTACAAATAAATAGATAGCAAGTAAATTAATTAAATGTGTATTAATGAGTTCGGATAAAGAAGAATGTAAGTAGGTATAATAAGTATTTTATTGTGTTAGACAGTAACACTGGTAACAATAAATAAAAACGGAAAAATGCTTTTTGGCTTAAATATTTTTTAAATTAGGCATACAGTATTTTAATTTTAACATAAAACAACTACCTATATAATATGAACTACAAAGTAAATATATACGTGTACCTATGTGTGCAGGCTAAATAAAAACAAAATGAACCTATATAAGTACAAAATTAGGACACGGCGTGTTTTTGTCTCACTTCCACCCCACCCGCCCGTCGACGCCGCGCGCCCTCGCCAGCGCGCGCGCCGATGAACATACGATACGATAGTGTTCAGTTTATTTTGAAAAAGAACGCTTTAATCCATTTTGTTGAAACGTATTTTTACAATAAATGTAACAATAACTCTTCAGGTGCATTTTAATCTCCACTTCATCGCTTTGATCCATCGCATAGTTCTAATGGACAACCAGCTGCTTATGTCTGACAAGCCATATTTTTCTTTCCAGTTGATGGATACGAACTGCGACGGCGTGGTGACCCCAGACGAGCTCGCCCGCTGGTGCAGCCGCGACCCCGCACTCCTGAACTCGCTGGAGACAATGGACACCGTCTTGTGATCCACGGGTCGTAGCGCCGAGCATAGGTATGGTCAAACACACTCTTCTTCTTTACTGTATGGTTAGTGCCTAACCTGGTGTCAGAGTTGTTATGCCACCCATGGGCCTCTGACTTGGCTTAACATGCCGTCAAGAAATATCTCTCAGGCATGCTGGTTTCCTCACAATGTTTTCCGGCACCGAAGCAAGTGACGGCCGACGGTCACACCACTAGGCTATCACTGCTAGAATCGAGCTGCATAGTGTGTAATTGAACAGGCCGATTTCCAACGAAACAGACTTATAATCTCTGGAAAATTAAAGAAATAACTCTACACCAATTCCAGGTCGGACTCGGCGCGCGCATCCTGCTCCACGGCCGCTGACAACTGTTCCCCCTCTCCCTCTGGCCTTCCAACCACTCACTCCACAACCTTCGCGCCCCCCATTCAGATAGACAAGGACAGAACTAGCATCGAGAGCTACGCCCCACAATTACACTCTCAGAAAATCGCAACGACACCGTCTGAAAGCTTCGCGTCAGTTGAGACGCATGTAGACAGAGATAGAAGTATTGTGGAGAGTGAGTGTGAGAGTGGTATAGACAGTGGGGCCGCTAGTTCGTCCACGAGTGGAGTGAAGAGTGTAGTGAGTAGTGGTATTGGAAGGAGTGAGGAGGATAAAGTGCTGGTGGAGAGGAAGACAGACGAAAACAAGAAGCAGCCGCCGCCTGTGCCTGCTAGAGTTATCGCTTGTGTGAGTATCATGACTCATCAGCTTCTTCTGATCCCAAGACATTGTCGCAGGGCTTACACTAAGCCTAAACAGGAACTTAAACATATATAACTCATATACCGTGCTATGCCCACTCAGACACACTCACACACACACACGCACGCGCACATACACACATTAACCCACTTGAAATCATCTCACAAATGCGCTCCTCTTTAAT
Source organism: Xestia rhomboidea (assembly GCA_963853795.1). Lineage (NCBI taxonomy): Eukaryota > Metazoa > Arthropoda > Insecta > Lepidoptera > Noctuidae > Xestia > Xestia rhomboidea. The sequence goes on from OY970784.1 coordinate 1,073,577, forward strand.
TTTATTTTACTGTAATTTAATTTTAACTTTAGTCTTTGAATTTATGAATATGTTGTGATTAATTGCATTAGAATGTGGAAGAGTGGAGTCGCCTAACACAAGCATCTCCTTGCTTAAAAGGTGATCTCCAAACCTTGTTTCTTTAAACCTTATGTGATTGAAATAAACATTTTTATTTAGTTTTATTTATTATTTTATTATCATCATCATCATCAGCCTATAATGTTCCCACTGCTGGGACACAGGCCTCCTCTCTATGAGAGAGAATGGGCTACAATCCACTACGCGGGTCCAGTGCGGGTTGGTAGATGCCACAAATCTTCGAATGTTTGGTTCTAGGACACGCCGGTTTCCTCACGATGTTTTCCTTCACCGTTTTTGAGAGCAGTGGTGATGAAATAAATTCAGAATGCTCAGAATTTTTTGTTGTATGTTAATGTTTTTTATGTATTTGTATGTTTGATTGTACGGAATATAGTACAAGATGATTTATAGCAACAGTTCCCTGGATGTTAAAAATCACAAGAAACTAAAGGGTGTAAAGAACCTCTTAACGAAGCCGAGAGGCACTTGTTTTCCTCGTCATTGCGATATTTTTTTTGTTCCACATCATACCTGGGAACCTTCTAGTTACGGAGATATTGGAGGTCAAAGTTACAACTCTTTGACAACTTTTTTTTTAAATACAAGTTTTGAATGTAGGATTTTTACTTAAAACACCTCCACGACCCCCGTACTATTCAATCCATCCATCAGCACAATGTATTGAGTGCGTTACATTGAGCTCTACCACAAAACGTGATTTTTCACCCCAAAGAAAAAGTCGTTTCCCAGCAATATTTTTTGCGTAAAGTTACTAGTTTGATGTACCTACAGAATGCTTGGTTGACGCCTTCGTGAAGAGGTTGTTTACACCCTGTATATCACCTTCAATATTTTATTGTTCTTAGTAATGATGAACTTTGGTAGACATAACAATATAATTGTTATAATTATTTGTTTCAGATAACTGAAGAGACAGTCGCACGCAAAGTCAAGCGCAGGCCTCGAAGATCAAGCTCACCGCAGCTGCCACGGTGAACAGTACCTTAACTTCATTGATTTATGGTTTACTTAACACTGAACGCTGTGCTTATGATACTATGCATTCCAATATGTACCTTACGCTATTGTTAAGACGGATGAGATTATTAGAAACGATAAATTAAATCGATTTTGGCATCGAACTCGCTGTAACTAAAAATTCTGTTTTTTGAGACGAAAAAAGTTTGATTTCAAAGCTCTGGACACTATTTGCTTTGTCACAATACTTTGTCAGTAACTTAGACTAAACAACCAATATACAAATACGGTTTTGTGGTATAGTTCTATTCAAACTTTATGGCGGCTCGGAACTTCTTACGTAAAGCTGCGCAGAACACAATTTTAGGTATCAGCCTGGCGCAGAGAACGCATTGTCTTGAAAGTATAATGCGCAGACCGTCACTCGCAGCTAACTTCGGAGCCGTCATAAAGTTTGAACAGAAATGTACACACGGTGCCACGAAAGATGAGACCTGACACATCATTTGAAACGAGTGAAACTTTGTGAAATCTTGATTATGCCTCGAGGTAAAACATTAAGAAGATAAAGTAGGAAGATGATTTAAGACCTGTACACCTAAATGTCAAAAGAAGTATTTCGTTACACAATTAACTCGTATACAAGTGGTGTGACAGGTCTCTTCTTTCGTGGCACGGATTCTGTTAAGCTGTGTCTATTCGAAATGTTTTTTCATACATTTTCATAAAATCGTTTTTGTTTTAGTTGCAAGAATAACTAATTTTACCAAAAGTAATTTACTTTTCCAGTAGGTAAATTATAATTATAGTTACGAATGTAGTAATTTATTTCCCTTGTGAGGTATCTTCTTAACATAATTAAATTACTACCATTGCCTTGAGCATGACTATAAACATCATCAATATCGACAAAGCATTATTTAGATATAATTACAAATATACATTTAAATATTAACTTTTAATATAACAACTAAATCTTTCTAAAACAAACTTATGACACTAAGTATTGTTAATTTCTATTTTGAAACTAAGTATTGTTAATTTCTATAATAAGATTAACGCGAGGATCAGTGTATGATTACTTGATAGTAACCGACATATGAGGGGATGGCGGGGTCTTGGTTCGCTCGCTCTCAAGACCCCGCCAGCCCCTCCGAACTGATTAAGTTAATTTAGGGTTCTTACAGACGAGCAGCACGTTTTCGCGGCATGCCACAACTGCAAGCGTCGACGGCAGTCGCCGACAGGTGGCGACGGCTGCGTTTATCTGCAGTTGGCAAAGTGGCGCTCGTCTGTAAGAACCCTTACTTAAAATACTTAAATCTATCTGTAGAATATTATTCATATTTTTGGCCTTTACATTTAAATCTGTTGGATTACTGATTATAATCATTAAAAAATACATATTATTACGACCGGCTTCATATTTTATTTTATTAGACTGCCTCGTTGGTTGAGTGGTTGCAAGCGCGACTGCTGCGCATAAGGTCCTGGGTTCGATTCCGGGTCGGGCAAAGTGCCACTGGATTTCTCAGTACCAGTCATTCGTGCCCGGTTGATGGCAATCGGCTCGCCCCCTACAACATGGTACTTAAAAACATAACTGGTGAGATGTGTGTGTACGATTAGGCACACGTCTGCCTAACCTTATTATAATTAGACCAAAACTTCGCAACATCCACGGCGGCGTTGATAGCAGTGCAGAGTCACACTTAAAAGCCATTGCAGTAATTACGATTTTATTATAATCAGTAATCCAGATATTCTATTCTATTTTAATGAAACGATGAGCAATATTCAGTATAATAAAACTATATTCTATAAAATATACTATTTACTAAATACATCTAATTTTCAAACTCGAATAAGCTCTGGTTTCTAAAAGCCTATGCAAGCAATTCTGCTGAGATTTTTTTAGCCAACATTCTTTTAAATCTTGGCAATATTTCTATTTAAATAATTCCAATGTAGGTATTTTTCTTATCCAACAAAAAAAACAACAGATTTAAAATAAACTTGGTAAGGCTTTCAGAAACTAAGTAAATAAGGGATGTCGCGCATTACGCGGTGACGTCACGACTTGTCGCATGACCGGCCGATATCTTGAACAAAACTGGTCGGACCAGTTGTGCGACCAAACTTTCTTCCTGGTCGAAGCTTCTGCGAACAAAAGATTTAGCAAATCTCAAAGGGCGATAGGACCTTGTCACCCTATTGTATTATAATCCTATCCTACTTCTTATCTTTAATACCTTTTTTGGACCTCAAAAATAGTTAGTAAAATATTATGTCTACAACGTTGAAAAAATATCTAAGTTAAGGTGAGAGTCCTGCGGCTTGGGTTAAAGAAGACCAGGTCTAGGCCATAGATGATATTAATTAGGGATCCATTGATTCTAGAGGTCCAAATCATGACCATGTTTACTGTGACAGGGTTCCATGTTAGTATTGGTAGACCTTTCACGATTATAACTGAACAATTAAGAGGGAACAGGGCCACGAAAATAGATGTTTGAAGAAACGGAAGCTTGCCCCCGTAGAGTGCGATAGGGACAGCTGCAGCTCCGACCGATTATATCACAAAAAAAATTAAGAGATCGACGTTTCGTATTCTACTTTTTTCTCCTCGAAAACTGAGCCGATGCAATTATTTTTGTCACAATTTTTTTAAGAAAGAGTATGTCTAGGTTTCTATCAATTTCTTTAATGTTAAAAACTTTTCGAATTTGTGTGGTAGTCGTCTAATCACGGTCGTAAAAATGGGGCATTTTTTATCAATTTTGGAAGGTCATTATTTCTTTAATTATTAGTTGCTGAGAAAAAAGAATACAGGGACGTGTCTACAGTAGATCTGGATTTTATGAAATGAAAATCGATTGCTCTCGAGGCATTATTCAGGAAGAAAAAATGGGAAAACATTTGTATGAAGAATCGCAGCCCCTGTTTCCTCTTAAAGGACTTTTTAATAAACCTACTTTATAGTGACATACAGTATTAACTTCTGCATAACAATTTGCACAGCACAATCTGAAATATATCTATTTCTACAACATATTCTAACTTGACACAAATCTAAGAGCAAAGTAAAACTCATCGTCTGCCCTTTTCCCAACTATGTTGGGGTCGGCTTCCAGTCTAACTGGATACAGCTGAATACCAGTATTTTACATGGAGCGACTGCCTATCTGAACTTCACAACCCAGTTAGTACTGGGTAATACGATACCTTCTAGTAAGACGACCAGATTGATGACATATTAACTATAATATATGTATTACAATAAAATATCTTCAAAATGCTAAATTATATTTACATTCGCTAGTTATTAAGATTATTCTTCCAAATATAGTGCATTAAATTAGCTGAAAACTTCAGTAGCTTATAGCTAGACTTCCCTATCTATTGTTATCTCTCTCGCACTTGCAGATTCTTCTATTTTAAGCTGATGTGCGAAAGAGACCTCTATAAGGTGTGCGTGACCAATTATATTGTAAGGTGGAACGATCATTTTATTTAAACTTATTCGAATTTTTATCTGCAAGCCTTTTCAAAATGGGTCCCGCCATTTTGCAGATTAGCCGGAACATTCAGACAGACAAATGGAAAAAAAAAAGTTTTTTTTTGTGATTAGTGCCGTATATTTTCATAATTATGCATTCAGCAAAAATCTGTTATTTTGAAATTACTTAGAGACACTTCAATTTTATTTATTTGTATTTATATTGGTCATAATAATTGATCGTTTCACCCAAACCTTGTGGGACACAGTAAAGGCAATACTATGTAGTAGGAAGTAGTTTAATATATAAACTCTACGCTCGTTGAATCTAAAGTTATATATTTTCTCTCTCGTTAATGATAATGACCATTTTCATGAGCCTTACTTAACTAATACATAATTATGTAATAATTATTGTAGATTTAAGATGATAATGCTCCACTCAAATATTCCTCACTGAACACCTTTTTTTTCCGGATGGGAAATCATCAAATGACTCCTCCCGCTCTGGGCGGAGCAGGAGGGAGTGTCAGACTTTTACTGACTAAAACCCATCCATGTTCCTTCCTCGCCCTTTGTGTTCCGGGGCCACGGTATCTCCCTCGAACAGTACCGCAGCCCCGGCAGGAATCAAGTTGCAATCTCACCTCAAAATAAATTAATATTAAAGACTAAAACTAGAAGTATTTTGTCAGATTGAACCTATAAGATTAGATTATGACTGGTCTCAAAAACGCGGCTATTAATGAAATGTTTGATCTGCAGATCAATCTTTGTTGTCAAATTTCATGTACAGTCAACAAATCAAATAAGTAACTAGAGTCGAGGTCGGATCAGGGTTTGTTATACACCGATGGTTGTTTTCAAATAAAATTAAATAAAGTTGTTAAATTAAACATCTGAAGACGTAAAATAGTTTCAAAGAAAACTGCAACTATATCTGACGACCCATTTTGTTGACCGTACCTAAACAGTTACATGGACTACTAATAGAGTGTCACTCGTCTAGTTTTGTCATAGCTATTGGGTTGGCTTTCGATCTTTGTATTATGTACAGTCGTGGTCTTTTCCGCATGATCAGTTAATTTTTTTTCGCTTAAACCATGTGAAGGCGCCGAGCCACACCCCCTTAAAGTTTAGGCCTATTTGGAAAGCGTCAACTTTGGCGCGCAAAATAACAATAACTCTCGTTTGGCATGCGTCGTCAGTGCGCTCGGCCGATCGGTATCTTTTCATTCATTATTTCTATACAAAGTCAACGGGGCGGGGCTAGAGAGCGTTTCTATGTTGCGAGTGGAAGCAAAAATTAGCTTAGTGGTGATCAGGCGGGAGTGTCCTCGATAGTACCATCTGTCATGAGATTTGACAGAAAGCTTTCAAAAACAAATGAATGTCGCGAGTGCCATCTTGTTAAGATAAATTGAATTAGACAAGGCGTTAAGAGCTATCTTTCAAGACATATTTCTGAAGTGGAGCAAGAAATAAAACTATTTAATAAACGTTTGGATACATGAACCTAGCATCTTCACTGCGGATCACACAAAATCGGCCCGATACGGTGCTTACCGCTGCAGCGCACGGTGAAAACTATATCTATCTCGCTGGTGCGGAACGATTATGAGTATTCAGTGGTATCAGGTCGAAAAGGACTGATACCGCACTGTCAGAGAGGTCGATGGATGGCACGTTCACCACGCACCAGATGAAAGTTTATGATTTTTTGCTCAGCTAGCGTGCTAGCAATGACAATGATAGATAAACTGACAATCTAATGTACCGGTAGCTACCGCAGTTAACGTAGCGAAACTCTCCGTGATCCTATGGAGCAGTGGACGGTTGCCAAGCGCAGTTGGGTAAACTCCAGTCAGGAATTCGACTCGAGAACCAGAAAGCTGCATGTATCCAAAATTAGTTCTAAGAATTTAAATCTTCGACCAATCACGTCTCTTATACGTTTGTGTGTTTGATTAACTGTCTGTGTGCTGATATGCTGGTATTTATATATCTAATACTTAGTAACTTGGTTTACATTATTTTGTTTTTAAATACTTTTAAGTTTTTGGTGAGCCCTTGGAATGTGTCGCTGCCATTATTTTTAACGTACAGGTGGCCTACCATGACGTCTTAAAGCAGGATCGTTTTAATCGCGTTCCAGTGTAGGTAAGAGACGGAGCTATAGAGGACGTCTAGCGCCATCTCTTTCCCACACTGGCACGAAATTAAAACGATCCTGCTTTAAGACGTCATGGTAGGCCCACAGTTCCCTAAAGGTAACTCACCATAATCGCAAAACGTAGGGGCGAAGCCACTACGATTGATACTGATAACGATTCCTGAGATGCAGTCTGTCATAGTTGGACGGCTTGTTGCGGTTTTCGACCTTAACAGGTGATGTTTTTTTTTTTATGTGAAACACATAAAGGATGTAAAAAGACTCTTAACGAAGCCGAAAGGCACTTTGTTCTCCCCGTCTTTGCGATAATTCCACACCATACCTGGGCCGGCAGTCTCGACATAGATAGCGACAAAATCGCTAATTTTCTATCGCTAATAACTCACGGAAAGATTCAGTTGGAATAACGATGCTTGCGGGAAATTCAAGTCTCTACATCCAAGATGCGATTCTTGCAAGCATAGTTATTGAAACCCAATTTATTCGTTAGTAATCAGCGATCGAAAGTTAGCGATTTTGTCGCTATCTCTGTCGAGACTGCCGGCCCTGGGAACCTTCTAGTTACCTACGGGGATAGCAAGGTTAAAGTTCCAACTTTTTCACAAGTTTTTTTAAATACGTGTTTTTAATGTAAGTTTTTTTTATTTTAAACAGTTTCACTACCCCCGTACTATTCAATCCATCCATCAGCACAGTGTAATAAGTGCGTTACATTGAGTCCTTCCGAAAAACGTGATTTTTCACCCAAAAAAAGCGATTTCCCAGCAAAAACTTGTGTCGAGTTTCACAGAATGCTTGGTTGACGGCTTCGTGAAGAGTCTGTTTACACCCTGTATATGCGCGGCTATAAAACCGACTATAGTCTGTGCCAGATAAGTAGAAATTAAAGGTCATTGCTCTTTCCTTAATTTCTCTACGTCTAGTACCCCGAAAATACACTATGAATCGTTTTTTATTACTAGAAAAAGTCAAGGATCACGATAAAGGTAGTTTCGGGACAAGTTTATGTCATTAATTCTGTTCTCGGAATTATGAATTTGAATAAATGTATGCGGGTTAATGACCTTTATTTCCTACTTATCTGGCGCAGACTATAGTATGGCGTGAAGGGAAATGACATGACGCTGTTATGGCGTGATGCCTCCTTTATGCCACGTAAAATGAACCTTTTCACAGTAGGTGCCTAATTATAAAGTTTTTTTTACACGATTGTTGTGTGTAAATAAAAGTCAAAATAATGTCTCTTTTATTATAATAATTAAAATAATGTGAAAAATAAGTTGACTTTACTAACTTAACTATTTTTTTTTTTGTATTTTTTATTAATTATGAATTCTAATATTAAACAGATGTTTCACATCTACCGGGCGTCCCATGACTGCCAAATATTTTCTTATATGTATAACTTGTAGCCCCATAAGTATGGTGTCTGTAATTTCACATGAACTAAACCAGCAATAAAAATCACGACAGATACATCTTGTTTTATTTATTTCCCATAATGTTACCTAGAAAAAAGACATTCTGCCAGCGATAACTATGATGAAAAGTGAGGATCCTACAACTAAGCGGGTGTTCTGTCTGATTTAGGTATAGTCGGTACGGCGGAGCCGGAGGGAGTGTCAGACTTTTACTGACTAAAACCCTTCCATGTTCCTTCATCGCCCTTTATGTTCCGGGGCCACGCTATCTCTTGCGAACAGTCCCGCAGCCCCGGCAGGCTTCGGCCCTTGCGGACCCCTTCCCTTTTGCTGACTCTCCTTGAGGCGCGCGTGGAACACTCCTGCGCCGTCGACACGGCCTGTCGTCATGAGACGGACGGACGGCGAGCTAGCCCATAGCTCACCGTCCACAGGCCCACTAATCCGGCACTAAACCTAGAACCAAGGTTACCGACGTAGCCCAAAGAATTGCCAAACTTAAGTGGCAGTGGGCAGCACATTGCTCGCAGAACGGATGGTCGATGGGGCGAAAAGTTCTGGAGTGGGGACCGCGAACCGGAAGATGATGCGTTGGAAGGCCTCCCACTAGGTGGACCGATGACCTGGTGAAGGTTGCGGGAGTCCGCTGGATTCGAGTCGCATGGGACCGGTCAATGTGGCGACACTTGGGGGAGGCCTATGTCCAGCAGTGGACGTCTTTCTGCTGAAATGATGATAAAGTTTATCAAAACTAATACAGGCGAAGCAACGAGACAAAACTTGTATTAAAATACACCATTACACACCATAACTAATTAAATTATAATAAAAAAAGTTTTTCCCTTATACATTTTTATCATTTTTTTTTTCATTTTAATGTGTGTCTGTAATCGTTGAGTGTGCTACACTGAAATGTGTCAATTTAAATGATAATATATCTGTATTCAGTAAGTTTGTTTTGTAGTCTTTTTTTACCCGACCACGACGTATGATTTTAGCATTCAAGCAGTCCATGTATGTTTGTATTAACGTATGTTCCTCCGTAGCGCCTAAACTATTTATCCGATTTTGATGAATAAGATGTCAATCAATTCGTTATTACGGCCCGGATAACACAGACTACAAACAAACTTCAACAACAGAAGGAGTCGATTTTCAATTGTAAACCCCGATTATAATTCGGGCGTGATTTTCCAGTATCGCACTACACAAATTCTTCTGTTTTTCAACCGACTTCAAAAAGGAGGAGGTTCTCAATTCGTCGGAACCTTTTTTCACCGGTATGCTGTGAAGGGAGCACATGTGAACCACTAAAAAGTAAAAAATAAAAACTTTTTGGCCAAAAATAAAACCGACTTGACAGTAACCGAGCTGAAGTTATTTTTCACTTTTTTGTAGGTTTTTAAGAAGAGTTATAAAATCTAAATTCGTCTGTAATACGTCTTTCAGCTTTTGAGCATAAGGGAAGCTCTGCTACTGAGAAATTCCGGATTGTAAATCCCAATAACACTTTGCCCGACCTGGGAACGAACCCAGGACCGCATGCTCGACTGTCGCGCTTGCAACCACTCGACCAACGAAGCATCATCATCATCTGCTCAGCCTTTTCCTAACTATGTTGTGGTCGGCTTCCAGTCTAACCGGATGCAGCTGAATACCAGTATTTTACATGGAGCGTCTGCCTATCTGACCTCCACAACCCAGTTAGTACTGGGTAATACGATACCTTGGTATTAAGACTGGTTGTCAGACTTTCGGGCCACTGACTACATGTTACGACTGTCAAATATCTACAAATGACAGCCGGGACCAACGGCTTAACGTGCTTTCTGAGGCACGGGGGAAACTCGGTATGTAATGGGCGGTCACCCATCCACAGACCAGCGACTAGTATTATTTACCCACGAGCTCATACGTAATATTAATCAAATGTAGCGTAGCCATATAAGACGCGGTGACATCAATACATAAATATTTCTGTAGGTATACCATTTATCATTCGCGTCGCTGCTTATATGGAGCGAAAACCATGAACTTGTCAGACGAATTATAAATTTTATATAAAAAATATGTTGTTTAATTTCTACTTTGTTGTATGTCTATCATAATTGGTGTAAATACAGGGTGTAAACCAGTCATCACGAAGCCGTCAACCAAGCATTCTGTACATCAAACTAAGTAACTTTTCGCAAAAATTATTGCTGGAAGTAGATTTTTTTTTGGAGTGAAAAATCATGTTTTGTTGTAGAACTCAATGTAAAAATCTTACATTAAAAACTTGTATTTAAAACAAAAGTTGTCAAAAAGTTGGAACTTTGACCCCCAATATCTCCGTAACTAGAAGGTTCCCAGGTATGATGTAAAACAAAAAAATGATCAAATCAAATCAAATCAAATCAATTTATTTGCAACAAAGTATTGGTACAATTTCGGTCTTAACATAAATAATCCAGATCCATAATACTAAGTCATAATAATGTGACATGCAAACATTTTGGGCTTATAATTATTATCATTAAATTCTTAATAAAAGTAGTGTAATTATTTAAATAAAAATTCATAATTCAATGTCAAATAAAATTCAAACATTATCCATTATATTGTGACAGTGGTTAAATAATTACCGTTATATTTTATTTACCAATTTCTTGTTAAATAAGTCACTAACTGTGTAGAAATTCTTTTCCCTTAACCATACTTTAAGACATCTTGCAAATTTATTAGCTGGTAAGTTTTTAATACTGTCAGGTATAGCATTAAATATGCGAACACACATTGCATAGCTATTCTTGCTGTATAATGCTGTCCTAGGAATTATGGGCAAAACTATTCTATTTCTGTGCCTATTACTTTTTGGAAATATTTCATAAGCTTTTTTGAACAACTCCGGTTGCGTTTTCACAAATTTAGCGCATTCAAAGATATAAAGACCTGGAAGTGTTAAAATTTTGAACTTATTGAAAAAAGGTTTGCAGGATTCCCAAGGGCGTATTCCCGCTATGGCATGGATGCATTTTTTTTGTGCGATGAACACTCTCTGGCTGTCTGTTGAGTAACCCCAGGTGATAAGACCATACCTCAACACAGAATCAACGTACCCATAGTATGCAGATAATACTGTTTTTAACGCTGACGTTTTCGAGAGTTAGTATAGAACGTACACGAATTTATTTATTTTATTGCATACTTTATTGACGTGGGACTTCCAGTTGCAGTTTTTATCAATCGTGATACCGAGAAATGTCGTTTCGTTAACTTCGTTTAATTTAAGTCCTCTATATTTGATGTCTATAGTCTTTTTTTCTCTTCCATATGTACTAAATTGAATAAAGTTAGTTTTTGTAAGGTTTACACGTAAATTATTTCCGTCAAGCCATGTTATTATCGATTCAATTGTATTATTTATGTCAGTTGTATATTTATTAATGTCAGTATTATTCGATGTCATTATTAACGATATGTCATCAGCGAACAGAAAACAGGGGTGATTAGTCACTTCAGGAAGGTCATTTATATAAAGTAAGAACAACAGAGAACTAAGCACTCCCCCTTGGGGCACACCAGACCTTGTGTGATCGCAATGATAAGGAAAACAAGTGCCATTCAGATTCGTTAAGAGTTGTTTGACACCCTTTATAATATTGATCAGCAGTGATTGCCTAGTAGTTTGACCGTCGGACTGCCAAGTCATAGGTCTCGAGTTTGAACCCAAGACACGCACCTCTGATTCATGTTCGTGTTGTATAATTATCACTTGCTTCGGTGAAGGAAAACATCGTGAGGAAACCAACGAGTCTGAGAGATATTTCTCGACGGCATGTAAAGTCAAGTCAGAGGCCCATGGGCGGCATAAAAACTCTGACACCAGGTTAGGCATCAACCACACGATAAAGAAAGGAGAACTCTTTTTGAACTGATAACACCTGAAGTGCAGTCGCGTCACGAAGCTAGTCTCTCCTCCACTGATTAGAAAAGATTAGTAGTAATCGCGTTATATACGGAGGTGTTGATTAATTAACAACATAATCAGACATGCGCACTTATGTACACTTACACATGTTATGTACTATCGCGCTTGATAATGTCGAAAGGGGTATGCTACGAAAGATATGCCCATTTCGGTAGCAGTTTTTTTTGTTCCACCTCCTGTTCTGCTTTCTCTGTCCTAAAATAGAGAGTTATGCTGCGTTTCCACACGCATCCTCACTCATCTCCGGTGGAAACGCAGCCTTATGGTGAACTATGAACTGCCGCAAAATTCGCGATACTTTAGGCCAAACGATAGCAATCAGTTTTCAAGGCCAAACGTCAAGGGCTGCGGGACTATTCGAAAGAGATACCGTGGCCCCGGAACACAAAGGGCGAGGAAGGAACATGGATGGGTTTTAGTCAGTAAAAGTCTGACACTCCCTCCTGCTCCGCCCAGAGCGGGAGAAGTCATTTGATGATTTCCCATCCGAAAAAAAAAAAAAAAAGGCCAAACGTCAAATTGCATAAACAGATTTCTTATAATTTTTAATATCCGTCTGGCCGCCTACCCGGATGTCCTACAGCTATTTTACAAGACGGAGACTATTTGCATTATATTCTTCTTTATCGTGTGGTTAGTGCCTAACCTGGTGTCAGAGTTGTTATGCCGCCCATGGGCCTCTGACTTGGCTTAACATGCCGTCGAGAAATATCTCCCAGGCATGTTGGTTTCCTCACGATGTTTTCCTTCACCGAAGCAAGCGATTATTATACAATACGCACATGAATCCGAAAAATCAGAGGTGCCTTGGGTTCAAACTCGAGACCTATGACTTGGCAGTCCGACGGTCACACCACTAGGCTATCAATGCTATATCACTGCTACTGCTGCGTAAACTGCTTGGATATAAAGACATCGCGTCGTCAACGCCGACGGCAAAAAAACGCACTACTCGGGAACAGGTCCCAGTTACCGTTGGTTATAGTTCTAGAGACAGGAACTTACCAAACGTCTGTGTCAATGGACTGTGTGGTATGCCACGAAAGGAGGTATCCGATGAGATGAAAAGTATGAAAGAAGAAGACATGCCGTGCCGACCCCAATTAAATTGGAACAAGGGCAAGAGAATGATGATGATGACGATAGTCTACAAAATTTAGTATATGTTCCTTATCCATCATCTATGAACCGAACCTCTGAAATCACATCCAATTAACAAAATACGCAGCCATCCGTCACGCTAGTTCACGCTCTTGGACAGATCCAAGTGCGTTGTATAAATACATGCGCAGGCGCGGGTACAGTGCGCACTCGCCTAGCACAGATGTACCTAATCGTTGGTAAGTACTAGTATTAGCTTTTAAATAACAAAGTTTTATTGGTTATTGAAGATTTAGTGTGAAATATCATAATTATTATCCCCACTGTGATTTTTCGTACCCCCGGGTAACCAACGGGATAACATTACTAAGCCTCCGCTGTCCGACCAGCCGTCTGTCTGCCTGTCAGCAGGCTACTCATGATTCGTAATAGGTAGACAAATGAAAGACTTTGGTAGATTTTTGTATGAAGCTTGGCTGGCACAAATGTATGTGTCACTTCACTATCACTACATAGTACAAAACAAAGTCGCTTTCTCAGGCCCTATATCCCTATGTATGCTTAAATCTTTAAAACTACGCAACGGATTTTGATGCGGTTTTTTTAATAGATAGAGTAATTAAAGTGGAAAGTTTTAGTATATAATTTGCGGGCGGGCGAAGCCGCGGGCATCGGCTAGTTAATGAATAAATAAATAAACAAACTCCCGCCATTAATTTTTTTTTTCAAAGTTGTCGATAGTTGGTATCAATACAAATAAGCTTTGTATGGAACAAAATGTTCTTAAGTGTCACATTTCCGAGATATGAGCTCTCAAAGTTAAAGTCGATTTACTGATGGCATCTTCAGCACAACTTTGATTTGATCAGCCACGTATAAAACGTTATCCCAAAGCAGTAAGGTTGACTGGTAAAGAATGACTTGTGGCATTAAGTCCGTCTATGTACCACGCTTGTACATGAAGTTGAAATAAATAAACGATGTAACAATAACAACTACAGCAATCCTCTTATTTTCCAGCCTTGTGTCTTTTATGCAGCTGGGTGGCGCCACACGCATGCCGCAGCGTCGACACTCACGAGACACCTTCCGAGGACCTGGAACCCTTCATGTCCCACCACCATCATGAGGGCAACATCGCTGAACTCCTCATACCACTCCTCGAACGTAGCCTAGCACAGAGCGAAGCTAGAGATAACGAAAGAGCGCATAGAAGGAGCAAAGGCAAGAAGGTCATCCAGGTCTTACCGTACAGAGGCTCCGAAGAACATAAGCGAAAAGGTTGGAGGAAACTGAACTCCCGTAAGAAGCAAGTAGTAGAAATTACTCCTTTACATGGTAAGAATGGAGCTAAACCACTAGCGTATATCCTGTCAGCCGCTAAGCCAAAACATGCTGACCATGCCAAAACAAATGATGACGTCAGTTCTTCTAACACGTCTGAATTGGAACATGATAAGTCTACTAGCGAAGAACAACAGTCTTATGAGGAAAAGGAGAATAGTGAGGATATAAACGCAAATGCGCTTAGAGCAGATGCTGATGAAGACTCTCCCAGCACTTCAAGCAATGTGCAGTCCAGCGAGGATGCGAATAGTAAGCAGTCTAAAGATATAAGTGCCAGTGATAAAGAAAGCGATGATGCTACTATCGAAAGTGATGCAACCGCTGAAAAATCTGAAGAAAAGAAAGTTGTAGTGATTGAAGAGAATGAAGATGAAGTGGTGGAGAAGCTTGATTCAGTGCAACGTTTGATTCATGATCATCTTCATAATCTTGTTATACCAGCCAGTGAGGAAGCCGCTACTGTAGAAGCAGATGGTGCAAAATTAGAAAATGAAAGGGCTGCAGATGAAGATGTTCCAGCAACAGTTGAAAATGCGAATCCGGATAGCGCCGTAGAAGACAAAGATGCGATTATCGAAGATATCGACGCAACTATAGAAGCAGACGCAACAGAAGAAGCCGCAGATGTGACGGTAGAATCTAGGGCTGCAACTACAGAAGATGTCGGAGCCACTGTCGAAGATGTACTAACACTTGAAGAAAGAACCGCTACCGTAGAGGATGTAGAAGTAACAGTAGAAGATCGGACAGTTACCGTAGAGGACGCTGAGGTAACCGTAGAGGACAAAACAGCAACAATTGAAGAAGATGATACTACTGGAGAAGGTAAGACAGACGCTTCTGAGGACGACGTTGCAGTGACTGTCAAAGACCAACTTGCAGTAGAGGACGACGAGAGAGCTGCAGCAACTATCGAAACAGATACGACTGTCGAACAAGAAGCTACTGTTGAAGACGCCACAGTTGAAAGTCCAGCCGCAATCGAAGGCACAAGACGCAACGTTGTTACAGATGTTCCAGATATCTACAACTTACAACACCATCAACATATCGGACCGGCAGTGACTGTGGAGAACGAAGACTCAGTAGAAAATGACCGGGGTTACATGGAAAACGACATAGTTATATCAAGAGGACATCATGAATCTATTTCAGCTGAGAAAAGTATAAACAAACTATTCAACGCTAGGGCTCGAGATATAATTGAATTGATTCAGTCATCCGTAGAAGCAAGAACAGCACCACAAAGGGACTGCCTGGAAAATGCTGAAAAGCATCATGATCATAAGTCGTATCGGCTTTCTTTCTTGTTCAATAAGTAATTTGATGGATTATCTTTTTGGAGAAGGTGTATATTCAAGATGATTAATGTAAAGAATGGGTTACGAGTGGAAACATAAGCGGGTTGGGTTGGTTATCATATCTGATTGTCTTTACCCAACTTTGTCGACTTCCAGTCTAAAAGGATGCAGATGGATACCAGTATTTTACATGGAGTTACTCGTACTAAATCTGACCTCCAAAACTCAGTTACTGGTTATAATAAAATTGGAGTGATTTGTGTGTAACTTTTCCTATTATTTATATCTCCTCATTTGATGTGTACATCTTTTAAAAACGACATTTGCAAGCATCATGGACTTTTTGTGCGATCGAGTCTGCGTCGCACAAAATGTCTGCATGGCATACAAAAACTCCGTCGCGGATTTTACGTAGACTCAACGCACACGACGGACATCTTCATAGTGCAGATAGAACCACTAACGAGTGCAGATTGCATACTAAAAGTGTGCGCCGTCTGCGTTAGCACGTGTTGGAACAAACGTTCTATTTTTTCGCGCACTTTTTGAGGGGCGCGGCGCGGCGCGATCTGCCCGAATTACACGGATTTTTTGTGCGCCGGACTTTTTGCGCGTCGTTTGCGTTACTGCATATAATTGCATAGGTTCTATTTTCACAGACTAAAAAACTAAGTGCGTCACGGATAGTCTGTCGTCTGCGCTGCACCTAAAAAGCAATATTTTAATTTTAAAGTAGATTTAAAACGAGCATTAAAAAATGTAAAAAAATATAATTCACGAAAAGCTGTGATTGTAGAAAATAGTTAGAATTTAATAAAAAAAAATAACAATATTCGATAAAACACATTACACATATATTTTATATTACAAAATGTTATATATGTTTTTAAACTGTCATGGTCACTAACATTATTATTAACACTGAAGACGGAATATTCACGATATTAACTGTTTGTTGTGAGTTCAACACACATTTGTGAGTGAAACACCATGATCACGGATAAACCATCGGGAACTCACAACAAACAGTCATCATGGTAAATATCACGTTTCTAGTTTTAATGACAAGGTAAAAATGTCAGTTTGAAACTAGCCAACTATAAACCATATATGTTATTAGGCAAAAAAGTAGGTACTTACTATATTTACTTATTGTATATTTAGTTTGACATTACTTATTTTGACGATCTCAGACCATTATACAAGCATCGTATTTATGAATTCTTAATAAATACAATATTTTATTCATGATTTTGTTTTTTTAATACCTTCTACGTTAATTTTGCCTATTCCAACAAGAATGTGGTAGGAATACTAAAACTAAAAAACTCGACAACTGATAGTTACCAAACTAACGTACCAACTAAAGTAACTGGTTAGGTAACTCTAGTTACCAAAGTGGACGAAGGGGAAAAATCTAATCTAATTAAATTCGGGGTTTACTAGTTAAAATCGGCTCCTCCTATTGTTCAAGTCGGTTAAAATAGCTTATGTTACCCGGGTCATAATAACGAATCTATTGACACTTATTCATCATATTCATCAAAATCGCATGAATAGTTTAGGCGCTACGCACATACATACATACGTAAATACAAACATACATACATACAAATCATACCCCCTTCCTTTTGGCTTCGCCGTAGTCGGGTAACAGCAGCCGCATTCGCCAAGCTAATTAGTTAATTATTATCTGCCTGCCTTTTCCCAACTATGTTGGGTTCGGCTTCAGTCTAACCAGATGTAGCAATACAAGTTTATCATCATCATCATTTCAGCCGCTCGCGGTCGCCACTCCAGAACTTTTCGACCTCATCGGCCATCCGTTCTGCGAGCAATGTGCCCTACCCTGCACTTAAGTTTGGCAATGCTTCTGGCTACGCCGGTAACCTTGGTTCTCTTGCGGAAGAGCACCAAGCCGAAGTAGGTAGTACAACCAAAATAACCACCAAATATCCCAAACCGCATAACACTAGTAAATATTTTCTTTTTAATATAAAAAACGAAGATTTTATGGAATCATAAAACTTGTTCTGCATAGCACTTAAAACCGTTTTTTATTTCCAATTCAATAAAATATTACTACAATTTTATTGATAACTAGCTTTTAACCGCGGCTTTGCTCGCGTTTTGTTCGGAAATTATCCCACGAGAACGTTTTAAATATAGCCTATAACTCTCTCTCTCTCTCTCTCTCTCTCTCTCTCTCTCTCTCTCTCGCTCTCTTTCTATTGGTAAAAGAGTTTTCAGAATCGGTTCAGTATATCCCCCCTGTAGATTACCCCCTACAACCATACACATACATTATCTCAGTATCATATTATATATTATAGTATAGATTTAACTGAAATAGTAACATATTTTAAACCCACGTAAAATAACATTTTTTGAAACTCCAGTGTTAAACAAGGAGTTTTTTTATGAAATGTTTGATCGAAAAATATTACTAAGTATAATAAATTATGGACTGATCAATCAAATCATTAGGAAATTTTAAAGTGATTAAAAACTATGCAATTGCTAATTATAGGTTTATTTTTAAACTATGACTTGTTTAGTTGCGTCGAGTATGAGAAATGTAAGTTTTTTATTTTATATTTACTATTTAATTTGTTCTATATCTAGCTAGAGTGTGCTCGTGCAAGTAATAAGTAAAAATTAAAAGGTGCAATTGTTACACGCATGCAATGAGATCCTGCGATCGATTCCCAGATTGGCCAAAGTATTATTTGGTCAAAATTTTTACCAGCTTAGAGACAGTATTTGTGCCTTGATGATGAATGGACTAGAGAAATGTGGGTGTACCACCCACCTCCCACTCACCTCTAACTCATCACTGATCACCATGCGTGATATTAACCAGGCAACGGATCCTTCACGAAGTCATAGCCAAGTCGTAACCAAGCATTCCGTACATCAAACCGCAAAAATTATTACGAAATGACTTTTTTTTTGGGGTGCAAAATCGTTTTACGGTAAAACTCAATGCATTCACGAACTCAACACATTGTTCTGATGGATGCATTAAATAGTACGGAGGTCGTAGAAGTATTTCTGTTGTTGTTGTTATATTTTTTGTTGTTCTAGACCATATACTAGAACAAAAAAAATATCGCAATGACGGGGAGAATCTTTCGGCTCAACATATCATCATATATCGATACGCCACATTGAGCACATCATCTCAATTCCAGCAAAATTCAACGAAACCGCTATAATGAAACAACACCACAAAAACTATCTCGAAGTGAGCACCTTCATCAAAGAAGCACAAAAGAAATTCCACGAAGACACATCACCTCCAAGAGTAGACTACCCTCATCACGCCACAAGAGACATGCAGTCTCGGGAGAACACTTCTTCAAAAACCTTGGACCAACCTGCTCTTCGCTTTAGTCCTTTCGCCACAGTACGGCAATTTTTCCCAGACTCAGTCACACCATACCCAACAGAGTTGAATGCTCATAACTTAAATTGGGACGAGATTTATCCTCTTATAACTACAAGAAAAACTGTTCAAAATGGTCCTAAAGTATCTTCTACACAAAGAAACCCGTCACACCCTCCTTCAAAAATGACCTTGCCAAATCCAAAGTATCAAAAACGTTTTGATCCTACATTGGTACCGGTTGTATCGAGGCTCCGTATGAACCCTGTAGTATCCTCCACGCTAAAAAGCCGGCCAAATGCAAAACTATCTTCAAAAACGGTTAAACCAAGTCTGAAGAACCAAAAAGTTACAAACAAAATTCGTCCCTCGCCTGCAAATTTACACGGCTGTACTAGATCACCTTATCCAAACTCAACGTTTCCTACCTCTGTCAGAGGTCATTCAAGCAAAGGTTCTCTTCGGTCTTATATGACACGGAATGAGGAATATAAGAAGAAGTGGCTCCGGGAGATCACGACTCATACCCCAGTTGACAGTTGGTTCCTGACCTTAGCCAACTATATTGGGGTAACACCGAGGTTCAGCCTAACAAGTAAGTACTTAAAGAGCACCTTCAAAGTAGCGCAGTATCTTGGCTGGTGGAAGGAATGGACGGAGGTCTGACCAGCAGAAGGAGAGCCCCCTATTTTTACCCGACTGCGTCAGAAGGAGGGTTATGTTTTTCGAGAGTATGTATGTATGTATGTATAATTGTTTGGCACGCTTTGTGGCCTGAACGGCTCGATGGATTTTAGCTTGAGAGGTGTCGTTAGATTTGTATTTACTGTGAGAGTGACACTGGGTATTTAAAAATTAAAAAGAAACAAAATTGCGAATTTTTGGCGCCAAATTCAAATGTTTGGCACGCTCTGCAGCTTGAACGGCTCTATGGATTTTAGCTTGAGAGGTGTCGTTAGATTCGTATTTTCTGTGAAAGTGACACTGGGTATATCGAAATAAAAATAGAAACAAAATGGTGGATTTTTGGCGCCAAATTCAAAAGTTTGCCACGCTCGGCAGCCTGACGGGTCGATAAAGGAATCTTCAGGAGGATTTTAAAATGGTATATATAAGTAACTATAAAGTGTAAAATGAAAAAAAAAATTAAAAAACCCGACTGCATAAAAATAACTAATAACTTTAAATAAAAACTGAAAAGAAAAAAACAAGTTCAGGAAACAGGACATATTGACTGCAACAGTCGGGACCCATATTGGATGTAATGATTTTAGTCTAGATTATTTGTCTGAACTTGTTTTTTCTTTTCAGTATTTTTTTTATTTAAAGTTATTTTATGCAGTCGGCTTTTAATTTTTTTTTATTAATGTTTTAAATTTTTATTACTAGCCTTGTATAGTACAGGCTCTTGACAGCAAGATCGAGGGCCTGATTAAAAAAACAGTACTTCTGGGCACGGCGTACTTATCTAGCTACGAGTATCAAACTTAAAGTCCATTCACTGATGGCATCTTCAGCACAACTTGATGGCTTATATCTCGCAAACGTGACACTTTAGAACATTTTGCCTCATGCAAAACTTGTTTTTACCATGCCAGCTATCGATTAATATAGGTTTCATGCGTAGCCGCGAGTTTGATGAAAAATTAAAATGGCGGCCAATCTCTAAGTCTAAAATCTTCTTATTAACGATTACTTTTACGCCATCAGCCAAACACGCGTCCCAACTTGAAATAACTCCTTCTAAAACCCAAGTCTCGGATCCAAGGAAACAGTTGAAGAGCTATTCTAAAGACCATGGACAACTCCGCAATGGCCTTCTGATGCTAGAGAACGCAACCAAGTTTGATGACGACAGTGTATCAACCACAAAGAAAGCAAAGTTCATCAATGAAGACCAAGGAGGCATTCTTCATTTGAGAACTGTTCCGGAGATGAATGAAGGACTGACCTCGACGGTTGGTAAAATACCAGTGTCTGTAGCAAATGATGTGAAAACTGCGGCTACTGGGCATATGCTGCGCAGAGGTTTGTGTCTCATTATCTGCCTACCATAATCAGCCTATAATGTTCCCAATGCTGGGACACAGGCCTCCACTCTATTCTCATAGAGAGGAGGCCTGTGTCCATTGCCTCTCGGCAATGGGCTGTGATCCACCACGCGGGCCCAGTGCGGGTTGGTAGATGTCACATGTCTTCAAATTTTTGGTTTTAGGACATGCCGGTTTCCTCACGATGTTTTCCTTCACCGTTTTGACAGCAGTGGTGATGAAATAAATTACACAAAGTAATGTGCCTGTCTGGGTTCAAACTCACGACTTTACTGCTTGTAAGTTGGGGCCGCCACCACTGGGCCACCGCTGCTCGAAACATTGGCCTGGCTTTTACTTAAAATGTGTTGGGGTTGGTTTCCAGCCTAACCGAATGCCGTTGAATACCAGGCCGGCTTGGTGATTTACACCGCCAATCTGAGGTTATGTGAGGTGTTTAAAAATTCACTATTTACATAACGTAACATCACGCCTGTAATCTCGAAGGGTTGGGTAGAGGTGTACCTAAGGGTAGATACCTTTCGCCAGTAATGTTTAAGTTCCATGTAAACGGGGGCAACCCTACTGCCATCAACCGGGCACAAATAGAGGCTCTGTGGCTGCTACTGAGAAATTTCTGACGGAAAAACTCAATAACAATTTGCCCGACCCGGGAATCGAAATCGATCTCTGGGCGGAGCAGGAGGGAGTCAGACTTTTACTGACTAAAACCCATCCATGTTCCTTCATCGCCCTTTATGTTCCGGGGCCACGGTATCTCTTTCGAATAGTCCCGCAGCCCCGGCAGGCTTCGGCCCTTGCGGACGCCTTCCCTATTGCTGACTCTCTTTGAGGCGCGCGTGGAACACTCCTGCGCCGTCGACACGGCCTGTCGTCATGAGACGGACGGACGGCGAGCTAGCCTATGGGCTAGCTCCCCGTCCACAGGCCCGCGCCTACGGTGGCCGGAAGCCACCACGTGGCCCCCGACGCCCGGGGCGTCTCCCGCGGCGGGAGGTAGGAACCCTAAAAAATCTATTTCTTCAGCATATCCTCCTGCCTATCAACCACAGTTCACTGCTGGAAATAAGCCTCTATGGGATCGTGCTAAGCTTCACGTTCTTAAGCTATTTTGGCTTAGTGACCGAAATAATTATGTCTATTAATGAATGTTTGATGAGGTTGACAAAAATTGACATTGGTGTCGATTCTGTTGTGCACTAACTAAACTTATTAAGGCTATAATGCTATCTTTTACTAAAAGGCAGTGCGAGAAAAGGACGGCTATAGCTATGAACTAAGTTAGAGATGTCATAAATAAATAAAAATAAATAAATACTAATTGTAAGATCTTCTGTTCACCTGTGACAAACAATGAATAAATTACAACCTAACTGGATGCAGCTGAATCTCAGTATGTCTCATAGAGCGAGTGCCAATCCGACCTCTGCAATCTAATTACTGGCTAAGCAGATTCTCACACACCGCTAGTCCGCGCTGTCAGGCGGAAACGGCGAAGCAAATGTATGAGCAGTGCGCCGCGCGGAGAGGCGGTGAGCGCCGCTCGTCCGCGCGTTCGAGCGGTGTACGAGTGCTATGCCTGGGCCACGAAAATATCGCTTTGGGCGTTATTCACTACAGGTGTCAAAAATAGACAGTGTATTCATTTATACAATATCAACGTTATTTTTGTATAAAGTAGGTTCAATTTGTTTTCAACGCTTTAAGCTAACTTTTGAAGAGCAGAGCGGAAAAAGCTATAAGCGTTCGTTTCGTGGCCCTCGGGTTGGGCATCAACGGATTTCATTCAAGCCAATGTGTTTGCAGTGGTGTGTGATAACCGCCTCACACGTATTGATAAGACTTCTTTCTTTATCGCGTGGTTAGTGTATAATCTGGTGTCAGAGTTGTTATGCCGCCCATGGGCCTCTGACTTGGCTTTACATGCCGTCGAAATATATATCTCTCAGGCATGCTGGTTTCCTCACGATGTTTTCCTTCACCGAAGCAAGTGATAATTATACAATACGCACATGAATCCGAAAAATCAGAGGTGCCTTCGTTTCGAACTCGAGACCTATAAAATGTAATTGATTTTATTTCACGGAACAAGAACCGGTGGGTCTTAAACCTCCTTCAAGAAGGAAAAGTGGAAGAATAAAATTAAAACCGAAGAGAAAGAGACACCACGACAGAAAGAGACACCGCTACCATCGTCACAGAAACGTGACTAGACAAAGATATCAGAGGCAGAAGTACAAACAAGCAAAGTTCAGTTACAAACACGTAGACTACCGAAGGAATCAAGAAAATGAAGAATCCCGCAGGTATGCTGGAAGAGTCTTTATCATTTTTTTTTTTTTAAAGGCTGCCTGGCTCACTTGTGATTGAGCGGGTCACGAGAGCCGCATGCATAACGACCGCTGGGCAAATATCTCAACACGATGGAGGCTTGAGGATGGACGGCGTCGCCGAGGCCGGCCTAAACAGAGGTGGCGACATGATCTAGACGCGCATCACGAAGGCTGGTCCGAGGTGGCGCAGGAGAAGAGTACCTGGAAGGACATGAGGGAGGCCTTTGCCTAGCAGTGGGACATACAAGGATAAAAAATAAATAAATAAACCGGCCAAGTGTGAGTTGGACTCGCGCACCGAGGGTTCCGTACAAACTTGTAGGTATTTTGTTATTAAACTACATATTAACGGTTTTCAGATTTTTTTCCTTTACATATGCAAGGTCTTACAGCACAAGTAAAGGGAAAATTATGAAAAATAAAAAAAGTTGAAAATTAAGGTGAATTTTGGTACTTACAAGTTTTCGCGAAAATCTAAATTTGCCCATATATTTTTATCGTGTTGACTCAGGACCTTGATTTTTATACACCTAATATGGACAATAGATTTCAGTATCTGGTATAAATTTCAACTTGCTAGGTCTACCCGTTCCTGAGAAAATCGGTGGTGACACACGGACAGACAGACGGACAATAGAGTGATCTTATAAGGGTTCCTTTTTTTACCTTTTGAGGTACGGAACCCTAAAAATGGGCCTAGTGTTGACCTCAATCTATTTGATTTCTTTAGAAATAAGCACCTCCTTCGTATCTATTTGACTGTTCCTGTCTTCTTTTCTGTATTTAGTCTGTAAAATGAGTTATAGTAATTAGCTGACAGAGAGAGATCCAGTGCAGGACCAACGTGCCTTACGAGACACGGATATGAACTTCCAAACTCAGGGCTGCAAATGAGAAATTCCTAATGGAAAAAAACCGGCCAAATGCGAGTCGGACTCGCCCATGAAGGGTTCCGTAGCAGCAAGTAACATAATATAAAAGTTCGAGTAGTTCGTTGTAACTTTGATCGATGTTTTAATAATGGTGTATTTTTTTTATTAAGTGATTGATAAGTAAAATGAAAGGTAAATTGCGGTTTACGATTTATGACGTATTAAAAAAAAAACAACTTACTAGATCTCGTTCAAACTAATTTTCGGTGGAAGTTTACATGGTAATGCACATCATATATTTTTTTAGTGTTATTATTTTAGAAGTTACAGGGGGGGGGGGGACATATATTTTACCTCTTTGGAAGTGTCTCTCGCGCAAACTATTCAGTTTAGAAAAAAAAATATACCAAAAACCTCAATATATTTTTTGAAGACCTATCCATAGATACCCCACACGTATGAGTTTGATGAAAAAAAAAATGAGTTTCAGTTCTAAGTATGGGGAACCCCCAAAACGAATTGTTTTTTTTTTCTATTTTTGTGTGAAAATCTTAATGCGGTTCACAGAATACATCTACTTACCAAGTTTCAACAGCATAGTTCTTATAGTTTCGGAAAAAAGTGGCTGTGACATACGGACGGACAGACAGACATGACGAATCCATAAGGGTTCCTTTTTTTGCCATTTGGCTACGGAACCCTAAAAACTAATAAAACTTTATTGTCCGACCCGGGAATCAAACCCAGGTTTTTAACTCCTGTCACTGCGAGGATCGACCGGAGGACACGGTGGAGCACACTGTGGAGGTGTGCCCCGCCTGGGCGGAGCACCGCCGTGTCCTCGAAGCGGCGATCGGTGGCGGCGACCTCTCGCTCCCGGCCCTGGTGCAATCCATTGTCCGGAGCGAGACGGAATGGGACGCCGTCACCTCCTTCTGCGAAGCAGTCATGCTAGCGAAGGAGGTGGCGGAACGTGATAGGGAAAGATCCACACGTCCCGGCCGCCGCGGGAGACGCCCCGGGCGTCGGGGGCCACGTGGTGGCTTCCGGCCACCGTAGGCGCGGGCCTGTGGACGGGGAGCTATGGGCTAGCTCGCCGTCCGTCCGTCTCATGACGACAGGCCGTGTCGACGGCGCGCCTCAAAGAGAGTCAGCAATAGGGCAAGGGCCGAAGCCTGCCGGGGCTGCGGGACTATTCGAAAGAGATACCGTGGCCCCGGAACACAAAGGGCGATGAAGGAACATGGATGGGTTTTAGTCAGTAAAAGTCTGACACTCCCTCCTGCTCCGCCCAGAGCGGGAGGAGTCATTTGATGATTTCCTATCCGAAAAAAAAAGGTTATTAACTCCAAGAAAAGTCATCAAATCATTTGTATTTGTTTCATCATGTCAACATGACATGATGAAACAAATATAACCATAACACCCACGCCTTCGAATTTTTCTCAGAGAGTGTCAGTTAGGATTCAAGTGTTTAAAAGAACTCAAGTATTAGAGAGCACTCAAGTGCTCTCTATCACGGTATCTTTGAGCTCGTATCATCATTACTCTTTAAAGACAATAAGAATTTGTGTGGTATACTACAACTACAAATTCCGACTACTGAAAAATCACGCTCTAATTAAATTCTGGGTTTACAAGGTAAAATCGACTCCTCCTATTGTGAAGTCGGTTAAAACGTAGCCTAAGTTACCCGGGCCATAATAACGAATTGATTCACATGTTATTCATCAAAATCGGATGAATAGTTTAGGCGCTACGGAGGAACATACGTAAATACTAACATACATAGACTGTCGTAGTAGTAGTCGGGTAAAAATGTAAATAAATATAGACCTTTTGTTTTCGGATGGGAAATCATCAAATGACTCCTCCCGCTCTGGGCGGAGCAGGAGAGTGTCAGACTTTTACTGACTAAAACCCATCCATGTTCCTTCATCGCCCTTTCTGTTCCGGGGCCACGGTATCTCTTTCGATCTGTCCCGCAGCCCCGGTAGGCTTCGGCCCTTGCGGACCCCTTCCTTTGCTGACAACTCTTTGAGGCGCGCGTGGAACACGAACGCGCCACAATAAATATAGACCTTAACGTTTATTTTTATTTTAGCAGGGAACATGGAGAGCCAAGCAGTTCATTACAGTTCCCCGAATACATCAATACTGAAGATGAAAATCTTTTTAAACTTATAGAAACACAAAAAGAATCTAGAGGCAGAGAAAAAGCTCAAAAAGAAAAAAGATCTTTGTTCAACCAAGTAAAAGAGACTTTAAAACAAGCTGAGTCAAAGACGAAAGCTAAAAGATTTAGAAAAAAAGCTGATCTTCTAAGAAAGATAGTAGAAGGATCAAGTTACAGTGATGAAGAAGA
The DNA here is from genome assembly GCA_963853795.1 of Xestia rhomboidea. NCBI lineage: Eukaryota > Metazoa > Arthropoda > Insecta > Lepidoptera > Noctuidae > Xestia > Xestia rhomboidea. The sequence goes on from OY970784.1 coordinate 1,100,460, forward strand.
ATCGCTGAGGAAGAACTTGGTTCAGGCACTACAAAATGGGACTAGGACTTAAGAACATGGCATCTGCTAGTATCATTACCTTCTGCGTGCCTTTTCTCAACTATGTTGTGGTCGGCTTCCAGTCTAACCGGATGCATCTGAATATAACCAGTATATTACATGGAGCGACTGCATATCTGCATGACCTCCACAACCCAGTTAGTACTGGCTACTACCTTTTGGTAAGACTGGCTGGTTCCTGACTGCCCGTACGACGGCTCGCATCGTATCGGATCGGATTTTACAATCTTTTAACGACATTTCACCGTGAATACAGCAGCTTGACCGCGGGCGTCTTCCGCGACACGCGATTGTAGCCGAAAGCACAGCCGAATGTATATTGTGACGCGCGATCGGCTCCGTTCGCATGTCGTCGTATCCGATCGGATCCTTTCAGCTGTCAACACTGTAATCAAACTATTTGACTAGGTGCAGAAACGATGGTACGGAGCCGATCGTAAGTGTCGACTTCCTGCCGGACGCGATCGGCTTTCACCGCATCTGTTCGTATCCTTCTCGATCTGATGCGATGCGAGCCGTTAGGTGGAAATCATCCTTAAAATCTTCAAATGACAGCCCTGGGCGTCTTTCCATGTAGCGGTTTGTAGAAGATCTTCTCTTCGTGTAACCCGATGGGTATTCCATAACTGTGACAAACTTTGCCAAGTTTTTGTTGTTATTTTGTAAATATTAATTATAGAATGTTAAATAATGCTGCTGTGTTTGATTTGTTTTTATGCTTAGGGTTCCGCACCCGAAGGGTAACCAACGGGACCCTATTACTAAGCCTCTGCTGTCCGTCCGTCTGTCTGTCAGCAGGCTTTATTTCATATGTATAGACTATTAAAATTTTCACAGAATGTGTATTTCTGTTGCCGATATAATAACAAATGATAAAAAATTAAAGGGAACTCCCTACTACGATGGTGCGGACTCGCACTTGGCTGGTTTTTTATCAAGAAATCTTTTATTCGATATTGGACTGAAACTTACAATCCGTGCCACGAAAGAAGAGACCTGTTACACCACTTGTATACGAGTTAATTGTGTAACGAAATACTTCTTTTGACATTTAGGTGTACACGTCGTAAACGATCATCCTACTTTGTCTTCTTAATGTTTTACCTCGAGGCATAATCAAGAGTTCACAAAGTTTCACTCGTGTCAAGTGATGTGACAGGTCTCATCTTTCGTGGCACGGTGTATATAATACCGGCTAAACACTGTCCCACTGCAGGCCGAAAGTTCTACTGTCTCAGACCGAACCTACTTCGCATACATACATAAGCTCTCGCCTTTTCCCCATGGGGCCAGGCAGAAACCACAGAACGCCACCTGTTACGACCCTTACATACTCCTTTCGCCTCATCCACGTTCATACACCTGCAGGCCTAGCCAAGTTACAAACGATTCGTATCGATTCTCTTTCTACAATCATAAACGTTAAGTCACGTGGTCAAAATAAGCGAATATAAACTTCGTAGACAAGTTTACATCGGTTAAAGATGAAAGAAAGAAATGTCTTCGTTTATACAATCGTAACCGCTACTTCCCATATAAATCGTAGTCAACTTACAGTTTTGACTGAACTTTAAAATTTCTATTCGTTTGTTTTGCCCACGTGACTTAACGTTGAAATGATGTCATTCCCATACATTTGGTTAGTTTTCTATTAGCGTTAACGATTGTAGATTGTCAACTTGGCTAAGCCTACTGGTCATACACGCTCGCCGGTTGCAAGTACTACGCACCTGACCTTTCTCAGAGAGTCGTCATTTTAAAGCAATTGAGAAAAGGGATGATTCCTCACTAAAAAAAATATGATTCTGTATATTCAGTCCGATTATCGAAAAATATTGGATGAAGTCGAATGTTGGAAGAAAATATATTGAAGAGTGTCCCTGGAGTTTCTTGCCCGTTCTTCTCCATAGAGATCTACGCTAGGGAATGGGCAACTATAACAGTACTTTCACAGTTTTTATGTCTTGTGACTGGGACTGTAGCTACATTTAATTTTCATCTTTGTGAGAGGTTTTCTTTTTGGGTATTGAAAAAAACTTAGTTTCCAAGAACTCTGTAGATGGCGTTAAACTGACTACGTTACTAGGTGCCAAAGCCAAAACGCTTGGAAAAAAAAACATTGCGTCGACTGATACTTTCGTTTGCTTATGCTTCCGAATATATCCATTACATCCAAGTGAAATGATGTGACGTTCCGTTCCTTGCAGTAACTTACCAAATTCAGCGCCATCTAGCCAGCGACTAGGGAAGAGTTTAAAAAGAAAATCCCTCATTCAAAAGTGCCTGTAACTGGCCTACATAAATACTTTGATTTTTGTTTTCCATTCAAAGATTTGTTTATTTTCGATTATTTGTGAGCAGAATCAGTTTCTCAGGTTTGATCTCCGCTCGACGACGTAGGTGATGTGTTCTAGTAACTGGTTGGATTTGTCGTAAGTTTCATAATATCCCTATTTCCTTATAAACAAGACAAAATAAATCAACCAAATGTCCCAAACAACAGAAAACAAGTACACACTTTCATTTTAATATAAAAATACTAACATTTTTATGGAATCATAAAACTTGTCACACATAGCACATGATACATTTTTTTTTAATTTCCAATTCAATAAAAATATTAAGTACTACAATTTTACTGATAATAAAACTGAGATAGTAACTACTTTTAAACAAAGTCGGAGTTGTTTTTGTGAATTAAAAAAAAATACAATAAATGTCCAGTTGAGAGCGTCCTCCTTTTTTGTCGTCGGTCAAAAAAATTGGTCAAATAACAGCCAAAAATGAATTTATCTTTCAAAAATTTGACCTAAAATACTACAACTCATCACCTCACCTTCCCTTGTTCCATGTTATTTGTAGTCGGGGCAACACGTTTTTTTTTATAAAATAAACTTATTAAAAAAAGTACTAAGTTCTTTCGTGTCGATGGTACGACTTGTTTTCATTATGTGGCCACGTGAATCGCGGCGGATGTGGCGTCTTTTAAGTCTTCTATAGTGCAAGTGTTATGACTAAAAGTACTAGTACTTTTAGATTTGATGATTTTTTAGATAAATTTGCTTATTATAATTAAACAATTCAAGTAGTTCACACAGTGATTTTCGTTTCAAATACTTATTAGAAGTAATTATAGCGTTTTTAAATATTTGAACAATCGAACAATTAATTGCAATTGTGATGACTTGTGCTTATTTCGAAATGCTGTAGCTGCAAAATCTTAAAACAACTCGTCTGCAAAAGTCTTAACTATACTTTGAAAACCTTATAATACCTTGGAACTTGGAAGTCGGCTAAAATATGGCAGCATATAGCTTAAATAGGTAGCAACACATTCTAAGGGGTCGAAGCATGATCTTGTTAAGCTTAAGTTTGTTACTTCAGTATGATTTACTGCAGTGTGTGGAATTTGAAAAAGGTACTTTTTTGTTTTTTCCTTAATACAGGGTGTAAAACTGTTAACGGCCCCTTCACGAAGCCAAGCACCAAGCATTCTGTACCTACATCAAACTAAGTATCTAAAAATATTGCTGAGAAACGACTTTTTTTGGAGTGTAGAATCACTTTTTACGGCAGTACTCAATGTAACGCACTCAACACATTGTGCTCATAGATGCATTGACTAGTACGGGAGTCGTGGAGGGAACTTGTGAAAAAGTTTGACCCCCAATATCTCCGTAACTAGAAGGTTCCCAGGTATGGTGTAGAACAAAAAAATTATCGCAATGACGGGGACAACAAGTGCCTTTCGGCTTCGTGAAGGGAGCTTTTCTCACCAATTACTTTTTTTTAAATTTAATAAAGTCATATAAACTGCACAAGTATTCCAGCAATCCGGCCCAAGATGACTACCTTGGGCCGACTTTAACTTGCGGTTTTAGTAAGTAGGAGTCTGACAGACCCCTTCGCAATTTCCAGTAAACTGTTATACTACCTATCAAAAAAGCCACAGTTGAAAAAATATTAACAAGAAACCTTGTTTTATATTAAATGGGCCTCTTCTTGACCTCAATCTAGAACTGAGACAGATATGAGGTCGACAATGGAACGAACTAACTCAAAAGAAGCCTATTAACTCGCTGTTAACGTACTTTCTAGTTGACTTTGACGGCCTCTTAAGGGCACACAACCAGAACAGCTCTCTACGGAACAACACTCCAGCAGCCTACCAGCCGGATCCTATCACTCCGGAGTACGCCTTCTTTACACCTCCAGGAGACTTTCGTAAGAACAATACAATACAATGTCTTTATTTTTTCTCTTCACAAAGGTTCTCATAGTTCTCTTAAGGGGGTGGTATCTGCTAACGAGAGATTTTCTCCATGTAACTCCTCTTTGATGAGTGAATATAAATGTCATCATCATCATCATCATTTCAGCCAAAAGACGTCCACTGCTGGACATAGGCCTCCCCCAAGTGTCGCCACATTGACCGGTCCCGTGCGACTCGCATCCAACGGATCCCCTCCACATTCACCAGGTCATCGCTCCACCTAGTGGGAGGCCTGCCAACGCAACGTCTTCCGGTTCGCGGTCGCCACTCCAGAACTTTTCGACCCCATCGGCCATCCGTTCTGCGAGCAATGTGCCCTGCCCACTGCCACTTAAGTTTGGCAATTCTTCGGGCTACGTCGATAACTTTGGTTCTCTTGCGGATGTCTTCATTTCTGATTCGATCGCGCCAGGAAACTCCGAGCATAGCCCTCTCCATTGCCCTTTGGATGACTTTAAGCCTTCTGATGAGGCCCGTTGTGAGCGACCACGTTTCGGTCCCGTATGTAATCACTGGCAACACACACTGGTCATAGACTTTCGTCTTGAGACACTGCGACAAGTTGGACGAGAGGATACTGCGCAACTTCCAAAACGCTGCCCAGCTGAGTTGGATTCGACGATTGACCTCTCCTTTTGAATATAAATGTGCAAAAAATAAAACACATGTTGCTTATTAGACTCTTAACTTTAATTGGTACAACTGAAATAATTCTAACTTTATTATTACTATATGAAAAAAATATTCAAAGTGAAGCATTTTTTCTTTGAAATTTCGTAACTACTCCAAAACGGCATTAAGTTTTAGTCATTTTTTTTCACACAAATATTTGTCACTTTTTTTCACAAAGTTTACAATCGGCATTTGATCTAATGATTTATTAGGCTACAATTAAATAAAACCCACTCATTTCGCACTATTCGGCCCGCAGTGACTGACGTAACAACCACTTTGTAGTGCAAGCTGATTAGAACTTTATTCAGCAGCAACAGTATTTCAAACGAAGTTTTAACAACCACAAATAGAGTTGCTAATTTAGCAGATACCCCAGCCTTAAATATAATTATAACAATGAAGTCTTAACAAAATGCATAATATAAATGTTCCTTTGTAAGAGACTGGCGTCCATACTACGATACCCTGTGTGACGGATCCCTCATTATTAACTAAATCCTCAATTCTTCTTCTTTATCGTGGGTTAGTGCTCACCCATGGGCCTCTGACTTGGCTTTACATGCCGTCGAGAAATATCTCTCAGACATGCTGGTTTCTTCACGATGTTTTCCTTCACCGAAACAAGTGATAATTATACAATACGCATATGAATCCGAAAAATCAGTGATGGGGGTGTCTTGGGTTCAAACTCGACACCTATGAATTAGCAGTCCGACAGTCGTACCACTAGACTATCACTAAAAATTCTGAATACTCACATAGTTTTCTAGGAACCCTCATGGATACTCGCCGCCTGGGGAGAACGGAGGACTGTATCGGGCTTTATCGGGGCCCGAGATAAGATTACATTCACATGCTCCCCCACAAAAACTTGTCAAAAAGTTGGAATTTTGACCCCCAATATCTCCGTAACTAGAAGGTTCCCAGGTATGGTGTAGAACAAAAAAATGATCGCAATGACAGGGAGAAATAAAATAAATCATTCCTCATACAATCTATCCATCGTTTTCTTGGTCTTCCTCTCCAGTCAAATGCGACTGCTTGACTTGAAGAACCGAATATTTACATAATGGTTAAATATGGGGCTTCATCCAACGAAGGGTCCCGCTCTGGGCGGAGTGGAAGGGAGTGTCAGACTTGTACTGACTAAAACCCATCCATGTTCCTTCTTAGGCGTTTGTGTTCCTGGGCCGCGGTATCTCTTTCGAACAGTCCCGCAGCCCCAGGTCTTTTTACATCCTCTATTCTGATTTTGACCAATATCTAATTAATCCAATTTCTCTCCTAGATATATCACCAACATTTCAACATCAAACGAGACGATCTCAAAATATACATGACACACAACATAAGATCAGAAACAATTACTTCAAGAACATCTTCTTTAGACACCGCTTACGACAGAAACATCAGAGGTTCACTGTACTTGATTCCTTTAAAACAAGTGAAGAACGAGACGAGAGACAAGAGTCCCACGAGAAAGCATCGTCATACAATTCGAGAGAACATGACACTTCAGAGAGAAGTAGCTCAGAATCTAAACAGAAGGAACTGATGTACAAACCTGTAACGTACACGTCTGAAGACAGCTGTCCAATGTCTAAAGAAAAAGCAGCGGACGACTCTGAAAGTGCTAGAGAATCAAGGCTCCTTAGGACCAGAAGGCGGACAACCGTTTCACCAGCGATGTGGACCAGGCGCACAGAGAAGACTACTCGACACAAGCGACTGATTCCTAATATTCTTCTTCCGGTAACCATGTTAGATGAGAAGAACCCTGATGATGATGCTGATTTGAAGAAGACGACTCCACCAAGAAGTAAATATGAATTGAAATATGATGGTAATGGAGTGTTAAAGAAGAAAAAGCCACGTAAAGATAAGCACGATTTCTTCGGTGATGGCAATAATATATTTAAAACGATGAGACCGAGTAAGAATAAACTTGAAGTAATGAGAATGCATGGTATATCAAAGCACACGATAACTTTGAAGCCTGCTACTATCAGACTGACGCCTACAGGTATATACCTTTCACCATCTCAGTTCTTAAAGGAGAAATTTTTTCATGGGCCCACTTGTAATGTAACGTTTAAAACTCATTATATTACACCATAATGTCCATGTGTCATGTAATGTGTCAGAATCGACCACCTTATTAGAATTATGAAGGGGGCAGATGACACTAAATAAGTGCCATTGACCACCGGGGGGTTAAACGCCACTTGTTTGTGCCATTTGCCACCCCAGTGGCAAGCTCTAGTGGGGTAGATGGGAATAAAGGTAAAAAAATTACCACTTTATAATACATAAAAGTCCGTGGCGTGGATCTAATAGAAACGCTCTACTGCTTCGATATCCGTCGTATCAGGCAGGTGTGACATCATGGTCCAACTCCCGGTATAATTAGTCCGTCACTTGATTATCAAAAAAATATTTGACCCGTGTTTTTTCTTTTGTTACGTAAACCAAAATTGACGAAGATACCACGCTTTTAAAATTCTCAATACGTCACGCCATGGTATAATTTTTAGCTAGTTCTGACGTCACGAGCCCCCACTCCCAAGTTTTGATCCGTTTTATCTTTGTCAATATTCATTGATTTACAAAAACAAAAAATACGTGTCCATTAATTTCCAATACTCTAACTGACGGACTAAATAGATTTGCAATTTTTTGATACTGTCGTCATGCCTATTAATGTATTTGTTATTTCACCTAATCTTCTTTTCCTGATGACCAATACAGATGAAAGGTTCGCTGATAATGATGCTGCTATATTCAAGAAGACAACTCCGCCAAGAGGTAAACACAAATGGAATGTTGATGGTAATGATGTGTTATGGAGGAAGAAGCCACATAAGGATGAGCACCAAGGGATGTTCGGTGATGACGATGACATATTTAAGAAGATGAAACTAAGAAAGCATAAAAAGAAACCTGCCATGAGGATGCATATCATATCAGATACGACGAAAAAGGTGTGGTATTCAGACCGAATGATAGTGGAGCCTGAAGAGCAAACGGAGTTCACGACAACTTCGATGCCTGCTATCAATGGACAGTCACTTGAACGTATGTATTCATTAATACCAATATTATAAAGAGGTAAAGTTAACGACAAGCAAAGAAATATTTACAATACAGCAGATGGCGGAACGAACTCGACTCTTTCCACAAGGATTGGCGCATAACAGCAATACGCAACAGCAGGCGATTAATTTTCTTAGCTTTTACAGTTTTTTTTTTGTTTTATTAGTAGATTGCCGCAACCAACGCCTTATTGATAATATTATCACTTTGTCCACTAGTGCTTCACTCGCTAAAGCTAATATATATTCTGTAAAAGTTTCGATAGGCGACACGCGTTACCACGAGCTGTTGAGTAAGTTCCCGGACATTACACGCCCCTCAGGCACACCGGTCGTTCCAAAGCACAACACGGTACACCACATTAGGACAATACCAGGACCACCTATTGCTTGTACACCCCGTAGACTTGCACCTGACAAACTCCAAATCGCGAAAAAGGCATTCGAGATTATGCTCAGCAACAAAACGGCGCGTCCTTCAGAAGTTTGTTTTTCTGACATTCAAATGTGCCTATGAGTGTCTAATTGAAAAAAATCCTTTAAGTTTGAACTCACCTAAATAAATGAATTTGTTATTTCACCTAATCTTCTTTTCCTGATGACCAATACAGATGATAGGTTCGCTGATAATGATGCTGCTATATTCAAGAAGACAACTCCGCCAAGAGGTAAACACAAATGGAATGTTGATGGTAATGATGTTTTATGGAGGAAGAAGCCACATAAGGATGAGCACCAAGGGATGTTCGGTGATGACGATGACATATTTAAGAAGATGAAACTAAGAAAGCATAAAAAGAAACCTGCCATGAGGATGCATATCATATCAGATACCACGAAAAAGGTGTGGTATTCAGACCGTATGATGGTGGAGCCTGAAGAGGAAACGGAGTACGCGACAACTTCGATGCCTGCTACTAACAGACAGTCACTTGAACGTATGTATTCATTAATACCAATATTATAAAGAGGTAAAGTTAACGACAAGCAAAGAAATATTTACAATATAGCAGATGGCGGGACGAACTCGACCCTTTCCACAAGGATTGGCGCATAACAGCACTGGATAGGGATAAGTGGAAGAAGGTAAGGGAGGCCTTTGTCCTGAAGTGGGACACAAGTCACTAATAAAAATAGCAGAGTGGTAACGCCGGGAGGACATGCCCTAGAAGGATGCCTTCTAGTGAAGGTTCACTAACTAAAATTAAATGTAGCTACAGTCCCAGTCACAAGACATAAAAACTGTGAAAGTCCTGTAGTTGCCCATTCCTTAGCGTAGATCTCTATGGAGAAGAACGGGCAAGAAACTCCATGGACACTCTTAAATACTTCTTCCAACATTGGACTTCATCCAATATTTTTCGATAATCTAACTGACGGACTAAACAAATTAATAATATTTTTTTAGTCAGTAATCATCCTTATTCTGAATTGCTTTAAAATGATGACTCTCTGTTATTAGTCATTCAAGTATTCTTGAGAAAGGTTAGGTGTGTAGTACTCGCAACCGGCGTGCGTGTATGAATGTGGACGAGGCGCTAGGAGTATGTGAGGGTCGTGGTAGGTAGCGTTCTGTAGTTTCTGCCTACCCCAATGAGAAAAAGGCATGAGTCAATATCCCCGAAAAAAAATTGTTTTATAAACTGGTGCACAAAGCATGCGACGTGGACGAAGTCGAAGGCAGAAGCTAGTCATCAATATTTTGGGCAATGGTGGCCTAGCAAACAACATGGGGTTTTTTTCGGATGGGTAATCATCAAATGACTCCTCCCGCTCTGGGCGCAGCGGAAGGGATTGTCAGACTTGTAATGACTAAAACCCATCCACGTTCCTTCATCGCCCTTTGTCTTACGGGGGCACGGTATCTCTTTCGAACAGTCCCGCAGCCCCGGCAGGCTCCCTTCCTTTTGCTGACTCTCTTTGAGGCGCGCGTGGAACACGAACACGCCGTCGACACGGCCTGTCATCATGAGACGGACGGACGGCGAGCTAGCTCATAGGGGTCGGGGGCCAGCACGTGGCCCCCGACGCACACAACAAGGACTTACGAGTGATACTTCGCAAGTTCGAACCTAATATGAATTTTACTTTTTGTATTTTATTTCAGAAACACCAGATAATGATTGGAGTCGTTACGACGAATCAAATCAGGAACAAGGTAATTTGGCAGCGATCATTAGTAGTCGCCATAGCTCACATAATAAGCAAGCAGAGGTGGCAATAGGCCGGTCACACTAGCCGTACAACCGATGATCGTTGGAGTAGGTGTTCTTGAGTGGAGACCGCGAATCGGCAAGCGTAAGGCGAGCCTTAGGGTCCCACTGGTCCAGCTGGTAGCAACTGGATGAGAGTTGCTGAGAATTGAATTGAATGGCGTGCGATTGAGGAGGCCTATGTACAGCAGTGGACTGATGATTTTATTCCATCACCACTGCTTTTGAAAAAAGACCGGCCAAGAGCTAGTCGAACTCGCGCACCGAGGGTTCCGTACAAACTTTTTAAAGGTCAAACTTAACTTTGCGGTTCGATCCCTAGAAACGGCTATTGCTCCAAACGCAAATAATAAGTTTGTAATAGTAAAATCCCTTTTTTTACGGTTTTCAAACTTTTCCCTATAAATGTGCTGTAAGACCTTGCTTTTTGCCAAATTTCGTGATTCTAAGTCAACGGAAACTACCATATAGGTTTTCGACCCAAAACCTATAGGGTACTTCCGGTTGACCTAGAATTGTCAATTTTGGTTAAAAGCATGGTATTACAGCACAAGTAAAGGGAAAATTCCGAAAAATAAAAAAGTTGTAAATTAAGGTAAATTTTGGTACTTACAAGTTTTCGCAAAAATCTATATTTACCCATATATTTTTATCGTATTGACCCAAGACCTTGATACACCTAATAGGTACTATATACCTCAGTAGTTCAATTTGCTAGGTCCACCCGTTCCTGACAAAATCGGTGGTGACAGACGGACAAAAAAGTGATCTTAAAAGGGTTCCTTTTTTACCTTTTTTGAGGTACGGAATCTCGTCGTCGCGCTTGCTGTTCGTTACGTGCGTTTTGCCACAGTAACGATAAATTGCGTATAAGGAAATAAAATAAATCAAGTTGAATTCTCATAACGTTCCCGAAATAATTTCTTGTACCGATTTCTGCTTTTCAGACACGACAGTCGCGACGGTAACTGAACCCAATAAGTCCTCCTCGGTAGAGTACTTGAGGGCGCCCTTGTCGAAGAACTACTTCTTCCAGATCATGGACCATCGTGGAGAAGGATATATGATAGTGTTCCTCATCGAGCTGATGCAGATCATCGCGACGAAGGACGCTCACGAGGTTCACGACATTGTCAAGCACGCAGACTCGATTATACAACGGTATTTTACTGTTAAGCTGTTGGTCCCGGCTGTCATTTGTATGTAAATCTTTGATAGTCGTTTCAGATAGTCAGTGTCCCAAAAAGTCTGACAACCACTCTCACCAATATCGTATTACCCAGTACTAACTGGGTTGTGGAGATCAGATAGGCAGTCGCTCCATGTAAAACCCAACATAGTTGGAAAAGGCTTGGCAGATGACGATAAAGGCGAAAGTTTGTATGTATGTGTGTATGTTTGTTACTCATTCACGCAAAAACTACTTTAACTTTTTATCCCGGTAGTATGATCCCGTGGGACAATTATTGATCTCCACGCGGGCGAAGCTGCGGCCAGAAGCTAGTTTGTCTTTACTGCCTTGACTGCAAGCGTGACTGCTGAGAATGAGGTACTGGGTTCGATGCCCAGGTTGGGCAAAGTGTTATAGGGTTTTAGATCAGGGAATTTCTTAGCAGCAGCCACGGAGTCTGGATTTCTGCCCCGTTGAGTACTTTGTACTGTTCAGCCACCATTTACATTTAGTTATCTTTCATTGCCTTGAATATGCCTTGGTGGCTGAGAGAATGTCATGCTCACTCAAATGTCTCGCTGATGGTGGCGGGTGTGTTGGGTCATTTAGTTCCCTTCGATATGGTTGAGTTGAATGGCGCCGGTACATGCCTCATGTTCGTGAACGGGCGCTATCAGTTGGGACTGATCATCTCTTAGCTGCCTCGGTTCGTTTTAATTACTTTATTTTTAAGTTGTTGATCTAATCTTTTACTCTGGACGCGATGCTCTTAATGTGCACGTCTTTCTACATTGTTCTCACATATATGTTCAATCACAAAATTAATGATGTAACCAAGATTTTGTAACAACATTTTGATTTAAAAGAGTGTCCATGGAGATTCTTGCCCGTTCTTCTCCATAGAGATCTACGCTAGGGAATGGGCAACTACAGTACTTTCTCAAGTTATTATGCATTTTTTTTTTTTGCATTTTTTGACATTCAAAAGTGCCGTAATGGTCTAATTGAAATAAATGCTTTAAGTTTTGAGTTTTTTTTTTGAGTTTTGAGTTGGCAAGGCTCGCCCCCTATTACACAGGACTTAAACATTACTGGCGAAATGTGGGTGTACTATTAGATACACCTCTGTCTAACCCGTCGGGGGTTACAGGCGTGACGTTATCCATAAATACTGATATTCAGCTGTAACCGATTAGACTGGAAGTCGACCCCAACATAGTTCGGAAAAGTTAGGCACAGGATGACACAAGAAAGTGTTTACAAAATTGTGTGAAGTTCCTGATTCCTGTACTACGTGATATACCTGTGCTACAAGAGTGTGCTCTCCATGATTGAGTTGTTTGGTCAAGTTGAGAGGATGAGTGAGAGGCGATTAGGCAACGTTGGGAAGGGACGCCCTAGAAAGACATACACTGACATTAAATGTATTTGTGAAATCGAATCCAAGCTATTATAAGACTGTCCTTATTTATTTATTTATTATTACAAAATCCACATCTCTTTACAGTCTTAACCTAAACTATTTTAACTAAACCTACAGCCAATTAAGGATTTACAATTTAACATGACAGCGTGTGAGAGTGTGTGTTCCTTTTTTTTTATTTTTGTCGGTTGGGAAATCATCAAACGACTCCTCCCGCTCTGGGCGGAGCAGGAGGGAGTGTCAGACTTTAACTGACTAAAACCCATCCATGTTCCTTCATCGCCCTTTGTATTCCGGGGCCACGGTATCTCTTTCAAACAGTCCCGCAGCCCCGGCGAACAGTCCCGCAGCCCCGGAGTCCCGCAGCCCCGGAGTTCCGCAGCCCCGGAGAGTGTGTGGGCCTGAGGAGTTAAAGTGGGTGTGTGAGTATGTTATGACGGTGTGTGTGTGTGTGGTGATTGTCTGTATAGCTTCTGTGCAACCCTACTTATTTATTTTATTTCGTTTAGATGTGTTTGTCAGTTCATCACATACTGACGTTATTAATTGTTTCCTAAACATACCTGTTTTAGTATTAAATATAATCGTCTTTAAAAGCTACTATAGACAGTTACGAGACAAAAAAGGTTAGGTGTAGAAATACCGTATGGGTAAACGGCACTACTCAATAAAGTATTATTTGTATGGCGTCACTGATTTATAACAAATTGCCCGATGAGATGAAAGTTACCTACTCCTCTATTCAAGAATAAATTATACACCTTCCTAATTAAAAAATGTTATTACAATGTAAAAGACTCTAGAAGGAAAAGATATTGTATTTTAATTATAGAATTTATTTGTTCAATACTTAATTATAATGGATAATATAATTACTATGACATATGACATTATTAGATATTTATATAGAGAGCAGCGGTGGCACAGTGGTGGCGGCCCCGACTCGCGAACAGTAAGTCGTGGGTTCGAACCCAGGCAGGCCCATTACTTTGTGTAATTTATTTCATCACCGCTGCTCTCAAAACGGTGAAGGATAACATCGTGAGGAAACCGGCGTGTCCTAGAACCAAAAATTCGAAGCTATGTGACATCTACCAATCCGCACTGGGCCCGCGTGGTGGATTATAGCCCATTCCCTCTCATAGAGAGGAGGCCTGTGTCCCAGCAGTGGGAACATTAATAGGCTGATGATGATGATGTAAAAGACTATCTAGAAGAAAAATATATTGTATTTTAATTATAGAATTTATTTGTTCAATACTTAATTATGATGGATAATATAATTTCTATGACATATGACATTATTCATTTGCATCACATTATTATTACTTATAAATTACTAATTCAAATTTAATTATGTGTTTAATTGTGTGTATATTGACCATCTATATCCTAAATGACATTGTAACTTAATAACCTCTGAATATGAATAAATTCTAATCTCATAATGATCCTAAAATATTTAAAACATATTGTGTTCATTTAAATTATTTTGTCGAGTTATAATAGTAGTGTGTCGTGTGTATTTGTCTCTGTAATAGTAGTGTGTTGTGTCTCTGAGAATTTGTTTATTTTTTATTAACTAAGTTATGGATCGTTGTGTCTGATGCAAATAAATAAATAAATAAAATAATAATTGCACACCTAGCATGGTTATAATACAGTGTACCTTATGAACTGTTTGCGCCATCCTCTGAACCTGTGTTATGCAAATAAACGATTTGTATTGTATTTGACCTTATTGATGATGCACTTGCACTGTTTTAGACTTTCACGGCTCTTAACTACACTTAAAGTACTTACGGGATGATATCCGTGATTTTCTTTTGTTTCTAAGAAACAGGGTAGACGGATTTGTCTGCTCATAATAAATAATGTTCGTCCCACCCGCGTACCTCTTCAGTATTCCCGCGATCATGATGCTTGTAACAGCGTCGAAATATCGGGAGCTCATAGTAACTAAGGAAAATCACGGATATCATCCCGTAAGTACTTGAAGTGCCTGTTGATGATGTTCATGAGAAAGGTCAGGTGCATAGTACTCGCAACCGGCGTGCGTGTATGATCAGATGAATCATTCCCCCTGCGTCGAGTCCCTTTGCGTCGACTCGTGATTTTTCTTGGTTTTGATGCACTGTCTTTTGTTTCGCCTCGACGTAGCTGTCACAGAGTACAGTCATATTAAAAACGAAATACGGCTTTTTAATTAGCAAAGATAGTTTGCTCATCCAGTGATCCGTATTTTAAATAATACATTGATAACCCACCAAAAAGTACTAGGCTAGCATAAGTTCAAGGAGGTGTGTATTTGTATATTCCGGGTATCTGAGTAGGTGTAGGTACTTACTGTATAATTAGAAATTAAACGAACTTACCTAAGTGAAGTTCCATTTTAATTGTACGAACTGCATAGTCTCGAAATGATAAAGAAGACATGTAGTAGTCGCATCCGCTAGCCTTATGTCACGATTTTTAAGAGCTCAAAAACTCCGTACCCCAACTCTAGAAACAAACTTTTATGGGCACAACACTATATCTGTCATTTAGTTCAGAGAATCAGCTGATACATTTATGTATACCTACTAACTTACATTATTTTACGACAGATTCCTTGTTTACAGGGTAGAAATTATTTTTAAATAAGTTTGGGGGGGTTGGGATATAGGTTATCATTTCGAGACTATGCAGTTCGTACAATTAAAATGGAACTTCACTTAGGTAAGTTCGTTTAATTTCTAATTGTACTTCACTGCATAGTCTCTTCATGATAAAGAAGACATGTAGATGTTTAGAGAGTCGTAAAATAATTATAACACGCATTTAAATATATTTTTATTACGTATTTTTAGTTTAAATAATCATAAAATTAAGCATTCGAACTTAAAACAATAGATAAATCTTCATTAGTAACAACCTCCCTATTATAAAACTGAGCAAAAGTTGTCGAAGAACTGCTCCAACCAGCTGTTCTTCTAATGGTATCGATGCTGACACCCAGGCGCTTAGCAGCCGAGCTGGCTGCGTGTCGTGTGCTATGTGCTGAAAATATCGACACGTCTATTCCGCTCATTTCCAAAGTAGTCTTGATCCAGCGGCTAAGCGTCTGAGAAGTCACTGCTTTGTGTGGTTTTTTATAGGCAATAAAGAGGTTGTCGCAGTTTCTTAAACATGATGTACGTTCTAAATAATTAAGTAAGGCACTAGCCGGACAAATTTTTGCATTGCTTGTATAAAATGGTAACATCAGACTTGGCTGTACACTGCCTGGCCTCGACGTTTTGATAAGATCTGGTATTTTAATATATACTTTTTCAGGTAAAACTTGAATGTTTGTTATCTTAATAAGGGAAAATGTTTGGACTCTATGGGCAGTTACAATTGCTAAAAGGGTAATTAATTTTTTAGAAATATCTTCTAGAGATAGAAGGTTATTTTCGCCTCTCTGAGTTAGATAACTGAGAACAATTGATGGATCCCAAGTAATATCATACTTGGGACGCGGTGGGCGAAGTCTAAATACTCCTTTCAAGAAACGGGAGATCCTATCATCATTGCATATTTTTGAACCAATAATAAGGGATAAAGCTGATCTGCAACAGTTTATGCTGCTATAAACTGCACCATCGTCATATAATTTTGATAAAAATACCAGAATATGTGGCACTGATGTTTGTTGGTAATCTAAATTAAATTTAATACAGTATTCATACCACTGCTTCAAGTAAGTACTGTATTGTTTGCAAGTATTTTGAGATAAGGAGGCCAGCATGACAGTCATTGGGCCCGCAGACACGCCGCGTCTTGCAAGCGCTTCCCTGACAAACGCGCGGCAACCAGGATAAGGCGTTGACGAAATTGGAGATTGCTGGAATAGGATTTAAGCAAGTTATCACAGGGGCCAAAGCGTATGGGTTTAGAAACGGCAAGTCTGTGAAATACCGGGTACCAAGGCTGTGTTGGCCAGTCTGGTACTACCACTATACCCTCCGATTGTTCAGAGATTACTTTTTGCAGGACTTTAGTTATCAAGACAAAAGGCGGAAAAGCATAAAAGAAATATGGCTTCCATGATAAAGTAAAAGCATCTAGTTTAAAAGCATCAGGATCATTTTTCCATGCCACATACAAATCACACTTGGCATTAGCCCGAGTAGCAAATAAATCTATTTCTGGGACACCATATGTTCTTAAAATAGATTTATAATAATCATCATTCAGTTCACATTCTATATCAGAATGGGATTTTCTAGACTCTGTATCTGCAATCACATTCTGTGTAGATTTTATATAAGATGCAAACAAATAAAGTTTTCGATTTTCACACCATTGCCATATTTGCCTAGCAACAGAACATAAATGTGGGTATTGTATGCCTCCCATGCGGTTTATGTATGAAATAGCTGTAGTGTTGTCCACACGCAATAAAATTTCACAGTTTTGAAGGTTTTTAGTAAAAGCTTTAAGAGCAAGGAAAGCTGCCGTTAATTCTAAGTAGTTGATGTGCTGTTGTCTTTCCTTTTCATTCCATAAACCTGCAGCTTTTTCATTACCGCATGAGGCTCCCCAGCCAGTGAGCGATGAGTCTGAAAATATTTCAAGAGTATAATTACTACATTTTATCTTGCTGACATCTGTGTCAATGTGTGAAAACCACCACTTAAAGTCAGGTATTATTTTTGCTGATAAAGGCATGATATTTTCAAAATTATTATTAAACTTGTTTAAATAAATAAATTTTTGTCTTTCCATTTCCTTAGTGTACAAAAATCCATAATCTATAGCAGGACATGCCGCCACAAGTAATCCAGTCAGATGTGCAAGTTCTCTTATTTTACAAAATTTTAAGGATAAATATTTTTGAATTTCTTGTTTTATAACATGTCTCTTTTTAGTAGGCAAAGAAATAGTGTATTCTTTGGAATTGAATTCAAAACCTAAAAATGTAACACACATACTAGGTGTTAAAGAACTTTTTTTTTCTTTATTTATTATAAATCCCAGATCAGATAAAGTTGTCATGGTATTTTGTACATTAATACAACAATCAGCATATGTAGTACCGGAGCACCAAATATCATCTAAGTATATAACTGATATGAAACCCATTGATCTTAGATGTTGTACAACTGGTTTTAAAATCTTTGTGAATACATATGGGGCGGTATTAAGCCCAAATGGGAGAACCTGAAACTCATATAATTTTTGTTTCCAAAGAAAACGTAGGTATTTTTTGTCGCTATTGTGAATGGGTACTAAAAAATAAGCATCTTTGAGGTCAATGGTGCTCATATAGCAATTTTGAGTAAGTAGTTTAGTAACTGTACGGTAATCTTCTAGTTTAAAGTGTTCTGTGAAAATAAACTTATTTAGTTCTTTTAGGTTTAAGATAAATCTAGTCTCACCATTAGGTTTAGGTACTGTAAAAATTTTTGAAAGGAATTGTCCTTCACATGGTTCACAACAAGTTATGGCGCCACTGTTCAGTAACAGTTTTACAGATCTGTCTATTTCTAGACTAAATGCAAAACTTGATCTTGTTTGGCTGCAATAGCTTTGTCTCTCTTTACTGCCACTTCTACTATGGCAGCTTGTGCCTCTAAGTTCAATTTGGGGGCCCCAAGGGTTTTGCAATTTTCTGGTGGTGGATATTTTTCTTTGAGTTCATTTCTTTTTTCTTTGGCTAGACCATTTTTAATGATATCAGCCCATCTTGTGGCCAATTCTTTACGGATTGGTGGTCCAAAATTACTGTCTTGGGGGGCATCCCCGAGAAGATTTAAGATGTCATCGTCTAAAGGCTCTTCTGAAAGACGAATGAAACAGCCATGTCAATACATGGAAATAAACGAAATGCCTATTTTTACTAAATAGTAAAAAATAGTACATAAAGAGGGTGAATACCCATCTTAGTACGATTGAATAAGGCTAAATAGCCCGTCTTAAAGTGCGGTTTGTTGATTAGTAGAATGCCTCAATAGGCCTCTAACAAACACGTGCTCTATGTATAGGTACACTGTATTTTATAACTGAGGGAAAAAACAAAATATGAACATTTACCTTCTTGGTCTTTATTTTCTCCGAAGTTACAATTTTCGTCATCCTGAATAGGATCTTCTTGAGTGAGATCTTCGATTGATTCCACAATTACATCGCTATCTGGCGGTATGGGTGATGCTGACGGTAATGGCGTCCGAGACCGCGTGCGCGAACGGCGCCGGCGTCGTTTCACATTTTGCAATAAATCGCTGTATTTCTTTAGTTTTCTTTCAATTTTTTCTTCACTGCACTCACGTTTACGTTTAGGCATTGTTTTTAAGATAATAACTCTGTTAAATATTAATTAAGAATTTAAGAGGGAATAATTTTTTTTTTTTGTGCTGTGACTCAGGCTGCACGAAAAACGATAATGACAGATATAGTGTTGTGCCCATAAAAGTTTGTTTCTAGAGTTGGGGTACGGAGTTTTTGAGCTCTTAAAAATCGTGACATAAGGCTAGCGGATGCGACTACTACATGTCTTCTTTATCATGAAGAGACTATGCAGTGAAGTACAATAATAAAAAATGTATGTGTGTGTGTATTTAATATTGTCACAGTAAAATGTATGAACGTAGACGAGGCAAAAGAAGTATATAAGGATCCAACAGGTGGCGTACAGAAGTTTTTACCTTCAGAATCATCATCTGCTTGCATTTTCCCAATTATGTTGGGGTAGACTTACCAGATTCAACTGAATACCAGTATTTTATATGGAGCGTCTGCCTATCTGACCTCCACAACCCAGTTAGTACTGGGTAATAAGATAACTCTTGGTAAGACTGGTTGTTAGACTTTCAGGCCACTGACTACCTGTAACGACTGTCAAAGATCTACAAATGATAGCCGGGACCAACAGATTAACGTGCTTTCCGATGCACGGAGGAAACTCGGTATGTAATAGGTGGTCCCATCCACGGACCAGCCTGGTCAACTTACCTACCTGAAGATCGACCCGACCGACTGTACCACGATCTCCCCTACCCACAGCATGAAGGTACATAAATCTTGGTATGTTTTGTTACAGACAAAGTATGAAGTTGGTGTGGATGGGACATCCATTGCTGGATGTAACCCGAAAGTTCGTTACAATGCTTAAAGTAACGGAAATCACTAGCGTACAAGGTAAGTAAGCTTCATTATCATCATCATCATTTCAGCCGAAAGACGTCCACTGCTGGACATAGGCCTCCCCCAAAGGTGGCCACATTGACCGGTCCCGTGCGACTCGCATCCAGCGGATCCTCGCAACCTTCACCAGGTCATCGGTCCCCCTAGTAAGTAAGCTAGTAAGTATCGTGATCAGATAAGCAAGAGTTCTTGGTTCGATTCCTTAGTCTGATAATGTATAATTGGGATTTTCTGTTAGAAATTTCGCACATAAAGGGTATAAAACACCTCTTGACGAAGCTGAAAGGCACTTGTTGTCTCCGTCATTGCGATCATTTTATTTTTTGTACACCCTCCCTGGGAACCTTATAGTTACGGAGATATTAGGGGTCAAAGTTCCAACTTTTTGACAACTTTTTTTTAAAAACAAGTTTTTAATGTAAGATTTTTACGTTACATTGAATTCTACCACAAAACATGATTTTTCACAAAAAAAAGCCGTTTCCCAGCAATAATTTTTGAGTAAAGTTACTTAGTTTGATGTACAGAATGCTTGGTTGACGGCTTCGTGATGAGGTGGTTTACACCCTGTAGGTTCTTCTTAGCGTGCCGATGGCGATCTAAATTGTGTCGGCCCAGAACTGAGCGACTAGTTTGGCGCTTTCGGTAGTGTCCATCAGTTCCTGTAGTGAACAAACAACAGGACACGCAGACACGATAAGTGCCCCATCGTTTGTGGAACAGCACCACATTTACACTCCGGCAGAGTCATTAATGGACTCATTATTGACTCTCCGTTGGTGGAGACTTCCACCTGAGCAGGTTTTTCTTCCTGCGACCAACCTGGGGTTGGAAGTTCCGGCATGCTTCCACATTGATTGTGCGAACCGGCTTCTCTGTTTTTTTTCCGATCATTATAATCTGGATCTCTTCAAAGTTCGAGAGAATCGGTTTCTTCTAGGCAAGCGTGCTCCAACCTAGGCGGGACCATAGCTTCACATCAGACGAATTGTAGCCAAACGCAAGACTATACAGCAGGGAAAAAAGTTGGTGGTGTGATACCCCCGTGTCTCAGAAAGAACGAACGAACGGTCGGAGAGAGATCAGGCGCAGGACCAACAGCTCCTGCGCCTGATCTCTCTCCAATCGTGTCTGATGGCCGTCCCATCGGATTAAGAGAGTCTACACACTTGTGTACTATAATATCTCCCGCGCCGATGCAGATGGCTTTCCTTCGCTTAGGTTTTCAAATTTCAATTTGGAGGATTTGGAAGTTGTGACTCGTTGGTCTAAGTGTCGCAACCGCGACTGCTGAGCGTGGGCGTGAGCGTCACCATCACCTGTCTGGCATGAATGCTGAAATGGACCTTTTCGGCGCAGCCGTGAGGCACACAGCACATACTATGTTTTCCTCCTTATTTTGTATCTTTATTTTTATTGTGTGTGTGCTTTAATAACTGACGTCAAATAAATATTTTTCTTTCTTTCTTTCTTTCTTGGGATCCTGGATTCGATTCCCAAGTCGGGCAAAGAGTTATTGAATTTCTCCATCAGAAATTTCTTAGTAGCAGCCACGGAGTATGGATTTGCTCCCGGTTGATAGCAATGGGCTCATCCCCGTGGGTCGTGGGACTACTATTAGGTACACCTCTGGTGAGGTGAGGTGACGGCGATGAGCAGCCATCTTAGCGCTCTAAGGAGTCGACGTTCGATTACCGAAAGGGAAGCAGGTTCGCGTTGCCGTGCACGCCGATGTGTCGATTACCACATTGTAAAACCTGACTTTTCGTCTACTCTTGTGATATAGTACCTTCTGATCGTATCAGAACAATCAGACAATAATTTGTGTGTGCTTACAATTCGGATCCCGAAAGACTTCCTAGAAGCCCATAGTGACGTCACATCCAACCACGCGGCAGCAAGCTGCATCAGCCAGCTTGATCCAAGCCAGGACAGGGGTGAAGCAAAAAGTTAGTGGAGTCAAATTGCCTGTTCTAGTCAAGGATCTGAATCTCAGCCAGTTTACACCATAACTATTAATTATTAGGTATCTCTAAAACCCTCACAAGTTCTCATACAGTCCACTAATCAAAACTAAGGCCGTCGCGCCACACATATTATCATTCTTTCTTCAACAGCTCAAGCAGCTGATATGCACCACAAGCTGCTCAAGCGTCATGAGACCCTGCCAGTAGTTGTGAACACGATCCTGGAGTACGCGGAGACCATGTATGATGATGACGAGGGAAAAGCTCTGTTTGATGCTCTTAGGGAGCTCGTCACTTTTCCTAAAAGTAAGTCTTTCTTTTATTTTAATAATTCAGTTATTAATGTACACACAAAATACTTAAAAGGACACATTAACATAGAAGAGCACAAAGGTACTGCTTATTTCTTAAGCAATTTCTTCCAGCAGACCTGCGAGAGGAAAGTTGGATAAAGACAACCAAGAAAATTTAAATTCAAAATCAAAATACTTTATTTCACATAGGCCTAGATGGGCACTTATAAAACGTCGAAAAAGGTGCACGGTTCGCGTTGGTCGTTTCCATGGAGAAGAACCGGCCAGAAACTCCATGGTTACTCTTTTCAAATCATTTGGTATTACAATATTATTTTGTTGTAGCATTAGTACATAAGGATGGGGGGACAGCGTAGGCCCGACAATAGGTCGTTGCTTACAATACAAAAAGCGTAAAACAGACTTAACAAAAGTTAACTTTCAACAAAAATTAAAACAAAACTATATTTATAATAATAAACATACATACAAATAAGAGTTCTAAACGCTGAATTTAATTAGAGCGTGATTTTTCAGTCGCCGGGATTTTAGGGTTCCGTACCCAAAGGGTAAAAATGGGACCCTATTACTAAGACTCCACTGTCCGTGTCCGTCTGTCACCAGGCTGTATCTCATGAACCGTGATATAGCTAGACAGTTGAATTTTTCACAGAATGTGTATTTCTGTTGCCGCTATAACAACAAATAAAATATACGATAGTACGAATCCTTCATGCGCGAGTTCGACTCGCAATTGGCCGGTTTTTAGTTGTAGTATACGACACAAATTACAACATCTATCATCTGAATTTTCACATCTTATTCTAGTTCCATTATCCGGCTACTGGCTCTGCAACAGCATCATAAACGCCTTCCTGAGACCGTTCCGACGTCTGAAAGACACCCAACAACTTAAAGAACTAATGGTCTCCATCAACTTGGAGTTAAAGAAGCAGGATAATCAGGAGCAACCACAACGCAGCGGCAGAGGATCTGGTGCAGAAGCGGGCGGGCTAGCTGTTGGTAAGTGGTCATTGTTAATTGTAGACAACTCCAATAAAAGACATTCAAAAAAACTTACGGTAAACGGAACTAGGGTTGGCTTTAGAAACGAGTCGCCTGAATTTGAAGATTCTGTCACGGTGGGGGGATCAAGGGGGTTGATCTGAAGTGCCCTCATGTGAATTTAGCTGTCGGAGGAAAAATAAATTTTACGTACGTAACGGGGCACTGAGTAAAAAAACAAACATTTACCCAAAAAAGTGTTATTTTCGCAAATCGTTTATTTTTTTTGTCGATTCTATCGTATAAAACACTTAAATATAAGGCTAAAAGTGTCTTGCTGTTTTTGTCTCCGACTAACCGTTTGTCGTAAAAACGATGTCGAAGGGGGACTGCGGGATGATGGCAGGAGGGGTTTCCATCGGCGTCGAGTCGACGTTGAAGTACCTGGGACTTGTCCTCGACAGCCGGTGGAACTTCGTGGAGCATTTCCGACGTTTGGCCCCCAAACTGGAGCGGACAGGGGCTGCCTTCAGGCGGCTCCTGCCCAACCTGGGGGGGCCAAACGCCTCCTGCCGGAGGCTCTACGCGGGAGTCGTGCGGTCCATGGCCCTTTACGGGGCCCCGGTGTGGGCGCGTTCATTGAGGCAGCGAGCCGCCAACTATTTGAACGCGCCCCAAAAGGTGGTGGCCGTAAGGCTAATCCGGGGGTACCGCACGATCTCCCGCGAGGCGGCGAACCTCCTTGCCGGATTGCCGCCATGGGATCTGGAGGCAATAGTCCTCGCGCGCCTACATGAGTGGCGCGCGGAGGCGCTACGCCGGGGGGAAACTCCGCTGCCGCGGCAAATTGTCACTCAGCGGACGGACTTCCGGCGGGATCTCATGGCGACATGGAGAGAGCGACTATCGCAACCCCGTGCAGGGCACGCCACAATAGTGGCGATAAGTCCCCTCTTTGAGGAGTGGCTGGAGAGACGCCACGGCGTCCTCACCTTCCGCCTGACGCAGGTTCTTACCGGACACGGATGCTTCGGTAAGTTCTTGCACCGAATCGGGCGGGAGGAGACGCCCGGGTGTCACCATTGTGAGGATCGACCGGAGGACACGGTGGAGCACACGGTGGAGGTGTGCCCCGCTTGGGCGGAGCACCGCCGTGTCCTCGTAACGGCGATTGGCGGCGGCGACCTCTCGCTCCCGGCCTTGGTTCAATCCATGGTCCGGAGCGAGACGGAATGGGACGCCGTCACCTCCTTCTGCGAAGCAGTCATGCTAGCGAAGGAGGTGGCGGAACAGGACAGGGAGAGATCCTCACGTCCCGGCCGCCGCGGGAGACGCCCCGGGCGTCGGGGGCCACGTGGTGGCTTCCGGCCACCGTAGGCGCGGGCCTGTGGACGGGGAGCTATGGGCTAGCTCGCCGTCCGTTCGTCTCATGACGACAGGCCGTGTCGACGGCGCGTTCGTGTTCCACGCGCGCCTCAAAGAGAGTCAGCAATAGTGAAGGGGTCCGCAAGGACCGAAGCCTGCCGGGGCTGCGGGACTATTCGAAAGAGATACCGTGGCCCCGGAACACAAAGGGCGATGAAGGAACATGGATGGGTTTTAGTCAGTAAAAGTCTGACACTCCCTCCTGCTCAGCCCAGAGCGGGAGAAGTCATTTGATGATTTCCCATCCGAAAAAAAAAAAAAAAAAAAAAAAAAGGGGGACTGCGGGACTGCGGGACTATTCGAAAGAGATACCGTGGCCGTGATGAAGGAACATGGATGGGTTTTAGTCAGTACAAGTCTGACACTCCCTCCTGCTCTGCCCAGAGCGGGAGGAGTCATTTGATGATTTCCCATACTAAAAAAAAAAAGAAAAAAAGGTAGTTCCCCTTACTGCCCCGTTTACCGTATCCACCCAGTATAATCAAGCATGCTCTTTTCAATCATCATCTAGTTTAATTAAGGACCACGCTAACGCATTAGGAAATCCCTGTAATGTTAGTAGTGTTTGTGATAAATATATAAATGAATAAATAAATAAATCTTATGTATACCCACAGACAATCAACCGCCACCTCAGAAGGGGTCCTCCATTGAAACAGGACCTCAGATCATCAGGCCTCAACCTCTAAAGAAAAGACCACCGTGGAAAAGAAAGAGAAAGCATCACCACCGACACCGCAAGAAAGAGCGAGACGAAGATCGACTACTCTTCAGACCAAGGCATACACAAAGAGATCAGAGACCTACGTTGAAGAGTGTGACTCCGAGAAGTAGGACAACGGGCCGGTGGTTGTTTAGAGACTCCACATATGCATCATACTTATACTGACTGATAAAATATGAGGACATTTAAATAATGTAACGATCAGGGATGTTATGGAGCTCCGTAACCGAAACTATCGGATATCCGAAATAAAAATATATCCGTAACCGTATCCGTTTCACAAGTTTCGGATAGTTTCGTATAATTACACTAATTATTAAAAATAAGTTAATAACACTGAAACAGAGGTTTACTTTACTAAGTATTATAACATCTCTAAATAATTGATAATTACTTAACTATATCACCGATTATAATAGGTACAAAATGATTACCTAGACTAGATAAAACCTCTAAATAAAACCAAATTATTGTATGCTATTTGTGTTTATATTTTACTTCAATCTAATACCCGTAACGGAAACTATCCGAAACTAACGGATAATCCGAAATAATTATATATGCGTAACCGTATCGGAATCCGATATAATTTTATTCGTATATCCATACCCATAACATCTCTGGTAACGAGCTGGGTAGGGGATAAATTAAATACCAACCAAAAACTAAATATCTTTATTAATCACAAAATAACAGCCACTCGGATCGATCTTTAGGTTAAGCCGTGCTTGCCTAGGTTGGTCTGTGGATGGGTGACCACCCATTATATACAGAGTTTCCTCCGAAAGTACGTTAAGCAGTTGGTCCCGGCTGTCATTTGTAGATCTTTGACAGTCGTTACAGGTAGTCAGTGGCCCAAAAATAAATAATAAATAAATTACACAGCGCCATCTAGTGCCAAAAATTCTGACAACCAGTCCTTACCAAAAGCTATCATGTTACCTAGTACAACCTGGATTGTGGTATTCAGCTGGATCCGGTTGGACTGAAAGCCGACCACAACATTGTTGGGAAAAGGCAGGCAGATGATGATTACCAAGGGTATTTGAAAATACGAGGTATCGCCCGTGGTCCCTCCTCGTAGTCCTTGGAAGGGACCACGGAGATACATTTGTGACGGAAAGTAGGTGTATTTTTTTTTAAATCTTTTATGGGCGGCATGGACACCGGGCCGTAGGCAGACGGAGGCCCAGCACTTCGGGGACAAAAGTCAAAGAGTGTTTTTAAATATGCGAGCGAAGCGAGCGCGCGTCATGGAGTCGTAGCAGGTTCTATAAATTTGCTTATTTCTCGAAAAGTCTTGCTAGCTGGCGTGAGGAGCGTAGGCCGAAGGAACGACGACGACATTTGTGACAGAAAATGGGTGTGTAATGTAAAATGCGAGCGTAGCGAGCGCGCGTCATGGAGTCGTAGTAGTTCTAAATTTACTGCATTTCAAATATCTAAGTACAATTTAATTCGGCAGTATATATTTCATGAAGGAACCACGGGCAAAAGAATACTCGTGGTCCCTTCCAGGGACTAAGGGACCGGGACCACGGGCGAAAAAGGGAAAATACCCCATGTATGTTCCGCGGTTCTTTATAGTTTTCCTATCATAGGCCTGTGCCCCAGCAGTGGGAACATTACATGCATAACATGCAAAGATATAAAACCGTGAAATAGCTGTGTGCACGTCTGTTCGCCCATTCAGTTTATACAAACGTAAAGAGATTCGAGCATTCCATTCAGTAGCAAACCTATATAATACCTTTGGACATCGCTAATCTGTTAACGTATTCCATTCACTCTCAACGATTCCCAGATCTCATTCAAAGAGGCGTTTTATTGTAGCAGCACTTACTTCGAAGAATTCTTATTGTTGTGATGTTTACAAGAACTGCCGGCATGCGCTTTGAGAGAGTTCTTATGTCGTTGAATAGATTTCCGGTGTTGCGTGGTTGGTCAATTATTTCTTGGGAAAAAAGTTGTGTAACTGTATTTACCCGACTATGGCGAAGCCAAAAGGAAGGGTTATGATTTTAGCAGTCTATGTATGTATGTTTGTGTTGTATATTAATCGCGCCGCGACCTATAATAAATCAGTGTGCATCGAGCCAGTGTCTTATTTGGTCACCTCGTCACGCCTACATAACACAGGCGACGAGTACCCTCTTGTTGTCTTTTATAACGTCGTCGTCGTCGTCGTCGTCATCGTCGTCGTCGTCGTCGTCGTCGTCGTCGTCATTGTCGTTGATTTACGGATGTTTCTCCGTAGCTCCTAAACTATAATTATCCCATTTTGATGAATAACGTGTCAATCGATTCGTTATTATGACTCGGGTAACTTAAGCTACATTTTAACCGACATCAAAAATAGGAGGAGTCGATTTTACATTGTAAACCCTGGATTGAATTAGAGCGTGATTTTTCAGCAGTCGGGTTTTTTAGTGGTATCATATACCACACAAATTCTAAATACTGCAGATTACTTATAATTTTATTGTTTGTTGAAACAAAATATTTATTTATTCCTTTTTACATCTAATGATAGTAGGTACTGCCTCCTTGGTTTAGTGGTCGCAGGTGCGTCTGCTGAGCAGGAGGTCTTAGGTTCGATTCCCAGGTAGAACAAAATGTTGGTTTGATTCATCAAGAATTTCTCAGTAGCAGCCACGGAGTCTTGATACAAATCCAGACTCCGTGGCCGGCTCGCCCCCGACTTTACCAAGATTATGTCTGGACTTTAAAAAGAGACTGTGATCTCTGAGTTTGTTTGGGCTGTTTCTTCCTCTTCCTCTCACTAGCCGCGAGCGCGACTTTTCCGCACCAAAGCGCTGCAAACGCGCGAAAAACTGACAGTTATTTGAACATTTCCGACCTTTGCGATAAAAACACCTATAGATCGCAAACTACAAGTGCTAGAGCAATTTAAAATATACTTTTGTAAAGCTGAATAGTTAAGAAATCTACTTATATAAAAAGCAAGATGTATAACTTTAATTTTATACTCATAAACTAAATGTATAGTTGATAGAGATTCTAAAACGTATTTACGTTTACAAAATATTATATCATTTTGATATATAATAGTAATGCTAGCTGACTAGCATTAATAATATCAGAGTAATCACGACATTATCTGCATAAATAATTCCTTGTGTTACTCGTGCAACGTCCGCTGTCAAGTAAAAATTTTGTTTTTTTTTTTGTTCAACTTGTCCATGGAATGGTGTTGCGAAGGTCGTTAAGAATATAGTATAGAGTTGCTACAGGAGGAATAAGCTCTAGAAATGGCAATTTAGTAGATTTTTTATTGCATTTTGTGGACGAAGGTGGTCGCGGCGCTAGTGACTACCATGGTAGCCAAGCACATGAGTGGGAGTGATCGAAATGTGTAGTCACATTTATTTTGGGTGTAAAAGTGATTTTTACGCAAAATAATAAAATTATGTATTGAAACAAAAATTTTATTACCTAAATATTAAATACATTTATAAATTAAAATAACCTAAATCAACTAACTTAACAATAAACTTAAAAATGGCGTCAAAAAACTCCTCAACGCTGTCAACTGGTAATGTAACGTGGCAACGTGGCCTTTGGCCAAGGTAAAAGCCAGCCCTAGGGTCACGGGAAGTGTCAACTGAGCGTTTAGAAATTTCCTTGAAAAGGCTGTGAGCACTCGGACCTGGAGTTTCAACCCCTCGAAAATATAGTTTTCAACAACGTTTCCATATTTTAGTCTTACCAAGGAGTATCGTATTACCCAGTACTAACTGGGTTGTGGAGGTCAGATAGGCAGTTGCTCCATGTAGAATACTGTATTCAGCTGAATCCGGTAAGACTGGAAGCCGACTCCAGTATAGTTTGGAAAAGGCTAGGCAGATGTTGCTGAGCAAATATTAATTTACGAACTGTTTTCTAAGTATTTGTAAATTGCCAGGTCTATGCTATCCATGTCTTCGAATGTCGGCGTCTCTTGGTACCTCGGTGTTCTGGTTGATGGGCTTGCGACACGCGCGTGTCCCGCTTGTTCCCTCTGTCTAAGTATCATCGGTGGTATGTGAGGAGGTGGGTAGGTGGTCCATGTGATGGCGTCTGTCGGCTTCATCTTCATTGTCCTGTACCTTTTTGTAGTGATGGCCTCGAGGATGCTCGGTTGCTGATAGTCCAGCTCTTGGCTGTTGGGTCTCAGGTTTTCATTGTTATACTCTGGTTTCAGAAGTCTCTTTCTCTTTCGCCTCTTCTTGTGGTGATGATGTTTCCTCTTTCTTTTTCTTGATCGGGTTCCAATCCTTGAAATTGTCGTTCCTGTGGAAATCTTACTACTATTATCAATGTTTGGATGTATGGGTATTTGTTACTCAATCACGCCAAAATAGCTGAACGGATCTGCATGGACACAGAGATAGATTATAGTCTGGAATATCACATAGGCTACTTATTGTCCGGAAAAACACATCAAAATTTCCATGCGAACGAAATCGCGGGCAAGAGCTAGCAAAATATAAACAGACAAGTCGTGTCACTGTGGGTTTTAAGTTTATTTGTCTTCATGTTTACTTATCGTGTCTTTGAAAACACGTTTAAAGGTAAGCGTCCATATGTCCGCATCGTAAGCATCGGACGTAGTATTCTTTATTTAGAAAGTCACACAAGTGCGTCCACTGATCCGCACCGTACGGATCGCTCGAATCTGTTCAATACTACTTACGATGCGGACATGTGGACGCTTACCTTAAGCCGTCGGTTGGTCCCATCTGGCATTTGTAGATGTTTGACAGTCGTTACAGGTAGACAATGTCTTGAAAGTCTGACAACAAGTCTTACCAATGGGTGACGTATTACCCAGTACTATCTCAGACAGGCAAACACTTCATGTAAAATACTGGTATTCAGCTGCATCCGGTTAGACTGGAAGCCGATCCCAGTATAGCTGGAAAAGGTAGACAGATGATGAGGCAGACATACTAACTATTAATAAGAACGAGATTGGGAGGAGTTTCTACACCGCGGTCCCTCAAGAGTTGAGGGAAGTTGTCCCGCAAGGCTTGGCTGATGGAGCTCAGCAGTGCTTGTTGGCTCCTCGAGTCAGCCGGACGTCGGAACGGCTGCAGGATGCTGTCTATGAGGCCTTCGCAGATTGAATAACTGGATTTGTCAGCTGCAATCAGAGCATTAATATAATATCAACGTGTAAATCTTCGTAGAGTACCAATCATCATCACTCTCTTGTCCTTATCCCATATTCATTTGTGGTCGGCGCAGCATGTCTTCTTCTTCCATACTTCTATATTACGCGTCATCTCATCAGTCACCTCCATTCCGCGCCATAACCCGCGATCATGGCGCTTGCAACAGCGTCGAAATATCGGGAGCTCAAAACAATTTTAAATAATCACGGAAGATATCCCGTAAGTGACGTTTTAAGTAATGTCATACAAAAATTTTGATCCCGAACTCTTTCAATTTTGACGCACGAATGCTACCTGACAAGCGGGCGTATGACACTAGACAGAATGATTTGTTACTAAGTATTTTCTTCGTCCTGTTCCGTCTATCGCTCGTAAATATTTCAATATCTTTGTATTTTTAATGTAAGAACTTTACTTTAAACACCGCCACGACCCCCACACTATTCAATCCATCCAACAGCACCATGTTTTGAGTGCGTTACATTGAGTTTTTACCGCAAAACGTGATTTTTAACCCCAAAAAAAAAGTAATTTCTCAGCAAATTTTTAGGGGTTATTTAGTTTAATGTACAAAATGCTTCGTTAAAGGCTTCGTCAAGAATCTGTTTACACCCTGTATTCAGCAGTGGGGGTAACAAGGTGATGAATGATGATGCTACTTACTGTCAGGGTAATCCTCGAAATGACTCAAGGAACATAGCAGACGGTTTCCTTCCGCATTATTAAAGGACAAATCAGCTTGGTCTATCATGGAGTTCACCTCAGGAGACAGCACCTGCCTCCGCTTCAGCAGCGTGTGGAACATCATTGAGGAGTAGGCTGGAGAGGAATGGTACTATTTACAAATTACTGGTTTTTTTTTCGATTCCCGGTTCGGGCAAAGTGAGTGGGTTCTTCTATCAGGAATTTCTCAGTTGCAGCCATGGAGTGTAGATTTGTGATCGGTTGATGGCAATAGGCTCGTCCCCTATTACATGGGACTTAAAACATAACGACGACGACGGAAAACATAACTAGCAAAATAAATAAATAAATATCGCTGGACATTACACACAGCGCCATCTAGTGCCACACTAAGCAACGAGGCTTGTGTCGTGGACACCAGATAGTTGATATACTAAATAGATACTTTTTGTTTGTAAATACATACTTATTATACATATAAACATCCATGACTAGGAAACAAATGTCCATGCTCATAACACAAACATTTGCTCCTACCGGGATTCGAACCCGGGACCCTAAGAACGTAAGGCAGCCTCACTACCGCTGCGCCATTCGGGTCGTCAAAATGTGGGTGTACTATTAGACACACACCTCTGTCTAATCCTTCAGGGATAACAGGTGTGATGTTATGTTGTGTTACTGTCATTTGCATGCTAAGGAGCCATCCATAAATTACGTCTCAAGTTAAGGGGGAGGGGGGGTTGACGAAGTGTGACATTGTGTGACAAGGGGGTAAGAGGGATCCTAAATTTCGTGACGTCACATTTCAAAATCTTTATAAGTCTGAATCTATAATAAAAATAATTCATTGTTTTCGGTTTTGTTAAATTTTTGAAATGTTTCATTAGATGTTAATTTTATTAAAAAAAGTAATGAAACTAATTTCGGAACTGGTTTTTTTAATTCAATAATTTGTAGATGTAAAATTGCAAAATATGTGACGTCACATTAGGGCGGGGTGGTCTCACAAATGTGACCAGCTGTGACAAGGACGGGGGGAGGGGTTCAAAAAATCATGACATTTGTGTGACGTAATTCATGGATGGCCCCTAAGTGATCAGATAGAAGCATAGACGACCATCGGAAGGCCTATGTGCAGCTGTGTACTAAGATAGTCTAAGTTGATCGGCAGTTATACAGAGTGGCGCCGACAATATTTTGACGACCCGAATGGCGCAGCGGTAGTGAGGCTGCCTTACGTTCTTAGGATCCCGGTAGGAGCAAATGTTTGTGTGATGAGCATGGACATTTGTTTCCGAGTCATGGATGTTATATGTATAATAAGTATGTATTTACAAACAAAAAGTATCTATGTAGTGTATCAACTATCTGGTGTCCACGACACAAGCCTCGTTGCTTAGTGTGGCACTAGATGGCGCTATGTATTATGTCCAGCGATATTTATAATATTGATTATTATTAATACATAGGAATGTTTTATACTATCAAATAAATCTTAAAATCGATCATCATCATGATTTTTTTTGTACAGGCATGCATAAATTTGTGTAGGAGAATACTTTATAGTTAACTCTGTATAAAAGTTTTGCATGAACATTTAAAACTGTCATGTCAACCTAGCGTGTGTGTCTTGCTTCACCAGAGAACCCAGTGTGGTCCACTATATAGTATGATTTCCACCAAAACCGCTCGCATCGCATCTGATTGGATTTTACAATCTATAAACGATATTTAATCTTGTACACAGTATTTAAATTAGTAGTAGTAGTCAGTATTTTAATTCTATATTACCAAGCCACGCACAGCAGTCTTCCGCGACACGTGATCGTACCCGAAAGTGCGCTGCGACGCACGATCGGCTCCGTTCACCGGTCGTGCAATCCGATCGGTTGTCAATACGGTAGGAATGAAAATATTTGACTAAGCGTACAAACGGATATGTTTGCAAGCGACGGTGCGAAGCCGATCGTATGCGTCGACATCCTGCCGGACGCGTTTGGCTGCTGCCGTATCCGTTTGTATACTTTCCGATCCGATGCTATGCGAGCCGTCTGGTGGAAATCATACCTAAGGTGGATGCTCCAGGGTGGCCCGCGAAATTCAAATTTTCTTACGTTTTTTGCAATTTGCAGGCCAGTGCGAGGTTGTATGTAGTTATAGCAAGCTGATCGCGACGATAGGTCGTGGTGAAGCAAAATGAAAGGTAGTGGACTGTATAACAAGATTATATTGAGGAATAAGAATTAAAATACAACGTTCGGTTGGAATCTGTTAAATGAGAAATTAAGAAAAGCGTAAGCGCAGCCGTGCGTGGAGGCGTGCAACAGCTGACTGGTGTGACGCGGGGGCCCGCGCTCGTCTCTCGGCCGGCTGGCTCCCCGCTGTCCCCGCACCCCTCGTTCACTGCCGCTGAGTGTAGCGGTCTCAACACAAGCTCATAAAGATTTTTCAAGGTCAAAGTCATTCCTGCACCTTTATGCGCTTGGAGGGTTGTATTGATGATTTTGACGATTATAATTCTATAACTACATACGTCTTACAGTCGCGAGCAATATTTTAATCAACATACAACCAAGCACTGGCCAAAAACGTAACAAAATTTGAATTTCGCGGGCTGGTTGGAGCATCCACCTTAATAAAGTCGCGTTGGATGCGGGGAACAGAAGACCTGTCTGCCAGCTGAATGCCGATAATGATTAACTTACTTCGTAGTGTATCTATTCCATCTTCTGACGTCATCTTTGCCAGATTTCTAAAGATAGTTAGGAACGCGTCATTGACCCCAGCCAGGTGACCGCTTCTCAACAACCTATAGCAAATAAGATTGAATGCGTGGCTAAATAATAACAAGCGCTCGGGTCGATCTTCAGGTTAAGCCGTCCTTGCCTAGGTTAGTCCGTAAATGGGTGACCGCCCATTACATACCGAGTTTCCTCCGTGCCTCGGAAAACACGTTAAGAGCGCTATTTGTGGTGGTTCAAACTTGGTTTGAAAACTGTTAGAATAAAGTTCTAATCAGCTTGCACTATAAAGTGGTTGTTACGACAGTCACTGTGTGCGTCAGTGCGAAATGAGTGGTTTTTATTGAATTGTAGCCTAATGAATTATTAGATCAAAATGCCACCACATTCTTGTTTTAATGTTACATACGTATTGTAGATCGTCTCCGCATGTTCCAGCACTTCTTGCACCTCTTGCTTGTCCTTCACAGCGATCAGTCTGAACATCTCGATGCCGGAGACCACCAGGTACCCTTCATCCAGCTGTCTCATCAGCTCCAGGTAACGCGGGTTTGGTGGCTGTGTTGACGACGAAACCTTGATCTCTGTAAGAGAATAGGGTGGATGACAAAAAAAAAACTAATTAGTCCGTCAGATAGATTTCCAAAAAATATTGGACTCATATTTTTTCACGTAAACATAAAATGAAAACGATACAGTGCGTCGACAACTCGTGTGACGTCACATTTGAGTACATTTTTTACTCAATTGTGACGTCACAAGCCTCCACTCATAATCTTTGAAAGAAAGAAAGAAAAAAACACGTATCCAATATTTTTCGATAATCTAACTGACGGACTTAACAGAATGGATTGTTCCAGAAATCCCCACCGACAAATACCTACCAGTGGGGATCGTTACTTATTTTACAGAAATCCCCACAAGTTAAATAATCTCAGCGTAGTGGGGATTTTTGGAAACATAAACAACAGATGTTGTTGTTCCAAAATTTAATAGAAAAAAAGTTTACCCTAAGGTGGATGCTCCAGGGTAGCCCGCGAAATTCAAATTTTCTTACGTTTTTTGCAATTTGCAGGCCAGTGCGAGGTTGTATGTTGATTAAAATATTGCTCGCGACTGTAAGACGTTTGTAGTTATAGAATTATAATCATCAAAATCATCAATACTACCCTCCAAGGGCATAAAGGTGCAGGAATGACTTTGACCTTGAAAAAGTAATTCCTGCACATAGCACTGGCCTGCAAATTGCAAAAAACGTTATTACATATTTGAATTTCGCGGGCTACCCTGGAGCATCCACCTCAAGTACTTTTAAATTTTATTTTTAAAATTTTGTTGTTAAACCTCTTTATCCGCTAAACATGTCTTGGCGTTTAATGTCACCTGCATAGTCGTATGTCTATCTCACTCGATTTCGTAATGTCAAAAAAAGATAGACATACGACTTTCCGAATCGAAAATCGAATCGAAGAGTTGTGAATAAGGGGCCTGCACTTTGCTAAAGCGAAAACAGTTTATGGAATTGCAATCGAAATTAAACATAGCGGGACAAAGTTCTTCTAGTACTATGTTTGATTTCATAAAGAAACATAACGGTACAATACTTGTACGTGCGGGATATCAATATTCTCTTAAAAATAAATATAAAAATGGTGCAAATATATGGGAATGTGTAAAAAGAAAAAAGAAAAGTGTAACGGAATTTTTTTTTAGTCAGTCATCATCCCTAAATGTCAGTTAATGTCAGTGTTATAGGACTTATTGGACCTGGGTTAGGATAACTTATATCCTGGTTGTATCCCTTCGGATAATTGCCGACCTCTACGCACTCGATACCGTAGGCAAAAACTAGTCATAAATAAAAATAAACTAATATTATAAATGCGAAAGTTTATCAGGATGGATAAATAAATATCGCTGGACATTACACACAGCACCATCTAGTGCCACACTAAGCAACGAGGCTGAATGTTTGTTACTCTTTCACGCAAAAACTACTGAACGGATTGGGATAAAATTTTGTACACAGATAGTTTATAACCTGGATTAGCACATAGGATACTTTTTATCCTGGTAGTATGATCCCGTGGGACATTACCGAACTCCACGCGGGTGAAGCCGCGGGCATAAATTAGTAAATAAAAAATGGTAAAAGCTACTAAAATGTAATGAGGAACGTTCTGAGTATGAATGTGAATGGGTATAAGAATAGAGGAAGACCAAAGAAACGATGGATGGACTGTGTGAAGGATGATATGGCAAGAAAGGAAGTGTCTGATGAGATGACGAGTAATAGAGAAGTATGGAAGAGGAAGACATGCTGCGCCGACCACAATTAATTGGTATAAGGGCAAGAGAATGATAAAAACTACTAACTTCCATATAGCACATCTCCAGCGGTAGTCATCTTCGTCGTCCAGACTTTATGAGGGTCTACCGGTGTCTGTCCAGGTATTGCAACATTCTCTGCAAGAGTCTCATTCAGTAGTCCTTGCTCTGCCTCTTTGAACTGCTCCCAGATATTGCCTCCCCCAATTGAGGACTTATGTGGATCGCTTGGAAGCGTAGACATTCTGGGAGGTATATGCACTGTGGCTTGTGTCTGGTTTCTCGAAGTCTTTCTCGTTTTTTTTTTGATGCGTGTATACGGAGCCAGCTCTTTAAACCAGTCCCTGGCTTTTGAATCCAGAGATGTGGCCTTTTTGGCTGAGGAAAGTTTATGTGGCGTGGAGGTGACCTGTTGAATTTTAGACCTAGCTCTAGTAGTGCTTGATGGTGAAAAACTTGTCGTATGAAGACTAGAACCTCTTTCTTTATGTGACTGAGGAATTACACTCAGCAAAGGATACGCCCAATGGACAGGTTGATAGAAAGGCAGTTGTAAATGGGGTCCTGATCGTACGGGGTACGTAGATATAGCTGCATCTGGTGCACGGACACCTGCAAAAGGATTGTGTAGAGGAGCAGCAAGAACTTGAGCTGATCTTGTTAACTTCTTTGGATTCCTATGATCCTGGTCTTTTTCTGACATCAAGCTCCATAAGATCAGGTCCCTCAGAGCATTCGTCCTCCTTCTTATGGCATGTGGATGGTGGTCTGTTATTAACCCTGATAATTTTCTTGTTTTTAGCTCTAGATCTACAAGTAAGGCGTTCACTTGGAGGAGTTTCTGATGATGGTGGTCTACTATTGAGGATTCATTGAGTTTCGCTGGAAGGTGAGAGCACAAATGACTAAAATTTAAATTATAATTTTAGTTCGTTCTTTCATCCAATGGAAACTGCACGACGATAGTGTCTTTTCATACACTTTCTTTCAAAATCCATTGCTATTATTAATTATTTTATGTTTGAAAAAAAACCGGCTAACTCCGAGTTGGACTCACGCACCGAGTGTCGAAATATACGTTTTTTTGCGGCATAAATGGCCGCATCTTTTTTTACGTTCATTTAGAAATTTGTTTTTTTCACAGCTTCAAGGGACTGAAGACCCGAGTATACGGTTTTCATTTCAACTCGACACCACCAACGCGTGGGGGTATCGAGAAAACGCCTTCCAGTAATCAGCTCCCTTGGATCAGACACGACACGTATTTACATTTTATTTTTAATTGTCCCATTCTGTCCCGCTGCTGGGCAAAGGCCTCCCCATTCCTTTACATCTCTCCCGGTGTTTTGCCTTCTCTAGCCAATCAGCCAAGAACGAGTCTAAATCGTCACGCCAGCGTTTCTTGGGCCTGCCTCAGTGACGCCGACCGTCTTCAGACTGCGTGACGATATTTTTAAATGTTTTTTTTTTTTATTAAAAATTTAAAAATGTAACTAATTCGTGTAAAAATAAATAAAGGAAAAAATAAAACGCACCAGTGAAGTTTTCTTCGCAATTAAATAAATCATAATGTGCATAGAAACTTAATAATAACAGTAACATAGTTTGTTATTTTATATTAATACTTTTGACTGATATTCAAATACGATATTATAATATATAAAAGATCCAATGCTATGTTTGACTCTAAAGTCTAAACATTTCAAAATGGTGCCCATTCTCTGTATTCGTTTAATTCTTGACGTTTCGTATTTAGAACGTCTGAGTAGTCGCCATTTTGTTTACAGTCTGACACATCCAACACATTTGCACTATATTATTTTTGTTTTTATGCTCCACAACGACAAGAATTCGTAAATAAACTGTATTTTTATTTTAGTTAAATTTTTGTATTTTAGTTAAATTATGAATAACCGAACAAATATTATATTATGTGCACTATGCTGAATACGTATTTTACTAGTTTGAATGAAATATTTTTGAATCAAAGATTTGACGCGGAATCAAAATGGCCGTTAATTTTCTTTAGGTTAATATTTTTTTATGTTAATTTTAATAAGATTTAAAATATTCGGTTCATTTCAACTTCAAAATAAATCAACAAAATAACTGTTTCTAAAAATAGTCACTCACACAGTTTAACTATCAATAAACTTTGTATTAGAAATAAAAAATAGTTGTCCATCCAATGTATAACAAGTTTTATTAATACATAAAAACGTTTGTATTTTATATTAAGAAATGCAAGTGTGTACGTGTTTTCTGCTGCTCGGGGCGTTTGGTAGTTATTTTGTGTTTATTTAAAGAATTATTTCCAATAAACTTATATTGTTCGTACTGAAAACCTCAAACGGCGCAAATACAATAATTTATTTTGTATTGGTAATTATGTGTTTGAGCCGTTTGGGGTTGAAACACTTGGGACATGGAGTCCGAGTGTCCACCTAGTATTTCGAGAAATCGTCAAGCGGTTGGTCGACTCTTCACGTGACCAGAGGGCGGGCCTTATTTTGGCCAAAGAATCAGCATTGCCATCCAACGTGGCAATGCTGCCAAGCTTCTGGGCACTTTTCCTGTTGACAGCGATGTGGACGAATTTTTTGACGCCCTGTAACCGTTTTGTTACTTACTTGTACATATTTTTATTATTATTTAGAGTTATAGTTTGTATATATAAATACCCAACTTCTCCGAAGTACAGACTGTGGTGGCGCACATCAAGCTGCTCGAAACTGTCAAATTTTCCTAATCAACATTGAACTTAATGCTTTAGCGATAAAGTTGAAAATCTATTAAAGAGATTTGACATATTGTAGTTGCTTGATGTGCTGGCCTGTCTGTACCATAACTTTTAAATCAAACGAGGAAGCCAAATGGCGCCCAACTTGTGTTGATATTAAAGCAATTGTCATCATCATCATCTGCCTAGCCTTTTCCCAACTATGTTGGGGTCGGCTTCCAGTCTAACAGGATGCAGCTGAATACCAGTATTTTACATGGAGCGACTGCCTATCTGACCTCAACAACCCAGTTAGTACTGGGTAATACGATACCCCTTGGTAAGACTGCTTGTCAGACTTTCGGGCCACTGACTACCTGTAACGACTGTCAAAGATCTACAAATGACAGCCGGGACCAACGGCTTGACGTGGTTTCCGAGGCATGGAGGAAACTCGGTAGGTATGTAATGGGTGGTCTGGTCATCCATCCACAGAGCAACCAAGGCAAGCACAGCTTAACCCGAACGGCTGTTATTATTTAGCCACGAACTTCACCAAAAAGAAAAACGAAAAATTAAAGCAATTGTATAAAACATAACCTCACGCCTATAAACCTCGAAGGGATAGACAGAAGTGTACCTAATAGTACACCCACATTTCACCAGTTATGTTTAAGTCTCAATTAATAGGGGGTGCTGTACTGAGACACTCCTGATGGAAAAACCCAGTAACACTTTTGACGACCCGAATAGCACAGCGGTAGTGAAACCAAAATCAAAGCATTTATTTCAAGTAGGCCAGTTACAGGCACTTTTGAATTGTCGAAACAAAGATGAAAATTAAATGTAGACAAGCACCTACTTTAAATGAGGAAGTGTCATACCTTCACTGCAGTTTGTCCTTATGGTTTTTATGTGGTCAAAAAAAAACTTAGAGCATTTATCAAAAATACAAAAAAATAAAAAAACTACAGTCACAGTCACAAGGCATAATAACTTGAGAAAGTACTGTAGTTGCCCATTCCCTAGCGTAGGTCTCAATGGAGAAGAACGGGCAAGAAACTCCATGGACACTCTTTTAAATCAGAATATTGTTACAAAATCTTGGTTACATCATTCATGTTGAGATTGTACATTATGTGAGAACAATGTAGCAAGATATGCACGTTAAAAGTGTCCACAGTAAAAACACAAAAAAGTGAGGCCGCCTTACGTTCCTATGGTCCCTGGTTCGAATCCTGGTAGGAGCAAATGTTTGTGTGATGAGCATGGACATTTATTTTCGACTCATAGATGTTTATATGTATAATAAGTGTGTGTTTACAAACAAAAAGTATCTATGTAGTATATCAACTATCTGGTGTCCACGACACAAGCCTCGTTACTTAGTGTGGCACTAGATGGCGCTGTGTGTGACCTGGGAATTGAACCCAGGACCTTATGCTCAGCCGTCGCACTTGCGATCATTAGATCAACGAAGCAGTTGACGTATATTATATTTAGCACTAGCCTGTGAAGTTTGGTAACTGTCCCACGGGGTCATACTTCCGGAAAGTTTCCTATGTGTTATTCCAGGTTGTAACCTATCTATGCGCCTAATTTAATCCAAATCCGTTCAGTAGTTTTTGTGTGAAAGAGTAAAAACATCCATCCCATCCATCCTCAGAAACTTTCGCATTTATAATATTGGTAAGACAAATCGCACTGCCTGCTATAATGTGTCAATTAATTTATTTCTCAGCGTATACACACTCAAACCCAGTTACCAAGCCGACAGAAGATAAAAGAGCCACCAATCTAACTCTGAAAAGTATTCCAGAACTCAACGCTAAAGAAACCTCAAAAAATGACAATGTTGCAACGAATAAAACCCTCCCGCAACCGCACTCTACAGATGAAACCTTCACGGATTTCATGCAAGAACTAGTGATCATACTAAACACTTATAACGATGGTATATTCGAAGATTTCATCGACATTGTTGACAAAGAAATTAAAAAGTATACAAGCCAAAATGAATTGCAAAAACTGCTCGCTGAGAAATTAAATTTGTTTATGAAGAAATCAGTTGCTGCTAAGAGAGCGGTTATCAATCAAATAGTAGATTGGATGAAACTACTCAAAATATTCGACACGAACGTTAGAGAACTGCTGGATTACATCAATTCTTTGTATAGAAAGGATGCTAAAAAGAAGTTCCAAATAATCTTAACAGATCTGAAAAGCTATAGTGCCGGATACGGAAACTCAACGACTAAAGATGGTTTCGCCAGGTTAATAAAAGAATGCGTAAGAGCTACTGTTTTCATTCACGGAAATCTTAATACGGACGTTAAACAAAAATTGAAAAAACATACAGACACATTTGTGAAAAAAATTAAAGAATTCTATTCATCTACGGGTATAAGCTCTACAGCTAATTTTGTTACTAGGAAACCTACAATTAGTAAAACAAAATCAAACACATATA
This sequence comes from Xestia rhomboidea, assembly GCA_963853795.1. NCBI lineage: Eukaryota > Metazoa > Arthropoda > Insecta > Lepidoptera > Noctuidae > Xestia > Xestia rhomboidea. The sequence goes on from OY970784.1 coordinate 1,142,070, forward strand.
CTGATGATAAAACGACTAAAACTTCTTTAAAATTGAATACAATAAAAACAACAGTGCATATAAAAGAAGAAAACAAAGGAATCATAGTATTTAATGCAGACACGAGTGAAGCTAAACAAGAAAATGTAACAACTAAAACTTCTTTAATAACGAATCCTACAAAAACAACAGCGCATTTAAAAGAAGAAAATGAAAAAATCATAGTATTTAGAGCAGACACCAGTGGAGCTAAACAAGAAAATGTAACAATAACAACTAAAACTTCTTCAATAACAAATCCTACAAAAACAACAGCGCATATAGGAGAAGAAAATAAAAGAATCATAGTATTTAGAGCAGACACCAGTGAAGCCAAACAAGAAAATGTAACAATAACAACTAAAACTTCTTTAATAACGAATCCTACAAAAACAACAGCGCATTTAAAAGAAGAATATAAAAGAATCATAGTATTTAGAACAGACACAAATGAAACAAAACCAGAAGATACAACAACTTCTAAAAGAGATGATAGTAAAAGTCAACAGAAGAATGTAACACATGCAAGTACAAATGAAACTGCAACGGAAGTAATGTTTTTTATGACAACGGAGAAACAAGGTATTGTTTATAAGTCTGAGAGCAAAAGCAAGCTAGTGGAGAACATGTTGGAAGAGAATTCTACAAAGAGAAAAGTTACTGGACAATCAACCACAACGCCCGGGAAGAGGTAAGCATAAAACATTAATGAGCAAGGACGTAATAAACGGTGTACGGGACCTTCACGAAGCCGTCAACCAAGCATTCTGTACATCAAACTAAAAAAGATTGCTGGGAAACGACTTTTTACCCGACTGCGCCAGAAGGAGAGTTATGTTTTTCGATGGTATGTAAGTATGTATAATTGTTTGGCACGCTCTGCAGCCTGAACGGCTCGATAAAGGGCTCATCATGAGGATTTTAAAATGGTATATCCAAGTAACTAAAAAGTGTAAAATGAAAAAAGTAATTACAATAATACAGTCGGGACCCATTTAATAATCTAGACTAAAATCATTACATCCAACTGTGTGACTGTTGCAGTCAATATGTCTGTTTCCTGAAATTGTTTTTTTTCTTTTCAGTTTTTATTTAAAGTTATTAGTTATTTTTTATGCAGTCGGGTTTTTTCATTATTTTTTTTTGGGTTGCGAATCACCTTTTACGGTAAGACTCAATGTAACGCTTTCTTTGTGGTGATGGATACATTGACTAGTACGGGGGTCGGCGGGTAGGGGTATTTAAAGCAAAGTTAGAACATAAAATACGGGATATCTTCCGAAAAATATCGGGAGTTCAAAACAAATATTATTCACGGAAGATATTCTGTAAGTGACAATATAAGTTTAGTTTCAAACCGTGAAAGCCTAAAACGGTGTTTCCTATAAGACACAAGTCTTATAGGAAACACCGTCACACAACTCACACGTACCAAAACTTTTTTTTGAATACAAATTCAAAAAAAAGTTGTGAAATAGTTGGATCTTTGACCCCCTATATCTGCGTAACTACAAGATTCCCAGGTATGGTCTAAAACAAAAAGAATGATCGCAATGACGGGGAGAACAAGTGCCTTTCGGCTTCGTTAAGGGTATTTTCAACCCATTGACCCTTGATCTGTCCACGAAGTAGGCACAATAGTTAAACAATGGCGTCTCGACCAAATCGGTCATTCGACAGATCATGATTTATTATGACTTGATATTTTCTAAAGAAAATTAAAAAATCTATTCTAAAAAACAAATAGGTACCTACCTGAATTTGGCTCACAGCGGTTCTTGGACTAATAGTGTACTTGTACAACCCGGTACCATTCTCTATGGATCTGGGGGTCTACAATGGCCGCTTTACCAGAATCATAGTATGACACTCGTTTTTGACATTACATTGTTACGTTTGGACTTTTTTTGTTATGGCGGGCCTAAAATGGCCGCTTCAGCCGAATGATTATAATTATGAATAACGTTAAAAATTTTAAATTTTTAAAATGGTTTATAAGAACTTTCGAACTTGCCATAAACGGTACGTCAATACGTAGAGTGACAAAGTTTAAGTATCTTGGGCATTTTCTTACCGACGACCTCAGTGACCATGTTGACATTGAACGGGAGCGCAGGGCTCTGGCGGTCAGGGGAAATATGTTGGCACGAAGATTTGCTCGGTGTACTGACCAAGTAAAGGTAACGCTTTTTAAAGCTTATTGTCAGAGTTTTTACACCGGTAATCTTTGGGTCAACTACTCGAAAAGATCGCTGGAAATCCTGCGCGTCCAATACAATAATGTTTTTAGGATGCTGTTGCGATTGCCTCGTTTTTGCAGTGCCTCTGGAATGTTCGCGGTAACTCATACCGATGGGTTTGATGCCATCATCCGCAAAAAAATAGCCTCGCTCCTGAGCAGAATAAGGGGCAGTCACAATAGCATCCTGAAGGCTGTGGCGGCTGATACTTCCTGCACCATAATAAGGCGATTTGTGAGAAGACTTATACCCTAGTATTTAGTTGTCTTAGTTATAAGGACTATGGGTGGTCCTCTCATTAACTCGTCTTCAGTTAAGTTACTAACAATAGTGTTAAAGGGCAAAACTATTACTAACAATTTATGGATCTCTTAGTTGTCCGAAATAAAATGATTATTATTATTATTAAAAAAAATGGACTTTATGGTCTGAACCATAAAGTCCATTTTAAGAATTTTAAATGTTTTACGTGATCAAGCCCTTTCGTTGCCGATACATGTTGTGATATTTTCGTGCTGCTGTGTTGCTTTATTTTGGAATATTTCATTGTTACGTTTCGACTTTCACTGTTATAAAAGTCATCGACGCCAGGTCCGGAGATGCAACAGGGTTGTTCATGGGCCCTTTTTCTAATTCAGAAATAAAAACAAAGAAGACCAGTGATGTACAACAATTTTAATTCCAAACGATTGCTATTTTAAGTTAGTAGGTACTAAAATAGGTTGATCTTTCAATATTTTTTTCATGTTTTTATTTTATTTAATATTCTTTTTTGTTTTTTTTTTTATTGTTTTCGAGTTCCTTTATCGATACTGAACTCACCCCTAAGCTATGGCACGCGACTACTTTAAAACCCTGTATAGGTCCATCTAATTATATGTACAACATTATTTTTAGTATATGCTAAACCTGGATATAGTTTGTTTAGAATAAAGCAACTGAATCGATTCCAATAATTTTTTACACCATGTTATTATATTGCCCAAAAATATTTAAAAAGATTACAAGTTGGACACTGAGCGACACTAAGTACCTATCTACTATCATACGCGCACAACTGACAGGTCATAACGGCACTAGCGCACAGCGCGGGCGGCGCGGGTGCGCTCGCCGCGTGGTTAAACGGACACCCATGTAACAGAAAAAGCTTATAACTTTGTGATTTCTCATGATACAGTTTTGAAATTTTGTACATAGATTCTTTAAATAAAAATACTCGACACGTGTGTCGAGTTTCGCATATACTAAATAAAACTAATGTTGTATAGTAATGCTAATCTCACTAACTATTATATATGCGAAAGTTTGGATGATCCATGCGTTGTTGGATGTTTGTTACTCAATCACGCCAGAACGGCTGAACGGATTTTGGAGGATATTTGTCACAAAGGTAGATTATAGTCTAGAATAGCACCTAAGCTACTTTTGTTTCTCATACATACATACACATCAAAATTTCCAAGCGAACGAAGTCGCGAGCAACAAACAGCTAACTTAAAAATACAACACTACTGAAAATTTTATTTTATCAATGCCCGCTGGCCCCACCAGTGGGGACAAGGGCGGTGGGGCCAACGGGAATACACCCCTAATAATAGACCCACAGTTCGTCAGTTATGTTTAATGCGCATGTAATAGGGTGGGAGCTTATTGCCATCAACAAATCCAGACTCCGCGCCTGCTACTGAGAAATTCCCGATCAAAAAACTTAATAACTTTTTGCCCGACCGAGGAATCAAACCCAGAACCTCTCACTCAGCAGTAGCGGTTGCCACACCTAGACCAACTACGCAGTCTAGTTTCAGTAGGTCCATAAAACATACACCTTACATATAAAATTATTGAATTTCATTACAGAGTTACGACTAAAAAGTACCTCCGCAGAACTAATGCGCTCCCCTTACCCGGCGAAGAACTCTCTGTAGAAATATTTGACAGAGATAGGAGAAGAAGAAGAAAAAAAACTCACACAAGAAGTAGCAAGTTTACTACTGAGTCCCCTGAACTGAAGGATTATTTAAGAAGACTGAAACTCAAGACACAACTCGACGAATTGAAATTAATCAATGAAATTAACCATAACAGTAAACGTTACAAAGATGTAGAAAATAATGGCATTGATGAACATGAGACAAAAGATAAGGAACCCAGCTATAAACCAAAAGAAATCAAGAATTTAAAAAAAAGAAAACATATAAATTATGAGCATGAAGGAAAAGTTCAGAGAGAGAAAAACAAAGTAGACGATACTGAGAAAGATCTAAAACAAACAAATAGTATCAGTAAAGACAGAGAAGTCTTAGTAAGAGGTCTCGAAATAAAAGACGAAGAAATTCATCATCTTTCACACAAAATGATACACAAGAAAAAAGACAGAAGAAATAAGTCTAAAAATACTATTAAAACAGCACGTTACAAAGATATAGAAAGTAATGGCATTGATGAACATGAAACAAAAGGTAAAAAATCCAGCTATAAAAGAAAAGAAACCAAGAACTTTAAAAAAAGTAAACATAGACATGAGCATGACGCACAACTTCAAAGAGAGAAAATTAAAATAAACGATTCTGAGGAGGATAGACAAGAAAATGTGATAAAAGTTATACACAAGAAAAAAGACAGAAGAAGTAAGTATAAAAAGACTAGTAAAACAGCGGAATCTTCTACAAAACCTAATAAACATAAATCTAAAAAAAAGCAAGTACTAAGATCTTCTGAGTCACTGTCAACCGTAAAAGATAATGCTGTCAATAAGAAACATGCTAAAGCTAGACTCAAAACCAGTAAAAAGGTTGAAACTACAGATTTGAACTCTGAAGAGATCAAACAAAGCAGTAATGACGAGACAGCTACTAAAGGCATCATTAAAGTAACGGAAGATAACATAAATGAAACAACGAATGCTCATTCGCTTAGAAGAATCATAGAGGCTTTCCCGTCACTATTTGAAAAGCATACATTGCAAGGACTGTATTCTGCATATTTGTGGGATTAAATAACAAAATGGCGTCGATTCTGTCAATGTCACGGTCGGGGTTAGCGCCATTTTGTTTCAGTTGATAGAAATAAAAGTTGATTTTAAATAGAAGTTCATTATTTTATGAAACTGTAACGAACTTGATGCCTGTTATCAATAACGTTTTCATACCATACTGGCAAGCATTCTGTACATCAAACTAAGTCAGACTACGCAAAAATTATTCCTGGGAAACGTGTTTTTTTTTGCGTGAAACATCCCGTTTTACTGTATAACTCAATGATGGTACATGTATTGACTAGAGGAGTGGTGGAGGTATTTAAAGTAAAGATAAAAAATTAAAAACAAACAAACAATATTATAAAAAAAAACCAACATTAAAAATCACTTGTTAAAAAGTTGGCACTTTCACCCCCAATATCTCCGTAACTAGAAGATTCCGAATCCGTGACCAGATATTTTATTGTCGTAACCGGAATATAACTACAGCCTGAACAGAATTCAATTTTCAGACACGAAAAGACCATTTTAACATCTTTATTTTTGGTGTAAAATTGTTAGCAATAAAAATTGACGAATGTGCAATGTACAAAAACGTTTCATGATTCCATAAAAATATTTGTATGTTTAGATTACAATGAAAGTGTGTACTTGTGTTATACTGTTCGGGATATTTGGTAGTTTTATTTTTAAATTTGTTTTTTTGACAAGAAATCTAATTTAATTGTAGTAATTTGCTTAAAAATTTACCAATAAAGGTTTTAAAATATAAGGCTACATATATATTACTCTATAAGGGAAGGAATCAAAATGACTACTGTGAAAAACTACTTCTTACTACTTGTTACTAAAAACAATAATTATTGGATTTTCACAGAACCCTGCTAACTTCATCTTAAGTGAATGTCCTAACAACGAAAATAAATTAAGTCACAGTCACAGTTTAACACTCTGAACTATATTTCAGCTTACACAAACTCGGCAATACGGAACAGAAGTAAAGCGCACAGAAGCGTCAATCCAGCAGATGAAAATGTTTCAGAATTAAATAGTGAAGAGTATTCCAGATATACTAAGATCTTAGACAATGTACTTAAGTCTATCGCAATAGAAACAACAGCTTCTGTCAAACACAAGAAACATATCTTCAGAGCGGCAAGAACTGAAACCCTCACTGATTTCATTCAGGATGCTGTTAACATACTTAACACCTACGAAGATACCGCATTCGAAGATTTCTTCCACATTCTGGACACCGAAATCAGAAAATATCACTACAGTGACTGCAAATTCTCCGAATTGATGCAAAATCAAGATACTAGGAGTTTACTGGCCTGGGCATTAAAAATGATCAGAGAGGAATCAGTTTCTTTCACGAAAGCAAACATCAATAAGATAGCGGACATGTTGAGAGAAGAAACATATGGCAATGACGTTAAAGAATTGCTGGATTTTATCAATTCTTTGTACACACATACTGAACAGAAGTTTTTTAGAGTTTTAAAAGAATTAACGCATTATAGGAAGATGAAATCTATAAAGGTTCACAAAAATCTAATTATGGTCATTAGACACGGGGTCCGAGATATTTTGTTTGATCATTACACTGAACTAGGCAGTAATACTAGACGAGAATTGAAAGTAAGAATAGAAAAGTTTTGGAAACAATATAAAGTAAATGATGATCATAAAATGAATGATGCAGTCAGTAAGTCAGTCATTAGTAGTATCAATGTCTCCGAAAATGTAATGAACGAAGCTAACGATCCCGAATATTATTCTAAGAATGATCCACAAACGAATTTGAGAAACAAGAGAGACAGTAAGAGTATGGAGAAATATTACCAACAATCCCAAGACAAAGAAACTGAAAAGTACGATAGTAGCTATGAATCTGTGAAACGGAACACAGATACAGACACACCAGACGAAATCTCATCAGGACAATCGTTCGATAGCAGTTCCAACTCCATCAAAGAGTCGCAGGAGCGACATGCAGAGTACAATGCAGAGCGATACATGACTTTATATACAGAACAAATTTCTTACAAATCAAGGACTACGAAGAAAATAGAAATCATACCCAGATCTACGAATGAGATAACAAAAAACGCCACATTGCTGAGCCGACCAACGACCACGTCTACACCGAGATACAGTTCCGCAGATGAGCAAAAAAATACAAAGAAAGTTGAAGTTCTAAGTACTGGTCAAGCTTTTGATGATACAAAGCAGGACATTTTAGAATCAGAACACGACACAGAGAGTGTCCTGATGGTAAAATCGAAGCCCGTACCGAGAACAAAACAAAACGATGACAAACGACAAAAGCACAAGTCGAAGTCTATGAGCAGACATAAAAACACGCACTTCATTGGCGAGTACAATGCAGTAATTGATGTACAGTTAGCCAATACAGATTTGTTGAAATCTTTGGGAGTATTCCAACCAGTACCTGATAAAAAGTAAGATTTTGAAGTCTAATTTCTAGTTCGTCATCTTTTATAATATAAAATGAAATGCATTTCATGAAACATTTCTGCAGTTCCAGATATGACACCATTTCGTATCAAAGATCTGTTTTACAAACTAAATTAGTAACCACAAGACCTACAATCCAATTTAAAAGAATGCGAACAGGTGCAGAGACCAAATCAATTAAACCTGCTCTCATAAAACCTCCTTCAGGACACTCGAAAACTCAGGAATCAATTTATCTGAACAGATTGAGTAACACAAGGAGAAATAAATTGAGCCTCTTGCCTGAAGATGATAACTTTATCAGAAAACATAAGCAGAAATATCTAACAAGACGAAACGCTAACGATACTGATTTAAATGTTCCCAAAAATTTCAACGAGTATGTCATTCAAAGATTGGATACTCTTGAACAGGACTTAAAAGATTTCAGAAGGATGTTATATGATAATCATACTCATGGGGTTGAAGTCAGCAATGTAACTGATAAGTTTGAAGCAAAGAATACAATTGAAAATAAAAGAAAAGTTATGAAATACAACGTTGTGAGTTTAAATATAGAAAACCACGATTTGAATAAAGAAGAAAATAATGATGGACGAAGTACAAGAAGTGACATATTGAATACAGAATCTAGTACAAATAACACAAAAGTTATAGAGAAAAATACACTCAATGTATCAGTTATTGATAACAAAAATACATCTCAAGTTAAAAGAAACAATGTTAATAACAATAAGGAAATAAACAAACACAAAATTGATAACAGTGGGACAACGGTTATCGTTAACGGTTCAGTTAAAGTTACAGACTCGACAGAATTTGAACCTTTTGAAACTACTCCTAAACCTACGCTTATTGACTATTTTAATCTTCGGTACCAACTCGATCATATCAATGATGGTTTGGATCTTCGTATGTAATAATAATACAGGGTGTAAACAACCTCATCACGAAGCTGTGAACCAAGCATTCTGTAAATCAAACTAAGTAACTTTACGCAAAAATTATTTCTGGGAAACAACTTTTTTTTTATGGTGAAAAGTCATGTTTTGATATAGAACTCAATGTAACTCACTTAAAATATTGTGCTGATTGATGGGTTGAATAATACGAAAAAAAAAAAAAAACTTGTCAAAAAGTTGGTGTAGAACAAAAAAATGATCCCAATGACGGGGAGAACAAGTGCCTTTCGGCTTCGTTAAGAGGTTTTTTACACCCTTTATAAGAAAACGTTTAATCAATGAAATTGCTGTTTAAAAATCTCTTGCTCTTATTCCAATTTCGGCAGCATATCTACTTCTTTTATACTTCTCAATGAGTCTTATTCTCCGTAGTCACTTCATTAGACAATGTGATATGGCTAGAAAGTTTCTAGCAATATTTCTTGTCTCTGAAATAAAGGGAAAAATTTTAATGTTGGATTAAGAGATCCATGCAGTACTGGCGGTAGGCAGAGACGTGCGTTTATTTTTATCTCAATAAAAATCTTGATTCCTTTTTGTACGTGACATATAAAGTTTGTATTTTTTTTTCTTTAGCCTATATTTTCCCACTGTTTGGCAAAGGCTTCCTCCATGGCCTTCTACTCTTCGCTCCGGCCGATCTCACACAAACGCCTCTAAGGCCCGTTTTCTATAACGTATAACTGTCAGTTAATATGCCACGTCTCGTAGCTATCGGTGTCCATATACAAAGTTAGCTTGAAATATCCTATCCGCGTGACCTACCTGTCAATTGATTCATAGAGAAATCAAAGAAAGATTTTCTGTGACGTTTTGTTACTATAGGTCCGTAAGCTAAATGTTAAACAGACAGAGAAAGCCACCTACCGATACCTGTCAGGCGTCAGTAAGTTATTGAAAATGGCCGTACGTCGTTAATTTAACGTTACGTTGTATTTGATTTTGTCTAAATGAGCAAAAGATAAAATATTTACTTTTCAATGCAAACTAAATAAATAAACTATTTCTTGCTTGGCTTTTTTTTGGGACATGCCCGCCACACTATTCCCAAACCAGTTAGGTACAGCCTAACTCCTAAAAGCCAGAATCAACAATGGCAACTATAGCAACGTGCCACCATCATAAATCATCATCATCATCATTCATAATTGAAATTATCTAGTATCTTCTGTGTATCTGTTTCTTCTTTATTCGATCTTCTAAATGTGTATCAGCATGAGGAGAACACGTCTAGTGCGGTCCATTTTTCGAGATTTGCTGTGACCGACCATACGACGAAATCGTGGCACGTTGCGATGTCATGTCGCTTGCTCGTCGTAGATTCCCACGATACGACGATACACGATGCGACGTCGTATCGTGTTTATGTTCACGAGCCCTAGCTTATGTAGATTCACAAATATTATACTAGCGACCGGCCTTTATTTCACGGGCAACTTACCAATGAAGAAAACGTTAAAATTTTCTTTCATACAATTCATACAAACCATATCCTATCTTAATTTCGAACACAACAAAAATAAATCTTCTGACGGTCGAGCCGTCCTATAATGATACTCCGACATACCAGTAGGTAAGTACATGTGGCAATAAAATTGATTTTCAAATAGTCATAGTTTATTGAAAATGGTTTATAAGAACCGCTTTAAAAAATCTATATTTATTTTATACGACTTTTTGTTGCTCTTAAGCCTAATGAGATAGGATTTCCTATCTCATTAGGCTTAAGAGCAACAAAAAGCCCCTATAAAGAATGTGAAAAAGCAGTTTTCAAGAAACTATAACTTGAAAGCTATCAATAATGGTGATCATCATTATTATCTTTCTTTTTAAATGTTTTTAATATAGTTAAGAACCTGAAATAATCTTTTTTTTTATCCATAGGTACATAAATCAGGTCACCGCTCCACCTAGTGGGAGGTCTTCCAACGCAACGTCTTAAGGTTCGCGGTCGCCACTCCAGAACTTTTCGGCCCCATCGGCCATCCGTTCTGCGAGCAATGTGCCCTGCCCACTGCCACTTAAGTTTGGCAATTCTTAGGGCTACGTCAGTGACCTGGTTCTCTTCATTTCTGATTTGATCACGCAAGGAAAGTCCGAGCATAGCCCTCTCCATTGACATTTGGGTGACTTCTTTCTAAGCCTTCTGATGAGGCCCATTGTGAGCGACCACGTTTCGGTCCCGTATGTAATCACTGGCAACACACGCTGGTCATAGACTTTCGCCTTGAGACACTGCGGTAAGTTGTACAAAAAAATACCGCGCAGCGTCCCGAATGCTGCCCAGCCGAGTCGGATTCGACGATAGACCTTTTTCTCGAAGTTAGACCTACCTAACTGGACCGTTTGTCCTAGGTACACATAATCGTCTACAACATCGAGTGTAGTGTTTCCGAACTTGATAGGAGTGGGTGTTACATGGGCATTCAACATGACCTCGGTTTTGTCCATGTTCATTTTAAGACCCACTCTTCCGGAAGCTCTACTGAGGTCATCGAGCATTGTACTGAGGTCCGCCATTGACGTTGATGCCTAGCCCTCTCCAGTCCAGAACCTTGAAGACATCCTTCAGTGCAGCGGTGAACAGTTTCGGAGATATGACGTCTCCCTGTCTCACACCTCGCCCGGTGAAGGTTGCGGGAATCCGCTGGATGTGAGTCGCACGGGACCCGTAAATGTGGCGACACTTGGGGGAGGCCTATATCCAGCAGTGGACGTCTTTCGGCTGAAATGATGATGAATGAGACTTTGCTAGGCTTGCCTTCTTCTAGGTTAAGCGTTTAGACCAGCCTGACCCCGCGGGCCGCGTCCCGATTAAGACCACCCTGAATGGCTAAATAGCCTTACATGGTGGTCTACATCGGGACGTCATAAAAAAAAGCACTTAAGGCTATTTAGCCATTCAGGGTGGTCTTAATCGAGACGCGGCCCGCGGGGTCAGGCTAGTCTAAACGCTTAACCTAGAAGATCGACTCTGTAGATCTTCTAGGTTAAGCGTTTGCCAAGGTCGGTCTGTGGATGGGTGACCATCCATTACATACCGAGTTTCCTCCGTGCCTCGGAAAGCACATTAAGCCGTTGGCCTCGGTTGTCATTTTGTAGATCTTTGAAAGTTGTCACCAGGTAGTAAGTCTCTTCTACGATCCTGGACACCTGGTCATACACGCACACCGGTTAGGAGTACTACGCACCTGAACTTTGTTTTGAAGTTCATTCATCAATGGAGTAAAAAGAAAACAAAAATGTTCATATATTTTCACATAATTTATTAAAAAATATAACTAAAAATTCACAATTTGTTTTGTTATATACTTACTACAGAATTATACATTATATATTAGTTTATTATAATTTGGAGCTTTATGGCCTAAAATTTATTTCCTGCGTAGTAGAAAGTACCATTTATGCACTATTTTGGCGTTTCATGGCACTCAATTGGACAGGCATAGAATTGTACCGATGTCAATACATTTATTCTTAAAATTATTATTTACAAAACTTATAATTAATGCTAATAAGCGTAATTGGAATTGTTTAACACTTTAGTACTAATATTATTCAGAAAAAAAAATTGAAGTCATAGACTATTTAAAACTTCAACAGATCTCTTTAGTAAAAGTACAGGCTGGTCATAGAATTTTTTTTTATGCAGAGGTAGCTCTTTTGTTGTGAAATATGGATATAAAATGATTAATACTAAAGTATTTGTATTTTCATTAAAATAATTAAGTTTAAATACGTGTGTTCTTATGCCTGTATTGATAAACTACCTATGTTAGCAATTAGTTTCATAATTTTGAAGTTGCTCTTTCAAAGTATTAAAACATAATTATTTATCTATCTTAATAATAACCGAAAAATATTTTTAAATAAAATAAACCTAAAAAACATAATCAAAGCGTAAAATATTGCAAATTAGTATTCAATCGAAAAAAAAATTGAAAAACAAAAATTAAAATTTTGAAAAGTTAGTTTTTGAGAAAATCATTAAAAAAAATGCAACAAATTCGGGAAAAAATAGTGGTTTTCTTGCACGCCACTAAATCTGACAAAATTTGTAACAATTAAAAGATAAATTGGACTAAATTAACTTTATAAGGAACTTAAAATTAGCTTGTTGGGGCACTAAGTATAAATTTAAAGCTTAAAACTTATATTTTAGCTAGAATATAATATTGGATAACATTATTAAGTATATAACAGTCAACAATTTACATGCAGTTGAATGAATTTGGAACTTAAAACATGTTTTCCACTATTCGTCAGTGATGTCTCAGAATAACTTAAAATTTACATTACTAAAATAAAATAAAATGCGTCCAAATCGGTTCACTCGTTTAAGAGCTACGGTGCCAAAGACAGACACACACACACACAGCGGTCAAACTTTAACACCCCTCTTTTTGCGTCTGGGGTTAAAAAAGGAACTGGTTTAAAAATCATACATAATGTTTAATGTTATATACCCAATATCTCAAATAATAAAAACGAAAGAAAAACTATCCGACAAATCTAGAAAAATCCACAAAAAAAAGTCTAGAAAAAATACGGAGAAATATAATTTCGTCTAAATTACTTTCAATAATATAATTATGTATTGCAAATGTCAAACGCACTAAATCTAAGAAAACTAAACTAAATAGAGGTGGGAGATATTTTTTTTCTTATTAAAAACTAACTTTATAATTATGATTTGTTTTAGTGTAGAAATGACTTAACAATAAAAAATCGTCTTAAAATCTTGATCTAAATGCTGTGGTCGGCTCCCAGTCTTACCAGATGCATCTGAATATCAATATTTTACATAAAGCGACTGTCTTTCACATGGTTACCATGGTTGGTGGTTTGGTTGGTTGGTAAAAAAAACCGTGAAAGTCTAAAACAGTTTCTTTATCGTGTGGTTAGTGCCTAACCTGGTGTCAGAGTTTTTATGCCGCCCATGGGCCTCTGACTTGGCTTTACATGCCGTCGAGAAATATCTCTCAGACATGCTGGTTTCCTCACGATGTTTTTCCTTCACCGAAGCAAGTGATAATTATGCAATACGCACATGAATCCAAATCACGAGGTGAGTGTCTTGGGTTCGAACTCGAGACTTATGACTTGGCAGTCCGACGGTCACACCACAAGGCTATCACTGCTTTATAACTAGTTAGTAACTGAGTTGTGGAGGTCAGATAGGCAGTCGCTTCATGTAAAATGCTGGTATGTAGCTGCATCCGGTTAGACTGGAAGCCGACCCCGACATAGTCAAGAGAAGACAAGTTATATGATGATGACTGATACGTATGAATTCCTAATTTTCAAGCCACTTTTACTCAAAAACCATCACAACTTTGTACTAATAACTTATCACTTTATTAAAGTATAATATGGCATCTTTTATTTACAAAAATCTTAAAAATTAAAATCAGATATACTTTGCGTTATACTTCGAAGAATAAAAACAAAAATTTTGAAAAACATTTTATAGAGACGTCATCTTTTCCGATATTTCTCGCGGATATTATACAACGGTTTTTAAAGGTCACAAATATGATGAAACTCCTCAAGCGTCAGGTATAGACAAGTGACAGAAAATAGAGTAGATGACAAAAAAAAACTAATTAGTCCGTCAGATAATTTCCAAAAACACATATATTTTTTCTTTTTAACACGTAAACAAAAAATAAAGACGATACAGTGCGTCGACAACTCGTGTGACGTCACATTTGAGTAAATTTTTTACCGGGAAGTGACGTCACAAGCCCCACTCATGATCTTTCGACGCGTTTTATCTTAATCAATTTTTGTTAATTTAATAAAACAAAAAACACGTCTCCAATATTTTTCGATAATCTAACTGACGGACTAAACAGAATCAATTTTTTTTTTGTCAGGAACCATCCCTATTGACAGAAGGTTTTCGATAGCTTATGTCAAACCAATACATTGACTATTCCGTAGTGGATAAGGTGCTAAGCAAGGTGGTATACATCGACGCACTAACGGTTACCACGTATTTATGAAGCCATTCTCTACAAAAGTGCTAAGTATACCTACACGGTCAAATAGGCATGACGACAGTATCAAAAAATTGCAAATCTATTTAGTCCGTCAGTTAGAGTATTGGAAATTAATGGACAAGTTTTTTATCTTTTTGTAAATCAATGAATATTGACAAAGATAAAACGCATCAAAACTCGGGAGTGGGGGCTCGTGACGTCAGAACTAGCTAAAAAATATACCATGGCGTGACGTATTGAGAATTTTAAAAGCGTCGTATCTTCGTCAATTTTGGTTTACGACACAAAAGAAAAAACACGGGTCAAATATTTTTTGATAAACTAAGTGACGGACTAATTAGTTTTTTTTTTGTCGTCTCGCCTATTGTATGGAAAAAGTGTTTTTTTTTTTTTAATAACCGATGAAAATTTTCTATATGGGGATGTTTGGAATGATGTATATCTTCTTCTTTATCGTGTGGTTAGTGCCTAACCTGTCGACGATATACGTGGTACCGTTTGTGCATCGGAACTTAGGTTGACAGACTAGGCCGCTTTTCAGTGACTTCTTAAATCTTAGTCTTAAGTTTGTGACACATTGATAGTATTTGTTCTAAACTGTGATAAAAATGTAGCCAAAAGATTGTCTTTAGATCCATTATTTTGAGAGTTAAGGTTGATATTTAACCAGATAAGGTCATCACATTATGATTCTTGTCGCTATGCAGTACAGTACCTAGGTGTTACGAGCTTCGTACGACACAATGCTACAAGAATCTGTAATCAATCAAGTTATTGACCATTTTAGACACCTTTGGGTCATTAAAAAACAGTTCCCGAGTCACTTTTATGACATTTCAAGACAGTTTTTGCGTCTAAAAGACACTTTTCCATCATTTAAGACACCCTAGACAAATTTTAACGCCATTCTTCAGACTTTGAACCCAAGTAGCGTGCTTATACACCAACGATACGAACACCCCATAAGGCAATCACACAGTTCAGAAACCCAAACATCATGAGTACGTTGCTCAAGGGTAGTATGAAAGTACCGCCACCCCAGGATATACTATGTTTGATCCCGGTGCTGCCTGTACTGTTGGGCATGGTCGGGGTCCCTCATGCGGGTGTACCCTTGCGGTAAGCACAGCTCCGCGGCGAGGGCGTGGAAGGCGCGGTACCCGCCGCGTAGGAGGTAACACTCGGGGTAGTTGAGCGACGGGTAGCGATCCTTGTTCATGTGTCGGTCGGTAGAGCGCAGGTAGCGGCAGCTGAGGGATATGAGAAAGAGGGTATTGAGTTTTATTTATTTATGTTCACACAAAATACTTTACAGGACAATATATTAACATAGAAGAGCACAAAGGTACTGCTTATTTCTAAAGAAATTTCTTCCAGCAGACCTGCGAGAGGAAAGTTCGATAAGAAATGTAGACACAGTGTGTAGAAAAGTCAGACAAGAAAATTTAAATTTAAACTTAAAACAAAACTATATCTATTTATGAAATAAACATACATACCTACATTTATGAATATGGATATATGCTATATCAAAAAAGTTTGTGATCACTAGCATTTCTTGATTAGGTACTTTATTAAACGACTGGACATTTGAAAAATATGACATTTAATTTTGTTTTTTTTTTTTTTTTTCAATAGGCGAGACGACAAAAAAAAACTAATTAGTCCGTCACTTAGATTATCAAAAAATATTTGACACGTGTTTTTTTTTTTGTTACGTAAACCAAAATTGACGAAGATACGACGCTTTTAAAATTCTCAATAGTCGTATTACACCTTTGTATAATTTTTAGCTAGTTCTGACGTCACGAGCCCCCACTCCCGAGTTTTGATGCGTTTTATCTTTGTCAATATTCATTGATTTACAAAAACAAAAAATACGTGTCCAATAATTTCCAATACTCTTACTGACAGACTAAATAGATTTGCAATTTTTTGATACTGTCGTCATGCCTATTCTCATGCTCTAAAAGTACGCCAATGTAGCCCTACGAAGCGGGGCTATAGTGACCACTTTAGTCCCGCGACTTTGTAGCCAGTTTGACGTCGAGCAAAGAGCAAAAGACATAATAGATAATCATTTGCCGCCAAAATCGCGGAGGATTTACCTAAAAACTTAGTTTTAAGGACTGGAGGAATAATAAATGTTTTTGTACTTAATTGACTATTTTTCTCGCACTCACAAGTGAAAAGTCTGTCTGTCACTCACAGTTTGCACCTCGAGACCAAACGCCAACTTAATATACCCTCGGTTTCATTGAATCCCTCGCACTCTCGGGAGTCAAACCACCTCTGGTATATTCGCTTCGTTTAGTCCCTTGGTATAAAATATACTATTAATCAATTCCAATACAAAATAAGTTGACTGTAGAATAATTATTGTGTAATTGTAATTTTAGTTAATCAATCTTTATGTATTGACATTGCATCTCTAGTGGCTTCTGTACTTTTGCATGCCTTTAGGTTAAATATGACTGTTGCTATTATATTTTTATGTCACCGTGTATGTACCCATATTTGCAAAATAAATATCATATCTTATCTTAGCATAAGCCGATATTTTTTTTAAATTGAACTTCATCAAAATAAATATCATATCTTATCTTAGCATAAGCCGATATTTTTTTTAAATTGAACTTCATCAAAATAAATATCATATCTTATCTTAGCATAAGCCGATATTTTTTTTAAATTGAACTTTATCAAGAAAAAATCTTTGTTGTGTTTTCTTTTCAGTTTTATTGTTTTATGTATTCTAAATCTATATTTTTAAATACAGAATCTAAATAGAAGAAGAAATCTTAATTTAATCTACCGTAACAAAAAAGATTTCGATTTTTCAAAGTGATCGCAAACTTTTTGATGTGTGTACTATAACCTAAATTGATAATGATAATATATTATTTGTACACCAAATGGCAAAACATAGAGCACATATAAAAATATGTTAACAAATAAACGGTCTGATTCTGATTACACAGATTTAGATATAAGGCGCCGTTCCCACTACGTCGTGACGATTAATTAATCGTTGGTTTTTAGTTGACAAAAGTCATACAGGGTTAGTTTTCAAAGACCAGCCAAAATTTAAAATTAAGATCTAGATATGCAACCAAAATTACATTTTAAAAATTATTGTTGAAAAAAATTAAATAAAATAATAACATTCATAAACGAAATAATAGCATTCATTTGAAAATGTCCTAAAATTAGGCGGCCCTGTCTTACGAGCAGTAAGTCGTGGGTTCGAACCTACTTTGTGCAATTTATTTCATCCCCAATCACAAACATCACTAAAAACGGTGAAGGAAAACTTGTTAAAATCATGTCCTAGAAGCAAAACATTCGAAGACATGTGACATCTACCAACCCGCACTGGGCTAACGTGGTGGATCACAGCCCATTCCCTCATAGAGAGGAGGCCTGTGTCCCAGCAGTGGGAACATTATGGATTGATTATGCTTATGCATTAATAGTGAAACATTACTCACAGCTTGGGTCCTCTCTCTAGCGAGAACTCGCAGTGGAACACGAGGATACTGCGTCCCTTGTGCTGTGTGTGTTGTGTATGCTGTGTGTGCTGAGTGTGCTGCGTGTGCTTGTTGGCGAGCGCGTGTATGTGCGCGGGCGTGTAGTAGTTCAGTGCGTCCACGATGTGGCCGCCCTCGAACTCGTACGGGTAGCGGCAGTCTATCACCTGGGGAGACAAAGAATGGTCAGCTCTAATTGTTTTTTTTTAATTCTTCAACTTTTACATCTTGCCTCAAATAAATTCAGTTTGCTCCTTTTTTTGCAACCTTGTGTATGCAGACCAAAATTGCCTTTTAAGGCCTCGGGGCAAGGGGCTCCTAATTTATTTCAGCCTCTGTCTAAGCCGGTCGATCATGCGAAAATCCATTATAAATGCCAATCAGAGGCAGAGAAAAGGCCGCCACACCGGCCCATCGGGCATCCGGCACATCGGGCATTTGCCCGTATGGCCAGTCCGAGCCTGACAACAAAGATCCTCACCTTGAACTCGCTGATGAGGTGTTGATATTCTCCTCGTATGAGCGCCGCCAGCGTGTCGCACGAGATGCTCTTCAGGTCGGAGTGGTCGCCGGCCGTCAGCGGCAGCGCGTACGGGACTGAGAAGTCGCCGATCAGGTCCGGCTCTACCAGCGCTGGGTACAGACAGGCAGAAATCTAAATAAATACATATTGCTGGACATTACACACAGCGCCATCTAGTGCCACACTAAGCAACAAAGCTTGTGTCGTGGACACCAGATAGTTGATATACTACATAGATACGTTTTGTTTGTAAATACATACTTATTATACATATAAACATCCATGACTCGGAAACAAATGTCCATGCTCATCACACAAACATTTGCTCCTACCGGGATTCGAACCCGGGACCCTAAGAACGTAAGGCAGCCTCACTACAGCTGTGCCATTCGGGTCGTCAAAAAAAATTTAAACGTCATCATCAGTTTCAATTTTCCATCCACCCGCATTCTCCAGTCAGTCTTGCAACAGCGTCGAAATATCGGGAGCTCAAAACAAATATTAATCACGGAAGATATCCCGTAAGTGACATTTTAAGTTTAGTTTTAAACAGTGACAGCTTATAGCAAGTAATACTTACATCTAGCCATAGCTGATATGATCAGCGCATTGTTCTCGGAGAATGCTCTCTGCAACACCGGCCGCTGCAGCCTCTCCACCTCAGGACTCTCACAGTTCGATCTCCGTCTCTTATTGGCTACCTCATTCTCACTCCGCTCCACTCTTTTCTTATTCCTCTGCGTAGGGTTCTCTAGGATTGAGAACAGAGACACTCTCGCCCTACTAGGAGCCTCAGGGTTGAAGCTCAAACTCCTATTCAACGGCCTCCGCAGGAAACTCTTTTCTGATATCACGTTGGATTTAATCTGTCCGGAGAGCAGATCGTTGAAGTTAGCCACTTTAGGAGAGTTGGACTCTTCAATCTCGAGGAACGGTTCTTCTAATTCTGAAATGAAACCGCTCTCCATCGATGTGGTGGACTCCGTGGTGTATAAACCGGTCTTGGGTAGCGGTGACTGACTCATCGAGCCGATACTGGAGTCTGACTTCTCATGCCTTAACTTAGTCGGTGTCTCGGAGAACTTCAGGGACTTCTTAGCAGCTTGCTTCTTGACCGCTGGGGACGGGAACTCAAAGTCTTCATCATCAAAGTTCAACATCCGAGTAGCGGTGACCGTAGGCTTGTTGAAACTCGTTGAAGCTTCATCTTCTGCTAACGGTGCTCCGAAGACAAAATTCCTTGATGTAACCTTCCTGGATGATGCTGTACGTCCTCTAGATATGATGTCGGGGCTGTCCGTGGATATGATCTCGTATTTGGTGCATTCGTCGAAGTTGTCCGCTTCGAACTCCTGTTCCAAGTCGTGAAGGGTCTCAAAGTCGTCAAGGTCTTGTGTGATCTCTTTCTCGGGGACGTACAGCTCGCGTGACGGTGACTTCTGGAGAGCGTGCGTGAAATCCAGCTGGAATTGAGAGAAGAGAGATTGTTAATACATATTTCACATGTCAGAGGGTGAGGTAAACACTCCAATAGGGTAGATGACAAAAAAAAACTAATTAATCCGTCCGATAGATTTCCAAAAAAGTATTGGGACACATATTTCTTCTTTTTTCAAGTAAAAAATAGTAGATTATTGCATCGAGCACAAAGTAATTTATTATTGCACCGAGTGCCTGATTTCCTGAATCTAAGCCTGATGCCTGAATCTAACAGGCACGAGGGCAATATAAATTACTTAAGGCGAGGTGCATAATCTGCTTTTCTTTCAACTATTACCTATTGGAATAGTAGATAAAAGAAACTCATATCAAACAGTTAAAATAGAAGTTTAATTATTGAAATTAAAAGTTATACTTGAGCAATTATTAAACGTAAGGTTAAGAGTTTTGTTGGGCAAATTTATATTAAATCAGAGTTAGCAGCAATCATTTTTTAATAAATATAATATATATACGATAAAAAAAAAACTGTGCAATAATGAAATTTCATACATTTTTATTGCTCTAGAGCATTAATTAAAGACTCGCTTTGTACTGAGTTTTTAGTGTGATTGTGATGAAATTAAAGCATAGTTGGAAGAAAACAATTAAAACAGTTCGTCGAAAACTCGTGTGAAGTCACATTTGAGTGCATTTTTTACTCAAATGTGACAACACAAACAACTCATGATCTTTGACACGTTTTATCTTCGTTTATTTTTAATTTGATAAAACAAAAAACATTTTTCGATAATCTAACTGACAGACTAAACAGAATCATATTTTTTAGTCAGTCATCATCCCTGGCCCAGGACCCCAGGTGCCTCATGTTACAGAGGGAGAACTTCTGTCTATCAAATGGGCAGAAATATTTTTTAATATTTCTAAAACCTTTCTTAAAAAAATTATATCATGGGTGCATTCACAAACATTTAAGCTCACTTACACATCAACTACCTGTAGGCCACACAAATACAGCATGCTCACCAGTTGATCTTGTGTTCACTAGCCAGATCAAGATAAATGTATTTCAAAATGCAATAAAGGTCACAATGAACAGTACCCACCTTGGTGTTGGTCCAGTTGGTAACCTTCTCCCTCGTTGCTTCAAATCGGTCTCCGAACAGGAAGTCCCTCGTTTCTTCCTCCACATCCAACTTCACAAACGTCTCGCTTATCAGAGACGCATCATTTTCCTTATTAGACATCTTAAACCTGTTCCGTTCCTCCATCACTTTAGTTATCCGTGATCGCTTAACCCTTGTGGATAATGGAGAATTCCTGTTCAACGGAGAGTTTTGGTTCAAGTATGGAGAAGTCCTGTTCAGTAATGGAGAGTTGATAGTTTGTAACGGTGATTTGAATGGTTTCTGTGAGTTTGTGAGCGGCGATTTAAGTCTGTCTAGTGGTGATTTTGGCAGCTGTATCTCTCCTAGTATTCTGCGTTTGGTTGGTGTGTATATAGGGGAGATCGGGGACTTTGTGAAGTCTATCGTGTGAGGGTTCATCTTTATTTTGTAGTTGGTTGTTAGCGAGTCTTCTTGTTTCCGTTTAGTTCCATTGTTGCCAGAATTTATTTTGAAGTTTTCGGTTATTAGACTGAAAAGAGAGACAAGGTTTCACGTTAGTTTGATGTTTAAGTAGACATAAAGACTGTTTGGTTTAATGATAGATGTTAAATCAATTAAATAAGTATCAATTAAGTTATTGACGGGGTCACTAACATTACCATTAAACAGGATATAACTCAAAACAAATGGTAAATATCCTGTTAATGATAAGTATCAATTAGTTGCATTTTTCCAAAAAAAAACCTGTATTAACACAGTAAATAGTAATAAGGTTAACTTCAAAGATGGAATAAAGCACATATTAGTTTATCAATCATAAACCACATGTAATTAACACAGCAATCAATGTTATTGGGTAAAACTTCAAGAATCAAACTGAACATAGTCTTAATAAGTATAAATGACATAAAATAAATCATTATTTTTAATGGCAAGGGTAAGGCTTTAGTGTAAAATCTAAGTTAATAATCCAAAACCAAAGATAATCATCACATGTCTCTGAACAGCTGCTCCAAATAACATTGAACAGCAGAGGGGGAAAAATAAAATCAATCATGCTTTTCAAAAATCATGTTTTCAAAACTAGATTTCAAAACTTTTACATTAAGATCTAATTTATTTTCTCATGGTTATGAACTAAATTCCACCCTAATCACTAACCTACAGGTCATGAGAAATTATCTGACACCTTATTTCACTCCCTAACATCAATATATAAGAACTTTTGTCAAAGAATTCTGACAAAAATGTTAACAAAGGCGCATTGACATACCCCTTTGGTTTTTTTCTTATAACCTATCTATAGTCGTAAATAAATCGAAGTAACTGGTTCTACGTACCGACAAACCCTTCCTCTAGTCCTTGGGGCATTATTGTAAACTTATGTCGACGAAAAAAAAGCAACAAAAGAGTTTTACTAAACTTTATTTTAACCTCCGTGGTCACAGTTTTAACACTGAATTCTCATGCGAAACTTACAGAACACGTTTTGAAGACACTTGTACACGATTCCTTTTAGGTTTTCGAAGAGTTTTTAATGAAAATAATAAATTTAAAAGGGTAGATTTGATGTTTTGTGAATCATCGCTTTCGGCGATTCGCGCGCTAAGGTTAGGTTTTAAATGTCAAATGTTGCAAGGTAGTGGTGTTTGCGATTCTGCCAAAGAAACCTTTTTTTTGCTACTTTTGTAAAATATTTTTGTAAATAATTTTGAATAAAATGTTATTCTGATTAATTATCTGAATTAATAATTCCTAATACTATAAAATACGTACAAAGTACCCAATAAATCAAAATCATCATCAAAATCTAAATTTTATAATTATCATATTTACATTCATCGGTTACATTTATTGTTAAAAATAGATAAAAAAGGGGGAAGAGAGATTTCGATGCTATAAGATGCATATTACACGCATTCATATTGTAATCGATTAAATAAATTACTTACCCCCGAATACTGAAACGTCACCCAAAATTTAAGGGCTGCTTAAGATTTGAGTAGCTCCTAAACTTTAAATTTCGTATGGCCAAACGTCACTTTTGAGCGTCTGTTAAATGTAAGTGCTACTTAAATTTTGAGTGACGTTTCAGTATTTGGGGGTTAGTCATTTATTCCATCAATATGTATACACATACAGTATAGATGGTGGGGTCATTCTATACGTTTTTTTATGAATAAATAAAATAACGGATACCTATTTGTAATTTATTTTCGTAACCTACTTAACGACTCAGAACTTGAAGGGGTGTAGGCAGAGCCGTTTGCTGACCCATATTTTACCTTTTTATCTTAAAAAATACAGATAAGTACATAAATAATTTAAAGTTCGTTTTTTTTTCTTATAAAAATATCTGCTCTATTACCTCTATTTAGTGAATAATGTTAAAATTACATTGTCAGTTTTTGTAGTAATTTGTTGGAGAGTACCTAATATAGGTACTGACGATGCAATAGATTGGTGGCGAAATAGCCATAACACCGAGATTGCTAGGACAAGGATTATGTTTTATTTTCAAACAAACTTTTTTTTTTAAATAATGACACATGAAGTTACCTTATCTGCAACTTTTAGTAACCCAATAAGTCGCTGTACTTGTTTTTAGTTGCCGTTATAGCAGGAAATTCCTAATTAGGGAATAATATTATTGTAGTTCTAGGATATCGTTCGATTAATTTGTTTTCCTTCTCATAGTTGACAGATATTGCAAAAATAGAATAATTACTGAGGTTACCTTACCTTGTAATATTTATTCTATGATTTATAGAGAGGTTATTCTTATATACCATAGACATAAATTCATTGTTTATCACTGCATTTAGCCTTTATGTTATAACGACTTTTTTAACAGTTTCTGTTTTCAAAATTATCAGTTGAATACCCGATAACGTATAACGGTTGTCGTTATCGTTATTTTAGTGTTTTTATTATTTATTTTATCTATTATTTTTGTTATTATTCGCCAATTGTGCAAGGTTAGTACAATAAGATAAGGGAAAATATACCTAATTAATTATTGCAAAAAAAATATGTCAGCAAGTTTGTAATAATACTGAATGGCGATGGCGGTTTGTTACACGCGTAAAGATATGAATGGACGGATGACATCATTAACGGATTTTGGTTTGCTTGAATAAATATTCTAAAAACTAAATAGTTTTTGTGTTAATATTAGAAGTGGGCAAGTCCATTGGGTATTTAGTTACTTTAGGTACCTATTTTTGATGTCACGAAATGAAATCATGAAAATATAATCCTTTGGCAAAATTTCATACTTTCAGCTAGTCATACGGATCTGATAACAAGTGGAACTAACAAGTAGAGCTAAAAGCTAGCTAGCTATTAGTTACCGCCTTGACATTTTGAGAAATTCTGGAATTTTGTTTTTTTTTTTCAATGATCAAGGCTAGATCACCAGTACCAGTTATGGGTAATATTATGTCATGTTTATTATAAGTTTATAACATATTGTGAGGAAAACGTGTAATAGTAACGCTTATTAAATTCACTTCCGTGACTGAATCATGTTCTAAAATAACATTTTACAGATACACCGTGGCAAATTTTTTATAAATTTTACGTACATCATATTATTTTAGTTTTTGTACTTTGTCATCTCAGTAGCCACCCCCCTTCCAGCCACATCATCTTTCACACAATCCATCTATATAGTTTCTTTAGTCTTTATAGTGAGTCACTCGTTCCTTCACAAAGGTTACCAGCAATGTAAGTAGCATATTAGGTACTAGGATTCTTGTGAACTTCTCTAAGATAAATTGTAATGTGAGACTGGCATGTGAATGATATAAACAATTGAGGATCAAATTCACTTGGTGCCTCTGGTCAGCTGTTGGCCAATGATTTTACAGCGCTTTTACCTCTGACAGAGTTAGTCTAACAGCCACCTAATTGTTCCAACAGTAAAAATCACTATAATTTTGACAGGGATGCAAGAACGTAGGTGGAATAACTGTGAACAGACCGTAGTTCACAGATAGCTATTCAACTACATCCAGAAACACATACAATTAGAACTTTATCCTTATAGTCGATTATTGAACCACACGTGTCCAAATATCGATAAGCAGCTGTCAGGCTGATACGAATATCCTTTGACCTAATTTCCTCATCAAACGATGTTATTTTGTAAAAACTTACTGTTGAAAAACTCAATCTTAGCCAGCGCTATACTTGGCGCTATACTTAGCGCACAAAATCGAAAGCGAACTCATTTGTTTTTTTAAGTAAATCATAGCGAATTCAAAACGAGACAGCATTCGAATTGCGTAGCTAGTGATGTTTAAAATTCGATTATTTATACATCGATTGTTTTTTTCCATCATTTATCCCGGCCACGGGCACTAAACAGCCAGTTTTATTATTTCAGATAAAAACCTCATTTTATCTAATTGCGCAGAAACAAAAGCGCATTCATTATATTTAAAAACTAACAGACATTTGGCCTAGTTAGATTATAGTGATGATGTCAGATCTAGAGGCGTTAACTGAAGTTAGTCCGTTAATTAGGAGTAGCGGCTTCTGACCTTACATGATGAAAGGACTGAGGAGTTTGTTACTGTACTATAAATCTGTAATTTATATGTTGTTCACTCTTAGGCCTTGAGCTGGCCTGGCGTATTATGAAATTTCGATAGAATTAGAAACCAGCTTATACTGGTTATGATTCACATTCGAGTAATTTAAGTAATGAAAATGAAGAATGGATGGAAACGCTAATTTTTATCCGAAGTGGTTTTCAGTACAGCTGCCCCCGTATTCACAAACGCTCCGATTCGATTTAGATTCGGAAAGTCGTACCTATATCTATCTCGCTCGCTTTCATAGTGCCAAAAAAAAGATAAGACTTGTCGAATCGAAATCGAATCGAAGCGTTTGTGAATACGGAAGCTGGTTATAATTTTGACAGATTCTATTGATTGTAGCCAGGATAGAGAGATATTAATAAAGTATTCACAGGAAATAAGTTGCAGTGAATTATTAATACCTATTATCAAACTGCTACGCGTGCGGAACATGGCCGTTTATCAGTAAACGATACTGCAACATTGTGTCCAAATAACATAATATTATATTACAGTAATCATCACAACAAGAAGCTTATGAAACATAGTTTGTTGGTGGTTACCGTAACTAAATGCATTTTTTTTTTTTTTTTGTAAAAAAAAAATGGATAAAATAATCCCCCATAAAATTTGTTTTCTATTTTAACGACGATTGCAGCAACTCAAGAAATGCTTATGCCATGATAAAAAACAATACAAAAATTGAGCAAACGCACAATTAAAAAAAAACTTTAAGCAGCTGATTTTTTTTCTGCAACCCAGTAATACGACATTTCACACACAAAAACTTAATAAATATTGCAACGGGCAATCTCTCGTTATATTTTCACCCCTAAGGTCGTGACCTTTCCGTTAAGACGTTACCGTTAACCAAAAAAAAACTCCCTTTTATAAAATGCATCTATTGTTAAACAAGGGTAGAATGTAGATACTGGCTTGTATTTAAGGAGTGATCGCTGTACATATGTGTTTAAAGTATATAAGAAACAAGAAATAAGTCTGGTATTTTAGTAGCCCCTTGGTATATAAATCTCAGATTGACTGACAATGTCGCAAAAATTTTGAATGGGTGCAATGTGGTTTCTTGTTACGATATGAAGCTTGATTTTTTGCAAGATAGCCGAGACAGAATAAGTTAAAATCAATTTACATTTCAATGCAGTCACTACACTAGTAGGTACATTAGACCATGGTGGACTATTTCTAATTTATCTACAACTCTGAATTTGACCGCTTAATTTTCATTTACCACAGCTGTTTCTCATGCATTTGTTTAAAACGAATGTTTACAAAAAAAACCAAATACAAATTAATAAAAAATTTAAAATTCAATTTATAGTATTTTTAATTTAGTTTTTACGTCGATTATAAATCTCACACAGTCCCAACGCTAGACTTCAAGACAACACCTTCACTCATTCATTCAAAAACCTGTCAAAAAATCAATAACCTATCAATAACGGCTAATTCCAACTGAAAACGTAACCGTTATACAAAAATAACCGTTACACGTTTCTCTTAAGGTTTAATGTTGAAGTAAAGGGAGTAAAAAATAAATATTTATTCAAATCAGTGTCGGTTTGTATAGTTCTGGTGCATAATGCATTCGGGGAGGGGTGTAGCTGGTTTTTATAACCGTTTCTTCTTTTTTTTTTTAGGGAATTTACAAGACACTTGTCCTGTGTCTATGGATTCAAGAATGCATGTCGTTGAGGATGTTTGCCTGAGCCGTTAAAAATGGATGTCACGAGCTAACGTGAATGAAATCGACTTTTAAAGATTTCTTGAGATTTTTTTAAAGGGTAGAATACTTCATTATGAGTCCAATTTCCACGCACTAAAAAAAAACTAAAATAGTCGAAATACTACTAGATACTTACTAGATAAATTCTAAACGTACACACAAAATGCTAAAAAAAGATGCTAGTCGAATAAAAAGAAGTCCGTTAAAAATATATTGTAAGTAAATATGAAAACCACTGTTAGATTAATTAAAAAAAGAAAATAATTAAGTAACAAGCCTTCACTATTTATATTTGTGTGCATAAACTTAAAATTTAAAACAGAATAGGGAGGTAAAAGGGAATTTTTGCTTATCTTTCAAACTTTACCTCTTTTCCTCTTGAATATAAATAGACTTAGTCGAACAAACCGTTACAATTTGCAAAACAAGACAATTAATTAGACCATTTATCTTTTCATACCTTACAGGATAAACTAGCAAATTAACAAGTTTACTATAATATTGTAAAATAGAACAGAAATCTATGTATACTACTAACTGTAACAAACACATCAAAGTCCTCCGCCGCATGATGTTCGCGATAAACTCAAAAACTTCTGCACCGATTTTCATGCTGTTTTCACCAATGGATCGAGTGGTTCTCGAGGAAGGTTTTAGTATATCATTTGTCAAGTTTTTGTATACATTGGCTAAAATATAATAATATTTGTTGGAGGAGTCGGAAAAAAATATCCTGATAATTTAGCTTTCTATAGGTGAAAAAATTGTTAAAATCGGTCGAGTAGTTTAGGAGCGTATTCGAGCGTATTACTCGGATATTTTAGATTTTTTTTTTTAAGAATTTTTCAAATCGGTTGAGTAGTTCTTGAGTTAAATCGTAACAAACAAAAAATCAAATCTTTCCTCTTTCAAATATTAGTTTAGATATGTATTAGTAGTACCTAGAGATACCAGTATTTATTATATTTGTATTGTATGTTTATTTTATACAGGTATATTTTTCTTTTAAAATCTAATTAAAATTTTCCACACACTGTGTCTACATTTCTAATTCAACTCTCCTCACGCAGTTTTGCTGCAAGAAATTCCTCATGAAATAAGCAGTACCTTTGTGCTCTTCTATCGTATAATGTCATGTTAAGTATTTTTAACCGACTTCCAAATAGAGAGGTTATCAATTCGTCTGATTGTTTTTTTTTTCTACATAAATAAATAATAGGTAAAACAGTAACGTATTGTAGTCATGGCAAATTGTTTACAAGGAAGTTTGAAAAATCAGTTAGCATCGCAAACAGGATGTACAGATATCCTTCCCGTAACCTTGATTCCACCACATGTTTCATCATGGCACCACACATTTGCCAGACTATTGGTTTATTGGGCCAAAAAAATGTCACATTCCTCCATCTTTGGGACTTGGCGATTTTGACGGGAAACGGGAACATAGGTGAAGGGATAATCAATCGTGGTTTGAAAGCAGCAGAGCATGCGCTTTTCAGTTTTTTTTTTTGTGTTGAAGTGTTCTTAGGGTCCCGGTTTCGAATCCCGGTTGGAGCAAATGTTTGTGTGATGAGCATGGACATTTGTTTCCGAGTCATGGATGTTTATATGTATAATAAGTATGTATTTACAAACAAAAAAGTATATATGTAGTGTATCAACTATCTGGTGTCCACGACACAAGCCTCGTTGCTTAGTGTGGTATTAGATGGCGCTGTGTGTTAATGTCCAGCGATATTTATATTTATAAGTATCGGCTGGTTGGACCAGTAAATCCATCTGTATAATTTTCGACCGTTATACGTATATTAAAGTACCTAATAAACGGTTTCCCTAATCCTAAACCACAGCTTTATTTCCCTATTAATTAAATAAAATCTCAACCAAAACAGACAGATGGTTTGAATATCAAATGGTGAATCATCAAACGATTGCTACCCTAACGTTGAAATAATCGATAAAACCGTTATATCGCGGCAACGGGGGTACAACACTATAGGGTTGAGTTGCTAAGTTGATATTTCGCTGATTTTTTGTAGCAACTAGGCTGTTTTACTACTAGTAAAAAATAATATTTATATAGTCTTTTTGCAACATAACGTAACCTAGTTTTCTTATCTATTGTACCTATATAAAACGGCCTTTCATGACACAACATCGAGTAACACCCGCCATTTTTTTTTTCACCGAAAAATCAGTTCTTTGACCTTTTAAGAAGTTTGCTTACAAATTTTACACGATAACCATGCCCCCGTACACCTACGATTCCAAACACATTCAATTTAACACCATAAAGTGTCCAGAATAAAGTTTATTTCGCTTTAGGTTAGTAAAACCGTTAGCACGTGCCGTGGGGGAGTATAGCTATTGTAGTTCGAAATTCAATTGATTAAAAAAATATGATATAAAGTGAAATCTTGGCGCGTGCTATGGAACAGCTGATTGCAACGACCTTTATGCTTCTAACCTCCTTGGGGTGCATCCAGGTGTCTGGTCAAGAAAACTACGGCTGTATTCGAAGACATAATAACAAATATGTAATTTTAGGGACATGACGTTATATTGATTGGCAAAGGTGATATTGATATTCAGCAGTATCTGTCAAGCTTAAAGAGTGGCCATACTGCGACATACGTTTTAATATAAAAAAAAGGCTATTTAAGTATTTTTTTGCATAAATCTGGTTTCCCACAGCTGGGCTAAAGGCTGCCCTTCTTATGCTATCTACATTAATTATCAACTCGGCCATAAACAAAAAATAGTAGTTTCATATCCCTAAAAAAAACAGCCGTCTAATGGTCAATAATATAATCATGGGCGCTTACGCTTAATTAAACAAAAGAGTTCTTTTTACGCTCAAATAAGCATCGAGTAACACCCTCAGTGCAATATGAACTACAATGTGCCAGCATCGATCGGTAACGGTTCGGCTGCAAGCGTGTGCCCTGTGCCTCGCGTGGCATATGGAAAAATAACGTTTTCGCGGGAGGGAAAAATAATGACAAACTAAAACGTCTAAACTTAAACACCCACATGTTTAAGTTTTGACGTTTTAGTTTGTCATTATTTTTGGAAATAAGGTAATTTTGCGTGCATTAAATAATGTAAAAGTAAATGACTTGATAACATGTTTGGCGATTTTGTTTTGCGATACATGCAACCGACCTCTTTCTCTGATTTTACGATTAAGTATTGATTTTACTTTGACAACGCGACGCGAAAATACAACAGCATATTTCATTGATACGGGTGCAAGTTCAATTGAGAAATAATTATGGACCGCCAACTCGATAACGATTATGCTAACAAGTGCGCCAACGGGGTAAACATTTACTATTGTCAAAACACATGTTCAATACAATCCTTACTTCATTGAATGAAAGTGAACGGGATGCGTTGTTTGATCTTTGTATGGCGCGCACGTGCGTTTCCGTTTCCGGATGAAACAGGCTAAATCCTTGATGTTTTGTGTCTGCGATAAAAACACAGCTGTTTTTTTCTGTAAGTATGTACTTATGACATACATTTTTATTTAAATTGATGATGATATCGTCTGCAATAAATCAATTAGGCTTCAATTAATTCACCATTTTTATCAAATAACAGTTAAATTAACTACGATTCTGAATAAAAAAGAAAAACAAAAAAGTTTATCATTACGCCAATCGAGAATAACAATAAAATTAATTTCCAATCGAATTGCTAAATCGATTTTCGAAATGCAGCCACAAATCAATTGGTAATCTTATCGCGAATACCATCTGCCGACTCCTCTGTATGAACAAAAAAACAGTTGAACTCAACTTATTGAAATAAAATTCATAACTTAGTATTCTATTTCCTTGAAACTGAGTGTTTTTGATGATAAGCAAGACAATAGAAGGCCTTTGTATCTTTTTTTTGGGTTGCCGCGTTTAAAATTCAGCTTTACGATATTTTAAATCAACAGAAAAAAACATTTGAAGGCTCTAAAACCTATCGAACAACGATTAATATCCACGTTTTCTCTAACAACAAAACAATAACAGAGAATATTACGAAAAAAAATTGCAAACGCAAACGAATTTTCATTTCCCGCGCGCCACAGATACACAATACCGTAGACACAGATAATGCCCGTTACACACATTCTCAAGACGGCGCGTGCTATAATACATCTGCCGATGCAAGTGCAGGCAGCTGCATTCTACAATAGACAAATAAATTGCCTTTCTTTACTTCCTATAATACTTCCTTACAGTATCTTTCCCCTCGATACAGATTTTTTTGTAGCAAATCTTATTATGATTTGATGCTGTGATCCAACGGGATAGGCGATTGTTTTTTTTTTTTGGTGGCTTCAGCAGATGACCATGGAGGAACCGTTACTTGGTGTGGCTTAGCGATGTTTTAAACATTTTTTTTTTACATTAGTATGGGAAATTAATTAAAGAGTCAATTTATTTGCATTAGAAAAGCATCCACAAGGAGTGATCTAGAAAATCCGGCTCATCAAAGGCAGTAAGCCAGCCAACCTAGCTGAAGAGTTAATCTGACAAGATCGCCATAGAAAAAAAAAACCTAAATGAAACTTCAACTGTCAACATGACATGACGTAAGATCTGGCCAACTAAAACAAAAGAAAAACGGAATTCAAAAATCAGACACCGGGAAAGTTGCAGTCAAGTAATTTCCGAGATTGCGACGTCCGTATCCGTCGTAACTCAATATTTAGGGTAGTGCGTAGCGAAGCTTGAATCCTGCTGACCACACGTCTTCCTGCGGTTAATGATATGGTATATGGTGCTGCCATTGAAGACCACAGGATGTACTGAATGCACCCGTTTTCTTAAGTGTTGCGTAAAGTTCTTTTAAAGTGGCCATCTTACTTGTCATTTATCTGTTTTCGATTTATGCTAAGGTCTTCTGTTTTTTAACGTTGTCATTTTAATGTTTGACTGATCACTCTTTCTCTTTTTCACTATTTCTAGTAGAATTTTAGGGGCACAAAATCTACTTCGAATCGAATTTATGCCTTTCGCCCTCTTGAAAGATGTTGCGTAACAATAAGACTGCTTAACAAGAGGAAGCAGTTACCCAATTAATTATTCAAACAAATTCTTACATCCATAAAGGCTTCAACAGTAATGATACCAACTATGACCTAACACTAAGGTATTTAAAACAATTCAAGTGGTTCATTACTTTATTAGCAACATCTGCCGCCATATACCATGTAAAACAATATTTGATTGGGCTCAGTCACGCAATTTTCATAATTCGCCGCGCGCACCATGTGTTGTGCTTACGCTGCGCTGTGGGAGGGAACCCGGGAGGTCCCGCCATCTTTGATTTTAAAAACATACATTTAAAAAGAGAATGTTACGTTCGTTATGCTTCTATTCTAGGGAGACTTTGGAGGGGTAGATAGGAAACTGTTTATTTCTTTTTAAAAGGGTGGCACAGACCGAATGTTTGCAGAATTGTCGTAAGTTATTATAAAAGAGAAGCGACAGTCAACGGACTTGTTGGAGATAAAAAGCTTCTCAAATAGCTGTAGAACATAGTTGAGATATTTCCATCTGGTCTACCCCCGGAGAGTCTGCCTCAGCTGCGTCCTTTAGGCCTCGGACACGAAAGTCAGAGGGAGCGGGGCGGCGGCGGCGCTTCGTGTTCCAATGCATACATTTATATATTATGGAACTGGCCTCGAAGTCAGCGACGCGGGGAGCGAGCGGCGAACGACCGGTGCCCGCGCGTCTGCATTGACGTAGCAATTTACATCTTCTTTTGCCCACAATAAATCAAACTTTAGGATGGAATTACTATAAAAAATATGTTGTCGCTGTTTAGACAATTCGTTCGCGAACAAAGACACTAATTTCTCGTAACACAACACTACGCCGCTCTAGCACCGCGCGATCTTCCCGCTGACTTCGAGACCGGGTACAGCGACGCCGCGCCGCCGCCGCCGCCCCGCTCCCGCTGACTTCGTGTCTGAGGGCTTAGCCTGGAGGTCCTTTGCTTTAGAAGTGAAAGATGAAGATCGAAGCGGCTGAGGTGTGAGCAAAAAATATAAAGCATTAGGACTGGGTTAATAATTCACACATGTTAAATCCCACAGCAACTCTCAGAACGACAGTAACTCTCAATTTCTCCTAAAAACGACAACTTTGTAATCCCTTTTTCACCCCAAAATAACTTAACCAGCGGATAAAGCCATTACAACCTCTAAAAAAGAAAACGAACGTGTCCCGAAAGCTATTAAAGAAGATGGCGGCTCATTTGACGGTGACAGCAAAAAACGCGGCAAAAAGTAAGAGATTACCCGTGATTTATGAGAAAGTGCGAACGTAAGATCATAATATGGTGTACTGAGTGTAAGGTGGGGAAAAGATTAACGAGGATTTGAGAATCCAAAAGTTAATTACACTTGGTATATGGCAGTTTTTAGCATCTGGTATAGCGGACATATTTGAGAACCGACAAGGAATTTATAAATGGCCAAGTTTAATGATGGACTAAGTAAAGGATTTATTCAAGTAGAAGATGACTAAAGAAGTATGCAGCTCCGACACCAAGTAAATCAGGATAAAGGACAGGAGAATGGTGATGCTAACGACTAATAGTGAGATAGTAGTAGCTGTTAAAGTTATTGACAAGAAAAAGCTAGGATGACAGGCGTCAAAAAGAGAGCAATAGACCTTGACAAACTCGAAAATGAATCTAGGATAGACTCACCGTGTAAGTGTGTGCTGTCATAGCTTGAGTAAGAAGACGAATGAACCAGAAAATCTGTGGTGCATCGTAGTCAAGCATTGATTTCAAAATGACCAGAAACAGGCAATTTTGCAAAAAAAAAAAAGTGCAAGTCATAATAACTTGATGGTATGAAGCATGGAGCAGATACGGGAATGAAACTCCATGGACACTCTTTTAAAAGAGCTTCTTTACTTGAGATTATTATTTGCGCCAGTTACACAAAATTTGAACGGGAATCGACTGTCCTGGTATGGACATGTGATGAGGAGGGACGAATCGCATGAGACTAAAAGAGTGATGAATATAATTGTTGATGGATGGAGAGGGAGAGGAAGACCAAGGAAACGATGGATGGATTGTGTGAGGAATGATATGAAGGAAAACGGAGTAAATGTTTGCGTGACGGTTGACAGAGGAGAATGGAAGATAAAAACGTGTTGCGCCGACCCAGAGTTACATGGAACAAGAGCAGGAAGGTGATGATGACTTGAGATTATTATTTCACCAAACTAACTCTAGCAAACTTTAATTAAAGACAATGAAAACGTAACACAAACTAATATAATCAGCTGATAATTTCAAAAAGCTAACCGTTAACGTACTTTTGGTTAATTAAATGGACCTTGGAGTTGTGAACTAGTGACCTATTTAGGAGCTGAAGTAGGTTAGCTAGCATTCAAGACTCCATCTTAAAGACGAGTAATATTTAATTAAATTACGTCTTGTGTTAGATAAACTATGACTTTGGGCCTGACAATGATAAATTTCCTTCTTGAACTCTTTTTGCTGTAACTTTAAAGGCTGTTTTTGGAAAGTTCTTATACTTTGATAAGATGTCTTATCTAGCGATTATTTCATTTTCTTAACTTCACAATGGCTATGAATATGGCAAGAATTAACCAAGCCTACAATTTCTGTAAGTACCGTTTCTACAAATAGATTGCAATTGCAGAATGTTGGTTAGATTCCAAGCACCGTCAAGAACCGTTATAATCTTCATGTAGTTTTTTTTTAGTTTTTCTTTAGCATTATCATCTGCGTAGCCTTGTCTTATGTTGGGATCGGCTTTCAGTCTAACTGGATGCAGCTGAATACCAATATTTTACATAAGGCGCCCTGCGCTGGTTGATCAACAACAACAACAAAATCGCGACAGCAACAAAGGCGCTTGCAACTACTTCGAAATATCGGGAGCTCATAAATAAACAATAATCACGGAAGATATCAGAAGAATATCCCGTTAGGGAATTTTAAGGACAACAACAAAATGTTCTAAGGAATAGGCTAGTTTCTACCATCAATAAATTGCAAATCTATTTGGCCCGTCAGTTAGAGTATTGGAAAATAATGGACACGTATTTTTTGTTTTTGTAAATCAATGAATATTGACAAAGATAAAACGCATCAAATCACGGGAGTGGGGGCTCGTGACGTCACAACGCACTAAAAATTATATTAGCATGGCGTGACGTATTGAGAATTTTAAAAGCGTCGTATCTTCGTCAATTTTCGTCTACGTAACAAAAGAAAAATACGTGTCATATATTTTTGAAAATGTAACTGACGGACTAATTAGATTTTTTCAGGACACAAGCCTATTGTATAATAGTTAGAACACCAGTATATTATTAACCAAATATGGCATCCAATTACAATAACGAATAAGCTACAAGTTTAGTATTCTATTTTTAAACAGCGCTCCCACACGTTCCATATTCAAACGACTGTTCCAAATTCAAAGAAACCAGTACTGTTCGTTTCAGCGAGTGACGTCATTAACGGTTTTGCACATTTTTATGTTGGCACTATTATTAGTTTATGGGAAGATGAAGTTATTATTGTTTCAGTCTAGTCTTTAGGGCTACAAAGAGGTCAGTAGATTCAGTTATAATGTAGTCAATATGGTGTCTATTTTCTTAAAGCCATGAAGGAGAGGCCTCAAGATAACTCATTTGACGTTTCATTGTCCTGTCAAAATTTATAGAATATGTCAAATCATTTTTTTTTCAAGGTTCTATTTTTGGTTAAATTGAAATAAGTATGCACGATCTTCTTAAATGCGTCATATTATTTATTTCGAGGTTGGTATACTGGTATAATAGTCTGTTAATCGACTTAAGACAAAGCTACTTTATAAAATGGGTTACTGAAAAAAAAAGCTAATTCAAAACGATTGGCAAATCTATGCAAATACGAAAACAAAACTTAATCTTATTGAATAATGTCAAAAAAGATACAAAAGAAAGACAACTAGATAAGTTTGCAAAAAGATACTAATTTAAATAGTTTATGCAAAGACTATGTAAATATATTCAAATAATAGACAGAAGTGATTTAGAACCAAGAATTTAATTTGGTTATTCTCACGAGTGTTATAGAAATCTACATAATTATTTTAGTATGACAACATAGTTGAGAAAATGCTAGACAGATGATGATTATTTTAGTATGACATAATTATGAAGTCTAAAATCAAAGACAGCATCTGGTTAGACTGGATTCCCAACACAAAAAATAATACATTTTATTAATTGTTCATTGGGAACCAAACCTGTGAACACAGGTCTCCTGCAGAGGTAAGCAAGATATTATGGGAAAAGACAAAAATCTCCAATTGAAACGTCAAAATAAAGATTGACATTGACAGCTATCGTTTTTAAAAGATCGCTGTCATTCCTAAACATTTCAAACACGTAACTTTTGTTAGACCAAGGGGGCTAAACACAATCAACAAATAAAATTGCATCAATGCCAATATCTTCGATTTATTGCCCCATTTAATATCGACCAGCTGACGGTCAGGGATGACCAAAGAGATCTGTACCAAACCATGGGAATATCTTACTTAAGCTTATCCGAAGTTCTGAACCCCTTATTTTAAACTTTTAAATTCGGAAGTAGAAAACAACAATAGACAATCAGACATTTCGCACGGGAACTACCATTGTCATATTTGGCGCGAAAGATGGGGCGAGTTATGTCAAACAAAAAAAATGGCGGCGCAATGAGAATTTTTGGCGAATGTGAAGCACCTGTAAGTTTACGGTTAAAGTGGGGTGTGAAACTGGATCATCGTGAGCCCTTCCGGGTATTCCCAAGCTTGTCATAGAAGATAATATACATAATTTGTTACTATGAGATTCTGCTGGCCCCGCTGCAAAACAAAAGGCGATCTTCTTTTGTTATTTTATTTTTCCTTGGTCAAGATAACATTATGATTTTGCAATGCCATAGTGTTTGAACGCCATAACTTTGCGAGAATTTAGAAGCATAAAGGTTGGAAAATTAAATGCTCGATCCTCTTTGGTCACCGTTTTTTTTTATTTGACTAATTATGACGGCTGCCCCAGATGTGTACACTTCAACCAACTTATCTGTGAAATGGCTGTGAAGGCTAAAACACAGCAAATAAAATAAATTTACGAAGTTTGACATATCATATCAGCAATAATTTTTACGTGAAGTTACTTAGTTTGATGTACAGAATGCTTGGTTGACGGCTTCGTGATGAGGTTGTTTACACCCTGTATTTCAGTTTTTTTTCTGCCATGATGATTCAACAAAAGCTAGGCATCATTTTTTTCGCCAAAAACACTTGCGAATGCAAGAATGTCATAAACCATACAGTGCTGCTGGTTGCCAGGGTGCCAGGTTCAGTTGAAAACCAGCGTCGGGCACTAGTTGTCCGGCATTTTGCTGAACTGGGCCTATTTGGCGCAGCCGTGAGGCGCACAGTGTCACATTATTATTATTTTTGTTAAGTTTTATGTTTTTTATTCATTTTTATTTTTTTTTCTTTTTTTGTAATTTTTTTATACTGTGTGCACTTGTGGCGTGTGCCAAATAAATGTATTTTCTTTCTTTCTTCTTCTTTCTTCTTTCTGCTGCAGCACTACTATTTCAACGACATTTTATGTTTCTTTCTTTTTATTTTACAATACCTTCACATATCTAAGTACAAAACCAGTGTAATGCTATAACAACTAAGCCGTTAGAGTGTCGTGTTATTAAACTTTATCAACAATTCAACAGGATGTCAGTAATAAGCGCCCTAACCTTGTACAGGCGCGCCGATAAGTGTTATGCGACAAGCTTGAAACGTGGGTGGTTCTATAACAAGAATCGCAACGAAAACTTGTTAATATATTATTCTGGACAACAGTACGTTGTGTATTAGTTTTATAAATGAAAAAAAAAACGTCTTTATTTCTTTAGAGGTAGAAATAATAAAATCAAATCATTTATTCGAATTAGACTGAGAATTATCACCTTTTTGACGTCAGTAGTTCCCAAAACGCCGCCATTTACTAATTCCTATTGTTTAGCCGGGAAGGAGCGGTGCGAAAACCTCCACAGCAACATTTGCCATCTGTCTGTCAGTTAGACAAATTTAAGTATATAAAAAAATAAACATTTCTCCATCTATATATCAACATTCTGCTGCCCTTGTCCCAATTTATTTGTGGTCAGCGCAGCGTGTCTTCTTCCATACTTCTCTATTACTCGTCTTCTCATCAGACACTTCCTTTTTAACCATATCATCCTTCATAGTCCATCCATCGTTTCTTTGGTCTTTTTCTAGTCTTAAATCAAACATTTCTCAATACGGCACAGTAGTATTTGCAGTTTGATTACAATATTATTCCCGAGTTTCTAACACATCGATCACGAATTACAACTTCAATTCCCACGCTTCGAGAAAAAAAAATCATTCCTTTTTAAAATCTTGCGTTTTTTCGTTTAACTATAAAATTAACACTTTTCCATACAACTGTACTTTGACTATCTTCCAAACAAAGGGGTTTATCATTGATAGTTAGCTTTATTTTAAGCCGCCTTCAACTAAACTTTAAGTAAACATGACATACGGTTTTCGTTTACGTGAAAAGGCGGGTTTTTGAACCTTGGGAGTCTCTATGTCGTTAAAATAAACAGAACAGTGGAAGATTCTTTACAATCATAACTTTTTATAAGTGTTATTTTTTTCAGTATTACTGTACTAAGAAGAATAAATTATTATGTAAAAGAAGGCCAAATAAACGATGGATGGACTATAAAAAAAAAACACGGGAACGTTTTAAATGTACCTATGACACTCGGGGATAATGTATCTTCCCATTAGTGAAAGAATTTTCGGAATTGGATCATGAGTTCCGTAGATAACCCCCTACATAGAAAACAAATTTTACCTTTTTATAATATTAGTATAGAAGAACTTTCGCCCTGCAGTTAGTTACAGGCTGATAAATTTGTGTGATAGAAGTTAAAAATCAAAATGGCTTCTTCAATTTGCGCGGGAAAACCAGTTGTTTTTATCACATACTTAAAAAAAATGCAAAGGTCAAAACTTAAGATTCCAAAGCGTAAGAGACAATAAACGCAGCTTTTTTCGCGATGACGTCATTTCCTATTACATCATAGACAAAGGATGTATCTATTTAAAATGGCGACGTGTTTCGAATAGGGAATTGAGTGAGAGTAACGGTCTTCTTTGAGAAAAGGTACGCAATAATCGTTTTTCGTATTATCGAGTAACTAGGCTATGCTTTTCCCAACTATTTATTTGTTTATAAAATATTTAAAAATAATGCTTTTTATGAATAAATAAACAGTTTGGAAAAGCATAGCCAGGTGAAGCTAGATCTGTGTTTGGCGTTAGACCATAATTGTTTTATAATTTTTTACTAGCTTATGCCCGAGATTTCGCCCGCGTGGAGTTCTGTAATAAATTGTCCCACGGGGTCGTACTACCGGGATAAAAAGTATCCTGTGTTACATCATCTGTGTGCCAAACATCTAAATCAGGTCAGTAGTTTTTGAGTGAAAGAGTAACAAACACGCATACATCCTCACAAACTTTCGCATTTATAATATTAAGTAGGATTTGTTACAGGTGGCCTACCGTGAAGTCTTAGAGCAGGATTGTTTTAATCTTATTCCAGAGTGAGAAACAGATGGCGCTAGACGTCCTCCATAGCTCAGTCTCTTTCCCACAACATCCTGCTTTAAGACGTCATGGTAACCTCCCAGTTCTACAGGAATACTGAAAACTCCGTATGATTATAAAACATTTGAGTGATTGAGAAATATCGTTGCTGATGCTACCAAAAGTACAGCTAATCTGATATTTTGACACTACAGCTCTAAAACGCAAGTCAAGTTCATATTACATCATTTGTTAGCATAACATTGCTTGGACAAGCACACATTGTGAAATTACCGTACTACTGGAGCTTTCTATTGACAAAGTTCAGGTCCCGTTGGATAGACGTCGTTGAACTTAACTTTAGCGATTGCATTGGCCATAGATCAGAGAAATCTTAACCATAGAGAAGAAATAGAATGACTGAAATCAAAATTGGCCTGTCCACGATTTTTAAAGCTTTTGCTGTTGTAGCTGTACAGGGATTTTATAATAACGTATGGCCCAAATCGAAACGAACTCCGCCATGTTGTCATTTTCAATACAGTTTTATGAATGACTAGCCGACGTCGCGCGGTTCTCGTCCCCGTGGGAGTACGGGGATAAAATATGGCCAATGTTACTCAGTAAAGACGTGGCTTTCTAATGGTGAAAGAATTTTTGAAATCGGTGCAGCAGTTTTTGAGTTTATTCATCAGGAAGGATTTGTATTTTTGTATGTTACACACAAAAATACAAATCCTTCCTCTTTATAATATTAGTGTAGACAACACTCGTGTTATTAAAATTTTGGCGCCGAAAGAGCACACTAGGGTAACACTGTAAATTGACATGACATTTTTGACAACATCATTTGGAATACCTACATTATTTGGCTACTTTTTTAATGTAATTTCTAAGATATTGCATCCGCAAATCTATTGCCCTATTATCCGAGAAGCGCCAACTGCCAACTGTCCATCTGAAGTAGCAGTATTATTGCAACATTAGACAGGATGTGAATGTATGTCAGCCTCATTGAGACAATAGTGTCTATGGTCTAATAGAGCACTTACTGCTCACACTTGCAACAGGGAGACAACTGAGATGTCAAAGACAATAAGAGTTGTCAGGAGCAATGTGCGACTTCCGTATTGTTTGAATTGGTATTTTGCATTTCGAATTGAAGTGGAGATGTTGTAGTAAGGGCTTATAAGTTGCTGTTTTTTTTGTTGATAATTTAATTTTTGCACGTAACGATTTATTTAAACCTTTATAACAGAGCATAAGTTAAACGCACGCGCGTGCCCTATACGCCAAGCTACAATTTCTCCGCATATACCTACAAAAATAATAGGGCTTCCAAAACTATTTAATTGTTTATTTCGTGTTATAGTACAGCACAGCATTTTTTGTCACATATTTGTGTCGTTGGAGTACAGGGCACGCGCTTGCGTGTCACGTATATGTGACAATGGCGTTCAAAAGGTTAATAATTAAAATGCGATAGTAAGTATTATTAGTTTGTCTTTAATTCTTACAGAAAAAAAACACATTTGAAATCTTGTTAAAATATTAAATCTTATGACTGGATTAGTTTAATTAAAGGAATTCTCTCCTACGAATAAAAATAATGTATCACAATAGTATTAAACCCCTGAATTAAGTATACATAACTCGATTTTTTTCTCCGCATATGGTTGCAACGATTCTTTAACGTTATAACGGCACGTCACGGTGCGCGCTTACGGTCATACATACGGACGATTGAAAACGTACGTTACGATACGTTAGGTTTTTTTTAGTTTGTTGAAGAAAATGATAGTTTACATAGGTTAAGGAAGTAGAGGGTGGAAAATTTAGATTTTTTTGCTGTTTGGTAGAAAACGACCAGTCGTTACAGGTAGTCAGTGGCCCAAAAGTCTGACAACCAGTCTTAGGCCCGGTTTCCACCAAAGCGGAGAGATGTGCGGAAACCCACCATTTACATGTACTTGCAGGTCTCTCGTCTATCCTGTGATTGGTTGAAGCTTGCACTTCTCCTCTCCGCTCCGCTTTGGTGGAAACCGGGCCTTACCAAGGGGTATCGTATTACCTTGTACTAACTGGGTTGTGGAGGTCAGATAAGCTGTCGCTCCAAGTGACGTATTCAGCTGCATCCAGTTAGACTGGAAGCCGACTTCAACATGGTTGGAATCGGTTGGGAAATGGCTAGGCTAATGATGGTGGAAAACGACCAGATCGTACTTGGGAATAGCAGGCTTAGCCAAGTTGACAATCTTCAATCGTTAACGCCAGTAGAATGACATAATCTCAACGTTAAATCACGTGATCAACACGAACGAATAGAAAATTCGTAGACAAGTTTACATCGTTCAAAATGATAGAATAGAATGTTATCGTTTCTACAATGTTGATCGCTCTATACTCTTTGGTAGTAACGCTCACCATATAATAAAGAGTAGGTTTTTCTACAGACATTAGAGAACAAGCGATCGACTCAGTCGTGTCAACTTGGCTACTAATTTAGCGCTTTCTACAATCGCTTAGGTACGCAGAGGCGTTTACGATTGTAGGAAGAGAATCGATATGAAACGTTTGTAACATGGCTAGGCCTGCAGGCTAGAAAATTGCTGTTTTATCGAAGTAGTAGATAACTTGTCTAGCTTTTGAGTTGAGGAAAAAGTCGGTTGGATCATTTTTCAGTACAGAAATAAATAAACCTTATTTGAAAACTACAAGAGAGTAGGCCCAAAATAAACATGAGAACTTTCCTCATCTCAGTCTGAATAATATCTTCAGGATTAATACCAGATGAGCCAAGAAATCAATCACGTTAATCTAAAAAGTACCAGGCTGACATAAGTGTAAGGACATGGAATGTAAGATTAGCGTGCGAGCGAGACGGAAGCACGCGTTAGAAAGGGATAGACAATAACGGTTGAATGGAGCGCGGTTGATGTGTTTTTTCATTAAGGAGGTGATTTTTTTAAGCTGTGGTCTTTGGACAAGTCGTTTTTTTTTTGTTTTATTATAAGAGTTAGGGAAGATTTTATAGGTGTGTGGAGGGTCAGTGATTTTTCTAGTTACTAATGATGAGAGAGATTTGAGGAAGAGAATTATTTATTTTAAAACGCCTAGCCTTGGAATTTCAAACCAAGAGATGGTTCGAAGTAAAACTGATAATATTGAACCCTTTCATTGTTGATAGGTAACAGAAAAACTCGCTGGAGACATAAATTGGTGTCTTTTTGTTTAACTGTAACTTTTTTTTCATAGCTATAACAAATAAGGGTATTTACCTATTTTCCTTTTATTCCATGCCTTAAGCGAAGACCACACTGTTTACACGCTCACAAAAATCACTAACAGTATCAAGAATATCCTCTTCCCAAACAAAATAAAAGAACATCCATCTCTGCCCACACTATGAATAGCTAGCTTGATTGTTGAAGCCCCTTACCCTTAGTATACACTGAGGGCTAACGCATCTGGTGAGGTCGATAACCCTAGAGGGTGGATATCGATCGCCGTGTGTTAAACTATAGGAAGTGTGGACCTGGCTTTATAATGAACTTGGATGACATTAGAAAAAAATGTAATGTTATGTGTGAAACTGTTTTGTGCAGTCGATAATTATTATAACAGCACACTTGTGATCCTCCGAGGGGTTATGCAGAGGTGTCCCTATAGGGCGAGTCTATTGCCATCAACAGAGCTAAAATTCTCCGCGGCTACTACTGAGATATAATTATTTCTGATAGAAAAACCCAATGACATTATGCTACGCCCAATTTGTGAATTTTAGTTTAGTAGGTTTTGAAGCAGAATTAAATGTAGTTTTATACAAAAAATCTGTTGAAGCAGGAAACGCCCATGATTTCGAAGTTTCGGCACTTCTTTCTTCATAAAGATAAGAAAAGATACATTGTATTTGCATAAAAGGTCCAAATTACGTAATTATATATTTTGTATTGTAATCTTACAAGTATTTTACCAACTCATTTACTTAGTAAAATCGTGAATATTTTTAAAAGCAATGTTCTCATTGTCAATGAAGATACATAAAAGAAACTTTTTACGCAAATCCTAAAAGCTTTCATTTTTGGCGGGACCGGGAGACTAAACGTCAAAATTACTTTTTTTTTCAATGCTTCGAGCGGCAATGGAAATGAAGAATTATGCCTAATTAGTTTTGTTTCTGTCCGCGTGAATATACGTATACGGAAAGAAATGTTTTAAAACAGTTTTAAGTTCAACCTAATTACAACCATGGCAACTAGACTAATAAAGTCACAAATCTCCAAAATAATATCTAATACTTACGATCACAATTGTTGATCGAAAGTTTCCACAGACAATTATACTTTTTCGTTTTTCCTTCTTTTGTTTTCATATAACTAATGATAAAATGATGTTAGCTTGTTGACAATACTTCACTTTATCGCGGAAGGGACATTGACACAATAAAATACTTTTTGCACGATAAATTTTGGTTTATCAAACAAAACAATGTATTTAATTTGCTTTCGAGGGTCGAAGCGAAACACTGAGGGGTGTGATAGCACCTGCCCGATTCAATAGGGGGCAGTTCTATTGCGAAAATTGT
This sequence comes from Xestia rhomboidea, assembly GCA_963853795.1. Lineage (NCBI taxonomy): Eukaryota > Metazoa > Arthropoda > Insecta > Lepidoptera > Noctuidae > Xestia > Xestia rhomboidea. The sequence goes on from OY970784.1 coordinate 1,186,937, forward strand.
TTAATGGAAAAGTAACTGTACTTTTAGAACAATTGGGTTTATATTTGTTTGTGGTGTGGTTAAAAGAACTGGGATGTATTGTGGCTTGATATCGATTTTAGCTAATTCTGATGTAGCTTTGGCTTTTAATGTAGTGTGGAGATAATGTTAGAAAGAATTTATTAAAATAGACTTTATAAGAATTGCTTTAGAAATTGGATGGCCTCCTCCAATCTTCATAAATCGGCAAAAAGAAGTAAAGTGGAAGAAATGTGGGGAGACCTTTGCTAAGGAGTGGGACGGTTCAGGCTAACAAAAAAAAAACCGGCCCAGAGCGACGCGCACAGAGGGTTCCGTACAAACTTTTTAAAGGTCAAACTTAACTTTGCGGTTCGATCCTTAGAAACGGCTATTGCTCCAACTGCAAATAATAAGTTTGTAATAGTAAAATCGCTTTTTTTTTGTTATTCTAAGTCAACATATGGTAGTTCCCACTACCATATAGGTTTTCGACCCAAAACCTATAGGGTACTTCCGGTTGACCTAGAATTTTCAATTTTGATTAAAAGCAAGGTCTTACAGCACAAGTAAAGGGAAAAGTCCGAAAAATAAAAATTATATATATAATAATTTAAAAGAAAAAAAGCTTGGTAAGGTAACATTCATATTTGTAAGTCTATGATTTGTACTTGTCCTAACGATAGACTTTGTCTGCTATCAAAAATAGATGCGGGATGCCTATAATGTCAGAACAAGTAAGTGGCCTAGAAACACAGGCATAATAGAATGAATGAGGTCAATCGCTCCAATACATTTATGGAATTGATCCTCTTGACACTGGTTCATTATTTATTTCACAACACTATAAATATTAAAATTATGTCAGTTGGGTGTTTGGGTGCGCCCGCGTCCTCTGCGTAGGCGTGAATATGTAGAATGCTTTGCAAGGAAAATGTCTTTGAGTGTCACACACACACAATGCATAATATGACATAAATAAGTCTTTGTTTATCTATGGTTACACCATCGTCACCAAAAATAAACAAAATATTTTTTAAACTCTTGTATTTTGACACTTAAATCCTTCGTATCTATTCTATTCGCCAAAAAACTCGCATCAAGTCGGTTAAAAATGGACGGGTAAGATAACTAACTACTTATTCAACGTAATTCCAAGCCAAGAAAACGATTATATCACCACCTAAATCTTATTTTTTTTCCCCAAAATCGTTACCGCTAGCCATGTGCGAGTACCAGGCACATATAAATACGAAACAGTTGTGAACTTATCAGGCTTTCCTCGGCTGTTGATATTTCACGCTCTAACGGGTTCGGGGGTGAAGTCCCTGCATTTAGTAGGGTTCCTAGCATATGGCATGGCTGTTAGAATTGTAAAACACAACTAGGTTTCATCGTTTAGTTCTGAGATTAGGCGATAGAGGCGCTGCACGCTAAAATAAAAAAAATATGCCATCGTAATTTTCCTTCGATCCTAACATTGAAAATGATCCATTGCATTCCTACCAATAATTTCAGCAAATCAATATTAAATAAACCACAGCGAATGAAACATTACTTTCTCATCTATTTCTTTTTAAAATAAGACCATAGACTCGTAGAGTAATTTCCTCAACGTCCGAAGGATACCATTACTGGTCACTTTTTTTTTCAAAGCCATAGAGTCTCTTTTTTTATTTAAAGATATCCTTGGAAGGCATTGGTATAAAAAGTGGTGCGGCCTACGTGTAATGGCTCTTCGGCTTGCCTGTACGTGTTTATATGGATATATACAAGAGTTTGAGCGTGGCTTTGCCCGCATCTAATATTGCTTTATTGTAAAAGGATGCTGCAGCATTATCTCAATACTGATATTATCTTTTATCTTGGTGGCAGAATCTTGAATCTACTCAACAGAATGTGTCCAAAAATGTTCTTCAACGCAAGTAAGTCCCAAATTACACGTCTATGGTCAAAAAAACAAAGAAAGAAATAAGTGAACACAGCACTCTCAATATACGACGCTGCGCTGGCATCTTATCGTAGCTTAGATCTTTAACGGATAACTTCCAAGTTATTTAAACGTTTTTGAGAGAGCAGTGCTTGAAGTTTTGTTTATGTTAGACAAAGATAAAGAAGGGAAATGAGACTTACCAGTATGTTGGTACTCTTGAAGTGGCATAATTGAGACTAGACGAAGTTAACTTGACTCGCAGCGGTTTAAGATGTGTGCTAAACATCGAGTAATTTATAGGGGCCCTAAAATAGCACCCTGGGATAGTCCTGGATAGTTCTTTAATAGCACATGTTTTATCGTACTGTTCAAAAGAGAAAAACACGTGGTTTTGAGAGAGAATGATGAAAAACTAAAGAAGAATTATTGATTAAGAACAAGAAGCCGGAAAAGTCGTTATTTAACCGTCAAAATTGGAAGCCGAAGAATGAGACATGACCTTCAGGTAGGAAACTGAGTGGGCGCAAAACTATGATGTACAAACGCCAGCACATGAAGCCCGAAACTGTCAAAAGTTCCCAATCAACTTTGAACCTAATGCTTTAGCGATAAAGTCTAAAAACTCTTCAAAAGAAATTTGACAGGTTCTAGTAGCTTGATGGCTGGCGTCTGTACCTGGATACCTCCATTAGATAATGACTTATTCATTCCTTATCCCAGTATTTCCAAGGTCGATGTCAGGAAATGGACCTGTAAGTATGTCCTTCGCTCACTGGTAATGATTATGATGAAACCGGTATTTTCTGTATTAAGAGAGCCTCCAGAAAACCTTGAGGACATCCGGCGAAGCCTTGGCAGCGTTGCTACCGACACCATCACCAGCATTTTCCAAATTATATTGGAGTCGGCTTTCAGTCTAACCGAATGAAGCTGAATACCAGTATTTTACATGGAGCGCTATTTGAGAAGAATTTATCTGTTTGAAGAAGTATAGGAGAGCCTTTACCAAGAAAGTTACCATTCATTTTATTTCCCGTCTCTGGTCTCACACAAAAGGCACTTGAACACCCACGCACGCCTCTTTCCTGGAATTTAAAGTCACCATCATCGTCCTGGCCTAGCGTGTCGTCTTCTTCCATTCTATCAGCCGTCAAGTCACTATTCACCCCTTTTCTTTAGTCATCCCCTACTCTTTTACGGCCGTTTTCAATAACTTACTCACAGCTATCGGTAGGTTGCTATCTATGTCTGTTTGACATTTAGCTTACGGACGGTTAGAAACAAAAAGTCACAGAAAAGCTTTTTTTGATTTTTCTATGAATCAAGTGAGGTAGGCGACGCGGATATATTTCAAGCTAACTTTGTTTATAGAAACACCGATAGCTACGAGACTTATGGTCTTCAGCCGACCAAATTTCGGTCCCCGCAAGATCACTTGGAACTCCGTATAAAAAAGTTATTGTCAATGTGTGTGTGGGTGTGAGGCCGAGTATATAGAGTTGGCTTAATGTGTGGTATGTTATATTTCTTTAGAATAATACCTGTTACGCACGTATTCGTAGTCACGATCCATCTTCACGCTATTACCGCACGGTGGTCGGCAATTTAGATGGTATTATTAGAGGCTCTAGTTCTATGTGGTAGTGATTTTGCTGTCTTAGAAGAAATGGCTGATGTTTTTCTACACATGGGAACATTTTAAAAGGAACGTTTGATTTTTTGTTTTGTTTTTCACGTTAAGGTGCTTCTAGAAAACTCTCGAGAATAATCTAAGCAATCTAGGTAGGTAGATTGCTCGACTACGGTATCTACGTAAATTAGTTACAGATAATGCGCTAAAATAATGGCATAATCACGAAGTTTGACAAACAGACTGGCAAAAACTGCATGATAATTTTACAAGCTCCAACAATCTCTTGTCAAAATCCCTCTCACGGGCTCCTTTCAGAAACAACAGGCCTAGTTTCCTCTCTCTTTTAAAAGGACTTATAGCTATTTTCATATTCACTGGGTCAGTAAGCCAGTAAACTACGACTAGATCGTACCAAAAAGGATTGTTTTTTACACGCTGCACCGAAAATGGAGGCGTAACAATAGGAGGAAGTTACCGAACGGATGTAACGGTCGAGATGGCTCGAAAATAAAAGTTTTCATTGAAAGTGAGAGGTTTTTATGCTTTTTTACCGTTTGTAGAGAGTAAGGACGATTTGAAGATGGCGATTGCTTAGTAAAAAAACCGATCTTGTCAATGTTGGAATTGTTCAGGCACTGACGAAATTTTTGATTAAATTACCCTTTTCAGTCCCACGGCTGGACAAAGGCCTAGTTTCAGTCACTTAAATACTTAAACTATTTTTGATTCTTTCGTTTTGTTTTTTCAGTATCCACTAACTACGTACGTATTTTATGATTATGACGCACTTTAAAGAAGTACTATTTCATTTCAATTCTTTTCTTTTTTCGTAATCTTTAGCGAGGTGTTTGACCCCATAAAAAGAAAACCAAGCAGGTTGTCTAACGAATCTTATTCAAAAATTCCCGATGCATCGACATGTAGAATGTAGACAGTCCAGTCCCGAAAACTAGTTTCGAATTAGAAATTCACCTTGGACTATCTCTTCTATAAAACCGGTTTACAAAAATCGTCTATGAAGCCTCTTATATGTGGTACAGGCACTTAAATTATACGGTTTTTTTTTAGATTAGAGGTGGGATACGGGCACATTGTTGTCTGGCCATAGACAACCGCAGCAGTAAAAATATCTTTGTCTATGATGTGTTTATAGATTTTTTTTTGTTTGGTTTGAAATATGTTGGGTAGGTGGGAAGCAGGGATTAGGGGTAGGCAAGTTAAAATTATGATTGTTTTGATTTTTAATCCGTTTAATGTTGAAGAAGTTGCCGGCGCGCTAAAACCTCGGTCAAGAATAATCGTTTTAACGATTATTTTCAATTTAAAATGCATTACGCAGCTTTTATTATGTAGATAACACCGATACACAGATCAACACTATTTATATTAGTACGTTTTTATCAAAATGACCTATTTATCGCTAGTGTACTCGTACTTGGTAATTAAAGCCAATTGTTTTTAAATGTCGCTCCATTCATGAATTCCGGGTACTCTATCTTGTTTTGCAATTATGCAGTTACTGTAATGTCAGTAACAACCTACTTAGGCCGTAAAGAAAAAATCAAATAATTCCCGTCTCGCGACACTTATATCAATGCATATTGTTGCACTGTTGCTGCGTAAACTTATTTTTTTTTGTCCTTAAATAAATAAACGTTGAAAATCCAGTGAAGTCCATGTGTCGCCTACACCTTGAGTAGGACTTAAAATTAATTTGATATATTTATAGGCAATTTTACGAAGGTCTCAAAAAAACCCAAGTCTTTCTTGTTTTTAAAATTGTGGTTTCACCCAATATGTTCCGATTTTGAATCCAAGATAACATCTTACAACAAGGTTCACAATCACCCCTTTCCGGTAACATTTTACGATTTCCGCAGGCCTAGTTATCGTGAACAACTTTTTCTTAGCCTGGGATAGATCACTAGTTCACTAGGCCGTACCTAATAAATCAGTTTATAAACATTCTGCATAAATAGAGCACAGGAAACGGCGCAAAGATATGCAGCAGCAGCCATTATAGTGATTCAATCTTCAATGGCGATCGTTGACTTGACATTCGATTCGACGCGTTTCCCGCCAATCCTGATATCGCCATCCTTTTCTTCCTCTCTAAACTTGCTAAGAGTAAGCGAGATGGCTATACAAACATAAGTTATTATCGGTTATTGCTAACATCCTATTTGCAGATAAAAAATGTTTTAGTAATGATGAATGTTTTTTTTTGATCTGATGGAAACGAAATGTTCAATTTTGTCGGTCGGTAATTGAAACGAGAATTTCAGCTTTGAAATTACTTTTTTTAAGGCAAAGGTCGAAAGCCTGTAGGCTGAATCGAGTTGGCCTCGAATTATTCTAGATTTCAGAATCTAAATTGTCAAACTTTGTTCATTTGTATGTCATTGAGTCCAGCTAAGTCACCAGCTGACGGTTAACAACGGTAATTTCAAAAATGTAAATCCTAAGATTACGAGCTGGTGCTAGGTAATCGGATATTACGTCACGAATAACGAACAGATAGGCTTCTTGAATGACAAATAGGAAATCTTGTAGTAGGTACGGTTGACAGCAAGTCAGTACTACTAGTAGTACTTTGATCTTGAGCTGGCAAAGTATGAAGTTACAGTGGATTAAAGACGCTAACTTATACTGGTTTTTTTACTAGTCTTGCGTTTTAAATTTTACCGTGTAAGCCTATTTGTTACCTACCTAGGTACTTACTTATTATAGGGTCCAAGTTTATGACATATATGACCTAACATTTCTGAAAAAAAAGCTGTAACTTTGAAAAAATTACATTTTTCTTCTAATTCGTAAAATCATCATTAAACCTTATGTTACAATTCCAATAGAAAATAAAATTTCCCTTTCACTGACCACTTTCGCGCTATCCTACAAACCATAGAGTCGTGGCTCCAAAAGAGGTCGTTCACCTAGTCTATGCTTCAAGGCTACTGCCAAAAAGGATGATGTCATTATATGTCAAGTTTTTTTGCATATTATTATTATGTTGAACATGTGTAGTTAAGTAGGATGGTATGTCAAGTTTGATAAGTTTAGAGATATCAATATAGCTTAAGTAAATATCTAAATAAAATTGAGGAGATAAAGTAGGCTGAAAGCGTTGATGCCTGTGCCATAGAGGAAAATACGTGACACATGGCCCATTATCGGCCATTGTGTAGACGCTGGACCAATTATTTTTATGTCAAAAAAACTTGACTGTGGCCTATAACCAGTCGCTGTCATTATCTTCCTAAAGAAAAGAGACAGCAATATTGACTTTATGACTTCTTGTAAAATACGCTTGAATTTCTTGAAAGCTTTCATATGTATAGGTACATGTATAATAGGACTTATCATAAAACGTAGAACCCAAACTACAGTAGGTAGCCGGCCGCCCAGGGTGGCTGTAAGTCTAGCAGACTGGCTAAATGAGCTAGGTAATCGCGATAGCCAGAATTACTGGAATTTGAAAACAGAACCTCGAGTTCTGCAGCCGATCTTTCAGCCACTTGTACCATGAGGTTTTTGTGTTAAAGTTGGCCAACCTGTATTGTTGACGTATGTATTATTTCCGACATTAACTACATGTCTTCAGTTCCTGAAATTTTGATAGTATTGTATTTATGTTCGACAATCTAACTGTGGGAGTGGGACCTACGTACTGAAAAATTGGTTACCGCCCGTCGCAATAACCTCAGCAACACCAAAGGTACCTATACCCAAATATGTTCCTGCCTAGTTCTAGATGTCTATGCCCTATCTTCATCTGGACTAGGTATACTCACGCATCTTGGCGGTAAATATGCATACCTATAGTTGTGACGTGGTAAGCAGGGCGCCACATCACGCTATACATAATATCCAGTATGACCTCTCTTTGTATGAGCTTCCCGTACAATAAGAGATCAGCTTAATTTCAATAGCAATTACAAATGGAGCCGTTTTCAAGGTAAATAACGCGCCGCCGGAATGTGCTTCGTGTCTATGAGCCCTCAGAAGACCATCGGGTCAGAAAGCTGATCGCAGGATCAACGCTCCGAGACTCCGACATAGGTACTGTAAGTAGTCTTATTCACAAAATCACACAGTATCTATTATTATGGACGTAGTAAACTTATATTGTAATCATATTTTACTGTAAGTACCAAGTCCTACAGTCAAAGCCCTAGTTCCATCGTAGAGTAAGTAGGTATGTTTGCTAGTAAATATCTCAATTGCAATGATTTCCTGAGAATCCTGGGAGGACCCAGCCGTTATCCTAGTCACTATTCATAGTTATGTAGCATTTTGTTAGTTTTATCCGGCTGGGCTGTAAAACATACCTAGGTATAGATACCTATCTACATAATATAGGTTTAGGATAAAGTAACAAAGAAGTTTTTAGTATTAGACTAGTTTAAAACTATCAACTTCAGTCAATAGTGTTATTAGATTGAAAAAAAAACATACGACGGTAAAGTAAACAAATCCTCATCATTTATGATAGGCTTATGACTTATTATTTTGATAGTTTTCTTGCTGATAGAGCGAGATTTAGGTCACAATCAAGCTCAATCATTATAAGTTTAGGCAAAAAGAAAACAATGGACACATACCCGGAACACTGGCAGTTCACCTCGCAATGTTTACTGCTCTCTCCCCACATTTTGACACAAATTATAACAGCACAGATTCACAAATAGTACATAATTCGATCAGTCTTTCAGAAGAGTTTTTTTATCACAGTATTTTTGGGAGCACGCCTAGGCTCGAGTCAACTCGCGACAGGCGCCAAGCGACAACTGCCTGGCAGAATAAATGAGTTCCCGCGGGCGCGCGAAACGGCCGTTGGTGATACCACCCTCTATCTATCTTACGGTAGGGTTCCGACATTTCTACTTTTATAGTAAATTTTTAATGCGGAATTCGGGGCTTAGTATTGATGAAAGATGTTGTAAATATCTTATTTATATAGAGACTTGCTTCGGTTTTGTTATATTAAAGGTTGTTTTGTAAATCCGGTGAAACACTCATAAAAAACCTTTCGATATTATAGAAGTAGATCATTACCTGCCTAGCCTTTTCCCAACTATATAATACTATGTTGATGTCGACTTCCAGGCTTACCGGATGCAGCTGAATACCAGTATTTTACATGGAGCGATTGCAATAATAATAAAAGTACAGATACCTACTCAAAAAAATGAAAAAATCTGTCATTTGAAGTCTTACGAATTTCAAAATTGGACTATTGCAACTTAACCTAAAACATGGTTGTGGTCATTATCTAAGATGATTTTATTTTTTTAAATTGATGCTGAAAATGGCTACGAATGATAGAATTTTAGATTTACTTTTCTTGTTTTCTTATCACTAAGAACTGAAGCAAATATACCGGTCTACTTAATTATTTTTATTTACCCAATACAGAGGTACCAAATAAGTTCACCTCTTCACCACCGCCTTGCTTTTTTTTACCAGTCAACCTTTGACAGATGCAGGGAGATAATTGCATTACCTACTTTGAGCAAGCATTGATTATAGCTCCATTATTGGGAATAAAAATAACTCTACCCTATGAATTTTCGTTTAGGTATTCGTTTTATGATTTTTTTTACCTTCAAATGCTTATTTAAAAACATACTAAGTGGCACATGACATTAAATGTTGAATTGTTTCATCTTTTAACAAAAAATAAAAATATTTAGCTTTTAATTATTATAACACCTACCTACGCTTATAGCTTACAATTTAAATGCCAATACGAATAAACTAAGCTAGTAGGTAATAAACATAATTATAAGAATCACGGCACCTCGGGCCTGAGAGGTTAAATTAATTAATCTCTAGGTAAGTAAATAAAATTGTTGGTGAAGTTTTGCTTAAACCTACTTTTAAAAAGTATTATATTTTAAAAAAGAGGCTAGTCTATACTATAAGAAACGAAAAATACATGTTTTCAGCCATAACCTAAAATCAGCTGTTATTTTTGAAACTTCGATTTTTACAAATTTAGTAAAAGTTTGAATTTTTGAAGTTGGCAACTGGAACGACCAACCCGTCTGAGTACATACGTCCTAACTAGATCGAGGATATTAACATAATGTAATTCAATTTCAACCTTACGTTAAAATTCATAGAGCATAGTTTACTTCGGCCTTAACCTTGAATGGAATGCCATACAAAAATCATATGGGAAACGAATCCTGTTCTTACACATACAAAAAACAATCCCCACTCAAAAGTAGACTTTAAATAGTAACAGCAAGGTTTAAAATCAAGTAACTTTAAATGGGAATCCAGTATCTCACACCAACACATTGATAAAATTCAAAGTAACAATCATATGATCGCATTCTGGAATTCACAAACAAAATCAAACTTACTGCTTTAGACCTTTAAGTTCAAAATTGGCTATATTTTGCTTCATAACCTAACTTAAAAGCCCGCCAACTTATATTTGCAATTGGAAAATAAGGGATGCGGTGGGATTTGTATTAGTTATAGTTTTTTCGACGGTAAATATAACTTTGTGCCTCCCGATATCTTAAAATTCTTCAGCCAGCAATCATATGGTCAACGTTATGCTTTTGAAGTGGCGACAAAAAAAGGAGGCAGTGTTACTTCAAGCCTCAACTTCAATTCAAATTCAAATATTGATTTGCAAATTTCAAAAAGTCATTCGAAATTCAAATCAGCTGGTTTTTATTTATTCCCATCATTTTGCCCGTACATTTTTTACTGTCACTATTTCTGACGAAGGTTTTTTGAATCGAAGACGTTATGACTTATGCCTGTAATCAGTGCTGCCAACCTTTTAATGTTGGTACCTATTGGAACTTTTTACCGTAATAGTGGCCGTTGGCTTGTGGCTTGCCGATTCGCGCCAAAGTTGGGGAAATTGCTGATGGTTGTAGCTTGTATCCTGACACTATTTGGAAAAGTTCTTTATGATAAAGTCAAAGTGATGAAAGATACCATGGAGGCTATCCGAAAAAATATCATGGAAAAAATTAGGATCCATGCCCCATGGTCTCAGTGGCACGTTACAGCAAAATTACAATATTGCCAAGTTTGAAACGTTACACATTGTATGTACCGATAGCACCCAGTTGGCTCCTGAAACTAGATTACAATTTTGGTCACGTTATCCCGTCTATCGTGACCTTGGTTATACAAGTGCATCCATGTTTTAACGTTTTCGTGCCCATGTAGGTAAATAAAATATTTTGAATGCGAAAGATTAGGCTGAGTATTTTAATGTCGTTGCCCATTCAGAAAGCTAGAGAGGACAAAACAATGAACGAATGTGTCAGTGACATTAACTTTGAAAGAAGAGGTCAATAATTATTTTGTATTCAAGTTGTGCATTATGTAACGAGAACGACATGCCTTTAATAACATTGTTTGTAGCTACCAAACAGGTATCTGGCTTTTATTTTTAGAATAATTTTAAAGGCCCACGTTTGACATTGTCATAACCTGTCAAAATTACGTTATTTTCACTGTCAAAAGTTTGCTGGTTGTCTAACTCATGATGAGTTCTAGACAACATTCCGAAGCATTTCTATCCAATTGGAAAAACCAGTCGAAGCTCGTTGTAGATGGCTATGGCTTAGTGCTTAGTCCCAATCTAACTATAATTGATTGATGTCAAGCACTATTCGCATATTTGTAATCACGTTCTCAGAAAAACGGTTTTATTGATATCGATGAAAGTTGCAATTAGGTGTTTACGGGGGCGAAAAGTCGATCTAAGTAGCTAGGTTTCATGTTTTCTCTATTTTCACCTGGGCAGAACTTGCTCGCCGAGGTACTTAATAGAAAATGATAACAAATATTAACAAATGTTCAACTAATGCATTGACACCAAGTTATGTTAGCGCCATTAGTTTCCCGGTTGACATCCCCACTAAAGCCTTCTTGTCAAACTATTTGTCAAACTTATAATGCCAGTATTATTAGAATACTGTACTTGATCAACTTTTAAGGTCGTACGTATCAAACTCACTAAAAAAAGCCACTAGGAAGAGGCAAGGGCAGGCGATTTAGGGGACTGACCTTCAAAACTCTGTTTAGTGATGATTCTAGCGGCTGGGTCATGCTGGAAATATTTACTATTTGTCCTAGTCCTACTAATATTGATTGGATGGATGTTAATTGCTCTTTCACGCAAAAACCACTAACCAGATTTGGATGTAATTTGGCACAGAGATAGATTAGAACCTGGATTAACACATAGGATACTTGTTATCCCGATTCCCGTGTGACAATTACCAAACACCACGCGGGAGAAGCCGCTAATATTATAACGAGGCAAGATTTGATTTTTTGTGTGTTTGTTACGATTTAACTCAAGAACTATTTAACCGATTTTAAACACCACTAGAATAGGCAAATAATATGATTTATATTGATATCATGCAAATTAGCCCAGCTATCACAATTTATGCGGACGAAGTCGCGGGCGAAGTGGTTGTGTTAAATAACAGCGCCCTCTTGTCAACATCATTCGACTTAGGAAATATTATTATATTTGTAGAGCCAAATAATACCAGGGTATCCTCCTAAACCCTATTCTATAGTTTTAGTAAAAAAAACCCCATACAATAGCTGTCCTGAAAAAATCTAATTAGTCCGTCAGTTAGATTAACAAAAAACATTTGACACGTATTTTTTCTTTTGTTTCGTAAACCAAAATTGACGAAGATACGACGCTTTTAATATTCTCAATACGTCACGCCGTGCTATAATTTTTAGTGCGTTGTGACGTCACGAGTCCTCACTCTCGAGTTTGGATGCGTTTTATCTTTGTCAATATTCATTGATTTACAAAAACAAAAAATACGTGTCCATTATTTTCCAATACTCTGACGGACTAAATAGATTTTCAATTTATTGATGGTGGAAACTAGCCTAATCGTATAATTCCTTATAATCCGACCACGTGTTCCGTTCATTGACTTGTACGAATCGTGATGAAATAACAAAACTTCATATCATTTGCAATTTTAATTGAAGTCGACTACAGCTAGGTTAGTATTATTAAATAATCTAGCTAACAAGTAACCAGTATATCTTGTCCCCCGGAATGAGTAGTACGTACCTAAGCTTCAAGTTACCACAAACCGTCAACACATTCGATTTTGAACTTAAATATCAACGTTTTGTGGTTTAAAATCATTTGGAGAAATTTGACAGTTTGCGGTAATTTGTTGCGATGGCGACTGTACCTAGTAGTAGAAGAGTTTCAGAACGGTCAGGCGCGTAGTACTTGCAACCGGCATTTGTATATGACCGAAAATTTAAAATTCTTAAAATGGACCTTATGGTTTGAACATAAAGTCCATTTTAAGAATTTAAGATTTTTAACGTGATTCATAATAAAATTCTGCTAAAGCGGCCATTTTAGGCCCCCTGATGTATGAACGTGGACGAAGCAATAGGAGTTTGTTAGTATCGCAGAAGGCGGTGTTCTGTAGTTTCTGATTCATCATCATCTGTCGAGCCTTTTCCCAACTATCTTGAGGTCGGTTAGACGCCAGATGCAGCTGAACACCAATATTTTACATGGAGCGACTGCCTATCAGACCTCCACAACCCAGTTAGTACTGGGTAATACGATACCCCTTGGTGAGACTGGTTGTCAGACTTTCGGGCCACTGACTATCTGTCACCACTGTCCAAGATCTACAAATGACAGCCGGGACCAACTGCTTAACGTGCTTTCTGAGGCACGGAGGAAACTCGGTATGCAATGGACTCCCATCCGCGGACCAACCTAGGCAATACAATACAATGAATGATGTCAGGACAGAAGGCAGGCCTAAATGATAAACTAATTTAGACTTTAAAAGAAGCTTTTCATCACGATCTGGTTTAAAGTGTAATCTATACTAATATTCTATAGCTGAAAAGTGTGTTTGTTTCTTTGGTTGAACGCGCTAATCTCAGGAACTACTGGTTGGAATTGAAGAATTCTTTTAGTGGTTGATAGCCCATTTATCGAGGAAGGCTATAAGCTATATAACATCACGCTACGACCAATAGGAGCGGAGCATAAATGAAAAATGTTGCAAAAACGGGGAAAATTGATTCCTTTTGTGAGCTTTTTCTCTCATACGTGCCGCAGACGAAGTTGCGTGGGTCAGCTAGTTGCGTGATAATAAGCAACGGATCTGTTATCTGCAGTTTTTTTCGGACTCCTCCTCGTTGTTGTTTTCTGTAGGGAGCTCGTAGCTAAATATCTAACAGCCGCTCTGGTTGATCTTCAGGTTAAGCCGCGCTTGCCTGGGTTGGTCCGTAGATGGGTGACCACCCGTTACATACCTACCGAGTTTCCTCCGTGCCTCAGAAAGCAAGTTAAGCCGTTGGTCCCGTAAGTCATTTGTACAAGTTTGACGGTCGTTACAGGTTGTCAGAGGCCCAAAAAGTCTTGCCAAGGGGTATCATATTACCCAGTACTAACTGGGTTGTGGAGGTCAAATAGACAGCCGCTCCATGTAAAATACTGGTGTTCAGCTGCATCCAGTTAGACTGGAAGCCGACCCCGACATAGTTGCGAAAAGGCTAGGTAAATGAAGAGTTGTTTTGTAATTATTCTCGCCGGTCAATTTAAGGTCTCGTCGAGCTTCATTGCCACGGCTGTCGTTACTGATAATTCTGGCTTTCAGGCGTTGCATTGTTTGGGAATACTGTGGCGGGCAGCTTGGCTTGGTCGTCCAACAATGCTTTAAGAGCAAAGAAACTATTGTACATTAAAACTATACATATATGGTATCATCGTCTTCCAGCCCTTGTTCCATTCTACTTGGGTCGGCGCAACACGTTTTCTTCTTCCATTCTCCCCTGTCAGACGTCGCGGCATCATTTACTCCTTTCTCTTTCATATCATTCCTCACTCAATCCATATATATTTTCATTGGCCTCCCTCTCTCTCACTTTTTTAGGTAGGTACCTATGCAAAATGAAATTCGGTCAACCGCCTTTTCGCTTCCAAAACACACTATTTTGGTCATTTTCCATCCAAACCTGTCATTCAACGAAACACGTTCTAAAATGGTCATTAATAAATACGTTATCAAACGTCCTACAACAAATAATAGCACCATGAACGCATGTTAGGTAATGATTACTTTTTCTCGCCGTCCGAGCCGTAGAAACAGGTACATGGACCGACAAAAAATTCTTACTTGTAACGTCCTTTCCGATTTCAACCGCCCGTTATGAGTGAGGACGATCGTTTGAATATAGGTATCCTCTCTGCTTTCGTGGAAATACATAGTTCGTAAAGGACACGGTATTCAAGTTTAAGGTAGATATAATAAAAGAGGTGTTATTGTAAACTTACTGATGCCTTAAAAGGCAAAATAACTCTTGAAACATTAATCAGCGCCTAAGGGGAAATAGTGTACATGTGTCAAATCTAGAATACAAGTGAACACATGTATCAGAACAAGAATTTGTGTGGTACAACTAAAAAACCCGACTACTGAAAAATCACGCTCTTGTTAGATAATAACGAATTGATTCACATGTTATTCATCAAAGTAGGATGAATAGTTTAGGCACTACGGAGGAACATACGTAAATACTAACATACATGCATAGACTGCTAAAATCATAACTTTTTCTTTTGGCTTCGCCGTAGTCATGTAAAGGTATCTTACAAATTTTATTGTCAATTTAAATGATTGACTAATTTATTTTACAACCGTTGATCAAAGCTGAACAGTGCCCCGACTCACAGTCAACTAAAAAGTTGTCACGGTCGCGGATTCGAACACAGTAGCACTTTATTTAGTGTAATTTGATTCACTCCGGTCAAAATGGTGAAGGAAAGCATCGTGAGGAATTCGGCATGTCCTAGACTAGAACCAACAATTTGAGGCATACGACTTATTGTCCTACCCTTGAGAAAGTTACAAGTTACAAGCTGATTAATGATTGGGCATGTATGCATTAACCTGCTATTGAAAAACCGGGTTCTGGTAATGAAAATATAATATGTAAGTTAAAGCTTTGTAACAAAGTTAATAGTAATTCGGCTAATACTAAGTAATAAAATACCCAGCCAGTTATGTTTTAATCAAAATTCAACACACGTTTTGTTTTTACAGATTCAAGGAACCAACATGGCGGTCGTGGTATCTTAACAGCTGATTGACAGAGACAATAAAAATAGTTTTAATTTTACTACCAACCAGTGTTGTGAAACCATTGGGCCTCAAGTTCAAGATGGTGACTCGGGCCAATATCGATGTCTGTCGATCTTCTGAATTACATTCTTGTGGGCCAATCCCAGGGCCGCCAGACCCTACTTGTCTTCTTATAAACAAAATGTGGGGCATCGAGTATTGATAGCATGTACTGTCCACGTATGCATACCTGCTAACTTGTGCCGACGGCCAATTTTCAGATATCAGGTGCTAAACTACGTAAGAATGTTACTGACGCTGATTTTTATATGCGTTGCGGAGAATATTGTTAAGAATATTAACAATCAACAACTGCCAGACACTTTATATCGACGGAAATATTTGCCAGACACTTTAAAGCTCGGAAAAATTAAAGTGATTTTAAGTATATAATTATGTTCTGTTGTTTGTTCACTACAGGAACTGATGGACGCTACCGAAAGCGCCAAACTAGTAGCTCAATGAGGGTTTTTCGGATTTTATCTGACAGCAGATGTCGCTACGTAGGCGTTTGGTATAGACAACTGTCAAATTGTACTGAATTGTATAATAGTGAGACTTTTTACCGTAATTTCATGGTATTTGCACTGTTTTACAATATAATATGGATAACGGACGGATTAACCTTCTTAGTACTGCAAAAGTCAGTGGTACAAGGAAAACTTAATGAAAAGTAACTTATGCGGCCACATTAATGAAAGGTAACTTATGCGGCACAATTCTAAGGCATTTTATTAATGACTAGCAGCCCGCCCCGGCTTCGCACGGGTATTTCAAACTTGTGATATCTTTCGAATGGAATGTCCAAATTGAATAATTCAAAAAGTCGTATAATGGTATTGAAACAGACTTAAATATGAAGAATATCATTTATTTTGATAAGGATTAATTCCAAAGTATAAATAAAAGAGCTTTTATAGCGGTGGCATTTATGTATATATATTTTTAAATGAAAAAACACTTTTTGTGACATAACTATAATAGTTAGACATATGCTGTTGCGATATTTTTTGTAGATAATTATATGTTCTACAAAGACGTAGTACATTATTTTGTTCTATAATCAATAGTTTTCGCAGCGCACGCAATGTAAGAAAGTTTTTTGGTATTTTTTTCACACCTTGGGTTACATTATTGGAGTTTTAGTATGGATCCCTAAATTTAATATAGCCTATGAAAATGTAATATAGCCTATGTTCACCGGAGATAGTGTAGCTTCCCAACAGTGAAAGAATTTTTCAAATTGGTCATGTAGTTTCGGAGCCTATTCAATGCAAACAAACAAAAAAACAATCAAAACTTTTCTCTTTATAATATTAGTGTAGATTTAAAAGATAATTAAATGAAAAAATAATCGTAAACTCTCATTCTGGGCCGATACAATTTAGATTGCCATCGACACGTGCAGTATTTATGACAACGTAATTTTGTCACTAGCAGCTCGTAGTTTCGAAGTTGGTGGCATGATCCCTGTGCCTCAAAAACACGTTTTGAGCTTTTAATCCTGCTCCTGATCTCTCTCCCGTCGTGTTGAGTTGAGGTCTCATCGAAGTATACGAGCAAGGGAAGAGAGAGTGCACCTGTGTCCGCGCACACACGTCTGCATTATAATATCTACTGTAAGGCTGGTCAGTCTCGCGGGAAACGGACCGGGCGTCGGGGGTCACGTGGCGGCCCCCGACCACCGTTGACGCGGGCCTGTGTGGCCGGTGAGCTATGGGCTAGCTCACCGTCCGTCCGTCTCATGACGACAGGCCCTGACGATGGCGCGTTCGTGTTCCACGCGCGCCTCAAAGAGATGTCAGCAGAAAGGAGGTTTAGGAACATGGATGGGTTTTTAGTCAGTAAAAGTCTGACACTCCCTCCTGCTCCGCCCAGAGCGGGAGGAGTCATTTGATGATTTCCCATACGAAAAAAAAGAAGGCTGGTCAGTCTCCGCTGAGATTCACCGCCATGACTGAAATATTTTTCTACTAGAAGTTCATTTCCACCAAGCGGCTCGCATCGCATCGGATCGGAAAGGATACAAACGATGCGGCGACAGCCGATCGCGTCCAGCAGGATGCCGACGCATACGAACGGTTCCGTACCGTCTCTTGCGAACGTATCCGTTTCTACGCTTAGTCAAATAGTTTCATTCCCACAGTGTACAGTACAGCCGAAAAAATCCGATCGGATAAGAAGACAGGTGAACGGAGCCGATCACGCGTTGCAGCATACTTTCGGCTATGGCCGCGTGTCGCGGAAGACGCTAACGGTCAAGCTGCTGTGCGCAGCTGATTCTTTTTCTTCCTCCTAGACCTTCCATTTAGTACGATTTTGTGTTGCGTCCTTATCTAAATTAGCTTCTTTCAGATCTTTTTCGATCATCGTCAACCAGGTGGCAGGTGGTCTTCCACGACTGCGACTCATTGATCGCAAGTCTAGGACAAGCTTCACCATATGGTCCGCTTGGCGTCTTTGAACGTGACCGTACCACCGTAAGCGTCTCTCTTTGATCTTATCAACCATTGGGGCAACTCTGAAACTCCCTCTGATGTACTCGTTTCTGATTTTGTATAACAGTGTGACGCCCGCTGACCAGCGCAGCATTCGAATTTCTGTTGTGTGCAGTTTGCTCAGGGGATGCTTATTGGTAGCCCAGCATTCTAACACATAAAGAACAGCTGGTCTTATGGCTGTCTTATACATCTGGCCTTTGATTTTTGGCTTTGGCGGCTGATTGATGATTAATAAAAAAAAACCTCTAAATCACTACATATTATAAAACAAAGTCCCCACCGCGTCTGTCTGTCTCTATATATGCTTAGATCTTTAAAACTACGCAAAGGATGTTGATGCGGGTTTTTTTAATAGATAGAGTAATTCAAGAGGAAGCTTTTAGTACAGAATTTGTTAAGTGGGCGAAGCCGCGGGCATCAGCTAGTACTGTATGTATACACGATTATCGTTTAAAGATTGTAAAATCCATTCCGATCTGATGCGATGCAAGCCGTTTGGTGGAAATTATCCTCAAGCTTGATTAACACTTCACGTTTACTTGACACATGCCAGGAAACACTAGAAAAGCGCAAACATGTTTCCGTTATGTCATGTTGACAATGTGGCCCATGTGTGTGGTATTGTTTTAGTAATAAAACTATCTTGCCGATGACAGATAACAATTTTATAGCCAATAAGTTTAACGACAATTCTTGCGAGAAACCTAACAATGACTTCCTTAGTTTCTTTGTTTTTGAAACTGTTGTTTTGAAAATTATAATAACAGGCAAGTGAATGTATGAATGTAGATGGGTATAAGAGTAGAGGAAGACCAAAGAAACGATGGATGGACTGTGTAATAGATGATATGCTAAATTAACCATTTTTCATCAAAATTTATGTGGAATTAGCAATAAAAAGGACGAACTAGAACTTTATGTGGAAAATTTAGTGCCTAAATTGGATTTCATCTGGATTTCATCTGTGTTACTGAACATTTTCTCAACAAATTAAATGCTCCTTTATTTGCACTGACTGACTACAACTTGGTCTCATACAATAACAGGCTAAACAAAAAAAGAGGGAGTAGTCTTATCTTAGGACAAAGAAATAGGCAAGTCTTGGATTGTGCGCAAATAAACAAATTATATAAATCGGAATCATTCGAAATATGTTGCATTAAAGATGTTGATACCGGGTTATATATATGCTGCTGTTATCGAAGTCCCGATGAGAAAAATTTTAAAATCTTTATAGAACAATTGGAAATATTGTTAGAATACTCTTTTAATAAAAAGTGTATTATATGTGGTGATTTTAACATCGATCTCCTCTGTGAAAATAAAAAGCGTACAGAGCTTATAAGTCTTTTACGATGTTATAATTTCAAAACACTTATCCAAACGGCAACTTTCACTCGAAATCAATCATCTTCTTGTTTAGATAATTTCATCACTAACCTAGACAGCACATATATTCAGGAAGTTTCCGTAGATCACAATGGCTTAGCAGATGGACATGCGGGACTTTTTTGTAAATTAACGCTTCAGAGGGTAAATAGAAAAAATCCAAACAATAACCATAAGATTGCTGTTAAAAAACGAATGTTTACAAAAAATAACCACGAGATTTTTAATGAAAAAATTTTAGGTATGGACTGGTTTTCAATGGGAATTAACACATTTTTAAACAAATTTCATGATGCTTTTCAGTGTAGCTTCAGAAAGCGCAAAAAAAACGTAGCTTTAAATGTTAACACAAATGGAACAAAATGGACCACAAAGGGTATAAGGGTTTCAAGTAAAATGAAAAGATTTTTGTGTGTAAATAATGGAAGTTATCATAATACCATACTCACTTATAAAAACCATTACATTAGATTATTTAGGAAAGCGGTTAAAGTAGCTAAAAGTTTAGCTGTGAGGGTTCAAATACAGAGAGCTAAAAATAAAAGCAAAGAAATCTGGCAAGTAGTAAATCGCCATAGAAACAAAAATAAACAAATAAACTTAAAAAAACTAATTTTAAAATTGGATGATAGAATTATTGATGACCCCAGGGAAGTTGCAAACGTATTTGCTGAACAATTTAATTGTTATAACCACTCATTGGAGAATGCCGAAGAATTTAGTTCACTTTTCTATTTGAAACATTCTACTGACAGGGTAAATAGTGAGATGTGTTTGACGTCCGTAACTCCTGAGGAAATAATAAAAATTGTAGGGTCAATGCCTAATAAAACTTCAAGTGGATACGATGACTTACCTATAGGTGTTTTAAAGCAACATATTAAAGTTCTTGCACTACCTCTATCAGTCTTTTTCAATAAGTGTTTCGAAGACGGTATTTTTCCGGAACAACTTAAGATAGCGAAAGTTATTCCCTTACATAAAAAAGGTTCACAGACGGATACTAAAAATTATCGGCCTATCTCAGTTTTACCAACACTCTCAAAAATCTTTGAAAAATTAATTAAAATTCGTCTAGTCACTCATCTCAATATTAATAAAGTTATAAATAAAAGACAATTTGGTTATCAGAAAGGTGTTGGAACTACAGAAGCTATTAATACTTTAGTTAACGACGTGGTTGATAAACTAAATAAAAAATTGAAGGTAGCTGGAATTTTCTTAGACTTGAGTTCTGCATTCGACACTGTAAATCATACATTGTTGCTTGCCAAAATGGAACATTACGGGGTAAGAGGACATGTTCTAGCGCTATTTCAGTCATATTTAACAAATAGAAAAATGTATGTAGAGATAAAAGATATAAATCAGAATAATTTTCAAGAAGTCCATCATTCAAAGTTACGAAGGGTTTTGACAGGCGTCCCACAGGGTTCAATACTGGGTCCAATCCTATTTTTAATTTTTACAAATGATTTACTTAATTTATTAGCAAAACTTAATCCAAATTTAAAACTAATAGCATTTGCAGATGACACCAATGCTGTTGTTAGTGAAAGTACTGCAGAGGCTTTGAGCAACACGATGAACACGGCTCTTGAGTCTTTTCAAAAATGGTTTACAGCAAATAAGTTAAAAATTAATGCTAAAAAAACAAACATAGTACTGTTTAAGTCCACATCACGTGGTAGTGATAATCTAGACATTAATTTAAATGAAGACAAAATAGATATGGTGGAGTCAGTAAAATTTTTAGGAGTTCATATTGATTCATTATTAAATTGGAAAAATGGACTAAAAGCCATAGACGGGTCAATATCATCAGCATGCTATGCCCTCAGGAGCTTAAGAGAAGAACTTAGCATAGATATTTTAAAATCAGTTTACTATGCACTGGTGGAGTCAAGATTGAGATATAGTATTCAACAATGGGGAAATAGCTACAAATACAATTCTGATAGAGCATTTGTGCTACAAAAGAGGGCAATCAGAACAATGGTTCGTATTCCCCAAATCGAGTCTTGTCACAAACATTTCCAAAGTCTATCCATACTTACAGTACCTAGCCTTTATATACTTACAGTCTTGACCAGCCTAGCGAAACAGATAAGTGATTATGAAACGCAGGATGAAAGACTTAAAAGGGAAAGCACAAGGAACCAATATTTGAAGCATAAAGTGAAACCCAAATTAAATATTGTAACACATTGTGTACAGTATCAAGCGGTAAAATTATTTAATTGTTTGCCTAAGGACATAAAACCACTGCTATATAAAACCACCTTATTTAAAAATAAACTAAAAAACTTCTTAATGGAAAAATGTTTCTATTCCGTGGATGAATTCATGACTCACAGACATTAGTTTTAATTTGTTGTCCTAAATTGTAAAATAATTGATGTTATAACATGATTTTTAATGGATTTTATTTACGATTTTAATTTTTGACATTGGATAATTTTTATTTGTTTTTTATTTTATGGAAATGATAATTTACTAATTTTTTATTTTTATGGTCATGAATATTTCAATGATTTTTATGTACAGTAGAAGAATGAATTTAAATTGTAGTTATGATTTTCTATTTTAAATTAATTATTATTGAACATTGTGGAAATTTATTATTTTATATGAAAGGTTTTCTTGGATTTTATGTATTAGTTATGATTTTAATTTTTGACATTCAATTTAGTTTTTGGTGACAGTTTTAAATATTTTCATGGTTTTTTATTTTTTAATGTGTTGGAATTGTTTATTATTGTAATTTTTTATTAATTTAATTTGATTTAGTGATGGTATATTTTTTCTATTTATTATTAGTCGAGTTGTGTTTTTTTTACTGTTTTTTTTTTTTTTTTATCAATTTTATTTAACTAATTTAACTTTTTTATGTAACACATTCAGACACAATTGTTATTATTGTTATTGAATAAATGAAATGAAATATGGCATTAAAGGAGGTGTCTGATGAGATGACGAGTAATAGAGAAGTAAGGAAGAAGAAGACATTCTGCGTCGACCATAAATGAATTGAGTTAAGGGCATAAGAATGATGATGATGAACTACGAAAGTACTCGGCTTTTCTCATAATTTGTACAGAGGCGGCTGAATACCATCAGTATTTACATGGAGTGACTGTCATCCGTTAGAATCCGACCGTTAGATTTAATGGCACAGAGAAATTAGGCCACTAATAAGCTCAAAATAGCCCTTGAGCTAAGTAGAGAGCTACGGACTTGCAAGGTGACTGGCGTGGAACAGCTGGTTGAAAGTAACCGAGGATTGAGTAGAAAAGCAGTCGATTGGAGCGGCCTTGTATTGTCAAGTAGTTGGACTGCTATAGGGTGTATACAATGATGCCACAAAATGCCCTAAATTTTATTATCAGGCAACTAGGGCCCATAGATAAAATACACAAAATGATAATATTAAACATGCAATAACATACTAATACATATTTTAAACCGTATTAGACTAAAACTATACACGGAACGTTGTCGGCGTCGTGTTTCGCTGCGTGGTGTCGCGTAACCGCCCTCGGAAACGTACGACACTCTTCGGCCAAAAGCAGGCAGCTTCATGCAGGTCAGTAGATAGTGGGTTGGAACTCGTACCACGAATGACTTAAACTTGATTTTGTGACGCGTTTCCAGTCTTTCGACCCTCAGAGTCCAGTTGGTCTTCACTTTCAAATACTGCACCACATCTAAAGCAGTGACCGATACCAGAAGGCGACGCGTGGGTAAACCACAAGGTGGATCGACGATCTTGGAAATCTATACTAATATTACAATGAGGTCAAGTTTGTAATCTTGGATATAGGGACTAGGGAGTAATCTACGGAACTACTGATCCGATTCCGAAATCTCTTTCATTAACGGTAAGCTACTATATCCCCCAGTGTCAGACTATATTTAAACGTTCCCTAGGGATAATTTCCAACCATGTCCAAGGCAAGTGAAGCCACGGGTAAAACGTAGTATATAATAAATAATAATAGTGTAATCCGCAGGACGGCAGGATGCAGGAGACACAAGACCAGTCGTTGTAGCGTTTCTTAGACAGGGCTGTGAACAGTGGACAGGAGGGATCTTTTTCAATAACGACGGTGATAAAACATCGTCGTCATCTTCCTGACCTTGTACCATGTTACTCGTGGTCGGCGCAACACGTTTTTTCTTCCATTCTCCTCTGTCAACCGTCACGCCATCATTTACTCGTTTATATTTCACTAGCTGTTGCCCGCGGCTTCTCCCGCGTGGAGTTGGAAAATTATTGTCACACGGGATCTTACTACCGGCGTAAAAAGTATTCTACTCGTATGTATTCATCGAGGTTATAAACTACGTGTGAGCAAAATTTAATTTACCCTCTTAGGGGTTGACTTTTGGAAAACGCTGAAATACGTAACTCATTATTTTTGCCGCACTCAATTCATATGAAATTTCATGGAAATATGTCCAAGGAATAAAAAGTTTCATACAAACTTTTATCCTCTATTTCACCCCCTTGAGGGTTGAATTTCGAAAAATCCTTCCTTAGTGAATGCCTACGTCTTAAGAGGAATACGTGTGCTAAATTTTAAGATTCTAGCGCTAAGGGTTTGGCCTGTGCGTTGATACATCAGTCAATCCCTTTTGCCTTTTATATTTATAGATTAGCATTCCTCACACAGTCCATCCATCTTTTCCTTGGTCTTCCTTTCCCTATCCATCCAACAACATTTATATTCATCATTCTTATAATCACATGCGATTCGTCCCTCCTCATCACATGTCCACCAAGACAGTCGATTCTCTTTTTTAACTTTTCTGTAACTGGAACAACTTATAAACTTCCTCAATTATACTCGTTCGACGGTAATATTATAACCAAAAGCAGTTATTCCCCAACCATAATTTCTTCCCAATTTCTTGTAACCAAAAGGAGTTTCGCGCTAACCCAGAGGCCGTGGGTGCCTAAGGTTATCGCTACGAACCGTTACGATAAGTCTGGTGACGTAAACGATAACGCAACGGTCGCTTAAATCATATGGGGGATAGCACTTCCTGACGGCACTTTGATCTAGTATGCTTATGAATAGATAAAGCTAGATAAAGGTGTGCCGTGGTATCATAGTCTATGAGTATGTATTTTGTAAAGTTGGTTGTGAATAGTCAATTTTGCTTTTTAAACGGTTTTCTAATCGGACTAAGTACCTCTTTTTCTTTTTTTTTTCGAATGGGAAATCATCAAATGACTCCTCCCGCTCTGGGCGGAGCAGGAGGGAGTGTCAGACTTTTACTGACCAAAACCGATCCATGTTCCTTCATCGCCCTTTGTGTTCAGGGGCCATGGTATCTCTTTCGAATAGTCCCGCAGCCCCGGCAGGCTTCGGCCCTTGCGGACCCCTTCCCTATTGCTGACTCTCTTTGAGGCGCGCGTGGAACACTAACGCGCCGTCGACACGGCCTGTCGTCATGAGACGGACGGACGGCGAGCTAGCCCTTAGCTCCCCGTCCACAGGCCCGCGCCTACGGTGGCCGGAAGCCACCACGTGGCCCCCGACGCCCGGGGCGTCTCCCGCGGCGGCCGGGACGTGTGGATCTCTCCCTGTCCCGTTCCGCCTCGTCCTTCGCTAGCATGACTGCTCCGCAGAAGGAGGAATAGGACTACCTCTGCGGGTTGAATTTATAAAGGGTTTAAATAGACCCTTAACAAAGCCTAAAGGCACTTGCTCTCCCCGTCCCGGGTACATTCTAACTTTTTTGTAATACTAGTTTTTAAGGATATAACTTTACTGTAAATACCTCCACGACCCCCGTACTATTCAATGCATCCATTAACACAATGTTTTGACTGTGTTACAATTGTATTACCGTAAAACGCGTGATTTATCACCTCAAAATCAAAAGTCGTTTCCCAGTAATAATTTTTGCGTAGAGTTACTTAGTTAAATCTACAGAAATGTTTAGTTTAGACCTAATCACCTAGAGTAAATATACTGATGATCATCTTATTGTTCAATCCTTAGGCGGGAGCGAAAAGTTTTTGGATATCGTATCATCTTAGTTTACAAAGCCCATATTGTGCGAGTACTATGTACTAGAAAGCTGTCATTCACTATGGAAACCTACGTCTTTTCTTGACTTGAATGTGCCCTGGCGGTTGAGAGTATGTCATGCTCACTCAAATGTCTCGCTGATGGTGGCGCATGTGTCGGATCATTTAGTTCCCTTCAAAATGGTTGAGTTGAATGGTGCTGATCCATGCGTCATGTTCGTGAACGGTCGCTGTCACTTGTGACTGGTCATCTCTTAGTTGCCATGGCTTATTTGAATGAATTATTTTGATTTTTGAATATTTGTTTTTGTTTTGTTTTACTGTGGACACTTTTAACGTGCACATCTTGTTACATTGTTCTCACATAATATACCATCTCAACATGAAAGATGTAACCAAGATTTTGTAACAATATTTTGATTTAAAAGAGTGTCCATGAAGTTTCTTGCCCGTTCTTCTCCATAAAGATCTACGCTAGGGAATGGGCAACTACAGTACTTTCACAGTTTTTATGTCTTGTGACTGGGACTGTAGCTACATTTAATTTTCATCTTTGTTTGTTTAAAAGTGGCTGTCACTGGCCTTTTTTAAATAAATGCTTTGATTTTGTAATTAGTTACGTGGGTAACCTTGGTTTAGCGCCAGGCAGATGATTAACTACCAAATATGTAACATACCTAAGTCATCCCGGATCATGGTTGGCTGATTCATGTTTTGTAAGAACATAATCATGTGCTGTATTGTACCTATTGTGCGTCCAAATCTCGCGAACCAATGAGTCAATTGTAAAGTATTCGGAAATCACGGACTTTGGGTCTGTGCTTCACATACTGTATCAGCCTGTTACTGTGGCACTTCAGGTCAAGTGCCTCTCATACAAGGTGTATGTAAACGGACCTTTCACGAAGCCGTCAACCAA
Source organism: Xestia rhomboidea (assembly GCA_963853795.1). NCBI lineage: Eukaryota > Metazoa > Arthropoda > Insecta > Lepidoptera > Noctuidae > Xestia > Xestia rhomboidea. The sequence continues at coordinate 1,213,534 of OY970784.1, forward strand.
GCATACTGTACATCAAACTAAGTAACTCTACGCAAAAATGGTTGCTGGAAAACGACACTTTGTTTTGGAGTGAAAAATACGTTCTACGGTAGGCCGCAATGGAACGCACTCAAAACATCGTGTTTATGGATGCATTGAATAGTACGGGGGTCATGTCATTTAAAGAAAAGTTATATCATTGAAAAAAAATATTTTTAAAAACCTTGTGAACTTTGGTGTCCTTAACATCTCTTCCTACGAAACAAAACAAATGAACCATGTATCGTTTTTCATTAGAAAAAATGTTGTAGATCACGATAGACTTTCAAGAGATTCAAGACTTGAACAGGCTTATTTTTGGATTTCAAAGTTAATTACTTTAATAAACGTAGGAGGGTCAATGACCGGTTTTGCGATCTTAACTGGCACCAACTGTATAATATTCACATCCGCATTTCGCCATTTATGTTTGCGTCACATGTAAAGTTTAATTTGAAGTCAAATCGCAAAATAGCGAAAGATTCCTTCAGCTAGCTAGCTTTTTATAACTTGTGCAGTGTGGTGCTTTCATTCTTTGCTTAATCAACATCTGCCTAGCCTTTTCCCAAGTATGTTGAGGACGGCTTCCAGTCTAACCGGATGCAGCTGAATACCAGTATGTTACATGGAGCGACTGCATATCTGACGATAGTTAGTGGTCGGGTAATGCGAGACCCGGCTCTGTAGTCGTAGTGAGATAAAATCAAAATCGAAATCAATCAAAATCAAAGCATTTATTTCAAGTAGGCCAGTTGCAGGCAGTTTTGAATTGTCGAAAGAAAGATGAACATTAAATGTAGCTACAGTCCCAGTCACAAGGCATACAAACTGTGACAGTACTGTAGTTGCCCATTCCCTAGCGTAGATCTCTATGGAGAAGAACGGGCAAGTTAAATCAAAATATTGTTACAAAATCTTGGTTACATCATTCATGTTGAGATAATATTTATATATTTTTTATATTTTATTTATTGATTTAGTACAGTATTTAAAACCATTAACACTAAATTAAATACCTAATTCTTTTATTCGGTCTTCTCGCAGAACCACAAACATTCCAACATTATCGTCTTCCATTCATCAGCAAACAAGTCCAATCCAGGGTTGGTCCACGGTGGAGGTGTGCCCTGCTTGGGTGGAGCACCGCCGTGTCCTCGAGGTGGCGATCGGCGGCGGCGACCTCTCGCTTCCGGCCCTGGTTCGTGCCATGGTCCGGAGCGAGACGGAATGGGACGCCGTCACCTCCTTCTGCGAAGCAGTCATGCTAGCGAAGGAGGTGGCGGAACGTGAGAGGGAGATATCCTCACGTCCCGGCCGCCGCGGGAGACGCCCCGGGCGTCGGGGGCCACGTGGTGGCTTCCGGCCACCGTAGGCGCGTGCCTGTGGACGGGGAGCTATGGGCTAGCTCGCCGTCCGTCCGTCTCATGACGACAGGCCGTGTCGACGGCGCGTTCGTGTTCCACGCGCGCCTCAAAGAGAGTCAGCAATAGGGAAGGGGTCCGCAAGGGCCGAACCCTGCCGTGGCTGCGGGACTATTCGAAAGAGATACCGTGGCCCCGGAACATATAGGGCGATGAAGGAACATGGATGGGTTTTAGTCAGTAAAACTCTGACACTCCCTCCTGCTCCGCCCAGAGCGGGAGAAGTCATTTGATGATTTCCCATTCTAAAAAAAAAATAAAAAAAGGGTTGGTCGTCACGAGCGCGTTGAGCTTCGTAAGCATACGTGTTATAGGAAGTGGTAGGGGAAGTGGATCGAGCTACAGTGCGACTAAATGGGACATTAATTTATGTTTCCTAGACTGAATATAATTATTTGGAACAAATAAATGACACAGCTCTACATGTAATTCCGAGGCGTTGGTATAACCATGTATAATTTTATCCGCAATTGTTAGTTGGCCAACAGAGTCAAATATTCTGTCATGACCTAGAACCAAGAATTCGAAGACATGTGGTATCTGTATCTACCAACTCGCACTGGGCCCGCGTGGTGAATTCTAGTGGAGGCCTGTATTGTGTCCCAGCAGTGGGAACATCGTAGCCTTAGTGTGCTTATGCTATTTTGTAACATCTTCGCCATTGATTGCCAAATACATGTGGCGCGGCGCATCTTTTGTCTAAAAATTAAGTCATAACAGCTGACAGAACTGTGGCAACATTTACAACTCTTTACAAAAACGATCCATTTTTCTGTAATGCAAAGGAACAATACGAACTGTCCATTGCTTGAAAACAAAAACCGTTTATAGTTAATGGTCAAAGCTGGGTGCGTTTTTGACGTGCATTCAAAGAGTTTTACTCTTTACAAGCAACTTATTTTTAAAAAGTAGGGATTTTTTTATACAGTGAAAGTAACAACCGTTTCTTTTGCAAGAAATCTTTAAAAATCTTCGCAATCTTTTCGTGTTTTTTCGTGTTTTGTGTCTCAAAAGACAGCGTTTATGAGTGGCTATTGTTACATTGTCATATTTTTTTACTAAATGGTGTTACAATAAACTTAATAACTTAATGGAAAGGAACATGGAAATAATATTTTGAATGCTTACTTTTTAAGATTTATTTTTAAATAAAAGACATTAACTTGTCCTACTCTGATCCATCCACATTATTGCTGTAAGAGTAGAGGAAGAACAAAGAAACGATGGATGGACTGTGTGAAGGATGATTTGGCTAGAAAGGAGGTGACTGCTGAGATGACGAATAATAGAGAAGTATGGAAGAAGAAGACATGCTGCGCCGACCACAAATAAATTGGGATACTTACCTATAAAGGGCAGGAGAATAATGAAAAGATTTAGGTACGGGGCTGATACGATGGGCGTGACATAGGTTCTTGCTAAGTGGAAAATCCTAGGAGGTATAGTAAATGGTAGCTGTCTAGCGCCTAAGCAACAAACATTATTAAATACTATAGCTTCTGCCAGCGGCTTTGCCAGCGTGAACTTTGATAATTGTCCCATAGGATCACACTACCGAGATAAAAAGTATCTTATGTGTCAATCCAGATTATAAACTATGTGTGTGCAAAATTTCATCCAAATCCGTTCAGTAGTTTTTGCGTGAAAGAGTTACAAACAAACATACTCACGAACTTTCGCATTTATAATATTTAGTAGGATACTTACGGCAGGGGCGGATCTGTATATAAGCTTTCGCGGTTGCACAACGACATGCTTTGCTCATGCTTTGCTTGGTAGCATAGATGCAGGTCTACCTTACTGCCTCCCTCAGAGGCGGTAGGGTGGCGGGGTCGTGAGGGGGAGCGCTACGGTCGTGTAGATCCTCAAGGCAAGTCTGGTGTGTTCACCTTCACGTGGTTGCCGCCCTGTTCTTGGTCTAATTCCATAAGAAATAGACGCAACAAAAACCACCAGCATCGCACTTCGTATGATCAATTCCCGTCATGCGAAGTGCGGTGTGCGTTCCCCTGCGTGACCCTCTGAGCAGCGGGCGTAGCAGAGGGCATGGCAGGGGAGTGGGGTCCTCCTTTTGCGAGGTTCTCGCAGAAGGAGGAGGCCCGCATTGCACCCGTCACCTCGCGGGCGACTGGGCCTCCCGCTTCCCGGCGTGCGTGCGTCGACGCCATGCTGGGGAGCGAGGAGGCCTGGTCAGCGGTAGCCTCCTTTTGCGATTTCGCAAAAGGAGGAGGCGGAGCGCGCGCGGGAGGACGATCCTCTCGCTGCGCTGCTCCGCGGGCGGAGAGGGGGGGAAGGGGCGTTTGCCCTCCCTCCTCACGGTGACAGGCGGGCGACAGGCGCGGGGGTGCCTCCGCCCGCATTGCACCCGTCACCTCCGTCGGTCATTCCAGAACCCCCTCCTCCACACCCGTGCCGTGAGGGTAAGAAGGGGGGATCCGCCTTGCGTTCGTCGGCGGGGTACTGGAAGTAAAGGCTGTGCCGGTTTCCCAGTCCCCCTCCACTATGACGAAGCGGGAATGCGCTGGGTCGTTTTAGTGGGTATACCGGGTTTGGCCGCCCGGGGAGTCCCACATACCCCTCCCGTCCCCCGACGGGAGGGTATGCGTAATGCATTTTTTCCCAGCGTCAAAAAAAAAAAAAAAGGATACTTACGGCAGACGCAATAAGCTACTTGACTCTCTCTCTCGACGCTCTTGCAAGCATCTTGCAAGAGTCAACTGGGTGCTCTCTGTTCATGTGCAACGTGTCATATTTTGTCTTGTCGGCACGGTTGGCGCAGTGGGTGAGTGATTGGCTTCTGCGCTGCGTGTCGTGGGTTCGATCCCCGCACGGAAAAATATTTGTGTGACCTACAGATAGTTGCTACGGGTCTGGCTGTTTGTGTATGGGATCACATTTCTTCTGATATGATCTCTCATCAAATGCCTGCCTTTCCTCAGCTATCTTGCGGTCGACTTCCAGTCTCACCGGATGCATCTGAATTCTGAACATTAAAAGTATTTTGAAAGACATTCAAATGTTTACGAGCGATAGACGGGACAAGACGAAGAAAATCGTAATACTTGTTACGGCTTAGTAACACATCGGTACTATGTCTACGCCCGCTTGTCAGGACTGGCAGTTTCGACAGATAGCGACAATATCGCTAACTTTCGATCGCTAATAACTCATGAAAAAATTCGGTTGCAATAACGATGCTTGCGGGTAATGCAAGTCTCTACATCCAAGATGCGATTTTCGCAAGCATCATTATTGCAACCGAATTTATTTGTTAGTAATCTGAGTTAGCGATTTTGTCGTTGTCTCTGTCGAGACTGCTAGCTCACGTAGCATTCAATATCGAAAATGTTCGTAATCGAAATTTTTGTATGAAAATATTCCCAATAGATATTTTACTTGGAGCAACTGCCTATTTGATCTCCACAAGTCCACAACACAGTTGCTTTCGGGCCAATGACTTATAATACCTGTAACGACTGTCAAAGATCTAAAAATATCAGCATTTTGAAAATGGCAGATTCTAAGAGCCTATTTAAAGGGTGTAAAAAACCCTCTTAACGAAGCCGAAAAGCACTTGTTCTCCTAGTCATTGCGATCATTTTTTTGTTCTACACCATACCTGGGAACCTTCTAGTTTCGGAGATATTGTGGTATTAAAAACTTTTGAAATTTAAAAAAAAGTTGGAACTTTTCCAACTTTTTTTTAAATTTCAAAAGTTTTTAATGTAAGATTTTTACTTTAAACACCTCGCGATTCCCGTACTATTCAATCCATCCATCAGCACAATGTTTTGAGTGCGATACATTGAGTTTTACCACAAAACATGATTTTTCACCCCAAAAAAAAGTCTTTTTAAAAAAAGTCGTTTCCCCGCAATAATTTTTGCGTAAAGTTACTTAGTTCGATGTACACAATGCTTGGTTGGCGGTTTCGTGATGAGGTGGCTTGCACCCTGTGAATATAGACCTTATCTTAAATCTTTTTGGGGAGTAACAAGAATTCATGTAACATTGCGACTTGCAAAGTTGCGAAGCTCGCAAAATAAGGTCTTGCTCCATCCACAGCTGATTTTGTGCCTCGTAACAAACAATCAGCTGACTTTGTTCAAAGCATAACAAAATAAACAAAACTAAAATCACTTCTCAAGTTTATAATAAATCCTCCATTTCTAAGAACTCAATAGCTCATTCAGCCTTATCTGTCATGCGTACTACCAATCTAAACGTTCGATAAATCAGACGAAATTCAACTTTACGATCTAAGTCGTAAAGATTATTCAAACGGTAAGTGTAAAGTATGCTGTATGATGCAGGATGCAAAAGCGCGCGAAACCAAGCGTCGGTTACTATACCGTTGTTTTTAAATCTGGAATTCTCCCGGTCCGTTTGCATTTCTATAATTTACTGCTACACGAAATTGAACTCTGTACTATCACAATAAAGATTATAGTTTATAAACGGGTGCGATTTTAGCGGTAATATTTTAATATGGCGGGGTTTTTTTAACATGCCTGCGAGAAGTGAGATGAAATTACGTGTTTTTAAACGATGTTAAAGTAATACCTACTTTTCTGGAATCAGCTGTGAACTTTTACAAGCTCAAAACGGTGAAAATATTTTATCACGAAACTAAAACTGGAAAATTACCATTATTAAATTACCCAAAGTAACTCCATAGGAGGTCCTTCAACGGCAACGGAAGTGCTTATTTAGTCCGACAATGACACCACATTTTAAGTTTGACATTTTGAAGTGTTAATTTATATTTCCATGTTATTTTTTTGAGGATTCTTTGAATAAAAACGCTTTGTAGAATGTACCTAATAGGTATTCACTTGTTAGTCTTGTTACATTCGAATTCACAATAGATTAGAGTTACAGGTTGAAAAGTCAGCTGACATTGCCATAGACGCTGGTACATTCTTTAGACTCTACAGAGCACAAGAATTCGCATTCAGCCTTGCATAGGTTTTATTTTTGTGTGTGCCTGTGGATTCTGTAATGTGCTTTGAATAATAATTTGCCACAATCCATAAAATTAGCAAAGAGGTTATGACACATTTTTTGTAGTTTCTAACTTTGTAGGTAGAAGAAAGAAGGAGACAGAGAAATCTAGTTTGGAATGATCATGAGTTCATGGTTTCTTGATGTAAATAGTTATTTGATAAATTGAGGTAGCTTTTTGACTGCAAGATTCTGGAAAACCTAGCGAGCTAACCAGGACGATACTACGATAGGTGAGTAATTCATTTTAAACCATCCGCGCCCTTCGCTGCTCAAAAGCTCGCATGAATTCCTTGATAAATTTGGAATGAATTTTGTATTGTAGGTATCCCCAAATCATTGTTTGTACCTTAGAACTTGCCGTTGTTGACAAAAATACCCCCAGCGTGTTAAATGTTTTTACTATTTTTATAAAAATATAAATTGTAGCCATTCGGCATCGGGAACAGGATCCGAGCTAAAGGTGGTCAGGGCTCTTGAGAGAGGAACCTCGTAAGAATACGCGCCGCGTCCAGAAGTACTGCTTTCTGAATCAAGCCCTTGATCCAGCTGCCAAGCGAGAACCTCCTCAGATGTTGGTCAAGGCTATTAAGTAATTTTTTTTCTTAGCCTTCCAGTCCCACAATGGGGCAAAGGCCTCCACTCCTTCAATTTCTCGCGATCCCGCGCTTACTTATTATATTAAAAAAAAAAACCGGCCAAGTGCGAGTCGGAATCGCGCACGCAGCTTTTTTTGCCCCTTTTTTATTTTGTTAGTTAAGTAAGTACTTACTTAATTATTTATTTTTTAAAGTGACTATACAACTTAATAGTTTTTTAAATATTCCCAATAGTTCAAGCGTCAACCTGTTGCCGTTATTAATATCGAGCAAAAAACGACAAAAAAAAATACGTTTGTTGTATGGAAGCCCCCCATAAATATTAATTTTATTCGGTTTTTATATGTTGTTATAGCGGCAACAGCAATACATCATCTGTGAAAATTTCAACTGTCTAGCTAATCTATCACGGTTCATGAGATACAGACGGACAGACGGACAGTGGAGTCTTAGTAATAGGGTCCCGTTTTTACCCTTTGGGTACGGAACCCTAAAATATGCTCTTGTTTCTAAGACCGGCCTCTGCAGCCATTACCATATTGTCAACGCCTGTTTTGACAGCCCACCATAAAGATTAAACCTTGAGCTTTACTGCTAAATATGTTAAGGAAAAGTTTCTAAAAATAAATGCCTACTGAGCTTTATCAATGTAAATATACTTACTTGTCTTTTATTTACATAAAACTACCTACAAGGTTGTTTACAAGGGAATTACAACATAAATTACCTATAAAAAAATGGGCGCCTTCCTTTTCCCGCCAAAAGTACAGATTCGGCACGAATGCACTGCACTACATTAATAAATCAAAAAATGTTATCAATATTACATCACTAGTGTTTCTTGACATGCGAAAACCAATCTTATTCCTATGGTCTTAAATTGTTTGTGAATTGGCATAAAACATTAACGATAAAGCATTTTTCCCTCGCTTTTTCAAGAGGTCATTGTCGGTCAGAGAACAGGTATGCCATTACGATGCAATCGAAAACCAACTTTAACTCAATCTGCCAAGGTGGATATTCAATTGGCAAGCAATAATTCTCACGATCGATATTATTATACCACGGCAAAAAGAAATGTCTTTGCAATTAAAGGAAATTAGACACTACTACTCAGCTTTAAAATTCAAATTAGTTTGTTGTCATCCGTTTGACAGCCCGCGCTTTTCTCCTTGAAGGTTACGTGCGTGTGGTATCTTATGATATAGACGTTTTGATAAGCGATATAAGATTTGAAGTTCTAGATTTGTCGCTTCGAAGGTCTATCTTCACGCTTTATCTGTTGTGGGGTGCGTAGAATTATTATAAACTTACTTCACAACATAATGTGGCAAAGATTTAGAGTTTTTGACATTGTTACTTCTCCGTCATCCCGTCATTGATTTTCACATTGACATTTTTGTACCAATCTATCAAAAGTTTCGTGGCTACAAAATTCGTAATATAATAATTATGTAATTCGCATATGTGGTGTGTGTGTATGTATTAAGTCCTTTGTTTTTTTGCTGAATGTCATTCACAAACTTTGATATTTGCCGACATTGTGACATTGGACGAACGCAATTTATGTGTTGTTTCTGTAATTTTGTTGTTTACTTATGAAGTAGTTTTATGTGCTGAAGCTGTTAAAGAAATTAAATGGCCTTTAAACAAGTTTGCTTTATTATAAAACTGCGGTTAATTTGCAAGAATTCTACATTTCATAAAAGAGTCTATTTTTTCTTTCGACAAGATACACAAATCTCAAAAATTTTCATAAAGTCTTCAAAATGTAGCTCTATCAAGAAAGAAAACAACGCATGTTATTAATTATTTACTAAAGTATTAATTTCTCACACAAAAAATGGGTACCTATGACCCGGAACCTAGTAATATTTTAAATACCAATAACCTGTATTATCAACCATGTCAGTATACCGTCACCCGCACAACCCTGGTAACAATTTTGACGAAAACAGCACTTTTATTCCTTTATAATAAGGTTGATTTTCGGATGCGTTGACCGCAGCTACAGCCACCATAGCCAGTTTGAAGCAAAACGTCAACATTATTATTAAGATCAGTAAAGAAGGAATGAACTAATAGGTAATATTAAGTCTAGCAAAAAACATTTGAAGATCAGCTGCTCGATTCGACAATCTGATTAAGAAATTTAATTATAAGCACGATTTTGTTACGTCATACGAATAGGGTAGATGACACCTTAAAACAATAATTCCATGACACCAATCTCTAAAAAAACGCTTTATTTTGGGCCTGAAAACCCGATTTATTTTCAATTAATTGCCAAATTTAATTTTTAGTAGCTTTGAAATCAATAAATAGTGGAGTCATTGAGTTGACTAAACAGTGACTTCACAGTTTGCTATTGCCATACAAAATCTATGAGAGAGCGTTTTGACAGCTCTTACAAAAAATATCTCAATTGATTGGTGTGTTATCTACCCCATTTACGTTGTTTATTCAAAGCCTCATAAAAATAGATTAGCCCACTGGACCACCATTAGGGGTAGGCTTCAAGTTACAACAGAACGATAAAGTGACATTATTTCAACGACAACGTCGTCTGAAAAGGTAAAAAAAAAATAATTTTCAATTCTATTGAGTCGTAATAGAAAACAAACCGCTTGTAAAGCGATTGCACTCGGCTAGGCCCAAAGTTCCAAGAATACGGCATTCTGCTTCAAGTATTCAAGATTCGAACAGTCTCTGTTGTTTATAATTTATTCAGACTCCATGGTCTAACTATAATGTTGCTAGCTGTCAAAAGTTTTGTTTTGTTACGTTGGCTAACTTTAAAATTAATAACTGTCAAAACACAAAACTGAAAACCAAAATCTTAAGTTGAAAGACTTGAATGCGTGTGGAGACAACGCCATAACCTCCTAAAGTTGCAGACACTGTGACCTTGAACTCGGACAGGCTGGGCCGTTGCTCGGACACTTAGGACATTTGTGTCACGTGATTTTTGATATAAAATACTCAATTGAATATGTTTCCATATTAATTTTGTCCATAAAACTAAAATAACTGTAGAATTTGATCAAATTACGAGGTACTAATCACAGAAAACGTTATATTTGAAAAAATGGCGGTAAATCCGATAGATTACGATCAAAAGCGTAACCTCCTACGAATTCTAACATGATAAGATCCCACCATCACACCCGAAACGCCATATAAACACTTAGAAGAGCCAAAAATTTAACTTTTAACAATACCTTAAAAGCCCGGAACTTTGTACCTGCCACAAATATTTTATGTAAAAAAAGTCCTAGCTTTCCGAGAATGTATGCGTAGCGACCCGAACCTGTTAGCGAATTTAAAAAAAAGTGGACAAAAAAGTATGGCCGACCGTTCTATCAGCTGATTTTGAAATCGGTGAAGCTGTGAGGCGGTATGAGGCGCCCCTGTACTGAGTTAGCGAGACCATTGGAATTTATCGCTAAGGACTTATTATTATTGATTAATTTTACGCTATTTGTTGATGTTTTTGGCTGAAAAGCAATGTTGAAAGTTGATATTATGGCAAAATATGGAACGAATAGACATTTTGAGGGTAGTTGTGTTAGTTTAATTCAGGCGCACATTGATTTTCGACCGGTTAATTCAAATTGTGAGGTTGCTTTTGCCTAAAACCAGAATTTACAGTAAAGTTTTCAGTTTAAAGCTCAGAACTTTGTCCTTTTTGACTATTCCTAGCCTTTCTATGTCTTCACATTTCATTTGACCTAAAAACTTGCGTTATTCAGCAAAAAACCACCATTTCATCCTTAAAAATAGTCTCCATACCAACACGTACGAATATCGCAAGGCGTTTCATAATACAAGGAGGCCGTCCAACCTGTTTGTTCTCTCAGCTGATTCCCGCCAAAACCAGGCGTCACAGTTAAATAAATCAACAATGGTTGACAAAATACTTTAATAACGTCATTTTCGTATATAGGAGAGCTATTGTCATGTTTTCAAGCAATGGGTTAGTGTTTACAAGTAATTTTAAAAGGTTATTGTTGAGTTACATTACCGGTTTGCGAGGAAAGCTCCACATGCCGTCAGCTGGTTGTCCCGCGCAAATCGGCTGTATAGGTTATTGCCTTTGCTTGATTATGCTGAAACCTAAACCTGTCTGTCATTATTTAATTGTTTTTGATGAAATTTGTCAACCGACAGTTAGAAATTTACAGCGCAAAAGACGTTCGCCCAGTTAATTTTTTGGATTTCGGGACGTTGCGCCAATGCGCTATAATTAAAAATAAAATAGAGACCTTGAATCATTGATCTAGAGATACGTTAGCAAATATATATATACAAGAATCAGAATTACACCTACGCTTTTTTTAACTTACCGAAGTGTTGCATAATTAATTTGGTGTGTCCTTTTAAAGGTTATAAAAGGACACTAAAGTATTTAAAATTACCTTATAACCATCTTAGTCTTTACAAGGAGCTTGATTATCACAACCAGTAATGAATGTATGGCAATCAAATTGGCCAGCATTGATTTAAAACCGACCGGATATTGTGTCATCTGGCCGGAGTTGCCAACTTTGAAAAACTAAAGTCATTCCCACACGTGGTTCGAAAAATAATTCGGCATTGATTGTCTACCGTTTTTTTAGATATTTCTGAGAAAAGATAGTTACATTGTCATGCTGTGGTAGAGAAAGTATTATATTATCTGTGGTAGAGAATAATAATGAATTCAAATGATCTATCGTTCGTTAGCGATCGGCTGTTGGCTGATCCTACTAAATGTCTAAAAACACTTGTGTGTATGACTATTCTGACTTTTTTGTGAAAGATATTAAGAATTACGTAACATCACGCCTGTATTCTTCGAAGGGTTAGACAGAGTCACACATTTCGCAAGTTTTTAGGGGGCAAGATCATTTTGATTGACAGTTGCCATCAAAAGGGCACAAACCAAGAATTATTTCCCAACCATAATTAAATTCTATGTTGATGTATGAATGTAGATGGTTATAAGAGTAGAGCAAGACCAAAGAAACGATGGATGGACTGTGTGAAGGATGATATGGCAGGAAAGGAGGTGACTGATGAGATGACGAGTAATAGAGAAGTATGGAAGAAGAAGACATGCTGCGCCGGCCGCAAATAAACTGGGGCAGAATGATGATGATGGTTTTCTCAGCGAAATACCTAAGTAATTTCAAAGTCAGTAGGTACTAGGTAGGTACGCATGTTACGTAGTAAGTGCCCAATCAGCCTCATCAATACTCATCACGTTATCTAGAATTAATTACAAAGAAAAAAATCAAGTTGGCTTATTCGTCAAATGGCGACTGTGTACCTCGACCCTTTCGATTTTTTTTGTCGTCAACTCGCTCGCACGTTCTAAAGTACAGTCAAACGAAAATTATTTTATCATATTAATTTTAAAAGACAAGTCGTATAAATCTTATATGTACTTACACTACCTACTTATGGACATTAATTGCTCTGTGTGCAACTCCACCTGCACTTTAAGGGACCTGTCTGAATCTGAAGCCACCACCAACGCCGTCGACGTGGCTGAGTTCTGGTCGAAACAAATTTAAAATAAATAACAATGGGAATCATCGACACGAAGTAGAAGAAAGTACTTTGATTAAAGTGGGTACATATTTTATACATTTTATAAGAAGTTTATGTAACTGACTGTACATTGAAGTATTTTACGTCAGATTTTCAAGGTCGAGTGAGTTGACGACAAAAAACAATATTCGGAAGGTGCCAACTCGCGCGCACTCGCGAGTTGACGAATCAGCCTACAAGTTTACCTCACCATATTAGATTGAACCTATATTTGACAAAACCAATACCACCTTAGAGGTCATCTAACTTTAGACAAACTTCCCAACATAAACTGACCCCTCCATTCAAACATTCTACAAACAAACACAGCTCAATGCACCTAGCAACACAAAAACCTATAGAAAACTACTTTGGCACACCGAAAATGTATTTAAAAATAATTAAAAACAAGTTTATACAGTTAACAATGACATTTTGTTAGCAAAAATACATGAAACGAATGATAATTTATTCTCACGTGAACCTCTCAGCTGATTTGGCGGGAAAGCCGCCATATTGATACAGAACTCGTTTGGTAAAGAAGAGTGATTTATTTTTAAGGTTCCCTAGTAAGGAAGCGTTCGATATTTTGCATTGTTATCTACGTTTAAAAAAAGGGTTAAATGGTAAACAGAAGGAGTATGCTTGAATGCGCGAAATTGTTTCTTTATTTCAAGTTTGTTGTGTTGCATAAATTAAACACGCCTGTCTTTTTGAGGGGTGAAAGTAGATTGTCAGTTGTCTGTCATGAAACCGTGGGATGATACTTCCTGGAGAACTGGATGCTGTATCCCATGCAAATAAGAGCCATTTTGTTTAGGCGTTTGTGGCTTCTAGGTGCCAAAAGTTATGGATAACTTGGATTGTGTCAAAGTAGAACCAGTAAGATAGGACCAGAGGGCCTTTAAAGCAAAATACATAACTACAACATTTAACCTACGTAAGTTGTATCCTCTATACGAGAAAAGCCTAACGATGTGAATAAAAAATGAGTGTTTATCAAAACCAGTGAGTGCTCACCCATCCAAATACAAACCAATTTGTTGTTACTTATCGTGCACACGATAACATTCGCCAACGTTTATATTCTCAAAAGAATTGGAGAGATGAAAGAACAGTCAGAAATAAATAAATGTCAAACAAATACTGTTTGACATAAGCTACCGAAAAACTAATCAATCAATCTTATTGACAGTTGTAGAAATACGAAATGCTTTGAAAGTGATTGTCACTAGGTCCTTAGGGCTGATGGAATTGGTAAACAATTTGAAACAAAACAAAAATGATATTGATTAACTATACAAGTGAATCCTTTGGAACATTTCATTCATAGTGCGCCATCGCGCCGTAATTTGACAGTTTTTCAACAAAAATCTTTATAAAACTTGCTTTATAAAAAAGGCCATTTCGACATAAGAATGTTCGAAGGCTCACATGATGGATTATGGTTTCCCACATACTTACCTTTTAATAAAAGGCCGCCATAACACAGGAAGACCCGGGGTGGCCTCCGAAACCGAAAACCACAATAATACAAAGTTTCGAGCCAAAATATCTCTTTCTGATACCGCTTCAAGCCTCCGGGCCATTAAAAAGATAACTTTAAGCCAAATACAAAATACTTTTGTATTCCCAGGGCAGTAGTGTTGCGAAAAAAAGATATATTTCGCCGAAGAACCAACCTTTTTTTCGCAAATCTCTGTGGATGGGACTCAAAGGTTAAATTAGCCGAAGAAAAAATCTCGTTCCACGCTTATCTATTAAGAATGGACAAAGTTGAGGGTACTAGCTATTTGTCATGTGAAAGCACGCTTGTCACGGACCGTGGTCTGTATCTTATAGGTTGAAATTAGTGTCAAGGGAGCCCTAGACTATTTGCATATTGCACCTGTCCTGTGGTTGCAAGCGACTGTTATGCTTTAAGACTCTCGAGATCATCAATTGTTCGACGGCCCAAGGCAGGTAAAGTGGGATTAGTTTTATTTATCAGTAGCTTGTTTTCCAAAGTTCTTCAGTGTTTCATATTCGGGAACAGCGTAGCTTTCTATCAAGGAAAGCTTTTTTGGAATCCGGTGAATACTTTCAGAGATAACCACGTACTATCGAGAACACTCCCGCCTGATCACCACTAAGCTAGTTTTTGCTTGCACTTACAACATAGAAACGCTCTCTAGCCACGCCCCGTTGACTTTGTATAGAAATAATGAATGAAAAGATACTGATCGGCCGAGCGCACTGACGGCGCCCGCCAAACGAGAGTTATTGTTATTTTGCGCGCCAAAGTTGACGCTTTCTATGCCTAAACTTAAAGGGAGCGTGGCTCGGCACCTCCGTATGATTTAAGCAAAAAAAAAATTAACTGATCAGGCGGAAAAGTCCACGACTGTACATCTATACTTACAAAATTTTTTTTCTAGCCTGCTCGGTCCCACTCCTGGGCAAAGGCCTCCCTCCACTCCTTTACTAATTTACTCTCTAAAATATTAGTGTGGATGAATCTTTCAGTAACAATCCAGAGTACAGATTTGTAACTAGTTGATGACAAAAGGCTTGTGCACCTATTGCAAAATTGAAGTTACTGACATAGTTTAAAGTACCTACTTTAAAGGTTCGATTTAATTAGACAATTTGTATTTCATCATAATATGTATGTTAGTCTGTAAGGTATAGATCTATGGGCCAAAGTAGCCTAAAAATAAATGGATGTTGTTGTTCTTATTATTGCATGGAATTTAAACATCGCAACGGGCGACTTAGGGGTGTAGCTACTTAAACAATTCTACCATTTCGGGAAAAAGACGTAGGAGTTATGTTATTGAGTCTTTGATGAAACTGGCCGACATCTTACCTGGAGCCTAACGGGAAGCATCTCTGCCTTTTACAATGGTTACACTTCGCATGTACGTGTTTGTACTTTTATTACAGACTGTAGAAACTTTTAAAATCCTTTTTTAACGGGCTCTCGAACTTTACACATAAAACTGGCATAGAGAAATGCTACCTGATGGTTGAAATATGCAATTACTTATGCATATTTGTCCTTCTGGGATTTAATGTTTAACAATAAGCTTTACCTATTACTCTTCTAAATCTGCACCAATGGACATACTGACTGATATGTGTATCAATAAGATAACGATTTCCATGTTCGCCCCGCAAACAAGATCGGCTATTACGTATCTCTGTTGACAGCTCGAAATGATAGTAACTGGGCTCAGTGTCCATCAATTAACGGTCAAAAGGTTAGTTTTTTATTATCCCTGTTACTGGACCCTGTTAGTCACCGTAAAGTGATATCCACCCAGTGTGATACGTAATACCAGTATTATGACATTCATGTCATCAAAGTTCGGTGTACAACCGAAGCTTGATAGTCACTGGATATCAGAAAGATACGTAATAGCCCTGCAGATCGTCACACCACCTTCGCCACGGTCTACCTCGACGGGCGGCGATTCCCTCAGTCAGGCGTCCAGATATCGCACAAGATAGAGATGTTTGGAAGGAGAAAGGGGAGGCCTTTGCCCAGCAGTGGGAGACATGATAGGCTAAGAAAAAAAAAATCGGTTTCCGAATAGAGGAATAAACATGTGCAAAAAGCCTTAATTTCGGAAGTCTGTTGCAAAAAAAAAACAATTAAACTAACAAAAGTCCCGGCTTCCGAAATTAAAGTATGTTTTGCAATTTTTTAAGAAGTTGTACAAAATACAAGATTTTGTACAAACGTTGCTTTCTCACACAATAACTTTTGTAAACCTTATCAAAAAGAAAAATAATTAGTTTTTTTTTTCTTTAAAAGCGTTCATATTCTCACACAAGAACTTTTTCTCTCTCTGAATACACAGGTTCTAAAACAATGGAGAAACATTAATTACCTTGTTAGTTATCCCATTACTATTATAATGACATTGTAATTTCCTATTATCGAATTATACCACACTTCTTTATTTTCCAAAATTTTCGGCATCACACAATCGTCTTAAAAAAGATTATGAATAAAAAGGTTCACCAATCACAAAGGTTTGCTCAATAGGGTTTAAATCTTTACTAATAAACATAAACCCTTCTTTGTCAAACATTTTATGACTTGGCTTAGGCTTTTGAGGACGTCCATTGGCACAATACTGAATAGTTTGATTGACAACTAGCTTTAAAAAGCAGGATTGGAACTCAAATTCTGGTAACAATTTACACTGACTTTTAGCCACCGTTCTTGGTAAAGTATTTTCTATTAGACAATTTATTTATAGGATAAAGTTACACAAAGGAGGCAGGTTAGGTTTTTTTGTAACGTCACTGAATTTGGGTTACAAAAATGTTCTTTTTCTTTATAAGGGGCAATGTCGGCTCTGACAAGTGTGGGTGTTGGCGACTCGGGGATTATGTCAGGTGGGTAGGTAGCAATGTTTAGTGAATATAATCTGGTCAGACGGCAGTCGCCAATGTCCGTCTATTAGTTAACGCACGAATGGATTCCTTTCTTCATACGTACTTTGCCAATACCTGGGTTCAATGGTAAGAAACGGTGGAAGTTATTGTCACCGACACACGACCAAAATTAAAATTGAGAACACATATTCACCACTTTATAGAATTCTAGCTGGGATGAAACTGCCAAAAGATCGGATACCATTTAAGTTTTTTAATATAACCATAGATAATTATGTATGATGAACTTCTGGTTCAGAGAATACACTTATAAACTTACTGATAAATGATATTCCCTTTCAAATGGCAACTACTGCTTTCTTTCGTGAAGATCAGCGCATGACAATTTAGTGGTTTCCAGCAGAGTTCCCCGTTTTGCCATAATAACTGCTTTTAAACAGTATAGATAGCAAAATCTAATTGTTTTATTTAAATGGCATAACTGGGTAACTATTAGGTAACAATTACTGTCAAAGATCTATAAATGATAGCTGAGAAGAATTTTTCGGGGCACCCATGGTCTCGTCTCATCAGACTTCGAACAAGTCTAACACCCGTGTCTATAATCAAGGCGAAGGTTACTTGAGTAAAAGTCATTATTTTGTAGTTGAACCACTTTTTTATATTATTGCCATTTACAAATCTATTAAAATAAACAAAACTAACTTAAACAAAAAACTTAAAAAATGGCGTCACAAAACTCCTCAACGCTGTCAACTGGTAATGTCCCCAAGAGACTGGCGGCGTTACCACGCTGTATGGCAACGCTAAGCCTTTGGCCAAGGTAAAAGCCAGCCCTAGGATCACGGGAAGTGTCAACTAAGCGTTTAGAAATTTCCTTGAAAAGGCTGTGAGTGCTCGGACCCCACGGTTGGTTACTATATTTTATAGTAGTAACTAACTAACTAGTTTCTGTAGTTTAGTAATTGCTTAAAGTTAGAACCAAAGCCAAAATCATATCATCATACATCTAACGATGTATGCATTAATAATTACTTGAACTTAAGTAATTGTTTTAACTTTATACGGGTGTATTTTACAACAAAAAAACTACATTTGACTGCATGCAATGCAAAGTTATATTTTATCGATCACTCGACATTATATCGAGTGCTATAAAAATAGCGCCTTCAACATTATTCTTTTTAATTAAATAAGTAAATGCGTAAGCAGGACAGGCAATATTGTCGTCTCAATATGTAACAGTTATTAAAACATAACCTAAACGGCACGTGTTTAAAGATAATAACTTTATACAAAGTTAAGTACTTTAATTTTTACAAGAAATACATAGATGAAGCATTAATTAAAAGTGGCATTAAAATCTTTTTATTTTACCCGTTTAGTTGTACCTACCTGAGTAATCTTTTTATTGGAATTAGAAGTTGATAATGCAATCATCAATATCCACTCAACCGCCCCTGGCTGCTTTAGCAGCCAGTTGCCGATTTGCCAAATGTCCCTGGCTGCTAAAGCAGCCAGTAGCGCCTTCGTCCAACAAATGCAATAAAAATTTATTAAACTGCTATTTCTAGAGCTTATTCCTCTTGTAGCATTCTCTATACTATATTCCTCAACGTTCGGACCAACAATAGCAACACTATTCCATCGACAAATCTCAAAATAAAAGTAAAAACTGTAGTGTAAACAAACTCCGCCATTTCTGACGTGTGGCGTCGTATTTCAATTGTTCTGTTATGTATATTGTTGTTTTCGGATAGTGTTATATATCAAATTAATCGTGAAAATCTGTGCTACTATATTATCATAAAGGAAATCTAGTTTTCGAATCTCAAAGTTGAGTATTTCGCCTCCGAAAGGTGGTAGGTTTAAATACCTATAGTGATTGTGTTTATACAAGAAATAAGTGTTTTTGTGATTAAAACGTGTGTGTTAACGGAAAAACTGTGCATAATTAGTATTGTGAACATATTATTAAATTGTATATACAAAAACAAGTGGCTTCGTAAAGTTATAGGTACGTAAATAACCGTGTTCAAAAACAGTCGTTGGCGCAGGCCGCGTCAAAATAAACAGTGAGTATTCAAATTCTAATTTAATTCTAACTAGACTATCGTAAATAAACTAATAAGATTATGGTCTTATTGGAAAGGAAATATAATCTAGTTTATTTTAAAATTATTTTAATTGAAATTTAATATTTAGAAAAATTCAAATTCATATTTTAATAGCGAAATATCCGTTTTCATCACTGTTTTTCAAGTTCTACATTTTTTTTGAGTTTCAAATTAATATCAGTTTTTTTTTTTTTTTAATATATAGATTCCATAACTATTCAGCTATTCACTGTAAATTTTATTTAGCTATAACTCTTGTAGTTTGCGATTGTTTATCTAAAGTGTCAAATTACATGCGAATATTTCGCAATTTTTTGCACCCTGGACGGTTTGGTGCAAAAAAGTCGCGCGCGGGGCGGGTGAGTGGATTAGACGAAAACAAACAAGAGTTTTTGTTTACTACAACTAAAAAACCCGACCACTGAAAAATCACGCTCTAATTAAATTCGGGGTTTAAAAGGTAAAATCGACCCCTATTGTTGAAGTCGGTTAAAATGTAGCCTATGTTACACTAACTTACGTAAATACAAACATACATACATAAACTGCTAAAATCATAACCCTTCCTTTTGGCTTTGCCGTAGTCGGGTAAAACACGTAACCACTTAGTGGCAACATAAACTTTATATAATTAAATGTACAAGGGAGGCGAGTCTGTCGACTTGAACCGCTTTCTTGCCAAAACAGACCAATATTAGATTATTTTTTTAAATTTCTAAGTTTTGCCACCAGCCTATAAGTACTTACTAGTCACTGCAAATCTGTAATCAAGACACACAAGCATACCTATCCCAAGCAACTGGAAGCTGTTTCTAACGAGATTTGCAACAACTTTTTATCTCAAATGACTCCGTATGGCACTGTAATGTCTAATCATACGCAAAAACTGTGTGATTACGACAGGTCTTCGATCCTAATGGCGGAGACGGCGCTCATTGCACTAATAGGAGCTCCTACGGCGTCCATTATTATTGCTGGTTCTTTTTTTAAATCGTTTTCTAGAAAGAAGGTTGACACTTCGATTGGTATCTATTCTGTGGGAATCGGAACGAACTGCGCCATATTTTTTTTGCCGTAGCCACGATTTATACTAAGAACCAAGGTTACCGACGTAGTCCGAAGAATTGCCAAACTTAAGTGGCAGTGGGCAGGGCACATTGCTCGAAGAACGGATGGTCGATGGGGCCGAAAAGTTCTGGAGTGGCGACCGCGAACTGGAAGACGTTGCGTACGAAGACCTCTGACTAAGTGGACCGGTGACCTGGTGAAGGTTGCGGCGATCCTGTGGATGTAAGACGCACGGGATCGAGCAATGTGGTGACACTTGCGGGAAGCCTTTGTCCAGCAGTGGACGTCTTTCGGCTGAAATGATGATGACGATAAGCCCGATTCTGTCGTTCTCAAGTGCTTTATGAAAACTTTTTCAAAAGTAGAGTTGGGAACGAACAAAGAGATTTAAAAATAAAATAAATAAATAAATTGAACTTTATTTCAGACTTAGAGAACTTTGTTTCCATAGTTTTGTATATATTTTAATATTAGTAACAATGGTGCTTAGATATTATATTTAAAAAAGGAGCAAAAGGGCTTCATTATTATTAACAATTGGTGCCGAAATAATTAGGTTAGTATTATAATAAAATACTTTTAAAGAGTTTCACTCTAGAGTCGTTTCCTTTATGGATTTATTTTGTCTATGGATCTCTAACAGATGTCATGTGATGACAGTGACGCTGTCTGTCACTGTTGAAGTAATTTTTGTAAAAACGTGGAACATAAAATAGATTCCTGTAGAAGTATATAACGGCTTTATATGTTGTCTTTTGTTTATTTTAGGTAGGTTGCTCTGATTAGAACGTTTAATTTGTGTTAAAACTTTATAATTGTGTTGTGAATAAAAGTTATTTGTTTATTTCAGAAGACGCAATTTCACCTTTATTTCACAAAACCCTATTACTATTATATACATAAATAGAGCGGACATTAGGAATATTGTCATACAAATATTTTGATCCCGTCCATTCGATTTTGTCACACGAATGCTACCTGACAAGCGGGCATGTGACACTAGACACTAGCTAGCTAGACAGAGCGACTTGTTACTAAGTAGTAACAAGTATTGGATTACGATTTTCTTCGTCTTATCCCGTCGATCGCTCGTAAATATTTGAATGTCTTTGAGAACGAAGAACAAATTCAATAAAACAAACGATACACGATCTTTTGCTTTTGAAAATATGTCAGAAATGGCCAAAACAATGTAGTTTAATAGTAAAGTACAGCCGCCAGCAAATCAAGCATTGTAAGTATACTTGAAAAATGCCAGCCGAAATAATAATTTTGCGTACATTTTCATTTGATTTGCCTCCTAAATAAGCGTCATTACGAATTACTTCAGAGAACAATTTGCTCACATGTGACTAGCAGGCGCTATCTAATAAGTCATATTGATAGAATGCTACATGGATTGTTTAGCGCTTCAGTGACATTGTCAAGACAGACAAATTCGCATTTGGACATTGTATTACAAAAGCAAGATGACGGCGCGGTGGCGGCGTTAATTCTGAATTTCTGATGATGGTTTCTCGACAAAAATTCTTGTCACGTACACAATGACACATTGATATAACCTAACGCGTTGAGCTCCTTGAGTTATAATTCGAGCTACACTGCACTGCACTGACTGGACAGGTCCACTCAAATCTGTGTGGTTCTTTCTTCAAAAGACCATCTCAGACACTAATCTGCATAGTCCTCATGTGAATTGAGCATGATTATGTCTGGACTTTATAAGGGAATATGACCTCTGAGTTTGTTTCGGCTGTTTCTTCTCAGAGTAGTCAGGTACGAAACACCGGCCCCATCTAGTTTAAAAAAAGAATAACGCGTGAATGTTTTTGTAAAAACCTACTTGCTGAATAAACATCATTTATAATTTATGATGTACAAAAATACAAAGCTCGATGGTTCTTTTGCGTGTAGCCATTGTTAATACTAATGTCGCTTTCTTGTTCTTTCAAAACAATTTCACAATTCGTCGCATAAACTACATTAATCGACGAAATGTAGGACCCGTCAACCAAGCATTCTGTACATCAAACTACGCAAAAATTATTGTTGGAAAACGACAATTTAATTGGGGTGAAAATCACTATTTACGGTAGGACTCAATGTAACGCACTCAAAACATTGTGCTGATGGATGGATTGAATAGTACCGGTCGTGGAGGTAATTAAAGCAAGGTTGAAACAATGTATTAAAAAAAAAACTCATGAAAAAGTTGGATTTTTGACCCCCAATATCTCCGTAATCTAGAAGGTTCCCAGTTATGATCGGACAAAATAATGATCGCAATGACGTGGAGAACAAGTGCCTTTTGGCTTAGATAAGGGAACTTTTATACCATATATAGCGTAGGTACTTCTGACCTTCTGACAAATGCTGTTCAAACACCAAAACAACCATGCAGCACTGTTTTAGCAGGGTGTCGATGTTGACATAATAATATCTCTTACTTTCCCGCCATTCTTAAATAGGCAAAGGAAACAAGCCTTGTTTAACAGACAGCACAAGGAAACATTGTATTAGGCCTAGCGCTACATCCTTCTTAGTAAATTGGACATCAAAGAGATTATGTTCAAAAGTATTAGATGAGATAAACAAATGGCAGCCATTTTACGCAATAAATTAGATAAAACTGCGCTAATACATTCCAGAAAAAAATACTAAATAATAGGGTGGATCAATAAAATAATATTTTAAATTCGTTTCGCACTTGACTAAACGTAGCATTGAGCGATTTCTGTGTATATAATTATGTTGGTCTTGATTAACTGTTTTGTGTATATCTTTATCGTGTAGTTAGTACCTAACCTGGTGTCAGAATTTTTATGCCGATGAGCCTCTGACTTGGCTTTACATGCCGTCGAGATATATCTCTCAGGCATGCTGGTTTCCTCACGATATTTTCGTTCACCGAAGCAAGTGATACTAATAAAATACGCACATGAATCCGAAAAATCAGAGGTGCGTGTCTTGGGTTCGAATTTGAGGCTATTTTGTGTAAAATAATGTTATGAAGGACGGAACTTACAGCTAACTTTAATGAAGTCTCACGTAACTTTTCTATTTGACATCAACTTATCAAGTGTTCTGCTATTTGTGCATACCGGTCTTTCTCACCTCTCTCCACACTGACAGGTCTAACCAACACGTCAAATAGATGCATCCGCCCTCACCGCCCTGACCAAGTGCAAACAGATTTCGCCATTTGCACAAAACTCGAGCAAATAATGTTTTCGCGCGAAAAGTAAGCGTTCCCAACCATATTTGCCTGTGGTAATACTGGTAATGTTTCCTTTTTTTTGTAACTAGCAACACCATGGTTGGATACATTTGTTTTACACTGATTTGTGAATGTTACTGTTCTTTTTCATGGTGGGAATTCTAGACCGTTTTATTTTTATTTTTTATTGTGATTTCTTGTTGAAAGAGCTCGTGGCTAAATAATATCAGCCGTTCGGGTCAATTTTCAGGTTAAACTGCTCTTGCCTAGGTTGGTCCTTGGATGGGTGATCACCCATTCCTCATCGAGTTTCCTTAATAATGTGGGTGTTCTTCTGGTAGACCGTACATTTTTGCGTAACCTTTCGGCAAATACAGGGTTGATTTTATGCTTCATTTACACCAGTACGAAGCATCAAACGAAACTGTTCACCGCTGCACTGGAGGATGTCTTCAAGGTTCTGGACTGGAGAGGGCTAGGCATCAACGTCAATGGCGAGTACATCACTCACCTTCGCTTTGCCGATGATATAGTGGTCATGGCTGACCATGGAGGACCTCAGTACAATGCTCGATGACCTCAGTAGAGTTTCCGAAAGAGAATTTCGGTCAATGTGTCGACACTTGGGGAGGCCTATGTCCAGCAATGGACGTCTTTCGGCTGAAATGATGATGATGATGAAACATCAATACAACATTCATAACTCACCATCAGCTGATTCCTAAACTTGCACAATTGTTACCATTACCCGTTCCCCGACTATAATATTTTAACAAAAGACAGACATGTAACGTTATTGCTTACCATAATACATAACCGGGACTTTTCATTTCCAAAAGTTGCCATTAATAAAAATCAGGTGATCTTTTGTGTTGCTGGCATAAAAATTACAATAGAAACTTTAACGGTACCAGTGTGTTTCAAAATAGCGAATGTGTCTGACAAGCAGTTGGGTAAATGTCAGATAGACAGTCGCTCCATGTAAAACGCTGATATTCAGCTGCATGTGGTTAGACTGGAAGCCATCCACAAAAGCAACGACAAGAAGCTAGCAGATGATAATTATGATGTCGGGTCGACTTCCAGAGTATCCTGCAGCCTGATAATTGTGTAATTCTCTTACGACTACAAGTAGGTTTAATAGGCGAGACGACAAGAAAAAAACTAATTAGTCCGTCACTTAGATTATAAAAAAATATTTGACCCGTGTTTTTTCTTTTGTTACGTAAACCAAAATTGACGAAGATACGACGCTTTTAAAATTCTCAATACGTCACGCCATGGTATAATTTTAGCTAGTTCTGACGTCACGAGCCCCCACTTCCGAGTTTTGATGCGTTTTATCTTTGTCAATATTCATTGATTTACAAAAACAAAAAATACGTGTCCATTCGTTAATTTCCAATACTCTAACTGACGGACTAAATAGATTTGCAATTTTTTAATACTGTCGTCATGCCTATTGTAATGCCTTTCATTTGGCAAATCAACAAAATATGAAACTTGTGGCTTGGTAAAGGAAAACATCGTGAGGAAACCGTCATGTCCTGCAGAACCAAAAATTCGAAGACATGTGACATCTACCAACCCGCACTGGGCACGCGTGAGGGATTATAGCCCATTCCCTCTCATAGAGAGGAGGCCGTGTCCCAGCAGTGGGAACATTATAGACTGATTATGCTATACTGTCTTATGCTTTATGATTGTCTCAATCCACTTTGTTTACAAACACAACACATTCGTGTTTTTAAAACTCCACGACATTATACCTGCTAACTTTGACAATAGTACTGTGGCGATCAGTTTGATAAAAAAAAGTCGGCCATCTTGAAAAATAACGGGCCAAATTATAGATGTTCGTGTTTTTATGTTTTTGTAAGCCTATGGTAGGTGGGAATGGTATTGTGCATTGTAGGTTCAAACCCGGAGAATGTAAAGTGTATTATTGAGGCTTTAATATACGCCGATGACCTGGAGCAGCAGACTGACAAGAGGCTGACACGTTCTCGAGTCACGGGCCTTAATCAGTGGGTCGTGCGTGTGCAAGCAACTCCGGCCTCAAGGCCTGGCATGTATTTCAAATAATACAAAATTTGAATAAACAGACGAACTAGGTGCAAAATACTGGTATTCTCCATTTTCATTCAACAAGGATTTCAGTGTAACCAGTTGTTGCTGGTGACTCTTTTTCCAGTCGGTGAAACTGGCGTCCCTCAAGGCGGTATTTTATCTCCCCTTCTGTTCTTTGTTTACGTTTTCAAAAAACACAAGATACAAGAAAGAACAAACAAAACAAAAAGAAAAGAAAGAAACAAGAAGGAAGATACAAGATATCAACTGTTAAGTTATTAGTTCGACATGTACCACTGCTAGCGTAAGCATAATCAGTCTATATTATGTGCCCACTGCTGCGCTGCTGCTGCTGCTGCGGCCTCCTCTCTATGAGAAGGCTAGACTTTTATCTACCAGGCGGGCCCAGAGCAGGGTTGGTCACGTGACTTCGAATTTTTGGTTCGAGGACATGCCGGTTTCCTCTCGATGTTTTCCTTCATTGTTTCGAGGGCAGAAGTGATGAAATGACACAAGTGATGCGCCTGCCTGTGTTCGAACCCACGGTTTGCCAGTCGTAAGCCGCTGGGCCGCTACTGCTTGATATTCAGTTAGTATCAAGCTCAGACCATATAAAAAAGTTACGAAGTTTAAGACGGAACTCTGCGAACAGAGAAGTGAGGCCGGTTTCGTAAGCATGTGTGCATTTATTGAGACGTAGTTTAATTGTAGTTTGATGTAAATGTGTGCGTGTGAGCGTGTATGCACAGAGCGAGACGTACTTTTGCGCAGGCCTCACTTTATTGTTCGCAGCGCTACGTCTTGGTTTTTTATTTGGTCTGAGGTATCAAGCTACTAATTAAGCTACTAATTAAATTTATAAGCGCATAAAGTACTATAGGTACATGATTTAAAGTGATACTCAAATAGGGATTCGATTTCGAAACTGTCTCTCCTAAATACAAATCAGCAATTGGTTGTATTAATGCATAGGTACTTTGCAAGTCTCTCTACAAGAGAGACTTGCAAAGTACATAAAACAGTACATAAAACTTCAATAAAAAAAACAAAAATTAAATAACGGAAACCCGTATCCTGTAGGCTTAGCCAAGTTGACAATCTACAATCGTTAACGCATAGAAAACTAACCAAATGTATGGGAATGACATCATTTCAACGTTAAGTCGTTAAGACGTGGTCAAAACAAACGAATAGAAACTTTAAAGTTCAGTCAAAACTGTAAGTTGGCTACGATTTATATGGGATGTAGCGATCACGATTGTAGAAACGAATTCTATCATCTTGATCGATGTAAACTTGTCTACGAAGTTTCTATTCGTTTGTTTTGACCACGTGACTTAACGTTTACGATTGTAGAAAGAAAATCGATACGAATCGTTTGTAACTTGGCTAGGCCTGCTGCACACAAATGAGAATAGCAACCACGACTACTCGCTAAGACGCAACTTATAGCTAACGCGCTTACGGTAGGCGCTAGTGGTTTTAGACATATACATTTTGAATGTAGATGTAATAACTGCACTAATGGCCGTCTTCATTAAGATTATGCGACACCTAAATGTAATGCGTAAAAATTAAGCAGTAACTATATTTTCGAGCCGTTTGGGGTTGAAACTCTAGGACCGTGTGCTGGGGTTCGAGCGCTCACAGCCTTTTCAAGGAAATTTCTAAACGCTTAGTTGACACTTCCCGTGACCCTAGGGCTGGCTTTTACCTTGGCCAAAGGCTTAGCGTTGCCATACAGCGTGAAAACGCTGCCAGTCTCTTGGGGACATTACCAGTTGACAGCGTTGAGGAGAAGTTTTTTGACGCCATTTTTTAAGTTTTTAGTTTAGGTTAGTTTAGTTTATTTTAATAAATTTGTAAATTGTAAATAATGTAAACACTTAATAAAATTTGAAATAGTTTTGACATTTTGGAAAATTACAAAAAAAATGACAGATTGTCAACCTGTATATTTTAATGAGATTTGCTTTTTTTTTTTAATAATCTTTATTCATGACCATAGATAAACAGATTTAATTAAATGAGAATTCTTGAAATAAACAGTCTATCAAACGTGCCAAACAGTAGAAAACACGGACACGTTTTGATTTTAATATTAAAATACCTACTAACATTTTTATGGAATAATAAAACTTGTTACACATGGCACATGAAAGTATATTTTTATTTCTAATTCAATCAACTTATTATTAAAATTTTATTGACAGTAAAACTGAAATGGTGACTACTTTTATATACTTACAGTTATTGTTTGAAGTCCAAACCTACCGATTTTTTTAAATCTTGGAGAAAATGCATGGCGATTTTGACTACGCGAGTGATTAGATAAAAATATAAAAAAATAGTGAATAAATCAGTTAAACAACTCGTGGTTTCCTAGTGAAATAACTATTGAGCACTTTGCACATAAAACCAATATAATATTGTGTTGTGAAATAATAGACAAAACTGATGTCGTGCAAATGTATTGGTTGTGTGGAACTGTAAACAAAATGGCGGCTACTATAGCTCTTAGCCCACATAAACGACTCCGCTCCCACCCGGCAAAAAGAATAATATAATTCAAATATGGACTTTATGTATTGCTCTTTAGATATACATTGTCAACATAAATTAGCAGACAGCTCGCTGTCAGCGAGGTTACCGCCGTCAGACTGCTATCTATCTATACATATAATAAAATCGTTGAGACCAAAAAATCTGTACATTGAAGATTTGAAAAAAAACCCAGTCAGGGTGACTTGAAATAAGTAACTGAACATATTAAAACCATTTTAAAAATTTTTGTTTGTTTGACCGCGCATCACGTAAAAACTATTGAACCGATATTGTTGAAATGTTCACAAATCTATTTATCTATTTATATAAATTCAGAATAACATTTAATCTATAGAAATTTTGGATTTTTTTGGAAAAAGGGGGTGAAAAGGGGGGTAAAGTTTGTATGAAAAAAAAAATTAGATTGTTCTAGAATCATGAAACTCAGAATGAATACTTATTAATAAAAATAAAGGAATACCTGTTTTAGCATTTTTTTTTAATCTCATCCAGAGACGCAAAAAAGAGGGTTTTGTGTTTAAAATAAATAAACTTCAAACACCTATACAATCAAAACCAATGAAGTGTCACCTTTTAAAGTTGCTACATATACTTCATATCTAATACAGGTAAATATAATTTCTCAGTTTTCTTGATATTTGATTTTGGACGTGAATACGCACAAAATAGCGGAATTCAAGAAAATCAGCTTTCCTCGGTTTAAGTAGTTGGTACGTAATTTTGTGCGCGCAAACAAAACTACTGCATAGATTTCTTTAAAGGCTTCTTCAATATTTAGGCTATATATTATCACGCTACTTCCATAAGTGGGTTGACAATTTAACATTATGTCCGTATACTTCAATTGTTTGACGTTTCAGTCCCGACGTAAGTACATGAGAACGGCTATTTGTAGCTTATGTCAACGTATTAACTTCGTTGACATAAGCTACAAATAGCTACCTATCATGATACCTAGCGGTTTCATGACCGCCCTACAAACTACGGGGTTGCAAGTTCAAACCCCGCAACATTATTTTCACTTTTTGTGATTTGTTTATTTTTTTTTTGATGCTGTTAGATTGCCTATATTTCTTTTGGTATTTAAATTGTTTGCATTTCTATATTTCTTATTTTTTCGTGAAATATTTTTCCAAAAAGTAATAGAGAAGTATGGAAGAAGAATACGATCATGCTGCGCCGACCCCAAATAAATTGGGAAAGGGCAGGAGTATGATGATGATTTGAATTTGAATTTGAATAAATTCACGTGTTCTTGCCGTGCAAGAACTAGGCTGTGCTATTCGCAATTATCAATAATCCATACGCAGTTTACGTAAATTATATTTACAGCTATATGGTTATGGGCCTCATTCCATGCATCTTGGTGAGAATTT